>CM065805.1:184217643-185417643 GCA_033398695.1 Orobanche coerulescens
AACTTATAATCCAAATTGGAGGACTCATCCAAATTTTTCCTGGAAGCAAAACATGCCTCCAATGAATCAAGGAGGACATCAAATAAACATGCCAAATCAACAAACTATCCATCCTAATCAGTATCCTCCAAATAATTATCAATATCCTTCTACAGTGCCAAAGAAACCATCTTTGGAAGATACGTTTGTAGGTCACAAGTCGTCCACGAATAAGTCTAGAGGGGGGTGAATAGACTTATTGAAACTCTTAAACTCTTTTCTTCGAAGAGTGAGTTTCTCAGCTGATAGATATGCGGAAATCAGCTGATGACGAAAACAAAACTAAGCAATGGAACAGTAAAGTATGAATGTGACAATTAAGTGATGCTGAAAACAGTAAAACACGCAGGTAATTTATAGTGATCTCAGAGGTGGGGTAATCCTCTACTAATCCACTTTCTCCAAACCAGTTGGAGATGAATCCACTATAATTTTCAACCAGTGATAAATATTACAGTGATTCTTTTACTTAGCTACAACAACTTCCAACCAGTGGAAATACCGTCGTTGCAACTCCTCTTTTGACTGCCTAGCACCACTTGATTCTTCAAATCCTCGGATGCCTATCAGTCTCGCAACTTCAACCAGTGAAGTACCCCGAACTCAGGTTTTAAGACAAGAGTGTTTTTCTTCTCCAACTAAGAGCTTTCTTCAAATAAGAACTTCGAGTACTGCTCTTTTCACGATGCTATATGATTGCTTTGATTGCTTTGATAACTTTGATCGCTTGAGAGTTTTGTTCGCATCGTACTGCTCAACTTCAAATCTTCGGATATATATATAAGTGTCTATCCTTGAGCATACTTCATAGCCGTTGCAAATCTTGTAACAAATCCGTCCGTTGGAGAGAGAGACTTCATTGTTTTTTTCTTTCTGAACGTTGCAAGACTGGATTCCCATATTTTAATCCGTTTTTCGACCGTTGTGAAGACTTGCATGTGAGGTGCCGAATCTTTTGAATATAATAAGATTAAAGTCTTCAGTGGTAGGTCTGGATAAATTATTTAATTCATATCCTTTGCGGGAATCTCTCCAATTTGTCCCTTCACGCTTGCATGTGACTTTCCGTAAATATTGACTATTCAACGCATGCTGACGTGGACTTGGAGTACTTGGCTGATCTCTTATAAGTCAAGCTGTCTGATGTCCAGTCAACTTCTCTGCAGTTTGGACTTCTTTGCCGATGACTTCTCTGATGTCTTGTTGAGACTTGCCTGATTAGATGAATTGTCTGAAGTCTTCTGTCTTGATGAATTTTGACTTATCTGTTGGTCAGAATTCAGATGACTTGGTCTGCTGATCACTTGACTGCAGTCTGGTCAACCATCACTGATGAATTTTTGTTTCTTTGATTTAGACTTGACTGTGACTTCGGCTTTACTGCAGTGTTTGATTTACACTTCTCTGAAGTACTTATCTGTACTTTTGTACTTTAGCCGATTTTGAGCCTAACTTAAATTGACTATAGAAGATACTCATTTGGTTCTTCTTTACATTTAGCCAAGTATTTAACTTAACACAATTTGGCCTATGGAAGATACTCATCTGGTTCTTCCTTATATTTTTGCCAATTAATAAACATTTGAATTACAATAATGACATCATCAAAATCTAACAAATATTCTTAACAAATTCCCCCTATTTTGATGATGGCAAAACTTAAGCAAATTATTTAAATGAACAGGTCTGCACTTGAGTGCAAGACACAAACTAAAATCAGTCTAGTTTTGAGACAACTGGGGATTGTCGTTCAAAAGACTGTTATATTAATTTTTCTGTATTGTTTTACAAGTACATACTTTCAATGATCAAAACAAATAGAGGAAAATTACAAGTACAAAAATTACATAAAAAATATGAGTACAAACAAATCATCTGCCTCTGCCTCTGCGGATAGGCTGCTTGGAAGATCTGATCAGTTAGCTCCTATGGGCCTCTTACAGACAGGTGGCAGACCATATTTCCTCTTTATGATAAGCGAGGCAAAATCTTGATCACTAGGAGTTGACCATTTGTTTTTCTCACAGAGCTCTCTGATCTCTCTCTGCAGTGCAAGCTCATCCAACTCGTTGTCCAAACGAGTAGGCGGTTCTTCTGCTCTAAAGGAAGGTATCATTGGATAAACATGCCAATTGGCTGCATATTTAAGCATAATCTTCCATAGAGTAGGCCATCTTCCGCTCATGTAGTTGATGAATGACCGTTGGGGGGAGCATTCCTTGTCCTGGAGCAATTCCTAGAGGTAATACTGCTCTGTGAATTGCTTCTTGGCATTTACCCAACTAGTCATGAATTCTGCCGGTAGAAATTCTTCAGCAAACCACAATTGCTTGCCTTCCCATTCATACCTTGGTTCATCTCCTAGCTTTGTTCGCCTCTTCTTCTCTGGAGGTTGATCATCAGGATCAGATACCTCATTCCTCTTTAGAGTTGATGCTCCGGCTTCAATAGCAGGAAGGGAAGTATCTTGCCTGATTTTTGTTCTTAGTTCTTTTCTTGTTGCCTCTGCCTGAGCTTCCTGAACTTGTCTTTCCTCCTGCATGCTACCTTCCCCCTGTAACCTTTCTTCCCCCTTCAACCTTTCTTCCCCCTTTTTGCCAGCATCAACTAATAAAGTTAACTGCTGCTCCATTCTGTGCATCCAGTCAGACATGCCAAGGGGCATTCTGTTGTTTGTAGGAGGAGGTGTTTGAGGGATATTCCGCTGCAGCAAGGTATCTATCTTGGCATTAATGGACTGTAGGTCAGGAGTGATTTGTGTGGCAAGCAGCTCTCCAATAGTGTCTTTTACAATTTGTCGTATCAGCTCAGTCATCACAGGTGAAATGTGTGATGTCTGCGGAGAGTGCTCTCTTGAGCCTTCGACGCCTGCAGGTGGGTGTGCGGATGACCCACCTGTATGCAGACTCCTGTCTGCAGGTGGCTTACCAGATGGGGTATGCTCTGGGGTCCCCGATCTATCATCCTCAGCTAGGTCTACATCTAGGCTGGTATAGCGGGCAGGTGCCCCAGCCTTATCTGATTCAGCTCTGACTACTTTTTCTGCCTCTGCTTCTTTTCCCTTCTCTCATTCTACCTGTTTCTCTTTTTCCTCCTCCTTTTCTCTTTCCTCATTTTCTTCTTCTTTTTCTTCGTGTCTCTCCTCTTCATCCTCAACAATAATAAATTCTTCTTGTTCAACTTCTTCCTCCACTAACTCTTCTATCCTTATCTCTTTCTCTTCAACTACTCATTCTTCAACAATAGATCCATAAAAAATACTGTACATAATAGTATAGATAAATGGGTCCATGTGGGTTTTAAAATTGGACATGAACCAATTTTCCTGAAGCAACAAAATCACGTCTGACTCGTTGTAAAACTGTATCAGCGCTTCTTCAGTAGCCTGGGGATACTCCCAGCTACTCACCTCAACGTAAGATTGCAGTTGAGTGAATGAAAATGATTTTAAAATTTTCCATTCCTCATAAATATGTACAAAGGAATGTTTTAGAGTATGAGGTTTTACCAATTTGAGCTGCTCTATGGACAGGTTGAAGATATTGTTGTCAAGCAAGTTGAAGGTGTAGTTTGCTTCAGGTATGTGAATGATCAACCCTGCTTCTTCTTCTTCTGACATGAGCTGGGGAGTGAGAAGAGGGACAATCTGGGTCTCCAGGCTGGCATGAGCAGGCTGGTCTTCCATATGAATAGGTTTAGGAGTGGATAAGGACTCAGGGTGCTCTTCTTCATCAAATTACAATCGCCTGGGCCTCTTGGGAGAGGGTTCTGGTGAGGAGTGAATGATTGATGGTTCTCCATGGGCAGGTCCCATTCTTTTTAAATGGAGGGCGATAGGGGTTTTGTATGACTCAGTTTCAGACTGGGCTGCAGGTGAGTTGCGGGCTGCAGCTTGGCGATCCTCCGACTCGTCTGAGCTCACAGGGTATCTGTAGGTATACGGCTCCTCAGACATTTCTCTTAATAGCTGAGCCGCTTTCCGCTCTCCACCCAATCGCCTTAGGGTTTCTTGGTCCAAATGACCAAGTCTCTTATTGACGTGGAAAGGGTTTGCACTTCCCTTTGCCACACCTAGCTTCTCCAGCATCCAACTTATCTGCGTCCCGAACGCAAGCTTTGATTTGAACTTCTTCTCTTCGACTAGCCACTCGACCTTATTCACCTCCCGCACCAATTGACGGAAAATGTAGTCAGCCCAGTCAATTGGCTCAGCTTGAATTAGTGCTCCTAGCACCATGAACTTGGCTGATGATAATTGATCGTAGCTGCCTGCCATCCCCATCACTATTTTGTTGGTAATGTCCAACACATAGCGATATTCCTTTTTCAATTCGCTCCTTTTGGCAGTCAGCTTCAATTTAGAGGGCTGTTCATTGGTTTTGATTCTCATCCACGTGTCAGCTGCATTCTGTTTCAAGGCTTCGACAGCCACGCCGTGGGATTTCATCCCGAAGATTTTTCCAATTATCCCCGGCGTGATATCCACTTGACTTCCAAAGATTGTGCTCTGAATGCCTGATTCGAGAACTCGGGCCTCTCGGTAAAAGGCGATAACAGCCTCCTTGAACAGATGTTTGGGGCTGATGTCCAGGAATGGGTAGATCCCATTCGTCTTCATCGCTCTGATGAGGTTGCGCACATCGTTGTTGTCCAGATTTGCCACTAGGAGTCCTTTGAAATCGACGACCAGTGAAAAGATGATCTGGTCCTTCACCACCTTGAGGTTCACTCCGTCAAAGTAAGATTCCATTTCTATACAGTAAAAGAATTCTGAGTGTATGTAGAGTTCGTACGAATTTCTGCTCTGAAGAATTAGGGTTTTGCGAGGTTGAAGGAGGTAAAGTGAAAAGGCTTTTCCCATCCTTAAAAAGAAAATGAAATGACGTTTGCAATTAAATATTCATTTATTTTAAACGGTGGTCCACCTTTTGAGGCTTTTTAAGTAATCGGTGGTCCAGTTTTTGAAAATTTGAAAATGGATGGTTGGATTTTAATTGGTCACAGTGGAGGTCGATTGAAGGCGTAGTTGGCACGTGTATTTTAAATATATAGTATTATGCCACTTGTGATCCAAATAGTAATATGATATTATACAAATAGCAGATAATAATATAATATTCAGAAGTCGGTCAGGTATAGAAAACTTAGCTAGTTGACTGTTTGACTCTTGTCTACTCTGCGTCAGGTGAGTTGACTCATTTGACTTCTCACCTATGGTTTGATCAGCTAAGTTCCTTCGTCTTCTTGTCTGCATCAGGTAGGGGCTGATTCCTATGATCAACTTAGTCCATCATTCGTCTGATCTGCTTCATCTAGATTTTTCATCTGAACTAGATTCCCAATCTAGTAATCCAAGTTCCCTGCTCAGCTCCAAAAATCTTTCTTCTGGCAAAGGTTTGGTGAAAATGTTAGCAATTTGGTAGTCTGTACTGACTCTTTCAACTCTAACTCTCTTGTTAAGCACGTGGTCTCTTATGAAGTGATGCTTAACATCAATGTGCTTTGTCCTTGAATGCAATACCGGGTTGTTGGTTATTGCAATAGCACTATTGTTGTCACACCAAATTGGAACTTCATTGGCAATAATGTTGTAGTCCCTTAGCTGTTGTCTGATCCATAAAATCTGGGCACAACAACTACCTGCAGCTAGGTATTCTGACTCTGTTGTGGAGATAGAGTTAGAAACCTGCTTCTTGCTAAACCAAGATATCAGTCTGGTTCCTAGGAATTGGCACGTTTCACTAGTGCTTTTCCTATTTATTTTGCATCCTGCGAAGTCTGCATCTGAGTATCCTGATAGCTCGAAGTTATCATCCTTAGGGTACCATAGTCCGACATTGACTGTAGACTTAAGGTATTTGATTATTCTCTTGGCTGCGTCTTGGTGAGACTGCTTTGGCTTGGATTGAAATCATGCGCATACTCCTACGGCATAAGATATATATGGTCTGCTTGCAGTGAGGTATAGAAATGATCCAATGAGTCTTCTGTAGTGGGTTGAGTCCACTGATATGCCTCCCTCATTTGCATCTAGATGAGTGCTTGTGCTCATAGGAATTCTTGCTGGTTTGGCTGATTTCATTCCAAATCTCTTGATTAGATCTCGGGTATATTTATCTTGATTGATGAAAATTCCATTTTCCATCTGCTTGACTTGTAATCCAAGAAAGAAGTTAAGCTTTCCCATCATACTCATCTCAAATTCTCCTTGCATGAGATTTGAGAATTTCTCACACAGCTCTGGGTTGGTTGAGCCAAATATGATGTCATCCACATATATCTGAACTAGTAATATGTGGTCTTCGTGCTCCACTCTGAATAGGGTCTTGTCCACTTTCCCTTTGCAGAAACCGTTCTTCCCAAGACATACAGATAAGGTTTCATACCAAGCTCTTGGTTCCTGCTTGAGTCCATATAGAGATTTCAATAGCTTGTAGACTTTGTCTCATTTGACAAATCCTGGGGGTTGCTCCACATAGGCTTCTTCTTCTAGGATTCCATTAAGGAAAGCACTCTTTACATCCATCTGACAGACTTCAAAATCCTTGAATGCAGCATATGCGAGGAATAGTCTAATGGCTTCTAATCTTGCAACAGGTGCATATGTTTCATCAAAATCTATTCCTTCACACTGTGCATAGCCTTTAGCAACAAGTATGGCTTTATTCCTAACAACAGCTCCATCTTCGTCGCATTTGTTTTTGTACACCCATTTGGTGCCAATAACCTTCTTATGATCTGGTCTATCTGTTAGTTCCCAAACATTGTTCCTTTCCATCTGATTGAGCTCTTTTTGCATTGCATTGATCCAAGAGTAGTCTTCCAGGGCTTGCTCTGTTGTCTTGGGTTCTATCTGAGACATAAAGCATGAAAACATTTCCATTCCTACGGGTAGAGTAGACTGTCTTGTCTTGACTCCATCGATTAGCTTCCAAATGATCTGTTGGATAGGGTGATCTTTGAGCCACTTAGGAATGTCTTCTTCTTCAGGGTCTGTTCCCTCTGTAGATTTGCTTTGGTGGATTTCCTCTCTCTATGCATCAACTTGGATCTGATCTCCTTGGTCTGCAACTGGATCAGCTACCGTCTTGTCATCTGCAGGTTGGGATCTGGTCTGGTCTGCAGATGAGTCTTTATCAGCTACAGTTTGGTCTTTATCAGCAGCAACTGGATCAGGTAGGTTTTGAGGTCCTATCTGATCTGCAGTTGGGTCTTTTTCAGCTATAGACGGATCTTCAGGCTGGTCTGCAGGTGAGTCCACCATCCCTGTGTCATGAACAATGACTTATTCTAAGGTTGCGGATTTGAGCTTATCCTCAATTAATTCCACTTGTTTCCTGTACTCAACGATAGATTCATTAAACACAACATGAGGTGTTTCCTCCACAACTAAGGTTCTTTTGTTAAAAACTCTATATGCCTTGCTTCTTTGTGAATATCCCATAAAGAGACCGTCATCAGTTTTAGCATCAAAGGCATTTAGTTGGGTTTTACCATTGTTGTGGATGAAACACTTACAAGCAAAAATATGAAAATAAGCAACTGTAGGTGTTCTGCCATTCCAAACCTCATAGGGAGTTTTGCCATGTCTCCCTACTATCATACTCCTGTTATGAGTGTGGCATGTCAGGTTGACAGACTTCATCCTGTAACCTCTTGGGCAAGTGTCCGCTCGCAATCATGGACCTGGCTGCTTCCTTTAAGGTTATGTTTCTTCTTTCGGCAACACCATTCTGCTGGGGGGTCCTGGTTGCAGAGAGCTCATGCTGGATTCCATTCTGATCGCTGTAATCAGTGATCGCTTTGTTGAGAAATTCACCTCCTCTATCTGATATGATCTTGATGATTGAGAGGGATTTCTCATTTTGGATCCTTCTCAGCAGCTCCGGTAACTTGGTCAAGGTTTCACTCTTCTTATACAGAAAGATAATCCATGTGAACCTTGAGTAATCATCTACTACTACTAGAGCATGCTTTCTGCCACTTAGAGTCCTTGGATTGATAGGACCAAATAGATCCATATGAAGTAGATCTAAGATCCTTGATGTGAAAGTTGTAGGCTGGACTGGCTTGAATGATGCTCTGGTCTGCTTTTTTTCTGACATGCATCACAAAGAGCTTCCTTCTTAAATACTTCTCCTGGAAGTCCTCTGACCAGCATCTGAGAACTAATCTTGTTGATGGCTTTGAAATTCAGGTGACATAGTCTCTTGTGCCACAACCATCCATTCTCAGCTATTGTCTTAGATAGAAAACAGGTATTAGGAGTTCCTGTATTCCAATCTATCATATAGAGATCCCTCCTTCTAAATCCTTGTAGCTTCACTTCTCCAGATAGGATATCTATCACCATGCATTTCCAAATGGTGAAGACTACTAGATTCTTCTCATCACAAAACTTACTTATGCTCAGGAGATTATACTTGAGTCCTTTGACATAGTGAACTTTGGATATGGTGATGTTTCCTCGGTGCAGCTCTCCAAAACCTTTAGTTTGGCCTCTAGAGCTATCTCCAAAGGTTACGTCTGGACCTCTTTCTTTGGTATATTTTGTCAGCACCTTCTTGTTTCCGGTCATGTGCCTTGAGCATCCAGAATCTACAAACCATTCTTCACCTCTAATGTTTGAATTTGTGGATATGTGGTAGTAGTCCTTCCACATTTTCTGCAATCAGACAAGCAGAGATTTAGGTACCTAAATCTGTGTGGGTCCTCGGGGGTTAGTTGGTTTCCTGGAGAACTGGTTTCTCCTGGGATTGTGTAAGTTATTATTATTACCCCTAAAAGGTGTGTAAGGTCTGGGCCTATATCCTCTGTTAGAATTGTATACTGGATATGCCTCATAAAATTGATGGTGTGGGCCATGCCTAAATCTTGGCTGAGACCATTTATTGAATCTTTGAGGTCTGCACACCTGTTCGTTTTGGAAATTTGGATAACCTTGAGGTTTCCATTTGCCCCTCCCATTTTGAAATCTATTTTTGGGGAGTATTTGATAATAGTGGGCATGTTGTCTGGGCTGCTGCTTCTGCCTTGGCCATTGCCTAGTCTCATGTCTAGATGGCTGCCTTGTATACCTTGGCTACAGCCTAGACCTGTGACTTGGCTGTTGCCTATTTTGAAATACATGTTTGTATATTGGCTCAGCAGTCGAGACAATTGTTTCTCCCTTGATGAAAGTGGTTTTAGAACTAGAGGGAGTGTGTGGGTCATATCCAAGGCCTGATCTGGAATATAATGGCCTTTTATTTGTACACAATTCGTCCAGGGTTAGAGATGCCTTCAGGGAGGTTATTTCCTTCGCCTAATTTTTACTTAGCTGAGTTAGTTTTGTAAACTCAGCTTTTACATGAGCAAGTGCAGCTGATTTTTCACTATTTAAAACAGTTAATCATTTTATCTCAGCTGTGGTATTATCAGCCTGGTTTGTAGAGTTAGCTGCAGCCTGTTTTTCAAGACCAGCTTTGGTTTTATTAAATTCTAGGCTGAGTTTTTCAAAGTCATTTTTCAGCTGCGCATTCTCATCTTGCAGCTGGGTCCTCTCGATTGATACAGTTTGGTGTGCAGTTTTTAATCTCTCAAAATCTTTGAGAAGCTGATTTACAGACTCGTGTAAGTCCATGTCTTGTGACATGTCTGAGCTGTTATTATTTGAAGCTGAGGGTTTAGATGTTACCTCTTCATCAGCTAGGTTGGCCATCAGACAATCATATTCTTTATCATCATCAGAGAAGAATCCGTTGCTTGATTCTACTCGCTCTTGATCTTCTCCAATGAGGGCCTTCCTTCGGTCTTCTTTTCTGCTCACCTCCTTCTTGCTCTCGTCCTTCTTGAGATCAGGACAGTCAATTTGAATATGTCCTTTCTTATGGCAATTATAACATTCCACCTTCCAGCTTCCAGCTTTTTTATTTCTCCTGGGTTCTCCTTATAATTCTTTTTGTATTTGGAGTAATTCTTTCTGAAGTTGCTGAAACTTTGCATTATGAACGCCATTTTTCCTCAAAATCAAGTGGATTTGGAGGTTTTACATCAGGTAGGCTCTTGGCAGGGGACTCGGCTGCAAAGGCTATTCCCTTCTCTGCAGACTCGCTAGATGATGAACTTGGAAGCTCAAACTCATAAGCCTTTAGATCAGAGAACAGCTCTTGGATCTTTATTTTGTTAAGATCCTTGGATTCTCTCATGGCCACTGCCTTCATACTCTATTCAGGATTGAGAGATCTTAAGACATTCAGCGCCATCTCCCTGTTCCCATATGATTTTCCCAGGGAGTTAATCTCATTGATGATTTCAGTGAACCTTGTGTCCACTTGGTCTATGGATTCGCCATTCTTCATTTTGAAGTTGTCAAATTTTTGGGTAGCAATTGACAACTTGTTTTCTTTTATCAGCTCCGTTCCCTCACACATTAAGGCTAATGTGTCCCATATTTCTTTGGCGTTTTTGCAGTTCTTGATTTTGACCATTGTTGATTTGTCAAGAGTTTGGTACAGCACGTCTCTGGCCCAGTTGTCAAGGTTGGCCAGCTTTCTTTCTTCAATGGTCAGCTCCATCCTCTTTTTTGGGATCTTCTCTGGCTTTCCGGCAGCAGTCTCCTCAGGAGTGTTGTCCTTCTCGAAGGTGAAAGGACCATCTTCTATGATGCACTACATGTCGTCATGGATTGAAGATAGGTGTGCCTGCATCCTTATCTTCCAAAGATCATACCCGTCAACTGAAAAAACAGGTAATCTAGAATGCATGTGTTCCATTTCTAAAATGAGCTTAAAATATATCCTCGATATATGGATCTGGTTCTTGAAATATTGAACCAACCTCTTTGATACCACTTGTAGGTCACAAGTCGTCCAGGAATAAGTCTAGAGGGGGGAGGTGAATAGACTTATTGAAACTCTTAAACTCTTTTCTTCGAAGAGTGAGTTTCTCAACTGATAGATATGCGGAAATCAGCTGATGACGAAAACAAAACTAAGCAATGGAATAGTAAAGTATGAATGCAACAGTTAAGTGATGCTGAAAACAGTAAAACACGCAGACAATTTATAGTGGTCTCAGAGGTGGGGTAATCCTCTACTAATCCACTTTCTACAAACCAGTTGGATATGAATCCACTATAATTTTCAACCAGTGATAAATATTACATTGACTCTTTTACTTAGCTACAACAACTTCCAACCAGTGGAAATCCCGTCGTTGCAACTCCTCTTTTGACTGCCTAGCACCACTTGATTCTTCAAATCCTCGGATGCCTATCAGTCTCGCAACTTCAACCAGTGAAGTACCCCGAACTCAGTTTTTAAGACATAAGTGTTTGTCTTCTCCAACTAAGAGCTTTCTTCAAATAAGAACTTCAAGTACTGCTCTTTTCACGATGCTATATGGTTGCTTTGATTGCTTTAATAACTTTGATCGCTTGAGAGTTTTGTTCGCATCGTAGTGCTCAACTTCAAGTCTTCGGATATATATAAGTTTCGATCCTTGAGAATACTTCATAGCCGTTGCAAATCTTGTAACAAATCCGTCTGTTGGAGAGAGAGACTTCATTGTTTTTTTCTTTCTGAACGTTGCAAGGCTGGATTCCCATATTTTAATCCATCTTTCAACTGTTGTGAAGACTTGCATGTGAGGCGCCGAATCTTTTGAATATAATAAGATTAAAGTCTTCAGTGGTAGGTCTGGATAAATTATTTAATTCATATCCTTTGCGGGAATCTCTCCAATTTGTCCCTTCACGCTTGCATGTGACTTTCCGTAAATATTGACTATTCAACGCATGCTGACGTGGACTTGGAGTACTTGGCTGATCTCTTATAAGTCAAGATGTCTGATGTCCAGTCAACTTCTCTGCAGTTTGGACTTCTCTGCCGATGACTTCTCTGATGTCCTGTTGAGACTTGCCTGATCAGATGACTTGTCTGAAGTCTTCTGTCTTGATGAATTTTGACTTATCTGTTGGTCAGACTTCAGATGACTTGGTCTACTGATCACTTGACTGCAGTATGGTCAACCATCACTGATGAATTTTTGTTTCTCTGATTTAGACTTGACCATGACTTCGGCTTTACTGCAGTGTTTGGTTTACACTTCTCTGAAGTACTTATCTGTACTTTTGTACTTTAGCCAATTTTGAGCCTAACTTAAATGGCCTATAGAAGATACTCATTTGGTTCTTCTTTACATTTAGCCAAGTATTTAACTTAACACAATTTGGCCTATGGAAGATACTCATCTAGTTCTTCCTTTCATTTTTGCCAAGTAATAAACATTTGAATTACAATAATGACATCATCAAAATCTAACAAGTATTCGGTATTCCCAACAACGTTGCAACCATTCATACAATCTACTCAACAAATGTTCCAATCAACTCAGCAAGCTGTACAATCAAACTCACAGGCTATTTCTAAGCTTGAAACACAAATTGGTCAACTTGCAACAACTTTAGCTGAAAGAGGAAAAGGAAAATTTCTGAGTCAATCAATCCTTAATCCTAAAGGACAATATGAAGTAAACTCTTCCAATGCAGAAGTTCAATCCATAACTACCCTTAGAAGTGGAAAAGAAATACAAAAGCCTGACTATGATCCGGAAGAAAAATCAAATGAATCACAAGTTTCAAAACCAAAAGATTCTAAGGAAAAACAAAAGCCTTATGTTCCAAAAGCTCCATTTCCTGAAAGACTTATTCCAAACGACAAAAGTGCGCAATACAAAGATATATTAGAAATATTTAAACAAGTCCGAATAAATATTTTCCTTGATGCTATTAAACAAGTGCCTGCTTATTCTAAGTTTTTGAAAGATCTTTGCACTGTAAAAAGAAGAACAAATGTTTCAAGAAAGGCATTTTTAGCTGAACATGTTAGCTCAATAATCCAAAATAAAACTCCTATTAAGTATAAAGATCCTGGTAGTCCTATAATATCTTGTGTCATTGGAGATCACATCATTAAACGAGCCTTGCTTGATTTAGGAGCCAATTTGAATTTATTACCATATTCTGTTTATACACAACTTGGATTAGGGGAGCTAAAATCAACATCTGTGTTACTCTAACTAGATGATAGATCTATAAAAATACCTCGAGGAATCGTAGAGGATGTTCTGATTCAAGTAGATAAATTTTACTTTCCTGTTGATTTTATAGTCCTAGACACTGAACCTGTTGAGAATACCAATGATCAAATCCCTGTCATTTTAGGAAGGCCATTTTTAGCTACTTCAAATTCATTAATTAACTATAGAAATGGCATCATAAAATTTTCTTTTGGAAATATGACTGTTGAACTAAATATGTTTAACATTTCTCAACAACATGATGATTATGATGATATCTGTGAGGTAAATATGATAGAGAGTATGAGTCCTTATTTCTTTCAAAAAATAGATGATGATGATCTTTTTGAAAGCTGTCTTGCTCATTTTGGTTCAGATTTTGACATCGACAGTTCAATTAATGAAGTAAATTCTTTACTAGAGTCTACACCATTATTGGATAATGATAAATGTAAAGCTAAAACTGAACCACTTGAGAGTCAAATGAATAAAGAAGTACCTATTGAAGATTCAAAGATTGAGCTCAATCCATTACCTGAGTCTCCAAAATATGCATTTTTAGGACCATCAGAAACCCTGCCTGTCATCATGGCATATGATTTAGATGAAGAACGAGAAGATAAGTTAATCAATGTTCTTAAAGAACATAAAGAAGCAATAGGCTGGACCATCTCCGATATTAAAGATATTAGTCCTTATATATGCATGCATCGGATTCACCTTGAAGAAAATGCGAAAACATCCCGAGAATTTCAGAGAAGACTAAATCCTAATTTGAAAGAAGTTGTAAGAGCTGAAATAATCAAACTCTTAGATGTGAGGTTCATCTACCCTATTTTTGATAGCTCTTGGGTCAGTCCTGTTCATATAGTTCCAAAGAAATTTGGCATAACTGTAATCACGAATGAAGAAAATAAACTTGTTCCAACAAAAATTCAAACTGGATGGAGAGTCTGTATTGATTACAGAAAATTGAACTCTGTTACAAGAAAAGATCATTTTCCACTTCCTTTTATTGATCAAATGCTAGAAAGGTTAGCTGGTCATGCTTATTATTGTTTTCTTGACGGATATTCCGGATATAACCAAATTCCCATTGCTCCTGAAGATCAAGAAAAAACCACTTTTACCTATCCTTTCGGCACTTTTGCTTACCGAAAAATGCCATTTGGGTTGTGTAATGCACCTGCTACTTTTCAGCGATGTATGATGAACATTTGCTCTGACATGGTTGAGCGGTTTTTAGAAATTTTTATGGATGATTTTTCTGTAATGTTTACACCACTTAACCCAAGTGTTGGTTAGGTGTAAGGAGAAGAATCTTGTCATAAACTGGGAAAAATGTCATTTTATGGTTAAAAAAAGAATTGTCTTAGGACAATAGATTTCTGAAAAAAGTAATTGAGGTAGACAAATCTCAAGTTGACTTAATATCCAGTCTTCCACCCCCATGAACGATTAAAGAAATTCGGTCATTCTTAAGCCATGCTGGTTTTTATCGTCGATTCATCAAAGATTTTAGCAAAATCTCAAGGCCATTATGTAATTTATTTTCAAAAGACACACCTTTCGTATTTGATGATCATTGTCTAAAAGCTTTTAAGACACTTAAATCTATATTGAGCTCTGCACCTATCATCAAATCTTCAAACTGGAATCTTCCTTTTGAAATAATGTGCGATGCATCTGACTATGCCGTCGGTGTAGTATTGGGTCAAAAAGAAAATAAATTGCCAACTGTAATATATTATGCAAGTAGAACTCTAAATGATGCCCAATTAAATTACTCTACAACTGAAAAAGAATTGCTTGCAGTGTTTTTGCCTTAGACAAATTTCGACCTTACTTGATTGGTTCGAAAGTCATAATTTACTCCGATCATGCTGTATTAAAATATCTTCTTTCTAAGAAAGATGCTAAACCTCGCTTGATCTGTTGGATTCTATTGTTACAAGAGTTTGATTTAGAAATTCAAGATAAAAAATGTTCTGAAAATGTTGTTGCTGATCATTTGTCTAGACTAATCGTGAATTTTACTGATATAGAACCTTCCATTAATGAAACTTTCCCTGATGAATAACTCATGTCTGTTTCTCACTCACATACCTTTGTATGCAGACATTTTCAATTACCTTGTCACTAGTAACATGCCATCTCATTGGAATAATCAAGATAAAACAAAATTTTTAACGAAGTAAAAAAATTCTTTTGGGATGATCCATACTTGTTCAAATATTATCCTGATTAAATCATTAGGAGATGTGTGCCTGAACATGAACAACAAAATATCATCACCTTTTGTCATGATCATGCATGTGGAGGTCATTTTAGTTCAAAGAAAACAACTGCTAAAATTCTGCAATGTGGTTTTTATTGGCCAACACTTTTCAAAGATACACATTCATATTGTAGCACATGTGATAGATGTCAAAGATTAGGTCGAATTTCTAAAAGAAATATGATGCCTTCAAACCCAATTTTAATTATTGAAATATTTGATGTTTGGGGCATAGATTTTATGGGACCTTTTCCAATTTATTTTGGCAATCTTTATATCCTTGTGGCCATTGATTATGTTTCAAAATGGGTAGAAGCAATTGTTTGCAAAACAGATGACCAGAAAGTCGTGGTAAAATTTTTAAAAGAAAATATTTTTTCCAGATTTGAAACACCACGAGTAATTATAAGTGATGGAGGAAAACATTTTTGAAACCAATTTTAGAATTATTTATTTAAAAAATATGGTGTTACACATAAGGTTGCTACTCCTATCACGCTCAAACAAGTGGAAAAGTTGAAATTTCAAACAGAGAAATCAAACATGTTCTTGAAAAAACTGTTAATCCTACAAGGAAAGATTGGTCTTTGCGATTGAATGATGCATTATGTGCTTACCGTACTGCTTTTAAAACTCCCATCGGAATGTCTCCATTTAGGCTTGTCTTTGGAAAACCATGTGTGCAAGTGATTTCCGACATATACTGGCGAATCTCCGGCTTCATCCATCTGTCAAAGTGGAGGATCCTCTCTTCTTCGGTCCTCAACCGATCTCGCACATAACTGAGTTGTTTGCTATAGTCGATGATAGCCTGCGACACCGATATATCTTGCGGTTATGCCAAATAAAATTCACGAATCCTCTGCTCTCTAATCGGTTTCGAACAGAACTCAGCTTCCATAAATGCCTCGAACTCCGCCCACATGACATCACGATCATGAGGTTTAACAGCTTCCCACCAATTAGCGGCATCTTTGTCAAGAAGGTACTGAGCGATAGGTACCTTCCGCTATTCGGGACAATCAACAACCTCGAATATCTTCCCTAATTGGAAAAGCCAACCATCCTAGCCCAACGCATCCGCAGTACCGGCGAATCGATGGGGATTCATACGAACTACCTCTCGAAGCCAATGATTTACACCGACGTTCTGAGTCGCGTCAGTGTTGCGTTGAACCGCCTGGGTTAACTGAGTCATCTGTGCTGCTACTTGTTGCAATATAGTAGCAACACCAATACCAATATCATTCCCGGCAATATTCTCTCGATCCCACATCTAATCCCCGTGGCCATCCGTACCACGATTGCGACCACGACCTCTGCCCCTCGGCATATTAACAAGCAACAACCTAACGCAACGAAAGTCACATAATCATACACAACAATTGTTATCATCGGACAACACACATAGACTAAGGTCACAGATGATCGACCTAACGATCACAAAAGTTAGACCTAATGGCCAAAATGCAGTTCCAAGCTCCTGTCCAGACTAGAGATGTTAAACGGGCTCGGGCCCGGCGGGCTGGCCCGTTTAACCCGCCAAAAAACCGGGTTAGGGCCGATATTTCCTAGCCCGTTTAAATCCGGGCTTTTTTGGCCTGGACCGTTTAGCCCGGCTAGCTGGCTAGCTTAGATATATATATATATTGTTAATTTCAACTTACAGTAATACTATATTTATATAACATATATTAATATTATATATATAATATATATTAATATTATATATGCAATATATATTAATATTATATATAATATATATTATTACTGTATTTGTATAGTGTGTGTATATATATATATGTACATACATAAAAATATATTTTTTGTTATATAAATTATAGTATAGTTGTTACTATATATATAAAATATATTGTTACTATTTTTTTTTGTTTATGACTTATAAAAAATAAAAAATAGATTTTTTAAATATTTAGCCCGTTTAGCCCGAAGCCCGTTAGGGTTAGGGTTAGGGCCGATATTTCCTAGCCCGTTTAAATCCGGGCTTTTTTGGCCCGGACCGTTAGCCCGAAGCCCGCTAGGGCTAGCCCGGAACCGCTAGGGCTAGCCCGTTTAACATCTCTAGTCCAGACTGATTAGCGTGCACTCCAACAGAGACTTAGCGTGCGCTAGCCATGTCACGTTAGCGCGCGCTAGCTCCACACTTGGCGTGCGCTAACTGTTCTAATCCAGCAACACGTTCATGAACATATACCAAATAATACCAAAAGCCAAAGGTTACAAATAAACAACAACATACGAATCCAAACGCTGACATTTCACATCATTATAACATTGCACAAATAACCATCAGAAGTTAAACAACATTCCAAACCGAGTCTCCACCTCTCAGTCAAGAGAACTATCTCGACGAGTGCATACCGAACGTCTCAGCGGTCACACCACCACTTTAATCGCAACTCTGAGCATTATATCCAAAAATAACAATATCCTCACTACATACCTTTTAACCGAAATTCATGAAACTGAAAAGTTGAAAGCGAAAGTCACGTCTCGAGTAGATTTTTGATAGACCTCGTTGAGTTTTTAAAAATCAAATTTTGAAAATTTGCAATGCAAGATGAAAATAAAATATATGTAGTTTGAATTCTCAAAATTTTCGGTCTCGAGATCATCATACGAAAATCAAGCCCTTTTCCCCTCTTGAAGGATATTTTAAAATGAAAATTTACATGACTCCCCAAAGCATTTAAAGTTTTAAAATATCACATCGATAAACTTTCATTACGTAACCACACCAAAACATTACTCCTGTAAAAACGATTTATACAAGGATATGTATATATGTATATGTGTATATATATATATATACATATACACCAGCACCGCTCTTCATTCCAGCTCAACACGAGAATCAACAAGTATGGATTACGTATTCACAATTCATGTTTACGCTCCACATAATACACAAAATCACATCAGCTCGTATAACACGAGACACAACAAAGTAGGGAGACTTAAATCCATAGATCGCACGAAGATGATGGTTGCACCTTGATACTAATCACGACCGACCTCCAGACGACGCGTCGCGACACGACTCAGTCAGACACAATCTGACAAGACAAGACAAGACCCGACAACACACAACTCGACCTGACAGCCTAGGTTTCCACAATGTAAGCTCCAATACCATATGTAACACCCCCAAACCACTCGGGAATATTACAGTGCCGTAGACCCTCTCCGTGAGGATCTACCAGGCTAAATACAGAAAACACAACATATCGATACATGCCAACGTGGCTAATGATGAACCACTAGACCGATTTGGTCTTTTACCACAACATACGCATCAAACATACATAACTTTTTCTCACAACTCGTACCCACGCAGGGGTTATAATACATCAACATTCCCATAAAACGGGAGAATAACACAACAGAGATACAAACAACAAAATTCTACAAATATACTCAACGACTGGTTTACATGTGATTAGTATCATCGTCTTTCATCATCCTTCGTACCGATCCTGTGATTCGCTCCCCAGCAAACTGCAAGTACCTGGACGCAATACAGACATCCACCTCCGAATACTCGGGGGTTAGCAAAACTTCACTGTTTTGCTAGTGCAAGTATAAAATACAAATACAAGCCATACACAACATGCTCCAAGATCATAAAAATCGTGAACAAGCTTCCCGAGATAAATCACTTGATCAAACCGTTCAAAACATGAAAGGTGGGAATAAACCCATTATACGTCTTACAAAACATTTGACGATCTCGGGAGTCTTAAAAACATCTGGGATTTAAGAATTCTCAAGTCTTTTTAAAACACTTAGGGACACGGCCCAAAGATCATTCTCCGTAAAACGACCTTTACACAACCATTGGGATCTCATCCCAAATCTCATCAAATCACAGTACACGAGAACAATAGCAAGGTCCATTTTCCAACATCAAATACCCACAACTAAAGGACTAAACACATACGACAAATATTCTAGTGCCATCCTAGCCAAGTAGTCCAATGAACAACTTTTCTCTTACACATTTAGTCAATGCATGCAATCATGAAATCACCGTTCAAAAACACTCATTTACAGAAACGCCATAAACCGAAACACATTTATAAAAATGCACCACAATTAACAGCGGATCCACGCCTCTGTGGACCCCTACCGAGACCCCGTCGGATCTAACTCGTAGTGGTTAAAAGCCAAGCTCGTGGATCCACACCTCTGTGGACCCATACCGAGACCCCGTCGGATCTAACCCGTGTTGAGCATACACACACCCATCACTCATGCAATACTAACATGCTAAGAATGTAAGTTCATTAAGAATACTTGCTAGAAATGGCCACTTACCCGACACAATTATCATACTCATCACAATACCCCCATCATGAACAATCAATCACAACACAACAACACAATTAACACGGAATACACGATTCCACAACATTAAACAAGCAGGGATATCATTAAAGCCCTCAACGTTCAAATAATCAAATCATAATCAATTCACACGAATCATATTCACGAGGGTAAACCTACCATCGTAAATCCAACATGTAAACTCTATTTGCAGGACAAAAATCATATAAGAAAAATACTTGCCTCGATACCACGAGCAACGGAACAACGAACTGACACGGTCGGGTAGCCCTCGAATTTCCAAGAACGACCAAGAACTCGACAACCCCATGAATACTACGAAAATAACATCACCACGAATAAATAACACTAATCGGAATCCGAAACAACCCAAAAAACAACAAGGATCCGGGGCTTCCTTCAAGAAAATCAAGAATCAAGTTCCGGGTGATAAAAATCAATAAACGAGTTACAAAACCCGAAGATCATGACCAATACAACAAGAATACCACAATTGATTCATCAACCACGGATTAAATCGAAGAATCACGTAGAAACCCCCAAAAATTACTCAACTAGGGTTCTAAGGAAGAAAATACCTCGATCCGACGAAGAACAAGGATTTGATGATGATAGAATCGACAAAAATCTACCAAAATGCCTTAAAATTGATTAGAACCGACCAAGAACTTAAGCTCCTGAGCCTTCCATCGCCAGCCGCCATAAGAACGAAAAAATGAGAAGAAATGAAGTATGCCCAATGCCCAGGCCTATATATGGTCGACAGCGTTACAGCCATAACCGACACCTCAATACGGCCATAACTCGGTCAACACCTTTAACATACGTAATGGCCGAAGCCTTACGTACGTACCGAGCACTCCTTACTGTAATACCCGAGATTTTTACTTTCATGTTGCGCAGAATTAATTGTTGTTTGGTTCCGGTTACTTTGTTTGGTTATGATTATGTGGGATTTTTTTTTATGATGCATTGATGTGTTCTGTTGTAAAGTTCGTCGTGTGAGACTTGGGTCGCCGGCGTTTCTTTGATTAAATGTGTGCTTGGGTTGTGGCATGTTACATTTCATGGTTGGCTCGTTATTGTGTTGAATCATAGCAGGTGCATTAGTGTATCCGAGTCGTCGTAGCATTAGGTGCATTAGGTCCATATGTAATATCTGCAATTTCGATTTCTGGTAATTTTCTTTTTTGACGGAAGTCCATCTTAGCGACTCTATTGTGACCATTTCGTCATTCCGATAATGATTAATTCTACACTTTTTGTCATCCGAGTTCATTTCGGTGTCGTTTTGTTTAGGTCCGTGTTCTTAAGCGACTTTTCTAAGTGTGAGTTTGACTTTGTAAAATCACCATAAATTCTTGGAGACACCAAAAATTCTGAATCTTTCCATTATTATATAGCATCAAGTCACCTTTCCAATGGTTCAAACGGTGAGTCAATCGGAGTCCAGACGAAGGAGTTATGGTCGAAATAGCTAAGACTGCACCATGTGCCTTTTGATGCTGGAGCGGGCTGTACCGCGGGCCGCGGCACTAAGCCAGTGCTGGGCAGTATATATTGGTCGGGCAAGCTACTTCTTCACTCATTTTGTCACTCAATTCATCTCCTCCGCGGCTGATACTCTGAGATCACGAAGACATGTTGTTAAACTACCAATCCATGAAGTTCTTGAGTTTCTAACGTCGATTTATCATCACATAACATCCTCCGATCGACCGAATCAAGGTTAGATTTCCTAAAAATCTAGTTTTGGGAAATTTGGGGATTTTGTTTGATTTCATCTATTTAATCCTTAGTAACTTAGATTAGTGATGGATTAATGATTATTGAGCCGTATTATATCAATTTCCTTGTTGTTCCATGGTTTGATTGCCGAGGACTCGTCGTTTTGTTAGGTTCCTAATCGACACCTTGAAGGTGTCCGGTAGAATATCATAGAGGGATTCAGGCATTCTATGATTATTATTCCATCGTCCGGTCGTTGATTTATTAATGATATGATGCTAGGGTCGAGTTCCTTGTGAAGAGCTCATACCGAACCCTTCCGTTCGTCGTCGTCCTCATCAAGGATTTCCAGTCGAGTCTTCCCGTTGCTTCGCGTGCTTTGGACTTGAGGCGAGTATCTTGTCTATAATCTTTATACTTTGAGAATATGACGTGTCGTGAATTTAACGTGGACTTGTTAGTGATTGAACTTTTAACGATAACTCACTTCTAAATGAATATGTGATTCTATGAAAGTAAATACGAGCGTAAACTTGAAATTCTTGGAGAATGACAACCATCATCTCATGTTGTATTATGTTCGAGATGGATATTTTGAAGTGAGTAGTTATTCGAGTAATTGTGGAATATTTGTATTGTTCACTTGTTAGAAGGTGTACTAGATGACGGTGTGACGTGAATGTTACACTTTGTGAAAGTGTTTGTTGCATTAACTCTTAATTTCATGCGTGTGGCAAATATTATACCTTGTTGTTGTGTAATCGGTGATTGAGATATTACCGGGTAGGGACCCGTGAGGCCTCCGGTGGCGCGTTACTTGCGAGTACGGCGAGTTGATATGATTTGACCATAAGTTTATCTAATCGGGTAGGTCTGGAGAGGGCTCCGAGAATCGTTACTTGCGAGTACAATGTCAAGATAACTTATGGGCGTGTTTGAATGATGTTAATCGAGTAGGGACCCATGAGGCCTCCGGCAGCACGTTACTTGCGAGTACGACCAGTTGATATGATTTGACCATAAGGTTATCTAATCGGGTAGGTCTGGAGAGGGCTCCGAGAATCATTACTTGCGAGTACGATGTCAAGATAACTTATGGGTGGGTTTGAGCTTGTTTTTCAGTAACTAATCCGGGATGGGTCCCATCGAGGCCACGGAGGTGATTTGAGTATTTTTTTGACTGGATATTTCTGAATTGTGATTGTGTGAATCCTGGATTCCGGTTATTTTGGTGTTTGTGTTTCTTCCTTTGAGGCTTGTTTGAGAATTGAGCCATCTTCATGTTTTTGAAAGAAAATCCTTTTGAATAGGAGAATTACAAATCTTTTCATGATTTTACACTGAGACCCCCGACGTCCTCCTTTATTCTTTCAAATGTGTTTTGAAGTTGTTTCTATGATCCTCCCTTGAGGGAAATGTTTTTCGAAAAAACTTTAGACTCGGGGATCGTGTTACTACCTTGTCGAAAGGTTATTTTCATAACGGTTATATTCTTGATGTATAACTTTATAGCTTGGTTACTTTCTAGCGATTCCATCGCTAACCCCTCGTTGGGGATTTTGTTATTTATTCCAGGTGTTCTGACTGGAGAGTGAACAACCACAGGATTGGCTCGGAGGATGATGCAAAGCAGTGATACTAGTCACATTTGTAGTCTGTTGTCGGTCAGTGATCTATTGGTTTGAGTTCTTGTCATCCTTGAGGGGATGGACATTTTATGTATTATGTGATCGAGTTGTATTTTGGTTTATCAGATTTTTCGGTTATGCTGTGTTTTGAGAGACCTAATCGGTCTATGGTATTATGTTTTGGTCAAGTTGACCGCATGTGGATTTTGTTTTGTAGTCTCCCGCGTGGTAGCTCCTTATGGAAAGGGGTCTACGGCGTGTAATATCCCTGAGTGGATTGGGGGTGTTACATAAATGGTATCAGAGCTTAGGTTTGCGAAAACCTTGGCAGTTGGGTCTAGTTGGGTCTTGTCGAGTTGTGTCTTGTCATGTCACCCGGGTGAGCAATTGTGAACAAGTGTGATCGTGGTGATCCATTGTGATCAATTGTGTTAAGTTATGATTAGTATCGTGGTGCAGCCATCATCTCTGTGAAGCCTGTCGACGTAAGTCTCCTCTTTTATTTGTACGGTGTTGTGTAATGGAGTTGTATTCAATACTTGTGACTCACTGTATGTGTATACAGCTGGACGTATTAATGTCTTGACTTTGAACCTCCGTGAGGGGTGGTATGATGTGAAATCGATGAACCTTGATGGGTTTCGAAAAGGGCACCGATGGTAGAGTCGGTGAGAAACTCAGATGAATGGTTTTGTTGTATGTTTAAACTTGATGCGCACGAGATGTATTTGGTTGAATTTATGATTCTGTTTGCCTTCTGGGCATGTGGTTTTAAGTTCGATTATTTTTGTTTGGATTGTCGTAATTGTGCCGCTGCGGGTAGGTTTGAGAACGTGTTTCTGAGGTTCTTTAAGGTTCTAAGCATTTTGTGAAAATCGAATTTTTATTTTATATTTTGATGGTGCGATTAAACAACGACATTTATGAATTTTGAAATCGGTTGGGTTTTGTCAAATTGATCCAGTATTTTCAAACTACACCATCAGACGGTATTTGAAAAAATGTATTTTAATGTATTTCGGGCACTGCAAAATATTACCGTCATCTTCGATTGTGATCAAAAGAATTTTGAAAAATTCTATTTTGCCAACGACTCTGGGTTTAAAAATTTAAAACCTTACATGTTCGTTATGCTGTTATGCTCGTCGGAAAACTTTCACCATACTTTCTAAGTGTCGAGAAACATTGTTAGGATTCGATCATTAACCTTCAGAGCCATTTTGAAAATGTTGAGTTGATTATTTCCATCTTACAGTTAGTGTTACGACTGTAAGCTTCTGATTGTCGTGGCAGTACCTTTGTTGTTACAATTCTCCCTATACTCATTATCTGTCGTTTAATCCCTATCGACCTAGTTATATGGTCCGTCTGTGACGATTGTGAACTCTGAATGCGGTATCAGTATTGCACTTAGTTGCTTATCCTGTGTGGATATTATTGCCATATTATAAGTTGTCACCGTTCTTGTTAGCAAGTTATAGGTGTATGCCCGGATGTTATGATTTCATAGTTCGGTTAAATTATATTATTCTTTGATGTTATCCGGATGTGGTAGTTGATTGATAGTAATGATCATATACATTGACAAGTTATTTTGATGATATTATTTATCGAATACACTGGTGTTTCAAGACGTTTTGCAAATGATTTTCAAACGAAACAGATATGATAATGGGTTCATAGTTTTGATCAAATGACCGAGGTATTAAAAACATTTCTTTTCAAAAATCCATTTTAGCAAAAATTTTCAAATTCAGGAATTTTAAAATGCTATCATTTGATCAAGTGCCTCGGAATATTTTGTTTTTAAATATTACCCATATTTGACCGCGATGGTGTGTTTGTGATTTTGACCGTGATTGTTTTGGTAAAGGTCGTACGTTGTGTTGACATAGCTAAGTAAATGATTTATGAATTTGAATTCTATCGTTGCGGTGATAGTTCGTGTATTCGTGTTATGACTCAGAATGAGTATTTTATTGTGCTACTATTGTTTGCCCTATATTGATTATGTGGTGTTTGTTTTGTCCTTCTGAACGATTGTCTGTTAAGTATGCCGAGAGGTCGGGGTCGTGGTAATCAGTCGCGTGATTAGGATCATGTTACCGGTAATGGCATTAGTATCGGTGTTGCTACTATACTCCAGCAGGTGGCAGACCAAATGACTCATTTGGCTCAGGCGGTTCAGCGTAACAATGCCGCGAATGAGGATGTCGGGTCGACTCAGTGGCTTAGAGAAGTGGTTCGTATGCATCTTACTCGCTTTGCGGGCGCGGGTGATACTTTGGGCTGGGACGGTTGGCTTTTCCAATTGGAGAAGATCTTCAAGGCGGTTGCTTGTCCCGAGGAGCGAAGAATTCCTATTGCTCAGTTCCTTCTCATTGGTGATGCTGCTAATTGGTGGGAGGCCGTTGATCCTCAGGATCATGCTATTTCTTGGGAAGAGTTCAAGAAGTTGATGGAAGCGGAGTTCTGCCCGAAGCCGATCCTAGAGCAGAGGATCCGAGATTTTTACCTAGCCGAGCCGTAGGATATACCCGTGTCGCAGGCTATTATCAATTATAGTCGACACCTCGCTTACGTGAAGAGGCAGGTGAGGACCGAGGAAGACAAAATCCGTCATTTCGACATGCGGATGAGACCAGAGATTCGACAGTATATGTCGGGTTTCACTTGTGCTACATTGAGAGAGTACCAGGATCGAGCCATGGCGTACGAGATGGCATCATTGTCTTCTGGGCCTTTGCATGAGCCGAAGAGACAGAGGACGTCTGGAGATTTTTCGGATGGTGTGAGAATTGGAAATTCTTCTAATTGAGTTTCGCGTAGTCATGCGGCGAAACCTTCCCTTTCTTCGTTTGGTGGAACCAAGAGTTCCAAGTTATCTTCTTTGACTCCTAGTCAGACTGGGAGGTGTTTCAATTGCAACGTTATGGGCCATGTGCAGGCCAATTGTCCTTTGCCGTCGATTACTTGTTATAACTGTGGACTCGAGGGCCACAAGGTTCAGTATTGTGAATTATTCCATGAGATTTCCCAGAATCGAGCTTCAGCACCCTTGTCGGGATCGACTCGTGTGGATCGCTGAGACTTATTTGTTCGTTCCTTTTGCTTACTTCACCATTCTTTTTAAGTTTTGGGACGAAACTTCTTTTTAGAGGGGTAGAATGTAATACCCGAGATTTTTACTTTCAAGTTGCGCAGAATTAATTATTGTTTGGTTCCGGTTACTTTGTTTGGTTATGATTATGTGGGATATTTTTTTATGATGTATTGATGTGTTCTGTTGTAAAGTTCGTCGTGTGAGACTTGGGTCGCCGGCGTTTCTTTGATTAAATGTGTGATTGGGTTGTGGCATGTTACATTTCGTGGTTGGCTCGTTAATGTGTTGAATCATAGCAGGTGCATTAGTGTATCCAAGTCGTCGTAGCATTAGGTGCATTAGGTCCATATGTAATATCCGCAATTTCGATTTCCGGTAAGTTTCTTTTTTGGACGGAAGTCCATCCTAGCAACTCTATTGTGACCGTTTCGTCATTCCAATAATGATTAATTCTACACTTTTTGTCATCCGAGTTCATTTCGGTGTCGTTTTGTTTAGTTCCGTGTTCTTAAGCGACTTTTCCAAGTATGGGTTTGACTTTGTAAAATCACCACAAATTCTTGGTGACTCCAAAAATTCTGAATCTTTCCATTATTATAGAAAATCAAGTTAGATTTCCAATGGTTCAAACGGTGAGTCAATCAGAGTCCGGACGAAGGAGTTATGGTCGAAAAAGCTAATACTGTACTATGTGCCTTTTGATGCTGGAGCGGGCTGTACCGCGGCCCGCGGCCCCTGCTGGCCGGGCCGCGGCACTAAGCCAGTGCTGGGCAGTATATATTGGTGGGCAGGCTACTTCTTCACTCATTTTCTCACTCAATTCATCTCCTCCGCGGCCGATACACTGAGATCACGAAGACATGTTGTTCAACTACCAATCCATGAAGTTCTTGAGTTTCTAACGTTGATTAATCATCACATAACATCCTCCGATCAACCGAATCAAGGTTAGATTTCCTAAAAATCTAGTTTTGGGAAAATTGGGGATTTTGTTTGATTTCATCCATTTAATCCGTAGTAACTTAGATTAGTGATGGATTAATGATTGTTGAGCCGTATTATATCAATTTCCTTGTTGTTCCATGGTTTGATTGCCGAGGATTCGTCGTTTTGTTGGGTTCCTAATCGACACCTTGAAGGTGTCCGGTAGAATATCATAGAGGGATTCGGGCGTTCTATGATTATTATAACATCGTTCGGTCGTTGATTTATTAATGATATGATGCTAGGGTCGAGTTTCTTACGAAGAGCTCATACCGAACCCTTCCGTTCGTCGTCGTCCTCATCAAGGATTTCCGGTCGAGCCTTCCCGTTGCTTCGCGTGTTTTGGACTTGAGGCGAGTATCTTGTCTATAATCTTTATACTTTGAGAATGTGACGTGTCGTGAATTTAACGTGGACTTGTTAGTGATTGAACGTTTAACCATAACTCACTTCTAAATGAATATGTGATTCTATAAAAGTAAATACGAGCGTAAACTTGAAATTCTTGGAGAATGACAACCATCATCTCATGTTGTATTATGTTCGAGATGGATATTTTGAAGTGAGTAGTTATCCGAGTAATTGTGGAATATTTGTATTGTTCACTTGTTAGAAGGTGTACTAGATGACGGTGTGACGTGAATGTTACGCTTTGTGAAAGTGTTTGTTGCATTAACTCTTAATTTCATGCGTGTGGCAAATATTATACCTTGTTGTTGTGTAATCGGTGATTGAGATATTACCGGGTAGGGACCCATGAGGCCTCCGATGGCGTGTTACTTGTGAGTACGGCCAGTTGATATGATTTGACCATAAGTTTATCTAATTGGGTAGGTCTGGAGAGGGCTCCGAGAATCGTTACTTGCGAGTACGATGTCAAGATAACTTATGGGCGTGTTTGAATGATGTTAACCGGGTAGGGACTCATGAGGCCTCCGGCGGCGCGTTACTTGCGAGTATGGCCAGTTGATATAATTTGACCATAAGGTTATCTAATCGGGTAGGTCTGGAGAGGGCTCCGAGAATCGTTACTTGCGAGTACGATGTCAAGATAACTTATGGGTGGGTTTGAGCTTGTTTTTCGGTAACTAATCCGGGATGGGTCCCATCGAGGCCACGGAGGTGATTTGAGTATTTTTTTGACTGGATATTTCTGAATTGTGATTGTGTGAATCCTGGATTCCGGTTATTTTGGTGTTTGTGTTTCTTCCTTTGAGGCTTGTTTGAGAATTGAATCGTCTTCATGTTTTTGAAAGAAAATCCTTTTGAATAGAAGAATTACAAATCTTTTCACGATTTTACACTGAGACCCCCGACGTCCTCCTTTATTCTTTCAAATGTGTTTTGAAGTTGTTTCTATGATCCTCCCTTGAGGGAAATGTTTTTCGAAAAGACTTTAGACTCGGGGATCGTCTTACTACCTTGTCGAAAGGTTATTTTCATAATGGTTATATTCTTGATGTATAACTTTATAGCTTGGTTACTTGCTAGCGATTCCATCACTAACCCCTCATTGGGGATTTTGTTATTTATTCCAGGTGTTCTGATGGAGAGTGAGCAACCACAGGATTGGGTCGGAGGATGATGCAAAGCAGCGATACTATTCACAGTTGTAGTCTGTTGTCCGTCAGTGATCTGTTGGTTTGAGTTCTTGTCGTCCTTGAGGGAATGGACATTTTATGTATTATGTGATCGATTTGTATTTTGGTTTATCAGATTTTTCGGTTATGCTGTGTTTTGAGAGACCTAATCGGTCTATGGTATTATGTTTTGGTCAAGTTGACCGCATGTGGGTTTTGTTTTGTAGTCTCCCGCCTGGTAGCTCATTGTGGAAAGGGGTCTACGGTGTGTAATATCCTTGAGTGGATTGGGGGTGTTACACTTACGGCCGTACTCGTCATAGTCTTATGGCCGTAACCAAGCTCCCAGGGCTACTGCCCGAAATCTGCCGATGAATTACGGTCGTAACCGACCAATGCCTTGCGGCCATAACGAAGCATTACAGCCGTAACGAAGCGATCTTTACGGCCGTAATTGAGTGTCCCCAGGCCAAGGTATGTGGGAGTCTTATGGCCGTAATCAGTCATAACTCGACTCAGCCAACACCCGACCATCTAACTCGATACTCGACGACATCTCGATCACGGAAACACACCGACTAAGATCCAAAACAATAACGAGCAGGCTACGATACCCAACGTACCACGGTGCAAGCACATGATTCCAAAGACGTGAACGACAACAAACCGCTCGTCCGAAGAAAAGTTCAACGAAACTGGAATGAAGATCTCGGGTATTACAGTACATACACGTGAGTATCTTCACTTTTTGTTTGTTTTAGATTTTCTGAATAAAAAATGTGATTCGCAATAAATGCATTCATTATTCAATTGAGTAGTTGAAGCGCAATTAACGCGGTCACAGATTTGATAAATCTCTTACTTTATTTTGCATCTATAAATAAACATTGCATTTGTTTCTTTTTTGCATCCCTCAAACTTGTATTCTTTTCCTTTTCTCTCTAAATAATTTTTTTTTTCAAAAAATGGAATCATCATCTTCCGCAAAAAGATTTAACGCCATCTGCATTTTTGGTGGAGCTAGTCATGGGAAAGAGGCTTGTTTTACTCAAGCAGCCCACAACTTGGGTCGTACCTTAGGAGAAAAATGCATTCATGTAGTTTATGGAGGAGGAAGTCTAGGATTAATGGGACGTGCTGCTCATTCCAAAACCTCTGGCTGAAAGTAAAATCACCGGAGCAACCATTGGAAATGAGTTCAGATCTGTGAATATGCAAGACCGCATAACTCACATGACAAATAATGCTGATGTCTTTATCACCCTTCCCGGTGGTTTTGGCACTCTTGAGGAACTTTTTCATGTGGTTACCAGAGCCCAGCTAAATGTTCATAAGAAACCAATAGGTATGCTCAATGTCAATGGTTTCTTCGATGGTTTATTATCTTTCATCAACTAATCTTCTGAAAAAGGTTTTATCTCATGATCACTTGTTTTCTCTTGATATTGGTTTTACCATGAATTTTTCAGCATATGAATATTATTACTCGGGTATAAAATTTGCCCGAGGACGTGCAAAAGATAAGTGTGGGGAATTTGTTTGGTATATTTTAAGTAATATTTTTATTAGTATTTTATGTATATAATTGTGTGCTTTGTGTGATAATTTATCATTTATACTATATATTTATATTATTTCATTTTGTTAGAATTTTCTATAATTTTACGTCATTTTTGGATAATTAATTAGAATTAAATTATATCTGCAGGTTAATGAACCGTTACAAAATATATCAATTGGTTCAAGGGCGATATTTTTCCAGAATCCAAACATAGACATGAGTGGTCTCATTTTATTCGTCTCGTTGATACGATCGTTTTGAAATAAAATTCACCCAAATCCGAGTTCATATGAAGAAGTTATGGTCGTTCGAAGTTTGGAGGACAATTAAACACGCGAACCAGTGATAATCTGCCACGTGTCAAAACCGGATTGGACAAGCTAAGTCAACTATAGAGTTACATCGTCCATGACGTCAGCATGCATGCATGTCATCCTACTCAGCTGACACGTCAGCAAAAGCACACGCCAAACGCCACGCCAACATCCTCGAGCCAATCAGAACACACCACGTGGCATCACACGTCAACAAAACACATGCCTGACATACGTCCGAGCCAGCTGGACAATTTTGGCCAGTCGCACCACCCGCGCGTGTTGCACACGTGTCAGTCCAGAATCGCCAATTTGGCGCGTGTGGCACACTCGCGCGTCAGAAAAAGCGTCACGTGGCAGATCAGATGATATTATTGTGGGGTGATTTTCAGATTTGTTTGGATGTATATTATTGATGAGTGTTGTATTAAAATAATTAGTGATAAATTTATTTATTATTTAGTGTACGTTTATTTATTATTTACTTGTATTAAAAATTGTAAAATAGTAGTATAAATAGGAGAGAGTGTTGAGAGGAAAAAGGAGAAAAATAGAGAGATATTATTGTAAGAGAGAGAAATAAAAATATTGTGTGATAAAATTATATTTGAGTAATAATATTATGAAATATTTATTTATTTGTGTTGTTATTATTAGTGAGTAATTTTTTTACTGGGGTTATGATGAAACCATGTCTATATTATTAATATTTATATAATAATTCCAACTAAATGTTTTTAACGATTATGATTTGCACTTCAATAGGAGAATATTATTTCATCAATTATCTCATGTATTGTTTATAGTTATAAATTGCCCATTGCTTTGTGATTATTGATATTGGTTAATTTTTTCTGATTATTTATTTTCCATTAAATTGGATACATATAATACTTAGAAATCACATTTTTCAAGCAAACGAAAATATATATTTGAATTACAATTTTGTACTTATTGTTAAATCTATAGAGAAATAGTGAGATTGATTTCAGAATGTATTCCCTGAATTTCTTGGAATTAAAATATAAAATAAATAATAAATAGACATTGGTGGATTCTAAACCCTAGTAAATTATTTAAAATCAATTTATCTAAAATCTACTTAAAAATTACTGTTATTTATTGCAATTATTATAACCATTCAAAAATCAAATTATTTGGGACTAGATTAGAATTTAATTTAATTTGGTTTAATTCGATAGAAATATTTTTACTTCATCATCATAGTCCTCCTTGTGGAATCGACTTTGCACCGCATTTCTACATTGAGCGAATTGTGGGCTTGTGAGTATTAGACTAAAGAATCAACAGCATAAGTCACAAATGCAACATAAATTACTAGATCCACACCTCACCAGAGGATATATGCATACGCAAGAATACCAACCATTCATAAAATCGCACATTCTTACGAGAGAAGTAAAGATACAAGATTTTTTAGAAATGCCCCATTGAGTCAAGAGAATTAGTTCAATCATTTAGAAATACCTTTGAAGAACATTGTAGTAAAATAATTTAAAAATGCCATTATTGAATAGGGCCGATTTAAATGATTCAAGAAGGTTCGAAACGTGAACATTAACACTTTATAAAGTAGTTTTAAAATCTCTCGCGGTCCTCGTCCCAGTACACAGAAACGCCTTAGAAAGTAGTTTCAAAAGCTCTCGGGGTCCTTGACCCAATACTGTAACACCCCCAATCCACTCAGGGATATTACACACCGTAGACCCTCTCCTCGAGGATCTACCAGGCTGGTAACTAAAATCAAACATCTAAACATCGCCTTTAAGGCTAAAATGACTCAGTAGACCGATTTAGTCTTTCAATAAAAACATACAACTCGATTACAATACTTGCCCATGCAGGGGTCGAATACAACACACTCCCGTACAACGGGGAAAGAAATACTGCAGCGGAAATAAAATACAACTAAACCAATAACATCGTACGGATCCTCGTGTGATTAGTATCATTCATCTTTCATCATCCTTCATGCCGACCCTGTGCTATGCTCCAAAACCTGAATGCAATACAGACATCCACCCCCCGAATACTCGGGGGTTAGCAAAACTCCACTGTTTTGCTAGTGCAAGAACAAGTGCAAAAATACGAGACATACAATACAAGTTCCAAGAACAATAATAATCAGGAATCCTCAAAGATTTAAACATAACGAAAATACTTCATGAGGTAAGAGTTTAGGTAAAACATTCCAAAACCGAAAGTTCATAATTCAAGAGAGACAAATTTAAAAATGGTTTAATATGCCATCGGGAATTTTAATAGAAAACCATTTAGGATTATCGAATCCTTCTCTTTCCAAAATCAACAGGGGTCATAGCCCAAAGGTTTTATTTTTACAAATAGAAAAACCACTAACAATTCACAGGGTCAGAGCCCAACATCACGTGTCCTCGACGGACATAAAATCAACAAAATATAATCACGCACGCGCATCGCCTAGGACCGGGATGAAGCCACAAATCCCACCCGAGGCCTCGAAGGACCCTCCCTAGCTGGCTAGCGAAACAAAAGTCACAACATCTCACGGTTGGATCAATCACTTGTTGCATCCTGGCCACATGATCGCATGCCATGTGCCACCGTAGATTATCTTTGGTGCTCACGGTTGGATCAATCACTTGTTGCATCCTGACCACATGATCGCATGTCATGTGTCACCGTAGTTTATATTAGGCTCTCACGGTTGGATCAATCGCTTGTTGTATCCTGGCCACATGATCGCATGCCATATGGCACCGTAGGCCCCGCCCATATCCATACATTCACACACAGCACAATACAACACATATATTCAAACAATTCACCCAGAGGCATCAAACACTTAGCAAAACACCACGTCAAACCACAACGCACCGAAATGAAAGAATATACGTCCACCCGCAATATCAAGTGAAACATCAACACCAAACATATCCATAGAATTTACATAGTCATTCACAAACCACACCATTCACAAAACACACGCGTTTTGAAAACAAGCCTTTAACAAGGTTGAACCGAATCTTTTGAAAGTTCGATTCAAACGATCAATTAAACACATAGAGACAATCACTAATTATCATATCCACAAAATAAGAATTATATGGACAAGGTAGTTGCCTCGAATAACCACAACGCGGATAATCGACCGAAGTAGGTTGACACGAACCGACTACGAACCCGCCGACTCAACCGAACGCCAACTCGCGATAATAAACTTGATTCGCTGGATCAAAGGAGGTTATGGAGGGATTAATTGATGATATGAACTCCCAATCTTTGTGGATTAGTTGCTTGACAATAAGTCTCCAGGATCGCCAAGCCTCCAGCTGCGGAGAGGAAAAGATGGAAATGAAAAACGGGTGAAAATATGACTACTCTGTCATATTTATACAGGCACGGCCTAGCGTGCGCTACACCTTCCGGACTAGCGCGCGCTAACGGGCAGCCTCGGCCGAGAACCTTCGGCCGGGCCCCGCAAGGCCTGGTACTGAAGACTCAATCTGCCGGCCGGATCCTGCCTGCCCGACCGCGATAGCGCGCGCTGGCTGGACGCTAGCGTGCGCTAGCTGATCTGTCCAGAACCCTCTTGACTGAAGTGCCCGGCCAGGTAACGTACGCTAGCCGGCCGACAGCGTGCGCTATGCCTTCCGACTAGCACGCGCCACGCTCGGCGTAGCGTGCGCTACCTGCCGATCCTTCCCGAGTCCAGAACCCCAGAAACCCCACTGCTCAGTCCGATAGCGCGCGTTGGTCGACCGAGCTAGCGTGCGCAGACTTCCGGCCGTAGCGTGCGCTACGCCGGTTTCTGCCGCGCCTGTCCGGCCAGTGCCCAGCACTTCCGACAGTGCCTGCCGCACCTGTTCGGCCACTGCCCAGCCGCCACGACAAGACGACTCGATTACAGAAAATGCACGAAACGAACACGAAAAAATGCTCTCGGACAACAACATCGATCCGAAAAGAAATGCCATGCAAAAATTAATCGCACGCGACCATGAAAAGGGTCAAAACAACAAATACGAATGCGGATACCCACAACTTTGGGTAAATTACAAAATGGCCCAAAATGCCCGAAAATCACGATACGTGATCGAGTAACCGAGCCGAAGTTCACAACACGTCTAACAGAGTTAAATGGACTTTCGAGAAACTCGAAACAGTAGTTTCGAACGACATTCATAAGAATCGAACTCGAGTGCGGAAAAGTCGTTAAGAAACACGGAACTCAACAAAACAACACCGAAACGAACTCGGATGACAAAAAGTGCAGAATTAATCATTCTCAGAATGATGAAACGGTCCCAAGAAAGTCGTCAAAACGGACTCTTGCAAAAAAAGAAAATCACCGAAATCCGAAATTGCGGATATTACATTCTACTCTCCTTAAAAGAAGTTTCGTCCCGAAACTTAAAACAAGTAGGGAGAAGCAATATCCTGCCAGGAAAACTCGACGAGATACACAAGAAATGCGTAACTTACGCCCAACGGCGAAACGTTACAAGCAATGCAAAGGATTATACGGCGTGAAAACACGCTCCACGACGACCAACACAACGCCACCGGTAGAGACATAATAAAACCAACAAGTGACAAGCGTCATCAAACAGATAATACAATCAAGTCGATTATCCGAACAATCACAAAACACAACGAACGAAAATCAATACGATTGACCAACCCAACGGTACATCAATCAAAATGCGAGCCAATCGTTGAACAAATATAGAATTCCACCGCCCAAGGGTTGGAAGATCGAAAACGAGACTAATTTCCTGAACTTAAGGGAATTACGAAGGAGTCTGAACGTTCAACAATCACGAAACGATATCAACAAAAACCGAACAATCAAACGATCGAACCACAACGATCGGGACAACAAAAATCGAACAATCATGTTTGAATCACGAAGAACAATAACATTCAAACAACAACTCCAAGGTTCACATATCGACTCAAGACAATATATGATCCGGTGAAAACAACGAGATGTGCACTCACATAAGATCCACAAGAAAGGGAATAGCAATTGAAAAGTCACAACGACAAACGAGTTATTCCGAAACAATACCACACTCGTTCGATCAACAAAAGCAAGTGGCAGGACAAGCTCAGAAAATGTCAACGAACATAAACGAGTCGACAAAGTCGAAAATACAGAAGTTCAAAATCCGATCCACTTCGAATAAAAGAACTTAATTTCCGAGGTTCGAAACAACAAGGTAAGGAAATAACATAACATACAACTGATAGACCACGCCCCTCAGGGACTCCTCGGAGCCGGTCCTGATATCAATGCTCAAGTCCGTGCTTCGGAAGGATCGGTAATCAACTCACAAAACCGAACATGATGTCCCTCGAGTCCTCACCTGAAACGCGTCACAGGCGAGGAAGGACAAATTGCACGTACATTCCCCCGGCACATCACGGTTGAAATGCCACGGCTCGGCACACCGAAAATACAGATGCTAGATACAATGGAACATAACACCGCAAAACAACATACCGGAGATGCCAACTCAGTATAACATATCAACGCATATAAAAATCACAACAACAACGACATCGTTCGACGATTACAACGGCCCGAACGATAGCCAGCACACAATCATAAACATCATGAAACAATCACCCATGTGCATAAACGCACAAAAATCCAAGCTTTAACAACTCACACTCGTGCGACAACACGAAAAATAACCACGAGGCGATAAACAGTAAACACCAGTTCACACCTCTCATAGAGGGCTAGTACAACAAATGCGTGGCAACGTCTCGACGTTCATGCCACCAATTCGATCATACTCGGGAGCAAACATCATAATGACAACGTGAACATCATACATACATACCCATCCCTCAAACGGGAATGGATAGGTTTTAAAAACGAAAACCTCCTTTTGAAAATAATTTAGAAAAATACCAGTTGATCTTGAGTATCACCTTTCAAAAAAAAGAAGTACAAACGTGAAACATCATTATCGAGACTTTGGAGAACCATTTCGCATTTGATAAAAATGAGGACACTTTCTCTTAGTGAAAAACTTTCAGAATATTCGACCCTCGGGTCTAAGTAAAAGTGTTTCTAAAACATTGAAAATATCTCAAAACATTTTGGTCCTTGAGGTAGAAGAATTTTGAAACATATTGTGGCACCTTGGATGTACCACGAGAAAATAATTCATTTTAAAAGTACGTCTCGAAATTTGTTTTCTAAGATACTCAAAGTTTTCAAAGATAATTCAATGGGCTAGAATACCCAAAAATTTTAGGTAATTACACGGAATATTATAGCGCCATGGGTCCCGCGCTGGAACCCACCAGGCTAAAAACCATTTACAAAAACGCCAAAAAAGCCGATGACGGTAATATTTCAAAAACTCACAAAAGCCATTTACAAAATACTAAATACCGTCATAAGAATTTTGCCAAAACGATCAAGGCCATAATGCCAAAAACTCGGTTAAGGGAATCGGTTTTCGAAATAAAACTCAGTCAGTAAAATACCGAAAGCCATTACAAAAGAACTCACGCAGCGGATAAAAGAAATACAATCCAACATGCACAATTCAGCAACACTACTCCTCATATGAACGAAATATGAGAGTCAAATAACCACATATCACGAAATCAAAATCCATAATAGGATTCTGTCAATTAACTCATAATCATACCTGTAACTCGCATCAGACGAGGCACAAACACAAAAAAGGGAGACTTACATCCACAGGTCGCACGAAGATGATGATCGCCCCACGATACTAATCACGACCAACAAACTCAGATGACGCATCGCGACACGACTCAGTCAGACAAAATCCGACGAGACAAAACTCAACAGACACCACTTGACCCGACAGCCTAGGTTTCGACAACCTAAGCTCTGATACCATATATGTAACACTCCCAATCCACTCAGGGATATTACACGCCGTAGACCCTCTCCTCGAGGATCTACCAGGCTGGTAACTAAAATCAAACATCTAAACATCGCCTTTAAGGCTAAAATGACTCAGTAGACTGATTTAGTCTTTCAATAAAAACATACAACTCGATTACAATACTTGCCCACGCAGGGGTCGAATACAACACACTCCCGTACAACGGGGAAAGAAATACTGCAGCGGAAATAAAACACAACTAAACCAATAACATCGTACGGATCCTCGTGTGATTAATATTGTTCATCTTTCATCATCCTTCATGCCGACCCTGTGCTATGCTCCAAAACCTGAATGCAATACAGACATCCACCCCCCGAATACTCGGGGGTTAGCAAAACTCCACTGTTTTGCTAGTGTAAGAAGGAGCGCAAAAATACGAGCCATACAATACAAGTTCCAAGAACAATAATAATCAAGAATCCTCAAAGATTTAAACATAACGAAAATACTTCCCGAGGTAAGAGTTTAGGTAAAACATTCCAAAACTGAAAGTTCATAATTCAAGAGAGACAAATTTACAAATGGTTTAATACGCCATCGGGAGTTTTAATAGAAAACCATTTAGGATTATCGAATCCTTCTCTTTCCAAAATCAACAGGGGTCACAGCCCAAAGGTTTTATTTTTACAAATAGAAAAACCACTAACAATTCACAGGTTCAGAGCCCAACATCACGTGTCCTCGATGGAAATAAAATCAACAAAACATAATCACGCACGCGCATCGCCTAGGACCGGGACGAAACCACAAATCCCACCCGAGCCCTCGAAGGACCCTCTCGAGTTGGCTAGCGAAAAAAAAGTCACAACATCTCACGGTTGGATCAATCACTTGTTGCATCCTGGCCACATGATCGCATGCCATGTGCCACCGTAGATTATCTTTGGCGCTCACGGTTGGATCAATCACTTGTTGCATCCTGACCACATGATCACATGCTATGTGTCACTGTAGTTTATATTAGGCTCTCACGGTTGGATCAATCGCTTGTTGTATCCTGGCCACATGATCGCATGCCATGTGCCACCGTAGGCCCCGCCCACATCCATACATTCACACACAGCACAATACAACACATATATTCAAACAATTCACCCAGAGGCATTAAACACTTAGCAAAACACCACGTCAAACCACAACGCACCGAAATGAAACCATATACGTCCACACGCAATATCAAGTGCAACATCAACAGCAAACATATCCATAGAATTTACATAGTCATTCACAAACCACACCATTCACAAAACACACGCGTTTTGAAAACAAGCCTAACAAGGCTGAACCGAATCTTTTGAAAGTTCGATTCAAACGATCAATTAAACACATAGAGACGATCACTAATTATCATATCCACAAAATAAGAATTATATGGACAAGGTACTTGCCTCGAATAACCACAACGCGGAGAATCGACCGAAGTAGGTTGGCACAAACCGACTACGAACCCGCCGATTCCACCGAACGCCATCTCGCGATAATAAACTTGATTCGCTGGATCAAAGGAGGTTATGGAGGGATTAATCGATGATATGAACTCCCAATATTCGTGGATTAGTTGCTTGACAATAAGTCTCCTGGATCGCCAAGCCTCCAGCCGCAGAGAGGAAAAGATGGAAATGAAAAACAGGTGAAAATATGACTACTCTGTCATATTTATACAGGCACAGCCTAGCGTGCGCTACACCTTCCGGACTAGCGCGCGTTAATGGGCAGCCTCGGCCGAGAACCTTCGGCCGGGCGCCGCAAGGCCTGGTACTGAAGACTCAATTTGCCGACCGGATCCTGCCTGCCCGACCGCGAGAAGCGCGGCTGCGGCGGACGCTTAGCGTCGCTTAGCCGATCCGTCTGTAACCCTCTGGATCGAATCGCCGGCCAGGTAACGTACGCTAGCCGGCCAACAGCGTGCGCTACGCCTGCCGACTAGCGCGCACCACGCTCGGCATAGAGTGCGCTACCTGCCGATCTTTCCCGAGTCCAGAACCCCAGAAACCCCACTGCCCAGTCCGATAGCGCGCGTTGGTCGCCCGAGCTAGCGTGCGCTATACCTGCCGAGCTAGCGTGCGCAGACTTCCGGCCATAGCGTGCGCTATGCCGGTTTCTGCCACGCCTGTCCGGCCAAGGCTCAAAGACTTCCGACAGGCTCGCCGCACTGTCCAGCCCACCGCCACCCGCCACGACCCGACGACTGACATCAAAACACACGAAACGAACACGAAGAAATGCTCTCGGACAACAACATCAATCCGAAAAGAAATACAATGCAACAATTAATCGCACACGACCATGAAAAGGGTCAAAACAACAAATACGAATGCGGATACCCACAACATTGGGTAAATTACAAAATAACCCAAAGCGCCTGAAAATCACGATACGTGATCGAATAACCGCACCGAAGTTCACAACACGTCTAACAAAGTTAAACGGACTTACGAAAAACTCGAAACAGTAGTTTCGAACGAGATTCACAAGAATCGAACTCGAGTGCGGAAAAGTCGTTAAGAAACACGGAACTCAACAAAACAACACCGAAACGAACTCGGATGACAAAAAGTGCAGAATTAATCATTCTCAGAATGATGAAACGGTCCCAAGAGAGTCGTCAAAACAGACTCTTGCCAAAAAAAAATCACCGAAATCCGAAATTGCGGATATTACAAATACGCGCTTTTACAACGAAATTCTGCTCAAGACCATCAAGGACTAACTAACCTTCTGAGATCCCGTCGGAAGTCCTTGGTAGCTAGACCCCTTGATTTTCTTACACCATTATTCCAAAAAGGTTCAAATGAGGATTCAAAAACACGATTTCATTTGGTATCAGGGTTTTGAATATCATACAAGTATCATACAAGTGTCCTACAAGTATCCTCTGCTCTGAAGCATGCCAGGAGCCACACATTTACACGCATCATGCACCGGCATTCACTATCTGTCGGGGCCGCCCCTTGAAACCATGTTACTGCATCGGCGTCACTCCACGACGGGAGCCGCCCCTTGAATTCGCGCATTAGGTGACACTGTTGTTCACCACCATACGGAAGCCGCTCATTGCAGCGTACGCGACCTAATGACACTCCACGTCCTCCTCGTCTTTGGATACGAAACATCATACAAGTTTTAATCAACATATCATACAACTTCAACCACATATGTGTTAGGGTTGTATACTGCAAAGCATACTTTATGCTTGTATTACCTTATTTCCCTGTAACTACCTATGAGAATATTAATTACATTTAATCACATATTTTGCATATTAATTCACATTATGGTTATGCAAATGAAATGTCTAATTATTTTATATTGTAGATAATGAGGTGTGTTTCTGTCACACGGAAGATCACATTATCGGTGCCTTATAAAATAATATAATAGTTTACAACCTATATAATTAGTAGACAAATTATATGAAAGGTTGTAGTGTATGCTTGAGATTAGTTGGTCTTGACTATTAGCATACATTAGGGTATTTGCATACGCTGAACAGGATCGAAGTGAGATAGTGTCTTCTGTACTTACTATAAGAAGAACGTAAATCTTGGATAATTATTATTTCTTAATTCTAAGCATATAATATTTAATTGTGTATTTATAATATTTATTGCTTTGATTTACCATGGGTGAGAGTCAAAATGATCTACTCAATAAGCTTCGTATCTTGGGCAATAATATTATTTATATGACAGTTATTATTATTACTAGAAATCGTATCCCAACTCGTGCAGGTTGATGATGCCCCCTTGAGGAGCTCGATAATGATTATTATATTAAACCTTTCCGGTAGATTTAATTCCGATATAGTAATAAGGTTCGACTGGTACTACTCTTGGATAAGATATTAATTAGTTACAGCTGTCAGTAGCTTGTAATTAATTAATGGACATTCGATATCTTAAACACGGAAAATAATATATTTAAATAAGGAGCTTGATTTCGTAAATTGGGATTTGAGTTGGAAGTGCAATATTAATTCTTTAATGGATTGAATTGATTTAATAGACTCAATATATTAGAAAAGGTCCTAATTAGGAAATTTGAGGTCTATTAGGAGTCTTTCCCTAATCTTCCTTAAGATCCCTAGTAGTAGTCCAAGAAGCCTATAAATAGGACTATATGGTTCATCCGAAATAGACTTTGCAAGGGTTGTGAGATCAATTTTTCTTCTTATGTTTAATTGTAGATCTAGACTTATGTCTTTGGTTCTACAATTTAGATAACACATCAATTTTATAAGAGTGTTCATGCAATACTAGAAAGTAAAGAAAAATAGAGTGATCACATATCAAAGAGGTTCGGCCGATCCCATTTTTGTCCAAGCAAGATCCGATAGCTCGTTGCCCACACAACGTCCAAATTAAGGCGGATCATACTCTAGAATGTCTAAAGGTAGAAATACAAGGAGATCAAGACGAAAGCAACCACTACGCTTCAAAAGGTAATATCCTATGATCTTTAGATCTAGATTAGGATATTCGAATTACCAATATATTTATTTAGCAAATAATAAATAATATTTAAATTGCTTATTAATCTTAGTAGTTAATTAATTAGCATGCCTAAATAGATCTTGTGCTCGTGGATGTGTAAAACATGATTATTAAACTTTCACCAACTTCGCTTCCGCTGCATTTTATTTCCAACAATTGGTATCGGGCCCAGGTTTTAGGTTTTTGCTATTTTAATTAATTTTGGTGATTAATTGATAGCAATTTAAATATTCGTGTAATTTGATGTTGGTGTATTTTGCTAGATGTGTTCTTGGAGGGAATATGATCCAATTATCATGGTTTATGTGAATGGTTTATTTATTTAATTTTATTATTTATGCAATTGTTGGTTTGTCTCGGATTGAGGCATGTAATGGTTTTTCCCGTGAGAAAATTCGTGGGTAGATCTAGGATTTTTATTTTTCCGTGTAATCTTTCTGTAAGATCGATGTATTTTATTTTGTGTAAAATTGTAATCGAATTCGGGAAAGATAGAATCAGGAAGAAGTAGAGCAGAACCGGATCGCCGGATCGCTGATGCTCATGGCCGATAGCGACATGCGGCCGCCGCAAAGACAGGATGCTCGCCGAAAGGGCCACGGACTTGCGGTCGAGGGCCGCGGGCAGCCTGGTCCGGGACGGTTCGCCACTTCGGGCCGGGTCGTCCAGTTTTTGGTCCGGTCTGTTTCACCATCGTTCTTTGCGTCCGCTGGAGAGTCGGGATTTAAAATTATTTTTTTTATGTAATTAATTTGGCATAAAAAGTGAAATTTTAATTTTGGAAGTCTACGCCGGCCGGGGAGGAGTGACGAGATGCTTGATCTAGTGGGAGAAATCAAGTCGAAGATTTTTTCGGATTCAAATCAAGGAATAAGACCATGATAATTGGATAATTTAATTATCCATATTTTATTTTGGTTTTTACTATTTTGGTGTATGGCATATATGAATGTATGAGTGATATGTTTCTTGCATGTTAGGATGAGAAAATTAAGAACCTTAAGTCTAAAATAACTAAGTATTAAATTGATTTATTTTTTAAAATAAAATCAAATTGGCATCCATAATTAATTTAAATTGTGAAGTAATTAGCATGCACGTTGACATTAGAGTCTTCCTCCATATCGGATATGCTAATTATAGGTTCAGTAGTTTTAAATATCAAATGATAACATAAGGTAATATTTTAAGAATGTTAAATTATGACGTTCACTTAGGTGTATTAATTAATAAGCTCCCCATCGTAATCTATGTTAATTAATACATGGCCAAGAGGAACCAACTATTCATTTTACTTATCATAACGTAAATTGACTAGATAATAAAATTAAAGACGTAAAAATCTACTTGAAAAATGTGTGTGTAAACGTCCACACGATCGTGGCTTGCATATGCAGGTTTTTCGAGGTGTTGGTATTGTGTTTTGAGTTTTTTCAATATATTTTGCTATGCATTATGTGATGGATGTTTTTAATTTTTATCTCAGATATCGCGGAAATGATGAAAAATCTCGGCGAGATGTTTGGTCATCAGAACCAGACGGCTAGGCAAAATGCAATGAGGGTCGTGATGACGACCCAAATGCCTGAAACCCCCCCGATAAGGGATCATGTTCTAAAGATGATTTCTCATCTAAACGAACTTGATATCTTAGGGGCTACTATCGATGTGGAAACGCATGCCGATATCATCCTAGGCAGCTTACCTAGGAGCTTTGAGCAGTTTCGCCTAAACTACAATATGAATCGTAGGGAGTATACCTTGGCGGAATTGCTGACAGAGCTTCAAGCTGCAGAAGGACTCTTCACGCAAGGGTACCAAGGTCTTGTGGCTACTAGTGTTCCAACTTCTAAACCTAAGTGGGGAAAGAAGAAGAAACAAGTGGGCCAGAAGCAAGTGGCAACTCTCAAGGTAAAGAGCAAGACACCTTATCCCGATGTGAACAAAAAGCCAAAGGGAATGTGCTACAAATGCGGTGAGAAAGGACATTTTAAATCAGACTGCCCTAGTTGTAACACCCCCAAAACCATCCGGGATATTACAGCGCCGTGGGTCCCGCGTCGGAACCCACCAGGCTAAAAACCATCTAAAAAACGTTTAAAAATGCCAAAAGGCCAATGACGGTAATATTTTAAATACTCAAATATTTTCAAAAACATAGTTCTCAAATACCGTCATAAAATACCATTTGAAAATACAAGGCGAAATGCCAAATCTCGACAGTTCAAAGTGTACGTTAAGCCACCCCTTAAACGTACCGATAAAATAGTTAGGAAAAAGGGTTTGACGAAATAACCCAAGTTCGCAAAATGCCAAAAAGGGCATTTGAAATACACACAAGTTGGTAAAGATACCGAAAAGCCATTTTAAAAATACACACGCATCGGATAAAAATACAGTTCAAAATACACATTTGCAGTGGAATAAACAACCAGAAAAGAATACTCAATTACAAGCCACAACCAGTATCACCCGGGAAGCTCACCCCTTCACGACCGCTACTAGCTCGATCTCCGAGTACCTAAAAATAAATCCCACGACGGGGCCATCCACAATACTCAATAATGATAACGATCACATCATCATGAATAATTACATACTAATGTAATAATATAGTAAGAATATTACCAACGTAATCTTACCGCCATAACCTTACCAATCCATGGCAATTCATAACAAATCAATCCTTACCATAATCCATATTTCACATTCTCAAATGATGAAATGAACTCAACAACAATTATCTGTACCGTATTCCAAAAATACCAACAATCCTCAAAACATCATCATAACTCATAAGTGCGGAGTAATCCAATCTGTGCCAAATCCTGTCCGTCGGATTACACAATCAAATCTCAACCTGGATAAACCAATAATACACAACATATCTGTAGATCAACTACCACAAAACAATAGTAACAAGTCCTGAAACATCGATGTACAGTCCGAATGCTCATACGATCAATAACAATGATCAACCAATAATTCAATCGAGAATATTATCGATATGATGAGCTCCAATACGACCAACCCAAGGTCAAAGTACAACCGAAAATATCATCAACATGATAAATTCCAATACGATCGACAAAGGATCAACAATAACCGAGAATAACCTCAACATGGTAAACTCCAAACACGATCAACAAAGATCAACAATAACCGAGAATACCCTCAACAAGGTAGACTCCAAATGATCAACAAAGGACCAACAATAACCGAGAATACCATCAACAAGGTAAACTCCAAATGATCAACAATAATGGATCTCAAGGAAATAACTTCGACTGTCGAACATACCCCTCGGGCGTATGAACGATTAATCACAAAACGTCGAACACATCCAAACATTTAAATGGACTATGAACAACCAAAAATTGTACGGCTCAAAGATGGGCATCACAGTACGCCCGATCCGGAAATGTGTCAGTGCACATGTCCACCCCGTATACGGAATCCAGAATATACGTGGGATAATGTACCTAATTAGCCTCACGAACTACGTCTTGTGTGCACGTTTCAATGTGGAAATATCAACACATAACCATAGTGTGCCCAGCTAAAAATCCTACACAATGACCAATCGAAACTCAGATATGATTCCAGATATGTCACGATGCAACATGACAACGAAACTCAAAGAATCATATATCCAATAAGGAACAAAAGACTCACTGAAATGAAGAAAGACAAACTGACAAAGAAAAATCGACACGACTAATTGATATCCAAGACAACAATCCTGGGATCATCATCCCCGACAAATGATCAACACGATCAACGATCTCAATACAATCGGCCCTGGGATCATCATCCCTCAACGAAATAATTAATACGAACCCCAATATACGAAACATCATCGTACAACATATACAACAACTCAACATAATAATTATCTTCATAACTGAACAATACTTACATTACCTCAAAGCCAGAGACAACATCCTTTCTACGAACCAACATCCCTGAACGAACACACAGTTATACGAATAATCCCGAAATAGGTATAGTCCATTTATACCAACAAACCACCGTCCCGACATCAATATCGACACGATAACTATCCTCGATATCCGATATTCTATATCCTTAACGAAAGATAACTCACGTCTTCCTTGAACATAATTAAATCATATACTTTATGATTTAATTCAAACTAGAGCACGATATACAAACCATCATCCTGACAATTTACATCTCTAATAACATCGCTATATGAATCATAAATGAAATGAAAACGAAACCATTCATCAAATATTATAAACTGAACAAGTATAAACTTGCCTCGATACCGATACCACGAAGCCGTTACCAAAATCCATTGCCTTCGTCCACGAGCTCCTCAGCCCCGAACAAAGCAATATACGAAGTCTTCAATCTCAACTGCAATACAACGGTCACAAGCAATGATCAAACATCTCAACCTATTGCAATAACCGATTAACACACATTCGATAAAAATCAATAACCGACATACCCAACCAACAAACTTAACAGTTCAACGAAACCTCGATCATATACATAAAACCAAATAATCCAACTCAACAAATACGAACTCATATCCACAATACAAGCCGTAACTCGATGATCACAAATAACAATCAATAACCGATCAACAAACACAACGGTTCTACAATATCCCGATTAAATACAAATCCAAACAACCCAAATCAATTAAACACGAACTCAAAACCACAATACGATTCCACAATCCGAAGATCATATCAATAATCAATTTAACCAAGTGCCTAAGCATTACCGATTCCACATTCAATCTTAAATACGGATACAAGTTTCCACCTTGTACATTCATAATAATAAAAACAATTACCGATTATCATCATCAATACGGACGATCCGATTAATTCAACATTATAGATAACCATATTCCAAAGGTTTCAAATAATTCCATTATCCGAATTGAACACTTGTTCAATACGTATAAATTCTCAAACTCAAAAGTGAATCATAATTTTATCAAACCCGAAAATCATATTCGTATTCCTATACGAATATTGTACCAAAACACATAACTTAGTTTTAGATATGAATATTCCATATTCATATCCAAAACACCAACATCACTTAAACATGATCATCAATTCATATAATCCAAGAATTCCTTAAGAATACAACTTATTCCGACATCACATTCAAAATCCTCAAACGACATAATACGACGTGTTCTAACATCTAAACAATCTTTATTCACAATTCAAGGTGTATATAATCATGTTCTTCAACATATACTTCTCATAACATCATGAATCACAACAAACCACCAAGAACATCGAGAATTCTACGATTCCATAATCATAACAACATAATCAAGGCATTTGATCATCAATTAATTATCTTCCCTTAACAAAATTCCCGTAATTACCAAGAATAATCAAAACAATATCAATTCAATCACCATTCATATGAAAACGTGTAGAATTTCCCAAGTTCTACTCATTGAGGCATTTTATCGGACACTTAAGGTGCATAGTCCAATTCAATCGATTTAACGGAGAAATTCTCGAATTTGTTCCACAAAACTTCAAGAGTAATGTATGATTTCGAGTATACAACCAAGTTCTATCAAAAATCTGAATTGAAACGAAGGAAATCGGCCAAAATATCAAGAAACTCCAAAAATATCCAAAACCAAGTGTTTAGGTGTTCTTACCTTCGATCCGGGCGGAAGAAGATGTTAAACACGAATCCAACTTCCAAAACATTTTGCTATATGATGTTCCCACTCAAATCCATCGATCTCAGATGAAGAATCGCGAAAAGAACGAAGAAAAATGGTGAAAATGCCAAGTGACCCGGTCCAAGCCTTTAAATAGTCGGGACCTGTCGGTTCCTTACGGCCGTAACCGACCATAGCTTACGGTCGTAACCGGCCATGGCTACCCTACTGCCCAGTTTGGTCGACACCCTTACGGCCGTTACCAGCACAGCCTTACGTACATAATCGGCCCTTACGGCCGTACCCGGCCACACCCTTACGGCCGTTATCGGCCAGTCCTTACGCCCAGCGAGTCACTGCCGACCGTGATCGACCATCCCTTCGAGTCACTGCCGACCGTGATCGGCCACTGCAGGTCCTCTCGGCCACGATTCGGCTAGCCGCCCCATAACGTACGTAACACTTAATCCGTTGCGTATGTAATACGTACGTTGACTTGCTACAGTATTATACTCGTATTACATACGTAATACACCCTGTATAGCGTACGTAAATCCATCCTTTGACTCACCTGTCCACATCCGCGCCGAAAGTCGCCGACCACGGGCCCCACTACCCGATCACAACTCGGTCCTGTCTGATTCCTCTTGTTACGTACGTAATACCTTACGCATAACGTACGTAAACGTATAATTTAGTGTACGTAAGTCCTTAAACTTAGCGTACGTTAAGGGCTCTATACTTAGCCAAAATCCAGTTGTTCCTGTCCGACGTCTCGACATACTGGATATGAACATACGGCATACTGAATACACATACACTCAACCCAAAAATATTCTCATACGGTACACCTGATATCCAAATCAGTTCAACCAAATACAACAAATCCTCAATATAACTGTCAATCAAAACGTCAATTACACAAGTATAACTACCTCGGTCCTCAATTTATTTTATCCATACTGTATAGACACCAAGCTATACAATATACCTCAGATAAAATAATACAAAAAATTTATACTGTAAATCCAGGTATTACATACTACCCCCTTAAAATAAGTTTCGTCCTCAAAACTTGCAACCTGTCACAAACAACCGATCAATCCAAAATTTCCAACTCATCACGAAAACAATCAATCGTCGCCACAAGCGAATAACCAAAACGATATACTTACAGGTGCGTGAAGCTGATGATCTCCCGTGATACTAGCACACGACTCCCATACGAAGTCTCAACACACCAACATCACAATTAGCAATTTGAAAAGATTCTCAAAAATTTTGGAAACTCCAAAAATGGATTCGACTCAAAAGTAAAAAAAACTCATTTTCAAAAATCACGCTACTACCGTACCGATAGAGCCACATAACACACACGCCCGGGTTTCACAAAACCCAAGCTCCGATACCATCTTCTGTAACACCCCCAAAACCATCCGGGATATTACAACGCCGTGGGTCCCGTGCCGGAACCCACCAGGCTAAAAACCATCTAAAAAACGTTTAAAAATGCCAAAAGGCCAATGACGGTAATATTTTAAATACTCAAATATTTTCAAAAACATAGTTCTCAAATACCGTCATAAAATACCATTTGAAAATACAAGGCGAAATGCCAAATCTCGACAGTTCAAAGTGTACGTTAAGCCACCCCTTAAACGTACCGATAAAATAGTTAGGAAAAAGGGTTTGACGAAATAACTCAAGTTCGCAAAATGCCAAAAAGGCCATTTGAAATACACACAAGTTGGTAAAGATACCGAAAAGCCATTTTAAAAATACACACGCAGCGGAAAAAAATACAGTTCAAAATACACATTTGCAGCGGAATAAACAACCAAAAAAAAATACTCAATTACAAGCCACAACCAGTATCACCCGGGAAGCTCACCCCTTCACGACCGCTACTAGCTCGATCTCCGAGAACCTAAAAATAAAGCCCACGACGGGATCAGCCACAATACTCAATAATGATAACGATCACATCATCATGAATAATTACATACCAATGTAATAATATAGTAAGAATACTACCAACGTAATCTTACCGCCATAACCTTACCAATCCATGGCAATTCATAACAAATCAATCCTTACCATAATCCATATTTCGCATTCTTAAATGACGAAATGAACTCAACAACAATTATGTGTACTGTATTCCAAAAATACCAACAATCCTCAAAACATCATCATAACTCATAAGTGCGGAGTAATCCAATCTGTGCTAAATCCTATCCGTCGAATTACACAATCAAATCTCAACCTGGATAAACCAATAATACACAACATATCTGTAGATCAACTACCACAAAACAATGGTAACAAGTCCTGAAACATCGATGTACAGTCCGAATGCTCATACGATCAATAACAATGATCAACCAATAATTCAATCGAGAATATCATCGATATGATGAGCTCCAATACGACCAACCCAAGGTCAAAGTACAACCGAAAATATCATCAACATGATAAATTCCAATACGATCGACAAAGGATCTACAATAACCGAGAATACCCTCAACATGTTAAACTCCAAACACGATCAACAAAGATCAACAATAACCGAGAATACCCTCAACAAGGTAGACTCCAAATGATCAACAAAGGACCAACAATAACCGAGAATACCATCAACAAGGTAAACTCCAAATGATCAACAATAATGGATCTCAAGGAAATAACTTCGACTGTCGAACATACCCCTCGGGCGTATGAACGATTAATCACAAAACGTCGAACACATCCAAACATTTAAATGGACTATGAACAACCAAAAATTGTATGGCTCAAAGATGGGCATCACAGTACGCCCGATCCGGAAATGTGTCAGTGCACATGTCCACCCCGTATACGGAATCTAGAATATACGTGGGATAATGTACCTAATTAGCCTCACGAACTACGTCTCGTGTGCACGGTTCAATGTGGAAATATCAACACATAACCATAGTGTGCCCAGCTAAAAATCCTACACAATGACCAATCGGAACGCAGATATGATTCCAGATATGTCACGATGCAACATGACAACGAAACTCAAATAATCTCATATCCAATAAGGATCAAAAGACTCACTGAAATGAACAAAGACCAACTGACAAAGAAAAATCGACACTACTAATTGATATCCAAGACAACAATCCTGGGATCATCATCCCTGACAAATGATCAACACGATCAACAATCTCAATACAATCGGCCCTGGGATCATCATCCCTCAACGAAATAATTAATATGAATCCCAATATACGAAACATCATCGTACAACATATACAACAACTCAACATAATAATTATCTTCATAACTGAACAATACTTACATTACCTCAAAGCCGGAGACAACAGCCTTTCCACGAACCAACATCCCTGAACGAACACACAGTTATACGAATAATTCCGAAATAGGTATAGTCCATTTATACCAACAAACCACTGTAACACCCCCAGGATATCCGAGGTATATTACAGCGCCGTGAATCCCTATATGGGACCCACCAGGCTGAACAGCATCATACACAACGACTCACAGAAACGATAAAATAACACCACGTCATAATGACGTAAAACAGAACAATCCACCCGGTTCAACCGGTCAATATAACATCATCATCCAACACAACATAATAAGCAACAATACAATTCAAACGAACAAGAACCCCTTAAGTACTCGAGTACAACTATTAGTTCAAAATCACAAAAGACAAAAAGGTAAAAGACACTAAAACATCACTCGTGCACCATCATCACGCACGGCCATCATCCGTATACTGGTCCAGCGCCCGCTCGTCTCGATGAACCTGACCTGAAATTCATAAAACGAATTTCCCCAAAACGGGTCCCCAGAGGGGTTAGCAATTACGCTAGTACAAGTAACCAAATGAACATTTTACATCTTACACATATAGTAATGCATGCCATCAAGAAATCATAGTTTCCAAAACGCTCATTTCCGGAAATGCCAATGATCAAACCACATTTGTAAAAATGCACCACAATTAACCGCGGACCCACAGCTTCGTGGATCCCTGCCGAGACCCCGTCGGATCTAACCCACAGTGGTTAAAAGCAAGCTCGCGGTCCACAGCTTCGTGGAACCCTACCGAGACCCCGTCGAGTCTAACCCGTAGTGAGCATACACACACACACAGTTTCTCATACAAAACTACTATGTCAAGACTGTAAGTTCATAAGGATACTTGCCTCGATTAATTAGACGATGACACGAACGGAACGGAAGAGTTGAACACGACCGCAAGGAACCGGCGGAAATGAACCTAACGATTTGAATAGCACAATCACAACCACTTCTAAACGATTATGGAAATGGAATACTCCCGGAAACCCGCCTACGATTCATGTATATTCGTATATAAACAACAACGAGGGCGACTGTAACCGAACCCTCTCGATTCCGTAAAAATCACGAAATATACCATGAATCCGTAGGAAACTAAGAATACCAACAAGAATAATCATATTCATCATGAATCCATCAACGAAACGGAACGGATCGGAAGAAAATCCCAAAACCCCAAATTATCCAAAAGTAGGGTTCTAAGAGATTACCTTGGATTTAGGATGAGAAACACAAGTGGATGATGTTAGTCTTACACCAAGAACTCAAGCACAAGAATCTCTCAAGTGATTGGAGGAAGAAAATCGCCTCAAATCGTCTCTCGAGTCGTCGGCCGCGAAAGAGGAAGAAATGAGATTTTGTGATTATTTCGGTCAACTCCCGGTTTATATAGTTGGGAGTGTTAGCGCACGCTAAGACCTCAAGGTTAGCGTGCGCTAACGGGATAGGGTTACAAACCCTCCTGTTAGCGTCCCATCCGAAGCCGGTTTTTGGCCGTTAGCGTGCGCTACCTTACATGCGTAGCGTGCGCTAATAACCTCTCGGAGCACGCGCTATCGACCAATAGCGTGCGCTACCCGAACATCACCGAGTCCAAGAGCCAACCGCCCAAACCTCACTCGACCTTAGCGTGCGCTACCTATACCAGCCAGAAGCGTGCGCTAACTAGCATCCGATTGAGCTCGGAGTAAACCGCCCGATCTTGGAATCACACTAGCGCGCCATCAACAACTTAACGTGCGCTAGTCTCCCGACATTAGCGTGCGCTAGACAAGATAGCGTGCGCTAATCCGATAGTCCGCAGGCACGGGAGTTAAACCGCCACTCCTGTGGCTAAATCGTTAGCGTGCGCTATTTAATTAAACGTAGCATGCGCTACTAATGGATTTCTAGCGTGCGCTATACAGAAATTTAGCGTGCGCTAGATACGTAATATAAACGACCCAAAATACCGGATTATGAACGAAACGTCAAACTAACACCTCAAAACGCATCATAGCATACAATGAATACACGGCAATCAAACGGCGGTTCCGCACAACAATTACGAGAATCGATCAAAGATACGGAAAAGTTACATCAAGGATACACGAAGGTCACTAAAATCGAGAATTACACCGAAATACAATTACGAGGGAAAGAAAATGCGGATATTACATTCTACCCTCTAAAAATAAGTTTCGTCCCAAACTTAAGGAACAAACAACTCGGGGTACCTAGCACGCATGCTATCCTCGGTTTCCCAAGTTGCCTCCTCGACACCGTGTCTCGACCACCGCACCTTGACCAAAGGTATGGTCTTATGCCTCAATCGTTTCTCACGATGCTCCAAAATCCTCAAAGGGCGCTCGAAAGTAACATCTTCGGCGACATCAATCTCTCCATAATCGATGATGTGACTAGGATCCGGACATATTTCCTCAATCGGGAAACATGGAAAACGCTATGAACATGACTCAAGGCCGAGGTAACGCCAAACGGTATGCCAACCCACCTACTCGCCGAGGATCTCGAAGGGGCCGATAAATCTCGGACTCAACTTCCCTTTCTTCCCGAAACGAAAACTCCTTCGTCGGCGACACCTGTAGCAAAACGTGGTCTCCCACCTCGAATTCCAAGGGTCGACGACGGACGTCGGCATACGACTTCTGTCGACTCTTGGCAGTCAACATCCGTTCCCGAATTAACTCTACCTTCCGCCTCGTCTCTAAAACGACATCCGGCTCGGTCCCGACCAAATCGGACGCCTCATTCCAACAAATCGGTGATCGACATCGCCGACCGTAAAGTGCCTCATACGGTGCCATCCGAATCGACGCGTGCCAACTATTGTTATACGTGAATTCGATCACGCAAATGCTCCTCCTACTACTACTCCAATCGAGAGCACAGGCACGCAACAAGTCCTCGAACGTCTGGATAGTGCGTTCCGACTGTCCATCTGTCTGGGGATGAAAAGAGGTACTCAAACGCAACCGGGTACCTAACGCGTTATGCACCGCCTGCCAGAAGTGCGATACAAAACGGACGTCACGATCCGAAATAATAGACTTCGGAGTACCGTGAAGTCTCACGATCTGCGCAATAAACACACGAGCTAACTTCTCCGGGCCCCAAGTGTCCTTGATGCCCAGAAAATGTGCCGACTTGGTCAGGCGATCAACAATCACCCATACCATATTCATGCCCGACCTCGATCTCGGCAAACTCGTAACGAAATCCATCGATATATCTTCCCATTTCCATTCCTAACGGAAGTGACTGCAATAACTCAAAGGTCCTCGATGTTCGATTTTGACTCACGACAAGTCAAACATCTAGCTACAAACCGTGCGACCTCATCCTTCATATCATTCCACCGAAATTTCTCCTCGTGTCCTTGTACATCTTACTCGTCAGATGAACGGAATAATGTGTAGCATGGGCCTCCGTAAAATACTCGCCTCAACTCGAGTCGTTCGGCACACAAAGCCGACTGAATCTCAAAACACCATCCTCGTGAATCACAAATCCAGAGACTTTCCTTTAAGAACGTTCTCTCGGATTTGAGTAATCATCGGATCCTCTAATCGCTTGACTTAATTTCATCGATCAAAGACGACGAAATCTCTAAAGCACGAAGTTGCCCGACGGCTCCCGGCAACAAGACCTCAACATCTAACTCGATCAAAGCCCTCCGAAGCTCGGGATCGAGATGTAAGGATCTCAAGCGTTCGCAACGCAATCGTTTCCGGCTCAAGGCGTCGGCCACAACGTCGCTTGCCCGGATGATAAAGGATTTCGAGGTCATAATCCTTAATCAACTCTAACCACCTCCTCTGCCTCATATTCAACTCTCGCCGAGTAAATATGTATTTCGACTTTATGATCGAAAATCGACATGTGGAGCCGAAAAGATAGTGACGCCAAATCTTGAGCGCAAAAACGACCGCCGCTAATTCCAAATCATGAGTAGGTAGTTCACTCATACGGCCTCAATCGTCTCGACGCATAGGCAATGGTCTTGCCGTCGCATTAATACACACCCAAGACCCCGACCAAGCATCGCTATAAACGGCAAAACCCTCGTTGCCACATGGCAACGCCAAAATCGGGTGAAGTCAAACGCTTCTTCAGCTCTCAAAACTCGATCGCCTCGTCATTCCGCATTTAACTTCTCGATTTCTGAGCAATCGTGTAAGTGGTCGAGCCGCCGAGAAACCTCGGCGAACCTACGGTAGTAGCCACTAAACCCAAGAAACTACGGAGCTCCTTCACATTATTGCGGTGCCCAATCCAATACGGCCTCAATCTTCGCGGATCCACATGAACCCCCTACCGAAATCACGTGACCTAAAAACATCACTTCCTTCACCCGAACTCACATTTCGAGAACTTTGCATAGAGTTGCTCGGTCCTTAAAATGTCCAACACTATCCGCAAATGATGGGCATGCTCTTCCTCATTCCTCGAATAAACAAGAATATCGTCAATAAAGACGACGACGCACTTATCCAAATACTCGATAAAAACTTTGTTCATCAATTGCATGAACACCGCCGCGCATTAGTTAACCCGAAAGGCATGACTACGAACTCATAATGTCCGTACCTCGTCCGAAAGGTCGCTTTCGGCACATCGGACTCTCTCACCCGGAGCCGATAGTATCCCGATTTCAAATCAATTTTCGAGAATACCGCAGCCTCCTCGCAATCGATCGAACAAGTCATCAATTCTCGGCAAAGGATACTTGTTCTTGATGGTCACCTTGTTTAGTTCGCGATAGTCGATACACAAACGTAGTGAACCATCCTTCTTCCGCACAAACAGACTGCGCGCCCAAGGCGAGGCGCTTGTCGAACATACCCCGACTCAAGAAGCTCACTCAATCGCTTCTTCAACTCGGACATCTCTCAAGGTGCCATGCGATAGGGCGCCTTGAAATAGAGCCGCACCCGGCTCTAACTCTATAATGAACTCGACCTCTCGATCCGGTGGCAATCCCAGAACTCGTCAGAAAACATCAGAAATTCATTAACGATTGGAATCGATGAAAGCTCGACTCCACCACTCTCCGCCTTCAAGGCATAGCACCAATAACCAATACATCCCTTTCGCAGAGTTTCATCGCCTTCAAGGCGTTAATAATGAGTTTGGTTCCCCCTCTTTCGCCCGGCGAAAGAGTGCTCGGTGCCATCATCGGCCAACATGGTGATGATTCTCGTGCGGTAGTTCATGATTGCACCATGCCGCTCGAGCCAATCATCACCAAGAATCAAATCCTCACCCTCGATACTCACAACAATAAGATTAGAGGGCCAAGTCCTCTCACAAATAAGCACAGAACAGTCTCGAACCTCCTGATCACCAACGATCCTATCACCGCTAGGAAGCTTAACGATGAAGGGCTCACAAGGCGTCAAACGGTCGAGATTCAAACGGCGCACACAATCCCGAGATATGAACGAATGCGTAGCACCAGAATCGAAAAGCACACTGACAGGATGAGAAAGAATATAAACGGTACCTGTCGCTACGGTAGCCGCTGGATCATCGGCTCTCCGCATCTCATAGACACGCGGGTGGGCGGAGCCGACACTGAAAGCTCCCCCCTTAGAGGGCTGACCCCGACCTCTCCCCCGACTAGCACTCGGCGGAGACTGAGGAACAAACGATCCCTGATTCACACTTGGTTCCCTAGGCGCTGGAATGGAAGCCCGGGCACCAAGAATTTTCTCTCTCTCGGCACAGAAAGCAGCCTTGTGACCCGACTGGCCACACTGATTACACGTCAGCAAAGGGTTCGGACAAACACGACTGATGTGGCCCGTACGACCACAATTGAAACACTTCACATCACGAAAAGGAGCACTGGTAGTTCCACGAGGACCCCAATGAACGAGCCGGACCACCGCCGTGGGAAGTTAGCAGATTGGGATCTCTCCGACCCCCACTCTTGTGGCCCGAAAAGTTCCCGGACTTCGCTTACTCGCGGGCCGCCTCACTCGCCGTCACCGACATATCATAAGCAAGGGCCCTACTCGATAATCCTTCAATGTAGTGCATACGAGCCCCGACATATAGTCCCGAATCGGCAACTTCATCCGTCTGAGAAATGGAAAATCTTGTCACTCTCTCGACAACTGGGTCTTCACATAACCCAACTCTTTGTTAAAATCAGCAATAGCTTGAGCTACGGGATATCCCGTGGTTGAGCATCATAAAAGCATGTACCCGAGCTCATCTGATCGCCACGGGCAATATTCAGTCTCCATCAACTCTTGAAACTTAGCCCACGTAGCAGCATGGTCTTTGGGCCCAACGGCCTCCCACCAGTCCGTAGCATCCCCAGTGAGAAAATATTGAGCAATAGGGACTTTACGGTCCTCGGGACACTTAGTGGCAACGAAGACCTTAGACATCTCCTTGATCCACCGTTCCCAGCCAATCGGGTCTGAAGCTCCCGAAAACTGAGGAGGATGCATCTTGATGTCATCTTGGAGCCAACGGTCCGCTCCGCCCCGATTAGCATGGGCTTGATCCGGGTTCTGAACCGCCTGAGCTATTGCCGCCATTTGGTTCACCATCTGTTGCATAACGGCCGCAATACCAAGATCGCACGCCTCGAGAAGAAGCATGGCTATGACGGCCGCCGCATCGCCGGCCTCAAGATCGTGACGTGGCCGCCCCACCGGCCGCCACGCCCCGGCCGCGTCCACGACCACGACCGCGACCACGACCTCTTCCAGCATCCATACTGGAGTTAAATAAGTAGCAAAAGCCATACGAGGATCAGTACAAGAAAAGAACAATTACAAGTCGAGAATCAAGGGTACGATACAAGGAATTAATGAACAGAGGAAGGAAAACTTACGGACACTGGTAGTACCGGAATCATGGCAGCGTGACGATGATGTGCAAAACCAAACACCACAAGACCCAATAAACCAACAAGCTTAGGTATCCATAAACCTAGATCTCTGATACCATTTTCTGTAACACCCCCAGGATATCCGAGGTATATTACAGCGCCGTGAATCCCTATATGGGACCCACCAGGCTGAACAGCATCATACACAACGACTCACAGAAACGATAAAATAACACCACGTCATAATGACGCAAAACAGAACAATCCACCCGGTTCAACCGGTCAATATAACATCATCATCCAACACAACATAATAAGCAACAATACAATTCAAACGAACAAGAACCCCTTAAGTACTCGAGTACAACTATTAGTTCAAAATCACAAAAGACAAAAAGGTAAAAGACACTAAAACATCACTCGTGCACCATCATCACGCACGACCATCATCCGTAATCTTGTCCAAATACCGCCTCGTCTCGATGAACCTGACCTGAAATTCATAAAACGAATTTCCCCAAAACGGGTCCCCAGAGGGGTTAGCAATTACGCTAGTACAAGTAACCAAATGAACATTTTACATCTTACACATATAGTAATGCATGCCATCAAGAAATCATAGTTTCCAAAATGCTCATTTCCGGAAATGCCAATGATCAAACCACATTTGTAAAAATGCACCACAATTAACCGCGGACCCACAGCTTCGTGGATCCCTGCCGAGACCCCGTCGGATCTAACCCACAGTGGTTAAAAGCAAGCTCGCGGTCCACAGCTTCGTGGAACCCTACCGAGACCCCGTCGAGTCTAACCCGTAGTGAGCATACACACACACACAGTTTCTCATACAAAACTACTATGTCAAGACTGTAAGTTCATAAGGATACTTGCCTCGATTAATTAGACGATGACACGAACGGAACGGAAGAGTTGAACACGACCGCAAGGAACCGGCGGAAATGAACCTAACGATTTGAATAGCACAATCACAACCACTTCTAAACGATTATGGAAATGGAATACTCCCGGAAACCCGCCTACGATTCATGTATATTCGTATATAAACAACAACGAGGGCGGACTGTAACCGAACCCTCTCGATTCCGTAAAAATCACGAAATATACCATGAATCCGTAGGGAAACTAAGAATACCAACAAGAATAATCATATTCATCATGAATCCATCAACGAAACGGAAGGGATCGGAAGAAAATCCCAAAACCCCCAAATTATCCAAAAGTAGGGTTCTAAGAGATTACCTTGGATTTAGGATGAGAAACACAAGTGGATGATGTTAGTCTTACACCAAGAACTCAAGCACAAGAATCTCTGAAGTGATTGGAGGAAGAAAATCGCCTCAAATCGTCTCTGGAGTCGTCGGCCGCGGAAAGAGGAAGAAATGAGATTTTGTGATTATTTCGGTCAACTCCCTGGTTTAAATAGCCGGGAGTGTTAGCGCACGCTAAGACCTCAAGGTTAGCGTGCGCTAACGGATAGGTTACAAACCCTCCGTTAGCGCCCGATCCGTGGCTGTTTTTGCCGTTAGCGTGCGCTACCTTACATGCGTAGCGTGCGCTAATAACCTCTCGGTAGCACGCGCTATCGACCAATAGCGTGCGCTACTCGAACATCGCCCGAGTCCAGAGCTAACCGCCCAAACCTCACTCGACCCGTTAGCGTGCGCTACCTATACCAGCCAGAGCGTGCGCTAACTAGCATCCGATTGAGCTCGGTAGTAAAGCGCCAAGATCGACAAATACACTAGCGCGCCATCAACAACTTAACGTGCGCTAGTCTCCCGACATTAGCGTGCGCTAGACAAGATAGCGTGCGCTAATCCGATAGTCCGCAGGCCACGGGAGTTAAACCGCCACTCCTGTGGCTAAATCGTTAGCGTGCGCTATTTAATTAAACGTAGCGTGCGCTACTAATGGATTTCTAGCGTGCGCTATACAGGAAATTTAGCGTGCGCTAGATACAGAATATAAACGACCCAAAATACCGGATTATGAACGAAACGTCAAACGGAACACCTCAAAACGCATCATAGCATACAATGAATCCACGGCAACCCCGAAACGGCGGTTCCGCACAACAATTACGAGAATCAGATCAAAAGATACGGAAAAGTTACACTGAAGGATACACGAAGGTCACTAAAATCGAGAATTACACCGGAAATACAATTACGAGGGAAAGAAAAATGCGGATATTACAACCACCGTCCTGACATCAATATCGACACGATAACTATCCTCGATATCCGACATTCTATATCCTTGACGAAAGATAACTCATGTCTTCCTTGAACATAATTAAATCATATACATTATGATTTAATTCAAACTAGAGCACGATATACAAACCATCATCCCGACAATTTATATTTCTAATAATATTGCTATATGAATTATAAATGAAATGAAAACGAAACCATTCATCAAATATTATAAACTGAACAAGTATAAACTTGCCTCGATACCGATACCATGAAGCCGTTACCAAAATCCATTGCCTTTGTCCAAGAGCTACTCAGCCCCGAACGAAGCAATATACGAAGTCTTCAATCTCAACCGCAATACAACGGTCACAAGCAATGATCAAACATCTCAACCTATTGCAATAACCGATTAACACACATTCGATAAAAATCAATAACCGACATACCCAACTAACAAACTTAACAGTTCAATGAAACCTCGATCATATACATAAAACCAAATAATCCAACTCAACAAATACGAACTCATATCCACAATACAAGTCGTAACTCGATGATCACAAATAACAATCAATAACCGATCAACAAACACAACGGTTCTACAATATCCCGATTAAATACAAATCCAAACAACCCAAATCAATTAAACACGAACTCAAAACCACAATACGATTCCACAATCCGAAGATCATATCAATAATCAATTTAACCAAGTGCCTAAGCATTACCGATTCCACATTCAATCTTAAATACGGATACAAGTTTCCTCCTTGTACATTCATAATAATAAAAACAATTACCGATTATCATCATCAATACGGACGATCCGATTAATTCAACATTATAGATAACCATATTCCAAAGGTTTCAAATAATTCCATTATCCGAATTGAACACTTGTTCAATACGTATAAATTCTCAAACTCAAAAGTGAATCATAATTTATCAAACCCGAAAATCATATTCGTATTCCTATACGAATATTGTACCAAAACACATAACTTAGTTTTAGATATGAATATTCCATATTCATATCCAAAACACCAACATCACTTAAACGTGATCATCAATTCATATAATCTAAGAATTCCTTAAGAATGCAACTTATTCTGACATCACATTCAAAATCCTCAAACGACATAATACGATGTGTTCTAACATCTAAACAATCTTTATTCACAATTCAAGGTGTATATAATCATGTTCTTCAACATATACTTCTCATAACATCATGAATCGCAACAAACCACCAAGAACATCGAGAATTCTATGATTCCATAATCATAACAACATAATCAAGGCATTTGATCATCAATTCATTATCTTCCCTTAACAAAATTCTCGTAATTACGAAGAATCATCACAACAATATCAATTCAATCACTATTCATACGAAACGTGTAGAATTTCCCAAGTTCTACTCATTGAGACATTTTATCGGACACTTAAGGTGCATAGTCCAATTCAATCGATTTAACTAAGAAATTCTCGAATTTATTCCACAAAACTTCAAGAGTAATGTATGATTTCGAGTATACAACCAAGTTCTATCAAAAATCTGAATTGAAACGAAGGAAATCGGCCAAAATATCAAGAAACTCCAAAAATATCCAAAACCAAGTGTTTATGTGTTCTTACCTTCGATCCGGGCGGAAGAAGATATTAAACACGAATCCAACTTCCAAAACATGTTGCTCTATGATGTTCCCACTCAAATCCATCGATCTCAGATGAAGAATCGCGAAAAGAACGAAGAAAATGGTGAAAATGCCAAGTGACCCGGTCCAAGCCTTTAAATAGCCGGGACCTGTCGGTTCCCTACGGCCATAACCGGCCATAGCTTACGGCTGTAACCGGCCATGGCTACCCTACTGCCCAGTTTGGTCGACACCCTTACGGCCGTTATCGGCACAGCCTTACGTACGTAATAGGCCCTTACGGCCATACCCGACCACACCCTTACGGCCGTTATCGGCTAGTCCTTATGCCCAACGAGTCACTGCCGACCGTGATCGGCCATCCCTGCGAGTCACTGCCGACCGTGATCGGCCACTGCAGGTCCTCTCGGCCACGACTCGTCCAGCCGCCCCGTAACGTACGTAACACTTAATCCGTTGCATACGTAATACGTACGTTGACTTGCTACAGTATTATACTCGTATTACGTACGTAATGCACCCTGTATAGCATACGTAAATCCATCCGTTGACTCACCTGTCCACATCCGCGCCGAAAGTCGCCGACCACGGGCCCCACTACCCGATCACAACTCGGTCCTGTCTGATTCCTCTTGTTACGTACGTAATACCTTACGCATAACGTACGTAAACGTATAATTTAGTGTACGTAAGTCCTTAAACTTAGCGTACGTTAAGGGCTCTATACTTAGCCAAAATCCAACTGTTCCTGTCCGACGTCTCGACATACTGGATATGAACATACGGCATACTGAATACATATATACTCAACCCAAAAATATTCTCATACGGTACACCTGATATCCAAATCAGTTCAACCAGATACAACAAATCCTCAATATAACTATCAATCAAAACGTCAATTACACAAGTATAACTGCCTCGGTCCTCAATTTATTTTATCCATACTGTATAGACACCAAGCTATACAATATACCTCAGATAAAATAATGCGAAAAATTTATACTGAAAATCCGGGTATTACACTAGTAGTCAAAGCATGTTTGGCAGCTTGTTCTTCCACTGATCATGTTTGCTTTGACTTGCATGGTTTTCAGGTAACCAAGCAGCTTAGTGGGAGCGAGATTACCATCAACTGGGGTGATTATTCTAGGCTTATGGATATTGCAGTGGGAGTCGTGTAGTGTAACACCCCAATTCGCAAATGGGATATTACACGCCGTATAACCCTCGTGAGGTCTACCAGGGTAACACATGACACACATTCAGTACATGAAAATCCCAAAGACACAATCATCAATGTAAAAATGGGGTCGTGGCCTCGGCCAAAACGTTTTAATAGACATACGTGAAAATATAAATCGATACCATATAATTGCCCACGCAGGGGACTTTAACCGAATACAATAAAACCAGTCAAATTTCGATACTCAAACAATATAAATGACCCAACATAAATAAAGACTCGAGCCTCATAATCATGCCAACCCATCCTTTGCGTGCATATCCCGTGCCTGCTCCTCAGCTCTTCCGGTACCTGAAATGCATAAGACGCATTTCCCCCATTCAAGGGGTTAACATTCGAATAGTTAGTGCAAGTACACAATTACACAACATTATATATATATATATACAAGATTCAACACACGCAATTCATTTGAGAGAAAAATATTTGAAACCAATATTCCGGAATATCACATTTACACCAAAACAGTATATTCTCAAGTTTTCCACATCACAACTATCCATGCTTGGTAACCCGCGGCCGTACCCATTAGTATTCGACCCCAGAGGCCCCGTCGGACCGTTCCCGGGTGAGAAACCACTTCCACGGCCATACCTATTAGTATCGGCCCCCAGAGGTCCCGTCGAACCATCCCCGGGTGGAAGAACATCAACACACGTACCCAAGTCCACTTCCGTGGCCGTACCCATTAGTATCGGCCCCTAGAGGCCACACATGCCATCTCTGGGTGGAAGAACGATAACACACCCATGCAATAACACATTTTACATCATTCGCATCAAAACCGTACACACATAACAAAATGTAATACATGTACTTGCCTTGATTAACACGACGTGAAGGAAAACGGTGAACGGAAAAGTTTTGGCCCGAATAATCTTCAAAAATTCGATCCTAACACAATAACGATATACAACAAATCTCAATACTACGAAGATGTAGGAATACATCCTAGTTCTACCCTCTGGAACAATTCGTCGAACATTACTAGGGTATCATCGAGTATAAGTGACGAACAATGGAAAAAAAAATCGAAGTTTAAATTCACAAATCCTCAATAAAAACGAAGGATTACAATTATACGATTGAAGTCTAGCAATAATCCATGATAATTCGGATTAAAAGAGTCAAATCACAAGAAATCCCCAAAATTTCCCCAAAATCTCAAAACAAGGGTTTCAGGGATTCTTACCTTGATTCGGATGGCGGAAAATGTTAAGAACTTGAAGAATTCGCGCAAGGAAAGCAAGGATGTTAGTGGATGATGATATTTGGTCGAAATCGGCCCTAATCCTCGTCTGGAATCGCCCAAAGCCGAAGAGAATAAGTAAGGATGGAAAATGACCAAGTTGGGCTGTTGCTATCCTATTTATATCAGACATGCTTAGCGCACTCTACGCACAAGAATTAGCGTGCGCTAACAGGGTGCGGAATGCAGTCAGAGACTTTTGTCCTCCCGTTAGCGTACGCAGGCTAACAAGATTAGCGTGCGCTAATGTTAGAAGTTAGCGTGCGTTAACACTCAATTAGCGTACGCTATCTGGTTCAGCACCGAAATACTGAACCTTCTGCCCAGTCCACTGAAATCGTTAGCGCACGCTACAAACTCCATGTTAGCGTACGCTAATCACACAGCGATAGCGCACGCAAGGAATTAAGGAGTAGCGTGCGCTACTCACGCAGCCGAAAGATTGCTCGGGACGCACACTGCGACGATTTAAAATCGAAATGCAAAGCAAGGCCAGAATCCAGAAACATAAACACGGAATATTCAAGACGATGGAACTAAGTGTTGAAAGAAAATACAACTCCGCCCACCGGAGAGTCCGTAATGCGACAGAGAAAGTGAAATTCCCTAACTTATAGGAAATTACAAAAATGGCCCAAGTGCCCGAAAATCACGATACGACATCAGATTAACAAACCGAAAGTCTCAACACGAATAACTCAACCATACGAACTTATGCAAACCAAGAAACAATGAAAACAAACGAGTTTTACGAGATTCGAACGTACATGCGACAAGCTATAATTCAAGATAAAATTACGTAAAAATATCCTCGAAATTCGTCCAAACGGAAAAACTCCAAGAACAAAATAGATTCAGAACTTCAAAACAGTAACAAGCGAGTCGTCTGAAACGAACATACACTAATAATAGAAATTACAAAAAATAGAAAGTACGGATATTACATTCTCTCCCCCTAAAAATAAGTTTTGTCCCGAAACTTACAACGCGAATAACTCGGGGTATCTCGACTGCATACTCTCTTCCGTCTCCCATGTGGATTCTTCGGATCCATGCCTCGACCATTGAACTTTAACCAAAGGAATGGTTTTGTGCCGAAGTTCTTCACCCGATGCTCTAAAATCTGAATCGGCCTCTCCTCGATGGTAATGTCGTGTCCCAACTCGATCTCTCCAAAATCAATAATATGGCTAGGGTCCAGTAAGTACTTCATAAGCTGGGAAACATGAAATACGTTATGCACGTGACTCAAGGACGGCAGCAAGCCTAACCGATATGTAAGCTCTCCAACTCTCTCTAAAATCTCGAACGGTCCAATATATCTCGGACTAAGTTTACCCTTCCGACCGAAGCGATAAACTCCCCGTGTCGGAGACACCTTAAGCAAGACATGATCTCCCACCTCAAACTCCAACGGCCGGCGATGCGTATCGGCATAAGACTTCTGCCGACTCTGGGCCGTAAACAACCTATCGCGAATCAGAGTAATCTTCTCTCTCGTCTCAACTACCATATCGGGCTCGGTACCAATCAGCTCGGACGCATCGTCCCAACACAACGGCGATCTGCACCTCCTACCATACAATGCCTCAAATGGTGGCATTTTGATTGAGGCGTGCCAACTATTGTTGTACATGAACTCGATCAACGGCAAATGCGACTCCCAATCATCCTTCCAATCTAAGGCACAGGCTCTCAACATATCCTCCAGTGTCTGGATCGTCCGCTATGACTACCCGTCAGTCTGAGGGTGGTAAGATGTACTGAGTCTCAACTCAGTCCCCAAAGCTCGATGAACAGCCTGCCAAAAATGTGATACAAATCGGCCATCTCGATCCGAAACAATACTCCTAGGAGTCCCATGCAACCTCACGATCTCTGTAATAAACACTCGTGCCAGCCTCTCCGGCCCCCAAGTATCTTTAATACCCAGGAAATGAGCTGATTTGGTTAGTCGATCGACAATAACCCAAATCATGTTCATTCCAGTCCGAGTCCTAGGCATCCCGGCAATGAAATCCATAGAGATGTCTTCCCACTTCCATTCCGGAATGGGAAGTGGTCGTAGCAACCCTGCGGGCCGCTGATGCTCAATCTTAACCTGCTGATAGGTCAAAAACTTCACCACAAACTTGCTAACGTCCGTCTTCAAATTGCTCCACCAGTAGTTACTCCTCACATCCTTGTACATTTTGCTCGTACCAGGATGTATGGAGTAAGGCGTAGTATGAGCCTCACTCAAAATCTTATGCCTCAACTCAATGTCATTCGGTACACATAATCTGCTGCGAAATATCAAAACTCCGTCATCCTGAATCACAAACCCAGGGGCTTTCCCCTTCCTCACATCCTCCCTCAACTGGACCAAAAATGGATCATCATACTGTTTCGCCTTGATATCATCAGTCAAGGACGAAGTGATCTCCAACGCACATAACTGACCCTGAACTCTCTGGACCCAAACCTCAATATTCTGACAAATCAAATCCCGCTGGATCCTGCTCTGTGGTGTAAGTACCTCTAACATCTGTAACGCCATCGGTTTCCGGCTCAACGCATCAGCCACTACGTTAGCCTTTCCCGCATGATAAAGTATCTCGAGGTCGTATTCTTTAATTAGCTCCAACCACCTACGCTGTCTCATATTCAACTCTTTCTGACTGAAGATATACTTCAAACTCTTGTGATCCATAAAAATCTTACACGACGACCCATAGAGATAATGCCTCCATATTTTTAAGGCGAAAACGACCGCAGCTAACTCCAAATCGTGTGTGGGGTAATTTACCTCATAAGGTTTCAACTGGCGGGACGCATAAGCAATAACCCTATCTCTATGCATCAAAACACATCCGAGCCTGAGGCCCGAGGCATCACTATACACCACTAAATCCTCGTTCCCCTGAGGCAATGCTAAAATGGGTGCGATAGTCAATCGTCTCTTCAACTCGTCAAAACTATCCTGTCTGTCTGCGGTCCACTCGAACTTCTGAGTTTTCTGGAGTAACTGAGTGAGCGGTCTAGCGATCTTAGAAACCTCAACGAATCTACGATAATATCCTGCAAGTCCCAGAAAACTCCTCACTTCCTTCACATTCTTGGGCGGTTCCCATGCCATCACCGCCTCTATCTTCTGTGGATCTACCCGAACTCCCTCCGCTGAAATCACGTGCCCGAGGAATATTACTTCCTTGAGCCAAAACTCACACTTAGAGAACTTCGCGTACAACTGCTCAGTTCTCAAAGTGTCCAACACAATCCGTAGATGTAAAACATGCTCCTCTCGACTCCGGGAATAGATAAGGATGTCATCGATAAAGACGACTACAAATTTGTCCAGGTACTCGATAAAAACTTTGTTCATTAACTGCATGAACACTGCTGGAGCATTGGTTAGCCCTAAAGGCATAACCACAAATTCGTAATGGCCATATCTCGTCCGAAAGGCAGCTTTCGGTATATCGCTGTCCCGAATCCTCAACTGGTAGTAGCCCGATCGTAAATCAATCTTCAAAAAGACTGTCGCTCCTTGAAGCTGATCAAACAAGTCGTCGATCCTGGGCAAAGGATACTTGTTTTTGATGGTCAACTTGTTTAACTCTCGGTAGTCGATGCATAAACGAAGCGATCCATCCTTCTTTTCAACAAGAAGTACGAGCGCACTCCAAGGCGATGTGCTCGGTCAAATATACCCTTTATCTAACAATTCCCCCAAATGTTTCTTCAATTATAACATCTCCGACGGTGCCATACGGTATGGCGCTCGAGAAACGGGAGCCGCGTTCGGCTCAAGATCAATAGGAAACTCAACCTTTCGCTGTGGTGGTAATCCCGGAAAGTCGTCTGGAAATACGTCGGGGTACTCGTTGACAACTGGAATCGATGACATGTCGACTCCGCCATCCTCCGCCTGCAGAGCGTAACACCAATAACCGACACAACCCTGATTCAGAAGTTTCATCGCCTTCAAGGCACTAATCACACTTCCCGATCTACCCGGTTTACAACCGACGAGAGTATGCTCGGTGCCGTCCTCAGCCACTATCGAGATGGTGCGAGTTCGATAATTCATGATAGCACCATGACGATCCATCCATTCGTCCCTGAGGATCAAATCCTCACCCTTAAGATCTATAACAATGAGGTTCGAGGTCCAATATCGGCTCCCGATCCTCACTGGGCAATCCCTAACTTCCCGGTCCCCAACCATACGATCCCCACTAGGCGTACCCACTACGAACGGTTCGCACTCATACAAGCAGTCAATACCAATACGACACACACAATCCAAAGCAATAAAAGAATGGGTAGCACCCGAATCGAAAAGCACCGAAACTGGATGAGAAAGGATATGAGTGGTACCTGACGCCACTGGAACGTCTGCCTCCTCCGTGCGCCTCATCTGATATAACCAAGGGTGGACTGATCCCGAACTAGATGCAGCTCGGCGGTCCGGCTGACCCCGACCCGAACTCTGAGGAACATGAGTAACTGGAGTCTTCTGATCAATACTGTGCTCCTGCTGAATGGCAGTGGCAATCGGAGCCCTGGAAGTCCTAGAAGCCCTCTTGCAATGAACTGCTCGATGCCCGATCTGTCCGCAAGTAAAGCAAGTAACCAACGGAAACGGACAATCTTTCCTCACATGCTCGTGCTGACTGCAATTAAAACAAACTCTACCACCAGGTGCAGGAGACTGAACGAAATGGTTACTCTGAGATCCTCCAGCCTGATAAAATGATATCTTCCCAGATGCCAGCGTAGACTGCGACCTCGAAAACCGTCCCCCTTTTCTGGCCGAAAAGCTGCTGGTAGATTTTTGCTTTTTAGCCTCGGAAACCGACTCTGATTCCGGAACAGCCATATCGATCGCTAGGGCGCGATCCTGATACTCCTTCAAGGTGGCACACATGAGCGGTGCCATACTCTGCCTGATATGCGGCTTCATGCGCATATTGAAATAGCGGATCTTATCGGCCTCGGTCCTCACCTGATCTTTCACGAATCCTAACTGCTGATTATAAGTGATGATGGCCTGAGAAATCGGAACATCCTGAGGTGTAGCAGTAAAGAATTCCACAATCCTGCGCTTCTTGACTGGCGGTGGACAATATTCTGCTTCCATAGCAGCCTTGAATTCCTCCCAAGTAGCCTGGCGGTCTCTGGGCGCCACAGCCTCCCACCATTCCGCAGCTTCTTTATCCAGGAGGTACTGAGCAATATGTACCCTCCTGTCATCAGGACAAGCCACGGCGTCAAAAGTCCTGCTCAACTGAAAGAGCCAATTCTCCCAACTGAGGGAGTCAGAAGAACCAGCGAAACGAGGGGGGTGCATCTTAGTAACTTTTTGAAGCCATTTACTAGCTTCGTCCTCTGGAGTCGGGGGCGGATTTTAGCATCCACCCTGAGCTATTTGAGTGAGTTGGGTTACCAACTGCTGAAGTACAGCAGTATCCCCGGCGTCGGCGTTATTACCCGACGGAACTGAATGAGAAGCCGAATCCGCAGAGGATTGAGAAAGTGAGCCTTCCTCATTATTATCACCACGACCACGGTATCAGCCGCGTCCCCTAGCTGGTCTACCATGACCTCTCAACATACTGAAGAAAATAATTGAAAAGAACAAGATCAGAAAAATTCACAGTTTACAAGGTTGGTATGATAATTCACAATTTCCAAACAGCACAAGGTATAAATTATAGGAATATAAGAGTTCGAGGAGACTTACAGCCACGGGTCGCACGAAAAGACGGTAGCATGATGATATTAGGCTCAACGACTGACTCAAACGAATTAACTGACAGACCCAAAATTAACCGACAGCCTAGGCATTCAAAACCTAAGGCTCTGATACCATAAATCTAACACCCCAATTCACAAATGGGACATTACACGCCGTAGAACCCTCGTGAGGTCTACCAGGCTAACACATGACACACATTCCGTACATGAAAATCCCAAAGACACAATAATCAATGTAAAAATGGGGCCGTGGCCTCGGCCAAAACGTTTTAATAGACATACGTGAAATATAAGTCGATACCATATCATTGCCCACGCAGGGGACTTTAACTGAATACAATAAAACCAGTCAAATTCCGATACTCAAACAATATAAATGACCCAACATAAATAAAGACTCGAGCCTCATAATCATGCCAACCCATCCTTTGCATGCATATCCCGTGCCTGCTCCTTAGCTCTTCCGGTACCTGAAATGCATAAGACGCATTTCCCCCATTTAAGGGGTTAGCATTCGAATAGCTAGTGCAAGTACACAATTACACAACATTATATATATATACAAGATTCGACACACGCAATTCATTTGAGAGAAAAATATTTGAAACCAATATTCCGGAATATCACATTTACACCCAAACAGTATATCCTCAAGTTTTCCACATCACAACTATCCACGCTTGGTAACCCGCGGCCGTACCCATTAGTATCGACCCCCAGAGGCCCCGTCGGACCATCCCCGGGTGAGAAACCACTTCCGCGGCCGTACCCATTAGTATCGGCCCCTAGAGGTCCCGTCGAACCATCCCCGGGTGGAAGTACATCAACACACGTACCCAAGTCCACTTCCGTGGCCGTACCCATTAGTATCGGCCCCTAGAGGCCACACATGCCATCTCTGGGTGGAAGAACGATAACACACCCATGCAATAACACATTTTACATCATTCGCATCAAAACCGTACACACATAACAAAATGTAATACATGTAACACGACGTGAAGGAAAACGGTGAACGGAAAGGTTTTGGCCCGAATAATCTTCAAAAATTCGATCCTAACACAATAACGATATACAACAAATCTCAATACTACGAAGATGTAGGAATACATCCTAGTTCTACCCTCTGGAACAATTCGTCGAACATTACTAGGGTATCATCGAGTATAAGTGACGAACAATGGAAAAAAATCGAAGTTTAAATTCACAAATCCTCAATAAAAACGAAGGATTACAAGTATACGATTGAAGTCTAGCAATAATCTATGATAATTCGGATTAAAAGAGTCAAATCACAAGAAATCCCCCAAATTTCCCCAACATCTCAAAACAAGGGTTTCAGGGATTCTTACCTTGATTCGGATGGCGGAAAATGTTAAGAACTTGAAGAATTAGCGCAATGAAAGCAAGGATGTTAGTGGATGATGATATTTGGTCGAAATCGGCCCTAATCCTCGTCCAGAATTGCCCAAAGCCGAAGAGAAGAAGTAAGGATGGAAAATGACGAAGTTGGGCTGTTGCTATCCTATTTATATCAGACAGGCTTAGTGCACTCTGCGCACAAGAATTAGCGTACGCTAACAGGGTGCGGAATGCAGTCAGAGACTTTTGTCCTCCCGTTAGCGCACGCAGGCTAACAAGATTAGCGTGTGCTAATGTAAGAAGTTAGCGTGCGTTAACACTCAATTAGCGTACGCTATCTGGTTCAGCACCGAAATACTGAACCTTCTGCCCAGTCCACTGAAATCATTAGCGCACGCTACAAACTCCATGTTAGCGTATGCTTACCACACAGCGATAGTGTAACACCCCCAAGTTATTCAGGGTATATTACAGCGCCGTGAGCCCCGCCGTGGGACCCACAAGGCTAAACATACGCGGAACTATAAACTTGACCGATAAGGTCTACATACAATAGAAAGAAAGACGATACAAATGGTATTCGAAACCATAAACAATGAAACCATATACATCACTGCACAAATCAATACCTCGGCAACACAGGCCGGAACATCAAGGAAACTGAAATACAATACTCGAGTATTTAAAAATCCATTCCAAGACAACACCGAATGGAGGAAACCAAAAGAGATAACCGAGACAAGACACGATCACACTTGCCCATCATCTTCATGCCGACTGCACTCCGCCGTCCGCTCTTCCGAACCTGAAATACATGAAACGTATTTCCCCCATAAAGGGGTTAGCCGTCGAATAGCTAGTGCAAGTATAACAATATGAAACATAATACTTCTCGACAATAAAGTAAATGTAATCCGTCAATTCATCAATATCCGTCAATTCATCAATTTAAGACTAGTATTCCGGAATAACTAAAATCTCATAAGACGTATGTGAATGCCGTAGAAACGGTTCGTTCACCTCATACGCCGTTACGTATGTGAATGCCGTCAAAACGGTTCGTTCACCTCATACGCCGATACATGTAGGAATGCCGTCAAAACGGTTCGTTCATTACATGCCAATCAATATATCTATGAATGCCGTAAAAACGGTTCGTTCATGATATGCCATCATTATTTCTATGAATGCCGTAAAAACGGTTCGTTCATATCATACCATCAATTCCTCTTACTTTCATAGTCGAACGCATAATCATAAATGTATACTTGCCTTAATAAACGTTATCAAGATCCCAAGAACACGGTTCGACCGGAAGCTTGAACCACGAAGAAGACAACGAAGCGGAAGGGTTTCGACTCGAGTTCTTCACAAGAATTCGACCCTAACAACATAAATTCAATAAATCATTGATCATACGAGGAAGAATAATCGTAGAACGCCCGAAAACCCCTCTATGACATTTTACCGGACACCTTCAAGGCGTCGGTCAAGAACTCGACCAAAACAACGAATCGATACGATCCAACCATGGGATAACAAGGGAAATGATACAATACATCTAAATAATCATCAATCCATCACAATCCTAAGTTAAATCGGATTAAACGGACGAAATCGAACAAAATACCCAAAATCCCCAAAATTAGATTTCTAGGAAATCAATTCGATTCGGTAGATCGGAGGATGTTATAGGACGGATGATTGATGATATGAACCTCAAAACTCCATGGATATGTTGTTAAACAACATGGCTTTAATATTAGAACACGCCAAGTCGGAAGAGGAGAAGAAGAAGGTGAAAAATGGCGAAAACGTCTGCGGGGCCTTTATAGGGCCGATCGTCACGGACACGGCCGGCCGTGGCCGGCACGGCCGTGTTGCACGCTTGGCCGACAGGACTCGACCGTGTCCTCGCTTGACACGGTCGCGGCGCCGAGGGCCTTCCGACGACCCGCCCGACAGCCGATCGGGCATGACTCGGCCGTGTCCCGGGACACGGTCGGGCGTGTCAGCGATCGTTCGAGCTTATCCGGAAGAGTACGGCACGGGCCGTGTCGGACGACACGGCCGAGTTCGGCCGGCAGAAACTTCGCATTTCCGGCGAGTACGGCACGGCCGTGTCGGACGACACGGTCGGGTCCGCGGCATGATCGGCCAATAACGAGCGGGTGAGCTAAAACGACCATAACTCTCTCGTCCGGACTCCGATTGACTCACCGTTTGAACCAATGGAAAGCTAACTCGATGCTCTATAATATTGCAAAGATTCAGAATTTTTGGAGTTACCAAAAATTTATGGTGATTTAACAAAGTCGAACTCCCACGTGGAAAAGTCGTTAAAGAACACGGAATTCAACAGAACGATACCGAAACGAACTCGGATGACAAAAAGTGTAGAATTAATCATTCTCAGGATGACGAAACGGTCCCAAGCAAGTCGTCAAAATAGACTTCCGCCAAAAATAGAAAATTTCCGGGGATAAAAATTACGGGTATTACATTCTACCCTCCTTAAAAGAAGTTTCGTCCCGAAAGTTAAAACAGGTAGGGAGAAGAAATATTTCGCCAGGAAAACTCAACGAGATGCACAAGAACCGAAACATATGCCCAAACGGCGAATCATCAATATAGAACACAACAATACATTACCCGAAGGTAGACCAAACCAATGCCGAAAAAGATACGAATTCACAATGCCCGAAGGCTCCAACGGGAATACCGATACATCACAATGGCTCGAAAGCCGAACAGCCCAAAGTCAGAATCATCATAATACGATCTCAAAGGAGCAAACTGATCGGACATACCCCTCGGCGTATGAACAACCAGTCGCAAATCGTCGGACATATCCAATACAACATGGACTACGAACGATCAATCAATAAAGCTCAAGAGGGATATCACAGTACGCCCGATCCGGAAATATGTCCGTGCACATGTCCACCCCGTATACGGAATCCAGAATATACGTGTGACAATGTACCTAATTAGCCTCAAGAACTACGTCTCGTGTGCACGGTCCAATGCGGAAATATCCACGCATGACCATCGGGTGTCTGGCTAAAAATCTTACACATAACCAATCAGCACGCATACATGATTCCAGATATGCCACGATACAACATGACAACGAAACTCAAGGGATAAAACATCCAATACGGATCATACGACTCACCAAGTGAACGATGACACACGAATAATGAAAGATCGACACGACCAACGATATTCAAAACAACCATCCTGGGATCAGAATTTCCCTAAGGACCGATTAACACGAGCAACGATCACAACACAACAGTTCGGGAAAATCCTCAACCTTCAAAGATCACAAAATTACCGAGTTCACAAGAAAATAGTGTGCTGCCTTGAATCGGTCAACACGACAATAATAATTTAACGGATGGGAACTATCATTGATAATCCCAATTCAATACTTCGATTACCGTAGGATGGCCAATCGATAACAATTATACAACGGATGGAAATTATCTTTGATAACTGATGGGAATTATCTTCGATAATCCCAATTCAATACCTCGATTACCTTAGAACGGTCAATCGATAATCAATGATACGATAGAATAGATATCCCGGTGTCTTAAACCGACCACCGAAACGGAGATGACAAAAGGATATATCAAACGTCCCCAATCGGTTAACGAAATCATCATAGCAACAGATCCAATTCGATGACAAAGATTCAACGATGTCTCAGAACGACATTAATCGCGAACAATAATAATCGATACATCGATACCGCGAACCGGCTATCGATAGCAACTTTACCAACAAGTATCGTAATGCCTTGAACCGGCCATTTACAAACAACAGTAACATTTGGCATAATTTGCCGACGGCGTCGTGTCAACCAATCCCTTGACATCAATACAATCATAAAGAGGCCAAGTCCCAAAATGATACACACAATCGTACGCCTACACGATAACATTAGTCTCATTGATTAGTACGAGTATAAAACTTGTCTCGATATCAATACAACGTACTGTTACCAATTCAGTTGATTTCGTCTTACGAATTCCCTCAGTCTCGACCAAGTTAATCTACGAACCCTTCAACCTTAACCACAACACAACAGTCATAATTCACGATCAAACATCATACCTTATTGTAAAACGAAGGATTGATAATCAACCGGTTCGATGACGACCAATTATCAATACCACCAAACCTCGAACTCAATCGTTTTACCATATCTCGACTAATCACAGTCTGAACAATCCAACTCAGACACTTACAAATCCTGTCCACAATACGAGTCGAAATATGATGATCATATCAGCAACCAATTCGGACCAATAATAAGGGTCTAAATGTTCCAAACTCAATTCTTAAATATGAATTGACAAGGTTCCCTTCTCGTAAATCCATCGTTAAAATTTACTTATGACCGTCATCAATTCGAATCATCCGACTGGTTCAAAACAATAGATAATCATATTAAAAAGGTTATCAAACAATCCAATCATTCGATTTGAATATTTGCTCCATATGTATGGGCTTCCAAATTCAGAGATGAATAATAGTCTTATCAAACTCATAATCACATTCGTATTCCTATACGAATAATATTTCCAACACCTAGTTTAGCTCTAGATATGAATATTCCATATTCATTTTCCAAAACATCAACACTTCTAAAAAAAAATTTCATCACCTCGGATAATTCAAGAGTTCTGCAAGAACATGAAATATCCGAAATCACGCTCGAACAACATATCCGAGGTATATATCTCCATGTTACCATTTTCTTCATCATGTCATTCATACAACCTCAAGAATCACAACAAAACCCTTATCGTCATATGAAGAAGATCTCAATAATCATATCAACATCCGAAATCTCTTATTACAATTCCAATAAATCTCGTATAACATTATCACATGATACCATAATTGTAACACCCTGCATCCTCCCGAATATTACACGCCGTAAACCCTTCTCACATGGATTTTCCATGCTATGCACTATTTCCACGTCATTCCAAAAATGCTAAAAAGACCGATGACGGTAATATTTTTCAAATACTAAAAAAAATTATTTTCCAAATACCGTCAAAACGATCAAGGTTAAAATGCCAAAAACTCAGTTTAGGGAATCGGTTTTACAAAATAAAGTTTCAGTTGGCAAAATACCAAAATCCATTTCAAAAATACTCACGCAGCGGATAAAAGTACAGTCCAATTTATGCATTTTCATTGAAATAAGACGAACATCAAAATACACGATTCCCAACATACTCCCTCCCGAGTAGTAATCCAAAAAGAAAAAAAATGAGCCACTATAAAAGGGATACGAGGATTACCTTGTATGGACAAACCACGAAGAAAGAATAATTGAACTCCATTTCAAGAATCATTAAATCATCATAGTCATCATATGGCCTCAAGAACATCAAGATCTCTATGATTCCATAATCATAATCAACATATTCAAAGCATATCATTATCTTCCTTCAACATAGACCTCATAGAATATGGATAACACAAGAAATCACATCAAGAATCAACAAAAGTTCCATAACCAAGCTCTAATTCCATGATTCCAAGCTCACAATCATGTTAAAAGTGTTTAGAACACTCTTAAAAGTGAAGAGGGACGAGTTTTGGAGAGAAATATCTCAAAGGATCGTGAGAGAAATGAAAGGCAACACTTCAATATATAAATTGCACTCTCATTACGTACGTAGGTGTCCTTTCTTAACGTACGTAACAACTTTAACGTGCGTAATCCAAAATCCATAACGTACGTAACCATCTCACTGTCTCATTTAAATGCGATCCATTACGTACGTAACCCATACCATATAACGTACGTAATATACCAGTTGACTTGCTACAGTACAATGGTTGTGTTACGTACGTAACACGTCCTGTATAACGTACGTAACACGTACGTTGACTCACCTGTCAACATCCTCCGCCGAAAGTTGCCGAAACAGGATCCCACCTGCCTCACAGGACTCGGTTCTGTCCGATGCCTTCGTTACGTACGTAATACCTTAGCCTTGACGTACGTAACCATGCCAATCTTACGTACGTAATCTCACCTTATTAACGTACGTAATAATTCCATACTTAGTCAATTTCAACAATTCCTGTCCAAAGTCATGACATACCAAATACGAGCATACGGCAAAATCAATACATATACTCAATTCAATAACATTTTCAAACGTTCACAACGTCCTCGAGCATAATTAACCATCCACGATATCCAATATATAAACGAAAAAAATATATCCGAAAAATCGGGGTATTACACTCTACCCCCCTTAAAAATAAGTTTCGTCCTCGAAACTTACAATCACTCGTACAAACAACATTTCAACGGAAAATCCAAAATCACCAAGATAACCAAGAATTATCGAATAATCCGAACAACATACTTACAAGTCTGTGAAGTCGAAGATCTCCCGTGATACTAGCATGCGACTCCTAAACAAAGTCTCAACATAATACCGATACACTCCAATATCGTAATTAGCAATTTAACAAAATCTCAAGGAAGAGTTCACGTCCGTGATCACAGCCACGATTCTTCCTACTTTCAGCCAACATTCTGAAGGGCACACACGTGCGTAAGTATAATCCGAATCGCACATTCTCGAAGTGACCAATTCCCAAGAATACCAAGCTATAAACGAAACGATTAAGAAAAAATACGAGAAGAGTGAGAGGACTTACAAGTACCGGTCGCACGGTGATGATGGCAGAGTAGTGATACTGTGGGCAAATGCCGACTCAATCGACCCAAAGACCGACGGCTAGGTATCCATAAACCTAAGCTCCGATACCATATTCGTAACACCCCAAGTTATTCGGGGTATATTACGGCGCCGTGAGCCGCCGTGGGACCCACAAGGCTAAACATACGCGGAACTATAAACTTGACCGATAAGGTCTACATACAATAGAAAGAAAGACGATACAAATGGTATTCAAACCATAAACAATGAAACCATATACATCACCGCACAAATCAATACCTCGGCAACACAGCCGGAACATCAAGAAGCGAAATACAATACTCGAGTATTTAAAAATCCATTCCAGACAACAACCTTGAATGGAGGAAACCAAAAGAGATAACCGAGACAAGACACGTATCACACTTGCCCATCATCTTCATGCCGACACAGTACCCTTTGTCCGCTCTCCTGGAACTGAAATACATGAAACGTATTTCCCCATAAAGGGTTAGCCGTCGAATAGCTAGTGCAAGTATAACAATATGAAACATAATACTTCTCGACAATAAAGTAAATGTAATCCGTCAATTCATCAATATCCGTCAATTCATCAATTTAAGACTAGTATTCCGGAATAACTAAAATCTCATAAGACGTATGTGAATGCCGTAGAAACGGTTCGTTCACCTCATACGCCGTTACGTATGTGAATGCCGTCAAAACGGTTCGTTCACCTCATACGCCGATACATGTAGGAATGCCGTCAAAACGGTTCGTTCATTACATGCCAATCAATATATCTATGAATGCCGTAAAAACGGTTCGTTCATGATATGCCATCATTATTTCTATGAATGCCGTAAAAACGGTTCGTTCATATCATACCATCAATTCCTCTTACTTTCATAGTCGAGAACGTACAATCATAAATGTATACTTGCCTTAATAAACGTTACCGAAGATCCCGAAGAACACGGTTCGACCGGGAAGCTTGAACCACGAAGAAGACAACGAACGGAAGGGTTTCGACTCGAGTTCTTCACAAGAATTCGACCCTAACAACATAAATTCAATAAATCATTGATCATACGAGGAAGAATAATCGTAGAACGCCCGAAAACCCCTCTATGACATTTTACCGGACACCTTCAAGGCGTCGGTCAAGAACTCGACCAAAACAACGAATCGATACGATCCAACCATGGGATAACAAGGGAAATGATACAATACATCTAAATAATCATCAATCCATCACAATCCTAAGTTAAATCGGATTAAACGGACGAAATCGAACAAAATACCCAAAATCCCCAAAATTAGATTTCTAGGAAATCTGACCTGATTCGGTAGATCGGAGGATGTTATAGGACGGATGATTGATGATATGAACCTCAAAACTCCATGGATATGTTGTTAAACAACATGGCTTCAATATTAGAACACGCCAAGCTGCGGAAGAGGAGAAGAAGAAGGTGAAAAATGGCCAGAAAAACGTCTGCAGGGCCTTTTATAGGGGTTGACTGCCTGCCGGACACGGCCCGTGCCGGTCGGCACGGTCGTGTTGCACAGTTGGCCGACAGGGACTCGACCGTGTCCTGCTTGACACGGTCGCGGCGCTGAGGGCCTTCCGACAGCGACCCGCCCGACAGCGACTGGGCATGACTCGACCGTGTCCTGGGACACGGTCGGGCGTGTCGGCAGTCGTTCCAGGCTTATCCGGAAGAGTACGGCACGGGCCGTGTCGGACGACACGGCCGAGTTCGGCCGGCAGAAACTTCGGCATTTCCGGGCGAGTACGGCACGGGCCGTGTCGGACGACACGGTCGGGTCCGGCCGGCAGTGATCGGCCAATAACGAGCGGGTGAGCTAAAACGACCATAACTCTCTCGTCCGGACTCCGATTGACTCACCGTTTGAACCAATGGAAAGCTAACTCGATGCTCTATAATATTGCAAAGATTCAGAATTTTTGGAGTTACCAAAAATTTATGGTGATTTAACAAAGTCGAACTCCCACGTGGAAAAGTCGTTAAAGAACACGGAATTCAACAGAACGATACCGAAACGAACTCGGATGACAAAAAGTGTAGAATTAATCATTCTCAGGATGACGAAACGGTCCCAAGCAAGTCGTAAAAATAGACTTCCGCCAAAAATAGAAAATTTCCGGGGATAAAAATTATGGGTATTACAGATAGCGCACGCAAGGAATTAAGGAGTAGTGTGCGCTACTCACGCAGCAGTCCAGTACTGCTCAGATCAGTACACTGCTGCAGACAGTACGAAAATTGAAATGCAAAGCAAGGCCAGAATCCAGAAACATAAACATGGAATATTCAAGACGACGGAGCTAAGTGTTGAAAGAAAATACAACTCCGCCCACCGGAGAGTCCGTAATGCGACAGAGAAAGTGAAATTCCCTAACTTATAGGAAATTACAAAAATGGCCCAAGTGCCCGAAAATCACGATACGACGTCAGATTAACAAACTGAAAGTCTCAACACGAATAACTCAACCATACGAACTTATGCAAACCAAGAAACAACGAAAACGAATGAGATTTATGAGATTCGAACGTACATGCGACAAGATATAATTCAAGATAAAATTACGTAAAAATATCCTCGAAATTCGTCCAAATGGAAAAACTCCAAGAACAAAATAGATTCAGAACTTCAAAACAGTAAAAAGCGAGTCATCCGAAACGAACATACACCAATAATAGAAATTACCAAAAATAGAAAGTACGGATATTACATGTAGTTTAAGATTAATGATAAATTATTAGTCCTTAATAATGTATTATTAGTACCGGATTTTGGAATGAATTTAATTTCGGTTTATAAATTAAAATGCAATGGTTATTTAGTTTCTTTTGTTGATGATGCTATTATTAGGAAAAGAAATGGTGAATACATTTGCAAAGGTATTTTTAATGATGGACTGTATGTCGTTAATACTGTACAAACTCCCATGCATAAATCACTTAACTCTTTATCTAAACCTAAAAAGAGAAAAGAACCTTTGAGCATAAACCAAACATATCTGTGGCATTTATGGCTAGGGCATGTAAACCTTAGGAGGATTCAAAGATTGGTGAATATTGGCCCATTGGATGACCTCCAAGTTGAGTCATTTCCAATTTGTGAATCCTGTTTGGAAGGTAAGTGTAATACCCGGACTTTTTGTAAATTTTCCATTCTGGTGCTCCTGTATTTTAACACTCATTGTAAGTGTTTAGTGAGTTGATGTTGATCTTGGAGTTCATATTATTTGGAATTTACTTCTTCTTGCTCGGATCGTTGCTGTATTGGATTTTTGATGCGATTCTATCACCTATGCGTGAGGAGTAGCGCATGCTACGCTCCCTTCATAGCACACGCTACTTGAGCATTGATAGCGCACACTATCTGCCGGTAGTAGCGCACGCTACTAGTGTATTTGAGACAGACAGTCCACAAACGTACTGGACTGGAATTGGGATTTGTAGCGCACACTATGTGTTGAAGATAGCGCACACTAGCTGTATTAGTAGCACACGCTAATCAACGCAAGTAGCGCATGCTAAGGCTTGAGCATGACAGAGGACAGTAGGCTCTGGACTCGAATTTCTGGGCACCAACTATCAGGTAGCGCGCGTTAACACTCGGTTAACGTACGCTAAGAGTAAGGCATTAGCGCACGCTGCAATATGCGTAGCGCACGCTAAAGATGCAGGCAGAGGCCACTGGACTACCCGGTGAACCCGTTATCGCGCGTTATTCTCAAAAATTAGCGCACGCTAAGCGGCCTTTTGTATAAATAGGCCATTTGCGCCCCAATTCGTCATTTTTCCATTCCTTCTCCTCCCTTGGGTGACTTTGGGCGATTTGTGAATATCTCCACGAGATATCATCATCCATCCATATCTTCAAGTTTCTAGTTTGGATTATTCAACGTCTAATCTTCCCCACCACTCCAAATTGAGGTAAACTTCGCTTGCCCCTAGATTTTCGGGATTTGGGGTTTTTCTTTTCAATCTCTTCGATTCAACCTTCTGTTATAGTGGAATATGTCGAGTATGAATTATCTACTTTGGATACATGTTTTCCTACGGATTTATCGGTATATTTACGGAATTATTGAGTATTTGGGATAGTTGATTGTGATTCACCATCTAACAATATTATTGCCGGAATACATGTATCGTGGGTAGTAATTTCGGAGGGATTCCAACTTATTTTCCTAGTGATGTATTATTGATAGTTGATTACGAACTTGTTTAGGTTCGAAGTTGTCGATTCCTTCAACCATGTTACTTTGTTGTCCGTACCCTTTTCTCTCATCCAGGAAAGTGATTCTTATGAAAGTTATATTCTTAAATGTGAAAAGTAATGCATACGAGTGTGAGAGTTATATTCGTTCACCCCGAGAGGGCCTGACGAGGCCGAGGAGGGATCCGCGCATTGTCGGGTCCGCGAACATTTGGGTTAGCCACTCCGACATGGCCTGACGGGGCCGAGGAGGGATTCACGCATTTTCGGGTCCACGGTTAACCAGGGAGAAATTGTCATTATTGAGATATACTTGGATAATTGCATTTTCTGGAAAATCATTATCATGACTTTGAAATTGGTGCATGTGCTTTTACGTGTAAGATGTGACGTTTCACTTGTAATACTTGCTCTAACCCCTCTTGTGTGGGGAAAACTCTTTTTTGGTATTTTAGGTCCGAGGGATCCAAACGAGCGAGCACCGGGGCGGTACGATGATGAAGGCGAGGCGTGATACTGTGGCTAGTCGTGTTCTCTTTATTTTGAGCATTGTCTCTTTGGCCCGTTTTATCCTTGTATTAATAAATGGTACTCGAGTACTCTAGGAATTCCTTTCCCGGTTGATGTATAACTTTCTTGTATTTCCTTGTGATCTTGGATGTTGTTTGGTTTGAGCTTCCTTGTCTGTCTCGGATTCATTGATTCCTGTGTGGATATTGTGAAATGGGATATGTTATGTGTAAAAATTATCCTAGTGGGTCCCAGGCAGGATTCACGGCGCTGTATTATTCTCCAAAAATCTCGGGGGTGTTACAGAATTTGGTATCAGAGCTTAGGTTTATGGATACCTAGAATGTCGGTCTGTTGGGTCTAATTGTACTGTTCTGAGAGCACAGTATCATCGCGCTACCGTCATTTCGTACGACCGGTACTCGTAAGTTCCTCATCTTCTTTATCCTCTTTATTTCCTCATTGTAATTCGACTACGGGACATGAGAAATCCATATCCATGATGGGAATGTTACGAGTTATACTTATAAGTTTACTTCCCCCTTTTCTCTTTAGAATGTCAACTGGCAGAGGACGTGGACGCGGCCGTGGTCGTGGCGCAGCCGGTAGGGCGGCCATGTCCCTCAGATCTGCAGAAGGCTCAGCTACGCCTAATTTGTCGGACTCGGTTCAACCTATCACCGGTAGTCATCAGGAGCCGTTGGCCAGTCTGGGAACTTCTGTAGGGAGTCACCGGATGTGGGCGTTGCCACTATGCTGCAACAAGTGGCAAATCAAATGGCTCTTTCAACCCAGGTGGTTCAGCTCAACCAATCACCTCCTGCAACCGATACTGGGGCAGATAAATGGTTACAAGATGTGATCCGTATGCACCCTCCCTAGTTTATTGGTGCAAATGATCCGATCGGCTGGGAAGATTGGATTAATGAGATGAAGAAAGTTTTCATGGCCATAAATTGTCTAGAGGCACGTAAGGTGCCAGTTGCTCAGTATTTTCTAACAAGGGATGCGGCTAGTTGGTGGCAAGGAGTCGCACCTCAGGATCGGGTGGTTTCATGGGACGAGTTTAAGGTATTGATGGTGGCCGAGTTTTGCCCGTGGCCTATTCAGGAGGCCAGGATTCGAGCCTTTTACGAGGCTAAACCTCAGGATATCCCTGTGTCTCAGGCAATCGTTGAATACAACCATCAGCTCAATCATGTGAAGAGTCAAGTGAAGGAAGAAAGAGATAAAATCCGTCACTTTGACATACGGATAAAGCCGAAAGTTCGACACTATATGTCGGGATTTGCGTGCACCACCCTGAAGGAGTATCAAGACAAAGCATTGGCATATGATATGTCCTTCACTAATACCGTAACAGCAAGTGAGAGTAAGAAGCAGAAGACCTCCGAAAAATTTTCTAGTGGTAGAGGTGGCAACCAACGGGGGTCCCAATCGGCAAATTATCCAGTCAGAGGGTCTTCCCGTGTGTCGGGAAGTAAACGGAATTTCAGAGCTGGTACTAGTGTGTCCAATCGGGTCGTGATATATTTTAATTGTGGCCAGCAAGGTCATCTTAATCGTGATTGCAGTCTACCCCTTTTGAAGTGTTATAATTGTGGCCAGGAAGGCCAAAGAGCTATGTATTGTACGGAAGAGGAAAAGACACTGTTATTTGCAGTCTATCCCGTTATTTTCTAACTTGCAGCTCTTTTCACCAACACATTTTCCATCTTTTTTTCTTTAGGTGATAGCTTTCACACCGTTATTTGCTAACATGTAGCTCTTTTCACCAACACATTTTCCATCTCTTTTTTTTAGGTGATAGCTTTCACATCGTTATTTGCTAACGTATAACTCTTTTTACCAACACATTTTCCATCTATTTTTTTAGGTGATAGCGTTCACACCGTTATTTGCTAACGTGTAGCTCTTTTCACCAATACATTTTCCATCTCTTTTTTTTAGGTGAAATAGAATTTTTGCAGAAAAATCGTTTATTAGATAAGCATGAAAAATCAAAAACTCCTCAAATTAAGTAAATTTCAGTACTATTTTTCATCAACTGACTGATTCTTCTTTTCTCAAGGTAACGAATGACTCGATTTTAAATGATAATTACAAGGCTTGGAAAGATAGATTAAGGCTCAAAAATTCTGGAATATACAATTTTTTTAACCGGTTAAAATGATTTTTGAAACTTGTATATAGCTAACTTATTGGTGTTATGGCGAGATCTAGAAATCTCACAAATAAACAATATATATATATATATATATATATATATATATATATAAATATACATTAAAAAAAATTAAAGCCAAATAACAAAAATAATCAAAACACACCACAATAATCAAAGCTAAACACATCAAAATACCAAACACACCAAAAGAATCAAAACACAACACAATAATCAAAGCTAAACACACCAAAATACCAAACACACCAAAAGAATCAAAACACACCACCCCCAAACTTGAAAAAGAAACTGTCCTCGATTTTAAAAAAAAAGCAGAATACTCCCTGTTATGAAAATTGATACTTGAGCTAACGCCTTTTTGGATCTGTATGAAAAAATATATGAGGCAAACAACAAAAGATAAAAAAATAATAAAATATACCCGGAAGTATAACACAATTCTTAAGATGCGCTTCAGGAAAGTCCGAAAAGTCGCCTTACACTGCCATCAATGCTTTTATTAAAAAAAAATTACGGCAATAAAAATAACAATACATAAATAGCAAATAGATGCGCGTCAAGAGATCAAAAAGAAACTCCTTAAGCTGCCATCATTTAGCACGATTTTACAAACAACAGAAAGTAAAAATAACAAGAGGTCTCATATGGGTTATCAAAGGGAGAGAAATGAATCCACTTTTCGTTTTCTCACGGTAAAATCTTCCATCCAGACAATATTAGCTAGAGCTGGATCTGTTTGAGGAACAAATTCAATGAGTTGTTTTGATTAATTCTTCTGGTGTTGTTGCAACGACTATGATTCGTTTAGCACGCTCAGAAATAAAACCTTTTTCAGCAGAGTAGTCGATGAAAGATAGTAAACCATCAAAGAAACCATTGTCATTAAGCAGACCTATTGGTTTTTTATGAAAATTTAGCTCGGCTCTGGTAACCACATGAAAAAGTTCCTCAGGAGTGCCAAAACCACCGGGAAGGGTGATAAAGGCGTCAGAATTATTCATCATGTGAGTTATGCGATCTTTCATATTTACAGCTCTAAACTCATCTCCAATAGTTGCCCCGATGATTTTACTTTCAGCCAGAGGTTTTGGAATTATTCCCAATACTTTTTCCCCTTCGATATAGGGAGAAGCAGCAGCACGTCCCATTAATCCTAGACTTCCTCCTCCGTAAACTACATGAATGCATATTTCTCCTAAGGTACGACCCAAGTTGTGGGCTGCTTCAGTAAAGCATGCCTCTGTTCTATAACTAGCTCCACCAAAAATGCAGACTGAGTTAAATCTTTTTGTGGAAGATGATGATTCCATTTTTGAAAAGAAATTTATTTGAGAGAAAAATAGAAAAGTACAAGTTTGAGGGATGAATAAAAGAAACAAGCACAATGTTTATTTAGAGAAGAAAAATAAGGTAAAAATATTTAACAAATCTGTGATTGCGTTAATTGCGCCTCAACTACTCAATAGAATAATGAATGCATTTATTGCGTATCACTTTTTTATTCAGAAAATCTCACCATACGACAAAAATAAAAGATACTCACGTGTATGTACAGTAGTTGTGATTGTGGATTACATCTTTTTCTGATTTTACGTTCAGAAACGGCTTAAACGCCTTCTATGAGTCGGGGAGAAGCTTCTCAACCAATTTTCTTACAAATTGGCAAACAGGGTCTTTTAACGTTAGATTCCCAAGACGTTGTTTATATTCTGGTTTGAATTTATTCCATAAACATCGAATTCCGTAATGTATGAGTCTACTAGGATGCGTGTCAAGAGAATTTTCGATAGTATCTAAATTCTCTTTATTCAGACCATCCTTAATGAACTGAATTTTATCTTCTCTGTTTGTAGATGGAATTTCTAAAGATCGACATTTTGAATTACAGTTCCATCTAGCACATTTATAGCAAACAGCTATTATCTTTCCTCGTCGTTTCTTGGCATATGATATTTTTCCAAGTCCTGGTAAAAATCTAGTAGGTGTTTCCGTGAATTCAACTGCTATTTCACTTTGGCTTCAATAATGAATCTAATGTCAAAAGGTATGCTTTTATTCATAAGCAACCTCATCCTTTCAAGTATTGTCCTGTAAATTTTTAAAATGATTTTTTTTCTAAGAAAGGGAAATCTCTTTTCAATACTACTCAAAGTTTCTTCCATGATAAATAAAAAATAAAATAAAAAGAGAAAATATTAACAAATATCAGTTGTTGTGCGAAACTGAAAAATCCAACTTTGATAGTCACAGAGTACCGTTATCCGCCACTTGACTAGACAACAGTTAAGTGCACCTTATGTGAAAAAAAAGAAACAAGAAGAATAAAAGATGTAAAAATAAAGAAAAATAAAATCACAAGATATAAAAAAAAAATTTATTTGGCCTAAAACAATCCCCAGCAACGGCGCCAAAATTTGATCGACAGAAACTTATCCTAAAAATAGGAGTTTTTGAGTCGCTCGCAAATATATACGAGGCAGAAGTAGTTGTGGTAAGTTCTACCAAGGTCTTTTCTGTAACACCCCAATTCTCTTATGGGTAATTACACGCCGTAGGACCCACAAAGGCCTACCAGGCTGACATCACAAACACACACAATAACTCAAAAATACGAAAACGTACACAAAAATAAAGTGGGGCTGTGGCCTCGGCCAAAATGTGCAAGTTCAATACAATTCAAAATAAAATCCAAAGACATCACTCAACCAACAACATAGTAATCCAGTACATATTAAAGATGAAACGAAAACAGACACGTTCCAAAACACTGACTCGAGCTCTTTAATATCTCGGCTGCCCGTCAACTCCGTGTGGACCACGTGTAGGCTCCTGATTCTCGATACCACCTAAAATGCATAAACATTCCACCCCAGCGAGGGGTTAGCAACAACAGCTAGTGCAAGTACAATATTACAGTATTTTAATACACAAGCATTTCCAAAAATCATTTATAAAACATTTCATAGCTATGATATTCCGGAATATCCAACATCATTCATCAATCAAAAATATCACTCAAGGTAATTCTCGCGCAAGACCACTTGGCCAAGTCCCTGTGGGCCCCGTCGAGCCAATCCCCAAGTGAGAATACCTACTCTCGAAGGTAACCCTCGCGCAAGACCATACGACCATGTCCTTATGTGCCCCATCGAGTAACCCCAGGTGAGAGTACTCCGAGAACATTCATACAACACTTCAACATCACAATTTCATTACCGAAATGCATGCCATAATATAAAGCAATAAAGTACTTGCCTTGGTTCCTAAAATACGAAGTGGATGGTGAACGAAAAAGGATTCGGTTCGAATTATCTCCAATTCCCGATCCTAACAATAATAGAGACCCAATCAACTACAATCCCACTGAAAATTCATGAATCGTACGACGTTCTACCATTAGGGACAATACACCAAACACTATGAAGGCATAAGGGTTAAACTTGATTAACGAAGGGAAAAACTCGAAATTAATCCACAAAACTTCTAGGAAAAACTAAAACCATGATCACATAACTATAATCCACCATCAATCGAAGCAAAACCGGAAAGGAAAAATGAATTATAGTCCAGAACCCTAACATTAGGTAAAATGCCAAAATACCTCAATTCAACGATAAAGTGGTGGAAAGAAGATGGTTGATTTGTGCTAGAATATCCAATTCCGAGTTATAAGATGATGGAATGTAATATCTGAGTGAGATTGCCAGAAATCGCCAAGGAGGAGTGAAAAACCGAGAAGAAAAGGAGGAAATGTGGTTAAAACACCCGTCTGTCCTATATATACTGGACAGAACACGGCGCAACAAACGGCCCAACTAGCGCCGTGTTCATCGCCGTATTGCAAGTCAGCAAGCGACCCCTGTGCGACACGGTGCACAGACACGGCACAGAATGTCACGGGTCTTGTGCCATTTCGCGAGACAGCGAGCGGCCCCTGTGCGACACGGTGCACAGATACGGCGCAGAATGCCGCAAGTCTTGCGCCGTTTTGCACACGTCAGGCCAGACATCCTCTTGTCACATGACAACTCTACCAAACCAAAAAAGACAATAAAACCACAACACGACATGACGACCCAACGATCCGAGAAAATACAAGCAATGAAAAATGTTATCCAATAAACCGCGGTACAACCAAAATCGAACAATAACAAGACCGGAAAATAAAAGGTACGAATATTACATTCCTCCCCTCTAACAAAAAGTTTCATCCCAAAACTTAAAATGTGAACAACTCCGGATACTTTGACTTCATGCTGTCCTCGGTTTCCCATGTAGCTTCCTCTGTCCCATGTATTGACCATTGCACCTTCACCAACGGAATAGCTTTATGCCTAAGTTGTTTCACCCGGCGTTCCAAGATCCGAATTGGTTTCTCTTCAAAGGTGACGTCGGAACCCAATGCAATCTCCCCGAAATCAATAATATGGCTAGGATCCGACACGTATCTTCTCAACTATAAGACATGAAACACATTTTGTACGTGACTTAACGACGGCGGAAGAGCCAAACGATAGGCGAGATCCCCAGCCCGCTTTAAAATCTCAAAGGGTCCAACATACCTCGGGCTAAGTTTACCCTTCCGACTGAAGCGGTAAACTCCTCGAGTTGGCGACACCTTCAGTAAAACGTGATTTCCAATTTCAAACTCCAATGGTCGGTGACACGTGTCGGCATAGGACTTCTGTCGACTTTGAGTCGTCAATAACCTATCACGGATCAGAGCAATTTTTTTCTCTCGTCTCGACTACCAAATCCGGTTCAGTACTTATCAAATCAGACGCGTCATCCCAACATAAAGGTGATCTACACCTTCTTCCGTACAATGCCTCAAATGGTGCCATTTTAATCGAGGCGTGCCAACTATTGTTGTACGTGAACTCGACTAATGGCAGATGTGACTCCCAATCATCTCTCCAGTCTAAAGCACATGCCCTCAACATGTCCTCTAGTGTTTGTATAGTCTGCTCTGACTGCCCGTCTGTTTGAGGGTGATATGATGTACTGAGTCTCAGCTCAGTCCCCAAGGCTCGATGAACAGCCTGCCAGAAATGTGATACGAACCGGCCATCGCGATCCGAAAAAATACTCTTAGGAGTCCCATGCAATCTCACGACTTCTGCAATAAATACCCGTGCTAATCTCTCCGGTCCCCAAATATCCTTAATACCCAGAAAATGAGCAGAATTGGTTAGTCGGTCGACAATGACCCAAATCATGTTCATTCCAGTCCCAGTCTTAGGCATACTGGTAATGAAACCCATAAAAATATCCTCCCATTTCCACTCCAGGATAGGAAGTGGTCGTAATAGACCCGCGGGTCGCTGATGCTCGATCTTAACCTGCTGACAGGTCAAACACTTCGACATAAACTCGCTAACGTCTGTCTTTAAATTACTCCACCAGTAGTTACTCCTTACATCCTTGTACATTTTGCTTGTACCCGGATGTATGGAATAAGGCGTACTGTGATCTTCTCTCAAAATTTTCTGTCTCAACTCAATATCGTACGGAACACACAATCTTCCGCGAAATCTTAAAATTCCGTCATCCTGAACTACAAATCCCGAAGCTTTTCCTTTCTCCACATCCTCCCTCAACTGGACTAGGAACGGGTCATCATACTGTTTCGCCTTGATATCATCAATCAAAGATGAAGTGATCTCTAACGCACACAGCTGACCCTGAACTCTCTGAACCCAAACTTCGATATTCTGATGAATCAAATCCTGCTGGATCCCGTTCTGAGGCGTAAGTACCTCCAACATCCGCAAATCTATAACACCCCAACCCGATAAGGGTAGAATTACTACATTACGGTGATATATCAAAGAAAACACAAGCATACAACATAAGTAATACAAAGGAATCTCAAAGGTTACAAAAGAAAAGATCTGAAGTACAAGGTTACAAATAAGAACAATAATAAATACTAAGTCTGAAAATGTAATCACTTCTAGTTATCTCTAATCCAGAATAACTATCAAGGTATAGTCTTCAAAGTCCAAAGTACTCTCCACTCGTAACCCAGCTTCCTACTAAAACCTGCCGCAGGAAAAGAAATGTGGCTGAGCTTAAAAAGACCAGTGAACATATATATATATATATATATATATATATATATAAACGAACAAAAGATAAGGAACGAACGTATGAAGTATGGTGCATTGGGAAAAGCATAAGGCATAAACAAATGGATATCAAATTGTAAGGAGAGGTCAGTCATCTACCACGAGCCCGAACACAAATCAAATCAAATATCATAGTAACCATGGAGTGATAAACTCCCGAACATGTGAAAGACTCGTATTGCACACAAGCACAGTCACCGAACATATCATATGAAATCATATTAAATCCACTCAAATACAAACTGAACTTAGGATGCATCCATACGCCCCCGAACAAATTATATTGGCCATAACAAATGTAAAGTGCACATATCATATCAAAATGGGATGGTGTAGAACATCACTCAACCACACTAGAGTCATGCCATTGGTGCATCAATGACACGGCCATGTTACCTTCATGTCTAGGAAACGAACTTGGCTCGGGTATCAAACTGAAGGGTTCAAATGGCATATCATATGAAAGTTCATATCAAATGTATCATATCAAAGGTTCACATAAGTTCATAGCAAAGGTTCATCATTAAGGTTCATAGCAAAGGATCAAAGCAAAGGTTCATAATCAAAGGTTCACAAATCTAAGGGTGTATAGTAAAGGTTCAAATAGAGCATAAGTCAAAGAAAGTCATTCTAGGAAGGCTCAGATCAAAGGTTTCATAATCAAAACTAATATCAACAAGATGCGTACGAATCAGGAGAAACCTTAAGAGATAAGGTCAGAATATATGTACGAAACGAAACAAACAATAGCAATAGTACATAGAATCAGAACCCTTACTAAGAAAGGGTAGAATATCCGTACGAATAATCAAACAAGCGAAACAACAGATAACAATGGTAGGGAGAAGGTGGTATCAAGAATATCCGTACCTTAGACCGCAAATGAAACCATATCAGAAACAAGGATAGGAAGTTACTCATTCTTCAGCGAATCTACACGAATTAATGATCATCTTATTATTAATCACTTATCGTAAATCAGATTACTCGTTTTAGTCGGCTCCATTTTTAGTAACTTTCCATAATTAGTAAGTTTATCGAATTAGTAACTTTTCGAATTAAGTAACTTAGGGTAATATTCATAAATTATCCAAACTTAAGGTTTATAAATGATAATCCGTTTAATTAAAGGCTTAATATGACAATTATCATGGTTTAGGGTTTCATATGTCATTTAGCAAGGTCTAGGGTCTAATGTGACAATTTATTAGTGCATGATCTCAATATGATAATTTACAAGAATACTTTAGGCTGAAATCAAAGGGAAACACTACTTGACATCATTAGTTAACAAAGTTTCTATTATGTTTTACGTATCATGACCATTTATCCCATATTCAAATGACAGCATATTCATTTAACGACGTGTTTTATGCAGCAAATCGTGATTTTATATGCCATTCCATTCGAAGATAAACAAGCCAAAAATCCAGTCGATCTTAACATGTATCGAAGTAATATTTTTCTGATTTCATGTTTCCTTTTTGTGCGCATATATATGTATTTTTCCAGCCGACTCAATGTATGGTCGAATTGTTATTTAGGTGAGTATTCCATGCAAATATATAAACACTTTAACAGCTACACAAAAGGGACAGTTTTTCTGATTTTTCATTCTATTATCCATGCATATACTATTATATATTATCATAAGTTCTAGTGTGACAATTATAGTAGGACCATTCTCGTTATTTTATGTGACTAGTTTTATGATTTCATGCATGATTCCAAATCGAAAATATATAAGAAAATCCCAGCCGAATCATGTTTGTAATAAATGATATGTTCATGATTTCATATTTCCCATACGTATGAAAACACAATCGGTCCAAACTTATTCTTGTGATGTTGTACGAATAACCAGGTTCAAAACAAGAGAAGAAAAAAAAAGAGAAAGGATGATATGGGTTTACCCTTGATGTGCGACTGGAAAGGAGAAAACAAAAACACGAACACGAATCGATAGAATCAACCGGAGCCGACCCAAACTGGAAACAACCCCAGCGTACCCAACAGCTAACCGAGTCTAAGTTGCGAGTTATAAACTACCATCAAATGAATCAGGAGCAAATTATCAGCCTCGACACAAAGTTCGCGATATGTGTATCCAAACAAAGTTCACATCCTCAGTTATGCTTGCTTCTCCAAGATTGAGAAGAAAGCAACGCTTTGGAGTTTTTGGTTCCTGGTTTTCGGATTTTAGCTTCGGTATGCAGAGGAGGGAATGAGAGAACCGAATATGTTTTATGATTATCAAAGCATGAGAATGTGTAAGGAAGCAAAGATATGTCGTGTGTATAATAGATGAGATCAAATAGAAATCAGGTCTTTTCTTAATCATAAAAACTTGTGATACTAAATGGTATGTCGTGTTTATTGTTATGGAAAGTAGCTATGATAGGGCCGAAATTATTGGGAGAATTAAGGGTGATTGGTGCCGAGACAAATGAGGGTGATTTGGCAGTGATTATGAGTGATTCTCCAAATTGAAGTTACCATAATTCGAATAAGAGTTTTAAAACTTGTGATATAATTTATACGAGGTTGTCACAAATAAATAATGAGATTCGGTCCTCACAATCATATGAACGTGTGATATATTTCTAAGATATTAAGTTATGTACGTTTTAGGTTATCATAAGTTTTATGACTCGTATAAATGTATATGGTTCAAGTATTAATGATTTAAATACTTAGGTTATAATATAATGTAATGTCGTAAATTATTTGTCTCTTCATAAATCCGAAATTCGAGGGGTATTTTGGGTATTTAACAAGTTTAAAAATTTTGGGTTTTACAAAAGCCATCGGCCTACGACTCAAGGCATCAGCCACAACATTCGACTTGCCCGGATGATAAAGAATCTCAAGGTCGTAGTCTTTAATTAATTCTAGCCACATACGCTGCCTCATGTTCAATTCCTTTTGACTGAAGATGTGCTTCAAACTCTTGTGATCCGTGTAAATCTTACACGATGTCCCGTAGAGATAATGCCTCTAAATTTTTAAAGCGAAAACAACTGCAGCTAGCTCCAAATCATGTGTAGGGTAATTTGCTTCATATGATTTCAACTGTCGAGACGCATAAGCAATCACCCTATCCCTCTGCATTAGAACACATCCCAGTCCGAGTCCCGAAGCATCACTATAGACAACAAAATTTTCAGTACCCTGCGGTAATGACAATACTGGCGCCGAAGTTAACCGTCTTTTTAACTCATCAAAACTGTTCTGTCTCTCCACACTCCATTCGAACTTCTGGGATTTCTGGAGTAACTGAGTAAGTGGTCGAGCGATTTTCAAAAATCCTTCCACAAACCTACGGTAATACCCGACATGTCCTAAGAAACTCCGCGTCTCCTTCACATTCCTAGGTGGTTCCCATTCAATAATTGCCGCTATTTTCTGAGGATCCACCCGAACCCCTTCAGCTGAAATTACGTGCCCAATAAAGGTTACTCTCTTAAGCCAAAACTAACACTTAGAGAACTTTGCGTACAGTTTCTCTATCCTCAAGGTGTTCAACACTATATGGAGGTGCTCAGCGTGATCTACCTCATTCTGTGAGTAGATAAGAATGTCGTCAATGAAAACGACCACAAATTTATCAAGATAATTAATGAAGACTTTATTCATCAACTGTATAAATACGGCGGGAGCATTAGTTAGCCCAAACGGCATAACCACGAATTTATAGTGACGATAACGGGTACGAAAAGCAGTCTTCGGAATGTTTGAATCCCGAATCCTAGGTTGATAATATACCGAACGCAAATCGATCTTAGAGAAAATAGTAGCTCCCTGAAGCTGGTCGAACAAGTCATCTATACGGGGTAACGGATACTTGTTCTTGATGGTCAGCTTGTTTAGCTCCCGATAATCGATGCGCAGAGGGAACGAGCCGTCTTTCTTCTTAACGAAAAGGACTGGTGCACCCCAAGGTGACGCACTCGGTCAAATATACCCTTTGTCAAGAAGCTCGCCCAGCTGCTTTTTCAGCTCTAACATCTCAGTAGGCGCCATACGATACGGTGCACGAGAAACATGTGTTGCACTCGACTCAAGATCAATGGAAAACTCTACATCTCTAGATGGGGGTAAACCCGGGAGGCCATCTGAAAATACATCAGGATACTCGCTCACGACTGGAATCGATGATATATCAACTCCACCCTCATCGGTACTCAGGGCATAGCACCAATAACCGATACAGTCTTGACTCAACAATTTCATCGCCTCGACGGCTGAAATCATTTTCCCCGAACTACCCGGCTTACGACCCACGAAAGTATGCTCGACACCATCCTCAGCTAATATAGAAATGGTTCGAACCTGATAGTTCATAATAGCGCCATGCCGAATCAACCAATTATCTCCAAGAATCACATCCTCACCCTTCAGATCTATAACAATGAGGTCCGAAGGCTAATCCCGACTCCCAATGTACACAGGGCAATCCCTAACCTCTCGATTACCAACCAAACGCTCACCACTCAGAGTACCCACCACAAACGGTTCACACTCAATAAAACAATCAAGACCCAAAAAATACACACAGTCAAGTGCAATAAAAGAATGTGTAGCTCCCGAACCAAATAATATAGAAATAGGCTGAGAAAGTATCTGTGAGGTACCTGCAGCTACCGGAGCCTCTGCATCGTCCGCGCACCTCATCTGATACACCCTCGGCTGAACCAAACCCACACTCAATGCAATCTGACAATCTGACCGACTTCGGCCTCTGCCTCGTCCAAAAGTCTGCTACGGTTGACCAGATGTAGCCACCGGATTCACACTGGGAGTTGGCGCTGAATTCTGTTGCTTGTTGAGCCTGGTGGCAGCCTCACAATAGGCAGCTCTGTGACCGGTTTGTCCGCACGAATAGCAAGTCGTAGGAGGTACGGGACAATCTCTGAATTGGTGACCCACTTGATTACAATTAAAACATAGCCCTCTGCCAGATGAAAGAGAATGGTCCGGTCGTGTACTTGTAGCACTATAAGCTTGATGAATCAGTTTCCCGATAGCAGAGTGAGAAGCATGAGGTTTACGAAATCCACTGCCCTTGTTTCCTGAAAACCCACCAGTCGTCTTCGGCCTCTTGTTCTCGGTGCCCGATCCTGACGCAGAAATAACCATCTCAATGGCCAAAGCACGATCCTGGTATTCTTTCAAAGTAGCACATAGAAAGCCTGCCATACCCTCTCGAATCCTGGGTTTCATCCGCAAATCAAAATAACGGTTCTTATCCGCCTCAGTCCTCAATTGCTCACGAATGTAGCCCATCTGCTGATTATATGAAATGATAGCTTCAGTGATAGATACATCCTGTGGAGTTGCAGTAAAGAAATCTGCAATGCGTTTCTCCTTAACTGGCCAAGGACAATACTCTTCCTACACGACAGCTTTGAACTCGGCCCAAGTGGCCACAAGATCCGTAGGCCCAACAGCTTCTCACCAATCCGCGGCTTCCTTGTCAAGAAAATACTGAGCAATAGAACCCGTATCTTCTCTGGGCAAGCAATAGCATCAAAGATTTTGCCAAACTGGAATAACCAACCCTCCTATCCTAACGTATCAGACGCTCCAGCGAAACGGGGATGCTGCATTCATCACTCCCTGAAGACACTTAGTAGCCCAAGCAATCTCATCTGTCTGTTGGTCACGGTGCCTAGCCTCATTCAACTGCACTAATTGTGGTGCTACCTGTTGAAGTATAGCAGCTATGCCGGCATTCACATTAGTCTCAGCCACGGTTCTTGATTAACAGAAGGATCTGGCTGACCGCCAGGATTCAAAGGGTCGGTGTTTGGCACCGTATGAGGCGCCGAGCCAGATGTGGCACTAGGAGGTGTATCAGGCTCATGAACAATGCCACGTCCACGTCCTCTGCCGCGACCCCGTCTGCCACGCCCTCTCATCATGCTAAAAGATAAAAGAGTTGAAATTATCACCACAGTTCACAATTCTAGGAATTCAGGTTTATCCTACTACGAAAGCAATAAAACATACGAAGAGTTTCAAGAAATCTTACTACCACGGGTCACACGGTTTGACAGCAGCACCAGATATTAAGCTCGGTCAGTTTACATGACTCTAAGGACTTAACAGACCCAATAACCAAAGGCCTAGGTATTCCCGAACCTAGTCTCTGATACCATAAATGTAACACCCCAATTCTCTTACGGGTAATTACACGTCGTAGGACCCACAAAGGCCTACCAGGCTGACATCACAAACACACACAATAACTCAAAAATACGAAAATGTACACAAAAGTAAAGTGGGGTCGTGGCCTCGGCCAAAATGCGCAAGTTCAATACAATTCAAAATAAAATCCAAAGACATCACTCGACCAACGACATAGTAATCCAGTACATATTAAAGATGAAACGAAAACGGACACATTCCAAAACACTGACTCGAGCTCTTTAACATCTCGGCTGCCCGTCAACTCCGTGTGGACCACGTGTAGGCTCCTGATTCTCGATACCACCTGAAATGCATAAACATTCCACCCCAACGAGGGGTTAGCAACAACAGGTGCAAGTACAATATTACAGTATTTTAATACATAGGCATTTTCAAAAATCATTTATAAAACATTTCATAGCTATGATATTCCGGAATATCCAACATCATTCATCAATCAAAAATATCACTCAAGGTAATTCTCGCGCAAGACCACTCGGGCAAGTCCCTATGGGCCCGTCGATCCAATCCCCAGGTGAGAATACCTACCCTCGAAGGTAACCCTCGCGCAAGACCACACGGCCATGTCCCTATGTGCCCCATCGAGTAACCCCAGGTGAGAGTACCCCGAGAACATCCATACAACACTTCAACATCACAAGTTCATTACCGAAATGCATGTCATAATATAAAGCAATAAAGTACTTGCCTTGGTTCCTAAAATACGAAGTGGACGACGAACCAAAAAGGCTTCAGTCCGAATTATCTCCAATTCCCGATCTTAACAACAATAGAGACCCAATCAACTACAATCCCACTGAAAAATCATGAATCGTACGACGTTTTACCCTTAGGGATAATACACCGAACACTATGAAGGCATAAGGGTTAAACTTGATTAACGAAGGAAAAAACTCGGAATTAATCCACAAAACTTATAGGAAAAACTAAAACCATGATCACATAACTATAATCCACCATCAATCGAAACAAAAACGTAAAGGAAAAATGAATTATAGTCAAGAACCCTAACATTCGGTAAAATGCCAAAATACTTCAATTCAACGATGAAATGGTGGAAAGAAGATGGTTGATTCGTGCTAGAATATCCATTTCCGAGTTATAAGATGATGGAATGTAATATCTGAGTGAGATCGCCCGACATCGCCAAGGAGGAGTGAAAAACCGAGAGGAAAAGGAGGAAATGGGGTTAAAACACCCGTATGTCCTATATATACTGGACAGAACACGGCGTAACAAACGGCCCAACTAGCGCCATGTTCATCGCCGTATTGCAAGTCAGCGAGCGACCCCTGCGCGACAAGGCGCACAGACACGATGCAGAATGCCGCAAGTCTTGCGCCGTTTTGCACAGGCCAGGCCAGACAGCCTCTTGTCACATGACGACGCTACCAAACCAAAAAAGACGATAAAACCACAACACGACATGCCGACCCAACGGTCAGAGAAAATACAAGCAACGAAAAATAATATCCAATAAAACGCAATCCGAGGTACAACCAAAATCGAACAATAACAAGTAAACTAGAAAATAAAAGGTACGAATATTACATTTTCTCTCGAGGATTGTTCAACAGGGCTTCGTATAATATTTTGTTACAGATTGCGATAAGTAAATACTAAAATATTCTAAAATAGATTTTTGGGTTTTTGTGCTAACTAAATTAAATGCACTATTTATAAACTAGACTATTTTTAATAAGACTATTTTAATAAGACTATTTTTAATGAGACTATTTTATATAAGACTATTTTTAATACTACTATTTTTAATGAGACTATTTTTATACTAGACTATTTATATTAAGACTATTTATAACTAGACTATTTATAACTAGACTATTTATATTAAGACTATTTATATCCTAGACTATTTATATTAATGTAATACCCGTAATTTCGATTTCCGGTAATTTCTTTTTTTGGCGTAAGTCCGTTTTGACGACTCGCTCATGACCGTTTCGTTATTCTGAGAATGATTAATTCTACACCTTTTGTCATCCGAGTTCGTTTCGGTGTTGTTTTGTTGAGTTCCGTGCTTTTTAGCGACTTTTCTGCACTTGAGTTCGATTCTTGCGAATCTCGTTCGAAACTGTTGTTTCGAGTTTCCCGTAAGTCCGTTTAACTTTGTTAGACGTGTTGTGAACTTCTGTTTGGTTATTCGATCACGTATCGTGATTTCCGGGCGTTTTGGGCCATTTTGTAATTTCTTGAAAGTTACGGGTATCCGTATCTGTAATTATTGTCTCGACCCGTTTCTTGGTCGCGTATGACTAATTATGGTATTATGTTTTCATTTCGGGTCGTTGATGTTGTCCGCGAACTTTTCGTCGTGTTCGTTAAAACGCTTTCGGAAATCGAGTCGTCGGGCCTTGTCGGTGGCGGTGGCGGACGGTGGCGGGTCTGGCCGGTCGGTTGCGGGCAGGCCGGGCTGGCGGCAGAACCGGCGTAACGTGCGCACGGCCGGAAAGTCTGCGCGCGCTAGCTCGGCGAGTATAGCGCACGCTAGCTTGGTCGACCAACGCACGCCATCGGACCGGACAGTGGGGTTTCGGGTTACGGACTCGGGAAGGATCGGCGAGTAGCGCACGCTACGCCGGCGTAGCGCGCGCTAGTCGGCAGCGTAGCGCCGCCGTCGGCCGGCTAGCGTCGTTACTGGCGGCGATTCATCCGAGGTTACGGACAGATCGGCTAGCGACGCTAGCGTCCCAGCGGCAGCGCTTATCGCGATCGGGCGGCAGGATCCACCGGCAGATTGAGTCTTGATGCGAGGGCCTTGCGGGCCCGGTAGAGGTTATCGGCCGAGGCTGCCCGTTAGCGCGCGCTAGTCCAGAAGGTGTAGCGCACGCTAGGCCGTGCCTGTATAAATATGACAGAGTAGCTATATTTTCACCCGTTTTTCATTTCCATCTTTTCCTCTCCGCGGCTGGAGACTTGGCGATCCAGGAGACATGTTGTCAAGCAACTAATCCACGAAGATTGGGAGTTCATATAATCGATTAATCCCTCCATAACCTCCTTTGATCCAGCGAATCAAGGTGAGATTTCTTAGAACCCTAATTTCGTGAATTTGGGGGTTTTTGCATTTTTGTCCAATTCGTTCCGTGTTGTTGATTAATTCATGATGGGTATGATTAATCTTGGTAGTATTCTTGTGTTTAACATCATTTAATCCATTGTTCTTCGTCGAATCGAAGTATATTTCTTGATTTCCTTCGAATGGACTTTTTGGGGGATTTGTCCTCGATCTCGTTTTTCATTCGTTTTCGGTGGATCGATTATGGTTAAATGATGTTGTTAAACATATTCTATGGATTGTATATCCATATTTCAACTTGGAATTCCGTTTTCATGATTTGACGGGACGAATCGTGTTCTTGGCCGTTTTGGGGGAAATCCTTGAACCTTCGTCATTTGTTCTTTGAATTCAGCGGCTTTGGGTCGTACTTTGGAATTCATTTTCATTGTTATTGTTTTCGTTCATAGTTCATTGTTGTGGATTGTCGTTCGGTGGAGTCGGCGAGTTCGTAGTCGGTTCGTGCCAACCTACTTCGGCTGATTCTCCGCGTTGTGGTTATTCGAGGCAAGTACCTTGCCCATACTTTTCTTATTTTATGGATATGATGATCGGTGATCGTCTTGGTGTGTTTGTTTGGTTGTTTGAAATGAAGTTTCAAAAGATTTCGGTTTGGCCTCGTTAAAGGCTTTCTTTCAAAATGCGTGTGTGTTTTGTGAATGGTGTGTTTTGGGAATTGATTATGATTGGATTATTTTGAACGTTGAAGGATTTGAGGATGATACTCCTATTGTTTAAAGTTATGGAATCGTGTATTCCGTATTTAATCTTGTTATTGTGTTTTGAAGAGTTTGATAATGGTGTCGAGTTAATGGCCATCTCTAGTGAGTATTCTTAATGAACTTACATTCTTAGCATATTTGTATTGCATGAGTAACGTGTGTGTGTGTATGCTCACTACGGGTTAGATACGACGGGGTCACGGTAGGGATCCACAAGAGACGTGGATCTACGAGCTTGCTTTTATCCACTACGGGTTGTACTCTATTTTTCCGCTGCTATATTTTCCCGTTGTACGGGTGTGGTTGTATTTTGACCCCTGCGTGGGCATGAGTTGTATTTGAGTTGTATGTATTTGTTGAAAGACCAAATCGGTCTACTGAGTCATTTTAGCCTTAAAGGCATGGTTGAGTTGTTATATGTCGTTACCAGCCTGGTAGATCCTTGAGGAAAGGTTCTACGGCGTGTAATATCCCTGAGCGGATTGGGGGTGTTACAGAAATGGTATCAGAGCTTAGGTTGAGGAAAACCTAGGCTGTCGGGTCAAGTCGTGTTGTTTGAGTCTTGTTTCGTCGAATTTTATCTGACTGAGTCGTGTCGCGATGCGTCGTTTGAGTTTGTTGGTCGTGATTAGTATCGTGGGGCGATCATCATCTTCGTGCGACCTGTGGAAGTAAGTCTCCCTTCTTTGTGTTGTGCCTCGTGTGACACGAGCTATTTTTATGATTATTTGTTAAGTGATGGAATTCTTATATGGATTTTGATTTCACGATATGTATTTAGTCGACTCTCGTATTTGATTTATACGAGGAGTGTCATCGCTTGTGATGTCTTTTTATTGTTGTTTTTGTCCGTTGCTGATGGTTTTCGAATCGATTTGCACGTTTTACAAGTTCTCTTGTGGAAGCTTTGTGCTTATACACGTTCGACTTGTTCACTAGCCAGTGCGGGAGGGTCTTTAGAGGCCTCGAATGGGGTCAGTGGTTTTGTTCTGAATGTGGTATTTTATCGTTTATTTCCGTTTAAAGACATGTATTGTCTTGATTTTGAATGTTTTGATGCGTGTACTAGGAGTTTTTTTTTAGTGAACGTCGATATGTGCGAGTTTTGGGCATTCTGGCCTATTGGATTTTTGAAAACCTTGAGTATCTTCGAAAATAAATTTCGAGACATACTTTTCAAATGAGTTATTTTCTTGTGGTACATCCTAGGTGCCACAATATATTTCAAAAAATTTCTACTTCGAGGACCAAAATGCTTTGAGATATTTTCAATGTTTTAGAAACACTTTTATTTAGACCCGAGGGTCGAATATTCTGAAAGTTTTCACTAAGAGAAAGTGTTCTCATTTTTATCAAATGCGAAATGGTTCTCCAATGTCTCGATAACGATGTTTCACGTTTGTACTTTTTGAAAGGTGATACTCAAGATCAACCGGTGTTCTTCTAAATTATTTTCAAAATGAGGTTTTCGTTTTTAAAACCTATCCGTTCTCGTTTGAGGGCTGGGTATGTATGTATGATGTTCGCGTTGTCATTTTGATGTTTACTCCCGAGTATGATCGAATTAGCGGTGTGAGCGTTGAGTCGCTTTCCACACATTTGTTGTGTTAGCCCCCTGTGAGAGGCGGGGTCTTGGTGTTGAATATTATCGCCTCGTAGTGATTTCTGCGTTGTCGCGCATGTGCGAGCTGTTAGAGCTTGGTTTGGTATGACCGTGTGCATCGGTGATGGTTCCGTTATGTGTCGGTTGTTTAATGTCTTGTTACCTTGCTCCTGTTCTTGTGAATTTCGTGGACGAGGTCGGAGGTAATGCCCGTACTATTTTGACTTCTGTATTTTCTCTTTCTCCAGTCTATCGATTCGCTAATGTTCGTTGATACTTTATGAACTTGTTCTGTATTTCGGTTTCATCGTCCGAACGAGCTACGACCTTGTTGTGGGTCGATCTGGTTATCGCTGTGACTTTTTCGGGTTCGGTTCGATTCTTGTGAACCTTGTTCGGGAATGACATCATCTGGTTCTATTAGTTCTTTTATTCGAAGTGGATCAGATTTGGAACTCTTGTGTTTTCGACTCTGTCGACTCATTTATGTTCGTTGACATTTCTGAGCTTGTCCTGCCCCTTGCTTTTGTTGATCGAACGAGTGTGGTATTGTTTCGGAATAACTCGTTTGTCGTTGTGACTTTTTAATTGCTATTCCCTTTCCTGTGGATCTTATGTGAATGCACATCCTGTTGTTTTCACCGGATCATATATTGTCTCGAGTCGAGATGTGAACCTTGGAGTTGTTGTTTGAATTTTATTGTTCTTCGTGATTCGAACATGATTGTCCGATTTTTGTTGTCTCGATCGTTGTGGTTCGATCGTTTGATTGTTCGGTTTTTATTGATCTCGCCCCATGATTGTTGAGCGTTCAGGCTCCTTCGTAATTCCCTTAAGTTCGGGAAATTAGTCTCGTTTTCGATCTTCCAACCCTTGGGCGGTGGAATTCCGTATTTGTTCAGCGATTGGCTCGCGTTTTGATTGATGTACCGTTAGGTTGGTCAATCGTATTGATTTTCGTTCGTGTGTTTTGTGACTGTTCGGATAATCGACTTGATTGTACTACCTGTTTGTTGACGCTTGTCACTTGTTGGTTTTATTATGTTTCTACCAGTGGCGTTGTGTCGGTCGTCGTGGAGCGTGTTTTCACACCGTATATTCCGTTGCGTTGTTTGTAAGGTTTCGCCGTTGGGCATTAGTTACATGTTTCTTGTGTATCTCGTTGAGTTTTCCTGGCGGGATATTGCTTCTCCCTACTTGTTTTAAGTTTCGGGACGAAACTTCTTTTAAGGAGGGTAGAATGTAATACCCGTAATTTCGATTTCCGATAATTTCTTTTTTTTCGGCGGAAGTCCGTTTTGACGACTCGCTCATGACCGTTTCGTCATTATGAGAATGATTAATTCTACACCTTTTGTCATCCGATTTCGTTTCGGTGTTGTTTTGTTGAGTTCCGTGCTTTTTAGCGACTTTTCCGCACTTGAGTTCGATTCTTGCGAATCTCATTCGAAACTGCTGTTTCGAGTTTCCCGTAAGTCCGTTTAACTTTGTTAGACGTGTTGTGAACTTCTGTTTGGTTATTCGATCACGTATCGTGATTTCCGTGCGTTTTGGGCCATTTTGTAATTTCTTGAAAGTTACGGGTATCCGTATCTGTAATTGTTGTCTCGACCCGTTTCTTGGTCGCGTATGACTAATTATGGTATTATGTTTTCATTTCGGGTCGTTGATGTTGTCCGCGAACTTTTCATCGTGTTCGTTCCGTACGTTTTCGGAAATCGAGTCGTCGGGCCTTGTCGGTTGAGCAGTTGGCCGGACGGTGGCAGGTCCTGGCCGGACGGTTGCGGGCACTGGCCGGGCTGACGCGGCAGGAACCGGCGTAGCGTACGCAACGGCCGGAAGTCTGCGCGCGCTAGCTCGGCAGGTATAGCGCACGCTAGCTTGGTCGACCAACGCACACTATCGGACTGGACAGTGGGGTTTCTGGGGTTCTGGACTCGGGAAGGATCGGCAGGTAGCGCACGCTACGCCGAGCGTAGCGCGCGCTAGTCGGAAGGTGTAGCGCACGCTGTCGGCCGGCTAGCGTACGTTACCTGGTCGGGCAGTTCAGTCCAGAGGGTTCTGGACAGATCGGCTAGCGCACGCTAGCGTCCGCGCAGCGCGCGCTATCGCGGTCGGGCAGGCAGGATCCGGCCGGCAGATTGAGTCTTTAGTACAGGGCCTTGCGGTCCCCGGCCGAGGGTTATCGGCCGAGGCTGCCCGTTAGCGCGCGCTATTCCGGAAGGTGTAGCGCACGCTAGGCCGTGCCTGTATAAATATGACAGAGTAGCTATATTTTCACCCATTTTTCATTTCCATCTTTTCCTCTCCGCGGCTGGGGACTTGGCGATCCAGGAGACATGTTGTCAAGCAACTAATCCACGAAGATTGGGAGTTCATATCATCGATTAATCCCTCCATAACCTCCTTTGATCCAGCGAATCAAGGTGAGATTTCTTAGAACCCTAATTTCGTGAATTTGGGGGGTTTTGCTTTTTGTCCGATTCGTTCCGTGTTGTTGATTAATTCATGATGGGTATGATTAATCTTGGTAGTATTCTTGTGTTTAACATCATTTAATCCATTGTTCTTCGTCGAATCGAAGTATATTTCTTGATTTCCTTCGAATTGACTTTTTGGGGGATTTGTCCTCGATCTCGTTTTTCATCCGTTTTCGGTGGATCGATTATGGTTAAATGATGTTGTTAAACATATTCTATGGATTGTATATCCATATTTCAACTTGGAATTCCGTTTTCGTGATTTGACGGGACGAATCGTGTTCTTGGCCGTTTTGGGGGAAATCCTTGAACCTTCGTCATTTGTTCTTTGAATTCAGCGGCTTTGGGTCGTACTTTGGAATTCATTTTCATTGTTATTGTTTTTGTTCGTAGTTCATTGTTGTGGATTGTCATTCGGTGGAGTCGGCGAGTTCGTAGTCGGTTCGTGCCAACCTATTACTTCGGCCGATTCTCCGCGTTGTGGTTATTCGAGGCAAGTACCTTGCCCATACTTTTCTTATTTTATGGATATGATGATCGGTGATCGTCTTGGTGTGTTTGTTTGGTTGTTTGAAATGAAGTTTCAAAAGATTTCGGTTTGGCCTCGTTAGGCTTTCTTTCAAAATGCGTGTGTGTTTTGTGAATGGTGTGTTTTGGGAATTGATTATGATTGGATTATTTTGAACGTTGAAGGATTTGATGATGATACTCCTATTGTTTAAAGTTATGGAATCGTGTATTCCGTATTTAATCTTGTTATTGTGTTTTGAAGAGTTTGATAATGGTGTCGAGTTAATGGCCATCTCTAGTGAGTATTCTTAATGAACTTACATTCTTAGCATATTAGTATTGCATGAGTAACGTGTGTGTGTGTATGCTCACTACGGGTTAGATCCGACGGGGTCTCGATAGGGGTCCACAAGAGACGTGGATCGACGAGCTTGCTTTTAACCACTACGGGTTAGATCCGACGGGGTCTCGGTAGGGGTCCACAGAGACGTGGATCGACGGTTAATTGTGGTGCATTTTGCAAATGTGATTTGATTATGGCATTTCCGGAAATGAGTGCTTTTGAACGGTTTTCATGATTGCATGTATTGAGTAAGTGTGTAAGAGGTAAGTTGTTCGTTTGGCCTACTTGGCTAGGATGACACTAGAGTACTTTGTTGTTTGTGTTAAATCCTTTATTTGTGGATTTTGATGTTGGGAGACGAACCTTGTGGTCGTTCTTGTGTACTGTGAGTTGATGAGATTGGGGCTAAAATCCCAACGTTTTTGTAAAGGTCATTTGACGGATTTGGGGCTAAAATCCCAACGGTTTGTTAAAGGTTATTTTACGGAGAGTAAACTTTTGGGGCGGTGACCCCTTTTGTCTTTTGGATTTTGAAAAGTAGGATTTGATAATCCTAAATTGTTTTCTATTAAAACTCTTGATGGCATTCTAAACTGTTTTTATAAATTTTTCCATTGATTTGTGATCTTTCGATTTTAGAACGTTTTCTCAAATTCTTGCCTCGGGAAGTGCTTTTCGTTTCGTTTGGATCTTTGAGGATCCTTGGTTATTGTTATTCGTGGAATGTGAATTGTATGGCTCGTATTTGCACTTTGTTCTTGCACTAGCAAAACAGTGGAGTTTTGCTAACCCCCGAGTATTCGGGGGGTGGATGTCTGTTTTTGCATTCAGGTTTTGGAGCATAACACAGGGTCGGCACGAAGGATGATGAAAGATGATCGATACTAATCACATGAGGAACCGTACTTTGTTTATTGGTTCAGTTGTACTCTATTTTTCCGCTGCTATATTTTCCCGTTGTACGGGTGTGGTTGTATTTTGACCCATGAGTTGTATGTATTTGTTGAAAGACCAAATCGGTCTACTGAGTCATTTTAGCCTTAAAGGCATGGTTGAGTTGTTATATGTCGTTACCAGCCTGGTAGATCCTTGAGGAAAGGTTCTACGGCGTGTAATATCCCTGAGTGGATTGGGGGTGTTACAATTAAGACTATTTATAACTAGACTATTTATATTAAGACTATTTATAACTAGACTATTTATAACTAGACTATTTTTAAAGTAGACTATTTTTAATGTAGACTATTTTTAACTAGTGAAAATGAATAGAATTAAAATGAGTTGGGAATTTATAAAATCTAGGGGATTACGGGTTCATTAAATTAGGTTTTTAATTAAGTATAGGATTTGATTTACACGGATATAAAATAAAAATGAATGTTTATCGAGTAATCAACTTTTCACCTCATAACTTCCGTATTCAAAGATCTCTTAATCACTTTCGCAATCTTAAGATGTTGATAACAAGATTAACACTTGATAGATTGAAAAGATGTGTTTCCAATTCACTTAACAATCAATCAAGGAGGTTTCACTAGTAGAAATAGGATATGATCAACCTCTATTTAAACCAATTAGTCCTTTCATTTCTTTAACTAGACTATTTTTAGGATAAGCGATTGTTCATAGAGTAATCAACTTTTCACCTCGTAACTTTCGTATTCAAAGGTGTCTTAATCACTTTCACAATCTTAAGGTGTTGATAACAAGATTAACACTTGATAGATTGAAAAGATATGTTTCCAATTCACTCAACAATCAATCAAGGAGGTTTCATTAGTAGAAATAGGATATGATCAATCTCTATTTAAACCAATTAGTCCTTTTTAATCAAAATAGTGTAAATCAATCAAATACTCAATATATAACCTAATATAAATCCCCCTTCCCCTAGGAAGAAAGATTAGCATTGGTTTATACAAACTAAAATTATAATAGAAATAATTGATATACATAATATATATAGAAACTTTTAATTACTAGAACTTAATGACAATAGATGAAACTTACTTGAATATGATGTATCAAAGTGCAAGAAACATACTTCAAAATATAACTTCAAATTTGTTCAAATGTTACAAGCTTACAAAAATTGAAAGTAAAACACTAAGTAAAATACTAAGTGCTTATTGATCAAGCACTTTTCAATTACAAACTAAATGAAAGAAAAACTTCAAACTAAAAATGAAATACAAACTAAAGTAGAAAGTTCTAAGGAAAATATCTTGCTAAAAGAAAGGGGTGTTTCTTGGCAAGAAGAGGAGTTGTTTTTGCAATAGATGAAGGTGTCTTTTTATAGGTGATTTTCAAGAATAGCATGGATTATTTAATTCAAAATATGTGTTGTAGTATCTTGATTTTTTCTTTGTTCACACTTCACCCATCATGCATGTTTTTGATTTTTCAGATTTTTGACCCTAAATAAAATACCTTGTGGTTGAGTTCACAAGAGGCTAAAGGTGGAAAATTCAACAAATATCTGCCTGAAAACGGCGCTGGAAAATGGCCCATTTTGCACCGGGTTGTATTGCCGTGTGAAAAACGGACGAAGAAACGGCCAGATTTGCGCCGTGTTAGAAACGACCGAAGAAGAGGCCATGATTTGCGCCGTGTTGTAGACTTTGTCCTTGAAAAATTTCTGATCTCGGATTTGGTTCTGCTTTTCGTCTTTTTTGACGTTTCATGTCAGTAATCTGTAAAATAAATATTTTTAGCTCATATTTTGACATATCTTTAAAATAATTATATTTGATCACAAATCCGTTTGATTATGCCAGAAAAAGAGATATTTTGTATATGAATTTTTCGATCGAATATGCACTAATCAATGACATATTACTCATTGGAAATGACATTCCCATCTTGCAGACAGTCAAGACTTGGTTGGGAAGTTGTTTCTCAATGAAAGACTTAGGAGAAGCTGCTTACATTCTTGGGATAAAGATCTATAGAGATAGATCAAAGAGATTGATTGGTCTGAGTCAATGTACATACATTAATAAAATATTGAAGAGGTTCAATATGCAAGACTCCAAGAGAGGACTCTTGCCAATGTCACATGGAATTCATCTGAGTGAGACTCAGAGTCCTACGACTCCTGATGAGCGAGCCCGCATGAGAAAGATACCATATGCTTCGGCTATTGGATCGATCATGTATGCCATGATTTGTACTCGACCAGATGTATCGTTTGCCCTTAGCATGACAATTCGATACCAATCGAATCCAGGTGAAAGTCACTGGACAGCAGTGAAAACCATCCTAAAGTACTTGAGAAGAACTAAGGATGATTTCCTAGTTTATGGAGGGGTGGGAAACGAGTTGGCTGTAAATGGTTACGCCGATACAATTTTTGAAACCGACAGAGACGATTTTAAATCGCAAACTGGTTATGTGTTTGTATTGAATGAAGGTGCTGTGAGTTGGAAGAGTTACAAGCAAATCACGGTTGCTGATTCTATTATAGAAGTTGAGTACCTGGCAGCATCGGATGCAGCTAAGGAATCCGTATGGATCAAGAAGTTCGTTACCGAACTAGGAGTGGTGCCGACTATCCAGGGTCCCATAAGCCTTTATTGTCATAATAATGGTGCTATTGCACAATCTAAAGAGCTAGGTCCCATCATAATTCCAAACATATACTCAGAAAATATCACCTAGTCAGAGAGATCGTTAGAAGATGAGATATTACAATATGCAAAGTAGCAACGGAAGAGAATGTTGCAGATCCACTTACTAAGCCGCTCTCACAAGGAAAGCATGTTGAGCATGCTAGAGCGATAAGACTAAAAGTCATGAATGAATGGTCCTAATGCAAGTGGGAGATTGTTGGGAATAGTGCCCTAGGATATTCGATGTGCCTAGATTTATAACAGTCACATTTAAATAAAGTTATTTGATATCATTTATTTCTCGTTGATTATTATAATGTGTGCATGTTTTAATATTATAATAGTCGAATAATAGTTATTCACGAATAATAAGATTATTCAAATGTCCCTGGTACAATCGCGTTGAGTAGAGACTCAAGTGATTAATATACTAGTATAAGTTTGATTGATAATTATAGGATGATTATGCGTATGGTACGGATCAATCTTATGGGTATTGGTTGGAGAACTAATACTGGACAGACCCGCATTGAGATCACTGCATGGAAATGTCATAAGTTAATCTCAATATAATAGTATGTCAGTAAATCCTTGAACCTGAGATTATCATAGAGTCCAGCATGATAACTGTTATGCCTTGACGTAATCCAACATCATCTGAAATATGTTGATCATAAAGGTTAGCGATCAGTATTAGTGGGAGTCATGTAGAGGGCAATGAATAATCAAGATGGAGATTTGTCCCTCTCCTTAGTGAGAGATATCTGTTGGACCCCTCGATAAGTAGGACTGAAGGAAATGCATGGCCATGCTCAAATGAAGAGTCGTTTGATTCAATCAGTCTACTTAAGATCGAGAAAGCATTTGAACATAAATAAGTATGAGACTCCGTGACTTAGTTCAAATATGATATCGCGCGACAAAGGGATTTGATACGTTAAAAGGTTTAATGGACTATTAACTTATATTATTTGGGTAATCATAATGTCTTGCTAGAGGCCGCTTATGATTTATTATTTAATAAGATATTAAATAATTGCCAACATAATATAAGCCTTTGGGTCGCACGTACGACAATTATAGACAAGTAGGAATAAATATCGACAGGGAATAATAAATATAATATTGGATATTATATTTATAAAGAGATTATATAATAAGTAATATATATAATATTGGATATTATATATATTGTATTATTTAATAAGATGAGGGGTAACTAAGCAAATACTAGATTCTTGAATCTAGGGTTTACTTAGTATAAATATAATGTCTTGGACAAGAGTTGTCAACAAGAAAAAAAGGGAAAAATCCCCCCCCCCCCCCCAAGAAAAAAAGAAAAATCGGCCTCTTCCTCTTATAGTAAGAGAACGACGTTGGTCATCTAATCTTCTTCCCTGAGTTGATCTTGATCAATAGTACAATCCTTCTACTAAGGAATTTGTGTTGTACTATTTATCAATATTATTCGTAAGGATCTAGCAATCCGGCTTGTGGAATTGTTCGTGTGTGTATCACCCAGAGAGAAAGGAGATATTCATCTACTTTTAGTCCGGATTTAGATTTGTTCGTCGGATTAAGGTAATTCGATTAACCCTTTAATCAAACAATTAAATTACTGCATGAGATCTTAAATTGAGTTTTCTTATTATTTCTTCCGCTGCGTTTTACTCTTGATTGATGTATTCGATGCATAGAAAACCCAACAGCAGCATGATAAGACTATTGCATATGCTTCACGACAACTTAAACCATATGAGTTGAATTATCCCACCCATGATTTGGATTTAGCTGCCGTAGTGTTTGCATTGAAAATCTGGCATCACTATTTGTACGGTTTTTTATGTCGAATTTATGCCGACCACAAGAGCCTAAAGTACATTTTTAGCCAGAAGGAACCGAATATGAGACAGCGTCGTTGTTTGGAGTTGATAAAGGTTTATGACTTGGAGATCCTTTACCAGGGCCAACGTTGTAGCTGACGCGTTGAGCCGGAAATCAGTATCACTTCATATGTTTGAGGCCCTCACACCTCAAGGGAAGATCAGACAAGAGTTGATTGAACAGGGAGTCGAAGTATGGATCCAGCGGATTCAGGGTCAAATGTGTACTCTTGAGATTACTTCGTCCTTGGTCGGTGACATCAAGGAGAAACAGGGGAATGACCCCATGTTCGTCTAACTGAAGGTGGATGTGGAGAAAGGGAAAGCCCTTGGTTTTATGATTCACGAGGATAGCATTTTGAGATTTCAAGGTAGGCTTTGTGTTGCGAATGACTCTAAGTTGAGAGAAAGAATACTCCGAGAAGCCCATGCTACACCTTACTCAATCCATCCTGGGACGAGTAAGATGTACAGAGATCTTAAGAGAAATTTTTGGTGGAATAATATGAAGAGAGATGTCACCGAGTTTGTATCAAGGTGTTTGACATGTCAACAAGTCAAAATTGAACATCAACGGCCAGCCGGGCTATTGAAGCCTCTCCCTATTCCCGAATGGAAGTGGGAAGATATTACCATGGACTTCATTACTGGGATGCCGAGAACTAAGACTGGAATTAATATGATTTGGGTTATTGTTGACCGATTGACTAAGTCGGCACATTTTCTTGGCATTAAGGATACGTGGGGACCGGAGCGATTGTCCTGGATATTTATATCGGAGATCGTGAGATTACACAGTATGCCAAAGTCTATTATTTCCGATCGAGATGGTAATTTTGTGTCGCATTTTTGGAGGTCGGTCCATCAGGCTTTGGCACCAAGTTGAGGTTGAGTACTTCTTTCCATCCGCAGTCTGATGGTCAGACTGAGCGGATGATCCAAACATTAGAAGATATGTTGCGGGCGTGTGCCCTGGACTGGAGTAGTGATTGGGAAATGCACCTACCGTTGTTTGAGTTCACTTACAATAATAGTTGGCATGCGTCGATCAAAATGGCACCTTTCGAGGCATTATACGGTATATGATGTAGATCCCCGCTTTGTTGGGATGAAGCTTCAGATTTAGTCGGGACAGAGCCCGATATGTTGATGGAAACCAAAGAGAAGATCTCTATCATCTGAGATAGATTGTTGACTGCTCAGAGTCGACAAAAATCCTACGCTGACACTCGTCGTCGGCCCTTAGAATTTGATGTGGGAGATCATGTCCTACTCAAGGTATCACCGATGAGAGGAGTCTACAGGTTCGGGAAGAAGGGCAAGCTTAGCCAGAGGTATATTGGACCATTTGAGATTCTCGACAGAGTTGGTGATGTAACACCCCAAAAGGCATCTATTACAGTGTCGTGGACCCCACACTGGGACCCACCAGGCGATATCAAAATACAGATTAAGTAAGTATTACTTTGTGATACCAAACCACAATAAATAGTCATTACTCCGATTAGGAGTTTATTAATGGTATGGCCAATGGCCTTATGATACACAGGATCCGAAATACAAGTACAAACCATTTGAAGATGGAATATACTTCAAATATCGATACAACCAGACAATAATTTAAATAAAGCAGAATTAAAGTAACATTACACGGTTCGAACAATAATCGGACATAAAAGACATGGGCCCCCCGAACTAGTATCCCTCGAACCCTTCGCCGTCACCGTGCTTTTCTCGTGCCTTGCCTTTGCCTCGACCTAAAATACAACACAAGTATTTCGCCCAAAACACAGGGTCAGATATACATGATAAATGATTCTCCCGACATTATACAATCCACATATATTAGATCTCAAGGAAAACGTCCCGACTATTGAACATACCCCTCGAGCGTATGAACAATTAGTCCCAAAATCATCGAACATATCCAATCATACATGGACTATGAACGATTAAACAATATGGCTCAAGATGGACATCACAGCACGCCCGATCCGGAAATGTGTCCGTGTACATGTCCACCCCGTATACGGAATCCAGAATATACGTGTGACAATGTACCTAATTAGCCTCACGAACTACGTCTCGTGTACACAGTCCAATACGGAAAACATCCACGTATGACTATATAAGTACCCGGCTAAAAATCCTACACAATAACCAATCGGCACACATATATGATTCCAGATATGTCACGATACAACATGACAACGAATTCAACAAATCACATATCCAATTAAGGATAAAAAAACTCACCGAAGTGACAACGAGGACCAACGAGATCAACGATTCAAAATGATATACTTGGGAATGCAATCCCGTGATGAAAAACGGAACAACGCCAAGGACAATATCAAATTACGAGTCACAAATTCATAAACATTTCATATACATGAAATGTATAAACATCACAAGAATCTAATCATCATTATAACCAAGCAAGATAACTTACCTCAACTCCATAGGCGAAAGAAAGTCCTTCTCCATATGATCAAACGGACGGTATCCTTGGTTAAACAATCAATCGAACAAGCAACCTTGAATAAAACGTAATCCATTCAATAATGTATTTAAATAATATTAATATCAATTCGTAGGAAACGACGCCCGCAACCTACCCGAATAATCAATTCCACCCTAATGAATATCCTACCGATTATTGAAGGATTCCAATACATCTAGTTCGTCTTCCACAATCGGATTACTATATCAACAATGTCCTTTAATACTTTTGTCATTTCTATGAACAAAACATCTTCAATTCACCAATAAAATCGGTTTAATGAATTTCTTTATGTTCTACAACATCTACTACTATACAAGGTTAATCATAACGAATTCGATACTCAAACTATTATAACTTCATCAATCACAATCACCAACTCCTTCTTAAAACACTATCCATTCTATCATGATGATCAAACACATCCTTAAGTTATCAACATATTAGATTAATAAAAAGTTATTGTTGTATTGATCAATATCCTTATCATTCCTTAAAGAATTGTGAAGCTGAACCATAATGATGTTAAAACTTCTAAGATTTCTGAACAAGAGAACATAATCCTATCTTTAGAATTGTCAAGTTCTTCCCAAGGTAATTAAATTCCTAATATGAGGTTTTAAACACTTTATGATGTCAATTCTATAGATTAAATCCAACTATGATGAAGCTAACTGATTATCAATGTTGTACTGAGATTAATTCGTCCAGCAAGATGAGCATGATAATATACACATGGTTACTATCACTATAACATCAAGAACACATCCATTCCAAACCCTCATTTATCATATTCATCAAGAAGTGTTAAAAGTATAATTATAACCAGGTTTTACTTGATTAATTTAACTCTAGGTGAAGTTTATACATTACTAACATCAACATACGAAAAATATAGAGGATAATTGTATACATACCTCCAGAAATAAAGAACAACCCTCAACACAACAAGAAACACACTTCCAGCTCAAGAACACCTTCTAACTTCGAATCAATGAGCGCCACTCCAAGTTACAAGACTCAAAACCAAGTTGGAGAAGGTTATTATCGGCCTAGGGAGGCAGGAGAGGGGATATACGGAGAGAAAATCGGTTTGGAGTTGTGAAGAAATGAAAAACAGGTTGTGTCTTTAAATAAACTGTACAGCCTTAACATACGCTATCGAACAAATTTAGCATACGTTAACAGTGTTACATACGCTAACCAGTTGTGTTACGTACGTAATCGGCTTACAGGTGCTACTATCTTAACTTCACAAGCCATTTGCGTACGCTAAAGAAAAGGTATTACATACGCTAAATATGGTTGACTCTAACCGACACGACAGCCCAACCACCCTTCACGTGCATGGCAACGGATAACAATTTCACATGCGGAAGTCAACTGATGTCTGATTCCCTCTTGACATACGCAACAGATAATTACTTATGTACGTTAAGGCACAAGCTTAACGTATGTTAATCACACTATGTAGCGTACGCTACACCACCCGGATAGGTCCAAAAATGCAACTCTCCAATTAACATTAAAACAACAAACATAAAGTGAATAACAACGATAACTAACTCAATTCTGTAGCATCTCTACATTGTAGTCATATAATAAATGCAACATGATTCAATGGTATTCAAATTATCTGAACAATATAACAGTAAGGATAAAGAATTACAGTCGGATATTACAGGTGAGTTGGCCTATCGGTTGGCTTTACCTCTAGCCCTTAGCCATGTTCACAATGTATTTCACGTTTCTCAACTGAGAAGGTATGTTCCAGACCCTAGTCATATCATTGATTACGGGGATATCGAGATAGCAGATGACGTCACGTTTGAAGAGAGGCCAGTGAAGGTCCTGGAGCATCGTGTAAAGCAACTCCGGCACAAAACCATTCTATTGGTTAAAGTACAGTGGTCGAGGAACGGAGTTGAGGAAGAAACATGGGAAACTAAAGAGAGCGTGGATGCTAGATACCCAGAGCTATTCATTTCTGAAGTTTCGGGACAAAACTTTATTTTAGAGGGGCGGATGTAATACCTGTACTTTTTGTAAATTTTCCATTCTGTTGCTCCTGTATTTTAACACTCATTGTAAGTGTTTAGTGAGTTGATGTTGATCTTGGAGTTCATATTATTTGGAATTTACTTCTTCTTGCTCGGATCGTTGCTACATTGGATTTTTGATGCGATATTCTTTCACCTGTGCGTGAGGAGTAGCGCACCCTACGCTCCCGTCATAGCGCACGCTACTTGAGCATTGATAGCGCACATTATCTGTCGGCAGTAGTGCACACTACTGTCGGCAGTAGTGCATGCTAATAAATGCAACATGATTCAACGGTATTCAAATTATCTGAACAATACAACAGTAAGGATGAAGAATTACCGTCGGATATTACATACTCCCCCCCTTAAAAGGAGTTTCGTCCTCGAAACTAAGGGGCAAATAATTCAGGGTATCTCACTCGCATGCTATCCTCGGTTTCCCACGTAGCCTTCTCGACTCCATGTCGTGACCACTGAACCTTGAATAGGAGGATCGTCTTGTTCCGCAACTGTTTGATCCTCCTCTCGAGTATCTGTACAGGACGCTCCTCGTACGAATGATCCTATGCTATTTCAATCTCCTCGAACTGAAGTATATGACTCGGATCAGTAACATACTTCCTCAACTGGGAGACATGAAACACATTGTGAATCCGACTCAAATTCGGTGGCAAAGCCAGTCGATAGGCCAGATCACCTACACGCTCCAAAATCTCAAACGGCCCAATGTACCTCGGGCTCAGCTTGCCTCTCTTCCCAAAACGAAAAACACCTCGAATAGGAGACACCTTCATTAGCACATGGTCACCAACCTCGAACTCGAGTGGTCGTCGACGGTGGTCTACGTAGGACTTCTGTCGACTTTGAGCTGTTAACTAACGACTCATAATCAGAGCGATCTTCTCACGGGCTACTAACAACATATCGGGTTCCGTACCCAAAGATTCTGACAGTTCGTCCCAACACAAAGGGGACCTACAACGACGGCCATACAATGCCTCATACGGAGCCATCTGAATCGAAGCATGCCAACTATTGTTATAAATGAATTCCACCAAAGGTAGTTGGTTTTCCCAATCGTCTTTCCAATCAAGAGCGCACGACCTCAACATGTCCTATAGAGTTTGGATAGTTCTTTCAGACTGGCCATCGGTCTGCGGATGAAAATCCGTACTAAAATTTAACTGCGTGCCCATCGCACGATGAACTGCCTTCCATAAGTGCGACATGAATCGCCCGTCATGATCCGATACAATACTCCTGGGGGTACCATATAACCTTACAATCTCTTTAATAAATAGATGGGTCAATCTCTCGGGACTCCACGTGTCTTTAATCTCCAAAAAGTGGGTTGATTTGGTTAGACGGTCCACAATCGCCCAAATCGTATTCATCCCTCGACGACTCGTCGGCAAGCTAGTGATAAAATCTATCGATATGTCCTCCCATTTCCACTCGATAATTGGGAGCGGTTTCAGCATTCATGCGGGTCGCTGGTGTTCAATCTTAACCTGCTGATAGGTTAAACATCTCGAAATGAATTCGGCAACCTCAAGTTTCATATTCCCCCACCAATAATATTGTTTCAAATCCTTATACATCTTACTAGACCCCGGGTGAATAGAGTACGGGGTAGCATGGGCCTCTCTCATGATAGAGTTCCTCAACTCTTCGTCTGCGGGTACACACGCTCGATTCCTGAAGCGTATCAATCCGTCCTCGTGGTCACAAATCCAGGGGCTTTCCCTCGAGTTACTTCATCACGAACTCGAGATAAGAATGGGTCCGTAACCTGCTTCGATCTGATTATATCATCAAGAGACGAAGAAATCTCCAGTGTGCAAATTTGTCCCTGAACACGCTGTAACCAAATTTCAATCTCCGGCCTCATGAGATCTAACTGCAATTCCCTCTGAGTTGTCAAGCGGCTAAGCATCTGCTCCTGCACTGTCTTACGGCTCAAGGCATCGGCAACCACATTTGCCTTGCCCGAATGATAAAGGATCTCGATATCGTAATCTTTGATTAATTCTAATCACCTTATCTGTCTCATGTTCAACTCCTTCTGAGTAAAAATGTACTTCAGGCTCTTGTGATCAGTAAAGATCTGACAGGTAACTCCATACAGATAGTGATGCCAGATTTTCAAAGCAAACACCACGGCTACTAGCTCCAAGTCATGGGTCGGATAGTTAACTTCATATGGTCGCAATTGTCTCGATGCATAGGTAATCACTTTCCCTTCCTGCATCAGTACACATCCAAGGCCCTGTCTCGACGCGTCACTATACACCACGAATCCTTCCGTTCCTTTTGATAGAACCAAGACAGGTGCTGAAATCAATCGACTCTCGAGGTCATCAAAACTTTGCTGACATGCTTCTGACCACAAATACTTCTTATCTGTCCTCAGTAGGTTAGTCATCGGTTGCGCAATTTTGGAAAATCCTTCCACGAACCGTCGGTAGTAACCTGCTAGGCCGAGGAAACTACGAACTTTCTTCACGTTCTTGGGAGGTATCCAATCTCGAATGGCTTCTGTCTTCTGTGGGTCCACTCTCACTCCTTCGTCTGATATCACATGCCCAAGAAAGATAACCTCAGGCATCCAAAATTTGCATTTAGAAAACTTCCCATAAAGCTGTTCCCGCCTCAATGCATCGAGAACTTGGTGGAGATGACGTTCATGCTCTTCGTGGTCACGAGAGTAAATCAGAATGTCGTCAATAAAAACGACTATAAAGCGATCCAGATAGTTAATAAAAACCCGATTCATCAACTCCATGAATATAGCTGGTGCATTAGTCTAATCCAAATGGCATCACCACGAACTCATAATGCCCATAGCGAGTACGGAAGGCTGTCTTCGAAATGTCAGACTCTCGAATCCTGAACTGATGATAACCGAACCTCAAGTCGATCTTAGAAAACACAGCAGCTCCCTGAAGTTGATCCAATAAATCATCAATACGAAGCAAAGGATATTTGTTCTTAATGGTTACCCTATTCAGCTTACGGTAATCAATACATAAACGCAGAGATCCGTCTTTCTTCCATACAAATAACACTGGTGCTCCCCAAGGGGACGCACTAGGTCGAATATAGCCCTTTTCAGTCAACTCCTCAAGCTGGTTCTTCAAATCCTGCATCTCAGTTGGAGCCATACGATACGGTGCTTTCGAAAGCCGGGACGTACCTGGCTCTAACTCAATAATAAACTCCACCTCATGATGTGAAGGTAAGCCTGGCAACTCGTCTGGAAATACGTATGGGTAGTCTCGGACTACCGTAATGTCGTCCAATTCAACTGGTCGATCTATATTTTTGGTCATGTAGCACCAATAACCAATACACCCTTGATTAACCAGTTTCACTGCTTTCATAGCGCTGATGACTCTCCCAAAACGGCTGGGATTATCACCTCCAAAAATACACTCGAAACCATCATCAGAAGTGACGGTTACCATCCGCTTGCGGACACTAAGTATGGCATCATGACGATCCATCCAATCGATACCCAAGATTATATCATACTTAGGTAAATCGAATACAATCAGATTTGACAACCACTCACGGTCGTTCATACGAATTGGACAGTCCTGGACTTCACGATTTCCAATAATTCTTCTACCATCGGGTAGACCAATCACATAAGGCTCACAATTGATAACATGGTCTAGAGGTAAACAACTTAAACAAGAATCAGATATAAAGGAGTGTGAAGCACCGGTATCAAAAAGAACACACGCCGGCTGAGAGTGGATCTCGGGTATACCTGCAATCATGCTGGCCTCGGGATCGTCAGCTTTCTTTGTTGACTCAAAGTATTTTGATGATGATCGTATTCAAAACATTTAACAAAATCTATCCCATCGAGCTGCTATATTGAAGGAAAATCATGTTCCTAGCGCACGCTACAGTCTGTATGGTAGCGCACGCTATCGAGGGAAAATTCACCTGCAGTCAGGCAAGTAATCTGCAGCCTAGTGGAGTCACCTGATGGATAGCACATGCAAAATACAAAATATCAGCGCACGCTAAGCTGTTAATCTTAGCGCACGCTATCGCACTCAAGGCAGAGAGACAGTAAGGTCTGGACAGAAAAAGGAAAAGCATTTGCGCACGCTACGGATGTACACTTACGTATGCTATTCAGAGGTCTTAGCGCATGTTACATATCATATCTTGCGCACGCTATCCGAAAGTTTTTTGGTCGTCCAGTAGGGTCTGGACTCAAATCAAAGGAAGCTATTACGTACGCTAATCAAGGTAACGTACGTTATTTGGAAAAGTTGTAGTGCACGCTACAATACATGTGTTAGCGCACGCTAAGCGTTCAAACTCCTACCGTTAGTCAACTTATCCGTTGGAACGCAAACGTCAAAAAGGAGATACGCAAAATCTGGAAGGCTAACATTAAATAATGTTAACGCACGCTAATGTATATGTACTAGCGCACGCTACGTACATTTTATCCGTTGGAAAAGAGACGTTGGGGAGACACACCGACAAGTTTCAACAGTCAAAAGTGAAGACCTGTTGACCGACGATAACGCACGCTATAGAAGACCGACTAGCGCATGGTAGACGTATATTATGACCGTTGGTACAGTTTAATGACCGTTCAGATCAGTCAAGTCAAGGCTCGTTAGCGCACGCTATGAAGGATTATTAGCGCACGCTAATAATACATTTTTCAGTATATGAAGAAGGATTTGATACTATAAATACCCATAGGACTTGGGTATCTCACACACAACTTCAAGCATTCAAGTATACAAGCAATCAAAGCATTCTTGAGCTCAGATTTCTATCTATTATTGCATTCTAAGTTGTGAGGAGAAAGATAAAAAGAGTGATACACCTTGTAATATTTATTATACTTTGTATTCTTTCATTTGGTTGTGAGTGTTGCATCACTCATACAAGAGCGTTAGAGAAACGAATTAAGAGTCACTAATCCGGTGTTATTAGGATCTTTGATCCGGCATTATTAGGATTACACTCCAATATTCGTAATTAAGAATTATCTAGTTCCGATAGAACACTAGATAAACAAAGTTTATTTTGAGAGTGGTTGTGCTTGGACCAATAGAAGACAAGCGCTTGTAACGGTTGTTGTACTCGGACCGATCGAAGACGAGTCAAGTGTGTGGTTGTTCTTGAGCCAATAGAAAAAGAAGTCGTAGAGAGGACGTAGGCAAGTTGCCGAACCTCTATAAATCTTTGAGTCTTTTACTTTCCGCACTATTTTCTTTTATTCGCGAGAAAGTTCGATATTCCGCATTACCACTATTCAACCCCCTTCTAGTGGTGAATTTATCTTTTCAGTTGGTATAGGAGCGGGTCTCTTTTTAAAGGTTTAACCACCTAAGGGAAAAAGATCCGCAAATGGCACTTCTTGGCCAAATCGAAGGAAATGCTCTCAACCGTCCTCCCTTCTTCGACGGTTCCAATTTCATGACATGGAAAAAAATAGCTATATTCGTTCAAGCCTATGATATTGAAGTTTGGAAAGTCATTGCACTTGGTCCGAAACTTGCCAAGAAAGAAGATGGATCGTTGAAAAAGTTCGACGAGTTCAACGACGAGGACTGGAGGAACACGCACATCAATTCACGTGCTACTCAACTTCTCTATTGCGCCCTTAATCCCGAAGAACTCAATAGGATATCTTCCTACGAAAGCGCAAAGGAAATTTGGGAAATCCTTGAAGTAACTCATGAAGGAACCACCCAAGTTAAGGAGACTAAAATCAACATGCTTTTTCATGACTACGAACTCTTCTCCATGAAGGACGAGGAAACGATCACCAATATGCTGGATCGGTTCTCGGCTATAACCAATGGACTTGCATCATTGGAAAGCCTATATCTAGTAGCGACAAAGCTAAGAAAATTCTTCGCTCGTTGCCACGTGAATGGGATCCCACGGTTACCGCGATCATAGAGTCCAAAGATCTCAACAAGCTCCAGTTTAGCGCCCTCATTGGGTCACTCATCAATTATAAGATCGTTCTCAAGTCTAGAGGCACCAAACCAAAGCCTCGTGAAAAGGTAGTCGCATTCAATGTTGATAGCGATGTTGAGGAAGATGTTCCCGAGGATGAATACGACGAGGAACTTGCTCTCTACGCCAAGAACTTTAGAAGGTATAAAAATCTAATTCAAAGAAGGCGGAATTTCCTTGGTCAGGATGGTAAGGCAGAACAAAAGAAGAATAGCTATGTTCCTATAAAGAAGTTCGATAATAATTGTCAAAAATGCGGTTAAGCCGGTCACTATGCCAAGGAATGTCGAGGATCCTCTTCAAAGCATCAAGTCGAAAGATTCATAAAGAAGGAGGTTCTAATCGCGTCTTAGAGTGACGACGAGGAGGAGATTGAAAGATCTCTCGATGCTAATCTCGCATTTATGGCACTCGACTCCGTAAGCAATATCGAGGTAAGCTCTAAACTTAATGATGATGAATATGATAATTTCGATTTTTGCGATTCACAAGAAGTTCATCATGACGATGAGTTATTAAGTGCGTTTGAATCTTTAAACATAGAATACGACGAGATGGTTAAATTAAATATGTCTTTAAAGAGGAAAATAAAATCTTTAGAACTCGAAAAATCATCTCTTCAAAACAAAGGCAAAACTATTGGACTCGACCATACCTCATGCCTTGGAAAAGAAAACGTTTTGAAAATTGAGTTTACGTTTTAAAATGTTTTACTCTCGGAACGAGAAATTCGAAAAGCTCTTATCCATTCAAAAATCTCCATTGTTAAAATACGGCCTTGGTTTCGACCCGTTTAAAAGGGAACAATCCCTTATCAATCTTGACAAAATAAAGAAAACCGAAGCCGAGAAATCAAAAACTCCTTTCAAACAACGAGTTCATGATAACGTTTGTTCAAAGTTAAGAACCATCAAAGTTCAACAAATATGGGTTCCAAAAGGGACAATTGTTCCTAATGCTATAAGTATCGTTAACTTTGGAGCACCCAAAAGGGCTTGGGTACCAAAATAACCGAGAAACACTATTTTTGTAGGTACCGGCACCAAGGAAAAGCAAGTGGTACATTGATAGTGGATGCTCAAGGCACATGTACGGCTCCGAGGACTTATTTGAAGACCTCGAATATCAAGAACAAGGACATGTGACCTTTGGCGACAATCAAAAGGGAAAGATTAAAGGCATCGGAAAAGTTGGTAAGGAACCTTCTCCCTCTATCAACAAAGTATTATTTGTTGAAGGTTTGCATCACAACTTACTTAGCGTTTCTCAACTATGTGATGAAGGTTTTAAAATTCTCTTCGAGCAAACTCATTGCACGACATTTAGAAATAATAAAATTGTATTCATCGGTTTGAGATGTGGAAACATTTATATTGTTGATCTTAATGATAAAAGTTCATTTAATGAAAAGTGCCTTATTACTTTGGATGATAATGCATATTTATGGCATCGCAAATTGGGGCATACATCTCTACCCATCATTTCTATTTTATTGAGACACGATTGTTGTGCGGCGATTTATACGCCCGATGGCGATCGGCATAATGGTCAGGATCCAGCTAAAGAAGACAGATGCTGGGCAAGCGCCTAGCGGTCGACGTCCAAGGCGATCGTCTATTGGCATCTGGAGATCGCCTCTAATGTCTGACTGGAGACAATCGTCCCATGCCACGTGTGTATCCGACACCCGGCTAAGTCTGCAGAGACCGAATCTCGGGTGAAGATCCACGCGCAGATCCGCAAAAGGCGCCGCAAGAACTGGCCCTACTCCAGCCCATCAGCAGCTGTCAGTGATAAGGACAGCCTCGCCAACCAACAGACCCTCCGAAAGGACCTAAGGTGGGACCGCCCAGGACAGCGAGAAGAGGCACCTGTCGCCTCCTCATTGGTTCGCGCATCTGGCTGCCAGCAGCAGCTGCGGACTTAAGGAAACAGTCCCATGTGCTGGGACGATCGCCCGCCTTATTTAAATGTAGGAAACGGAGGTCGCCCGCGGCGGACAGAGACGTCCCAGCAACCCTTTCTCCTGTAAATAGGAGGCCTCCAGCATTGGCAAAGGAACACAGTTTACAACGTGAACACATAACGCTAAAAGCAAACAATACAGAAAACTCTCCATCTTTGTAACAAGAACTCACAGAGCTTCAACTCTGGTTCTTCCGGCAATCTTCAGCACTCGATAGCTAAGATAATTAAAGTCTTTACACATTGTAATTGTACTCTAACATTAAAATCTGTACTCACTAGTATTCATATTAATAACATCTTGCGAGAGCATTCAAGCCCGGGACTAACAACCCCGGCAAATCTTGTGTTATTTATTTCCCCACGGACGTGCTCTCGCACTTTGTTTGTTACTCGTCCATTCCAGCATATCATCTCCGAATAATATTTTGGGTAACAACAATTGGCGCTAGAAGGAGGGGATCTTAACCTTCATTTTTTATTCCGACCATCTCGAAGAACACTCAGTGTTCTCCGGGACATATACTTGAAGAAACACTCACTATTCTTCAAAGAAAAACCTTCAGAATCATGACGTCTGCCACGACCTCGAAAAGGGCCACTCTACGATCTGCCAGACATATTATTCCGGCCCAGGCCGAGTCCCAACCTACGGCAAAAGGCGACCGCGGTGACGCTAGGCTCTCACTCCCGCCCCCGAGGGACGGCCCCAGCCTCTCACTCGATCAGCTCCAAATCGCGGAACAGATCGAGGACGCTATGGCCATCCTTAGGGAGCGACGGAGAGCATGAGACTCACTCACCATTACTCCATCATCCATCCTCCGTGCGGGCAAGCGGAAGCTCAAGGGGCTATATATCGAGAAATAGTCAGAAAGCCCCGAGCCGCAGGAAAAGGCGCTCGTAAGGCGGTACGATTCCGTCTTTATCCGCCTAGGGAGTGATCCCTCATGGCGACCTGGGCATTCGGGCCCCAACCGGGAGACATCGGATTCTGAATCCATCACTAGGAGTTCGGCATACCCGAACCCCAGAAGACAGGCTGGCCAACGGGCTCCCACACGCCCCAGAATTGAGCTCGGTGGCAGAGAACTCGTCACCTACCACGGGGCCAAGAGATCGGTACATGATCGCCTCGGCTTCCGCTCCGAGAGCCAATCCGCGAGCAGTCAGGCTACGGCGATGGCCGCAATGCAGCGCCAGCTTGACGAAATGAAGGCGCTCATAGAGACTAGGGCAGGCGCCAAGAGATCGATCGCCGGACCGAGTGAGCTGCTCGCGGTCCAGATCGAGCTCACCCCCGTACAACCGAAGATCGCTCCTCCTCAAACACCTCTAATATGAGGGGAGATTGGATCCTGAGACCCACTTGAGCAAGTTCCGGATTTACATGACCGGATGTGGGGCATCGGACGCGACGAAGTGGCGAATGTTCCCATTGACATTGGGCGATCTTACCCATAGGTGGTACATCTCACTGCCACCACGCTCAATCAACTGTTTTGAGAAACTGGCGAACGACTTCACGTCGTATTTCTCCGCCAAAGTTGCTCGGCCAGAAGGCCCCCACCGCATGATGAAGATCAGGCAGGGGGAGGACGAGCCCGATGAAGACTACATCGACCGGGTGGATGAAATAGTCCTTACCGGAGAGCCCATTAGCGATGAGCTCGCTCTCTACTCGGTCCTAGGGGGATTCTATGGCCATTCACCCATGTTCAGGCACCTCACTAAGGACATCCCCCCGACCTACGCGATCTTCCGCGTCAGGGCCGCCGACTTTCTGGCTAGGCAGAGGATGCTCACCCTTCGCTTAGGCGAGGGATCTACCGGAGAAGGGAAGGCGCCATCTTCTATCCCGAAAAAGGCGGTCGCAAAGCCGCCCGGTGAGTTCAAGGCCTTCGAGGATGTGGAAGTTCACCTCCTCCGCAACCTCAATCTGTCTCCGACCCATATTTTCAATGCCATCAAGGGGCGCGAGTGGCTTAGCAAGCCGAAGCCAATGAAGGACAACGGTCATCTGGACCGCAGCAAATTTTGTGCCTACCACAAAAGTCCCAGCCACAACACCAGCCAGTGCCGCGACCTCGTCAGACAACTCTGGAGACTGTTTTAGGAAGGCAAGTTGGACAACTTGGTGACCAAGCCAGAACCCCGGGCAGAAAGGGCCGGGGAACGCGATCGCCATCAGAACGATGGAATCCCTCCTAATCCGGTCGCCAGGATCGAGCAAAACGATCCGGAGTACTCATACGAGTCAATCCCTCCGATCAACCCCGGCGGCTGGATCAATATGCTTCAGTCGGGAGGTGGAAACCTCGGAGGCCTTTCCCCGATTTCCACCATGTCAAACAGAAAGCGGAAGGCCGAATTGAGGGCGTTCGCCGGGGTCCATGTCATGGTGCCCCCAGAGCCGACCATATCCAAAGACGCGCTCATCACCTTCTCCAACAAGGATAGGGAGGGAGTGCAGTGCCCCAAAGAGGATGCATTGGTAATCTCTGCATGTATCCTTGGGAAAATGGTCGACCGCGTGCTGGTTGACAATGGGAGCTTTTGCAATATCATATTCAAATCTGCTCTTGACCATCTCGGCAACCTGACCAAGTTCATCAAGCCATTTGATACCATGCTTCAAGGGTTCGGCGACAACACGGTCTAAGCCTATGGAAGGATCAAGCTCTCTGTCGAGCTAATATGCTGTTACGATCCCAAGGTTAGGATCACTAGGAACCTCAATTTTGTAATCATAGATAGGCCCAGCATCTATAATGGGTTCCTAGGTCGCCCATTTCTAGAAACCTTCGAGGCGGTCGCCTCTTCTTTCTTTTACTGTATCAAGTTCCCCACTGCCGATGGGACAGTCGGTACTGTAAAAGGAGACCAGCTAATGGTAAAGAAATGTTTGAATTACTACTGTGTCGTAACTTCCCCTTTAAACACTTCCCATACTATTTATAACATTGAGACGATCGACATTCAACCAATGGAGATCGACGAGCCAAGCACCTCACACCAACCCGACTCAGAGGACGGCATCTCATATCGACTGACGGACGACATCGAGCCAAGGATCGTTTTCGAGCCAAGCCTAGACATTGATCCAAGGATCGAGTCCGGAAATCGTTCCAAATGAGAAACGACCATCCCCATTGAAGAGTTGGAAAGTATAACGATAGATCCAGCTCGTCCGGAGCGGGAAGTGCAGATCGGCACAAGCGTCGGTCTCGAGTTAAAGGATGATCTGATCAGTTTACTACATAAGAACATCGGAGTCTTTGCCTGGTCGCATCAAGATATGGTCGGCATTAGTCCTGAACACGCTTGCCACTATCTAAATATCGACCCGGCAAGGAAGCCTGTTCACCAAAAACGTAGGAAATTCGGTCCTGAGAAGTACGTTGCGCTCGACGCAGAAGTCAAGAAGCTACTCGACAACAAACTAATTGGAGTAGCTACCGACGAGCCACAGTGGGTAGCCAACGCGATGCTCGTCAAAAAGGCGAGCAACTCCTGGAGGTTATGCATCGATTTCACTGACCTCAACGCGGCATGTTCGAAAGACCACTTTCCGATGCCTCATATTGACCACTTGGTCGATAGCACGGTAGGTTGCGAAATGATGTCGTTCATGGACGCCTTCTCTGGGTACCATCAGATCCCAATGGCGGAGAAAGACATAAAACACACGTCGTTCCACACGAAAAAAGACGTGTACTTTTGGGTCCGAATGTCGTTCGGTCTGAAGAATGCGGGGACGACCTACCAACGACTATTCAACGGGATGTTCGTCGACCGGATCGGCAAGACCATGGAGGTTTACATTGATGACATCGTGGTCAAGAGCCTCAAAAAGGAAGATCACCTCAAAGACCTTGCCGAGACGTTCGCCATCTTCGAGAAATTCAACATGAAACTGAACCCCAAGAAATGCAACTTCGGGGTAAGCTCCAGAAAGTTCCTGGGGCACATCATGAGCCAAAGGGGGATTGAAGCGAACCCCACCAAGATCCAGGTGATCCTCGACATCCAGGAGCCACGGAATATCAAACAGGTGCAACGCCTCATAGGTTGTCTAGCTGCCCTTAACCATTTCATTTCTCGGCTCGGAGACAAAAGCAAGCCATTCTTCGCCACCATAAAGAATAAGAAATTTGCATGGGCGAAGGAAAGTCAAGTGACGTTCGCCAAAATCAAGGAGTATCTGTCTAATCCCCAAATTTTGGCGAAGCCAATCCCCGGAGAAAAGCTATTCCTTTACCTAGCGGCCTCGGAGGTCGCGTTGAGCGCTGTATTAGTGCGAGCAGAGGGGCAAGCCCACTTGCCGATCTACTTCGTTAGTCAAGCGCTCCATGACGTGGAAATGCGTTACACGCCTCTGGATAAGATCGCCTACGCATTAGTCATGAGTGTTCGCAAGCTGAGGGCCTACTTCTTCGAACACCAAGTGGAGGTTTTGACGACTCTCCCTCTAAGGCAAGTTCTGCAGCGGCCAGACACCAACGGGCGACTCCTCAAGTGGTCACTGGAGATAACCCAATACGGTGTTACGTACGCTCCTAGCATGGCAATCAAAGGCCAAGCTCTGGCGGACTTCGTGGTGGAATTAACGTTCCCGCCCAGTCCGACCAAAGTCGGCCGTCCTGCTTGGAAATTGTACGTAGATGGCTCGGCAACCAACTCGCGAGCAGAGGCAGGGATTGTCCTCATCAGCCCCGACGGCCAAAGTTTCATAAATACTGTGCGTTTCGGGTTCCGTGCGACTAACAATGAAGCCGAGTACGAAGCCTTAGTAGGCGGGCTCGATCTAGCACTCGCCTTGGACGTTCTTTGCCTCCACATCTTCATAGACTCCCTCTTGGTCGTGAACCAAGTCAAGGAGAAGTATGAGGCGCGCGGTGAACATATGATCAAATACCAAGAATTGGTCGCCGAAATGTGCAAAAAGTTTGAAGAAGTGCTTATCGAACAAGTCCCGAGAGAGCACAACTCCCAAGCTGATGCCCTATCCAAACTATCATCGTCAGATGGGGCGGCAGATTTCTCTAACATCCAAATCACGAAATCAGCAAAGCCGGTGATCGATAGAAGCCTGATTACCACAGTTGCCATCGCCGAAGAGAACTGGATGACTCCGTTCATTAAATACTTGAAGGACGGAACGGTCCCCGCTGATCGTATCAAAGCTCGCCAGCTTCAGCTCCGTGCAACCAGATACACCCTATTGGACGACCGGCTTTACAAGTGAGCTTTCAGCCTTCCTCTCCTCAAGTGCATCACGCCGGAGAAAGTACGACTCGTTTTAGCCGAGATCCATGACGGGATCTGTGGAAATCACACTGGAGGACGAGCTCTCATCCACAAGACGACTAGAAAAGGTTTTTTCTGGCCTACACTACAAAAAGACGTGATCGCTTACGCCCGATCTTGTCACAGGTGTCAAGTGATGGGCCCGAACATCAAGCTCTCCCCTGAGCAGCTCACTTCTATGTACAGTCCATGGTCGTTCGCCCAATGGGGCATCGACCTCATCGGTCCCTTGCCGACGGTACTAGGGGGATGTAAATTTGCCATCGTGGGGGTCGATTATTTCACGAAATGGGCTGAGGCCGAGCCACTCAACAAGATCGGCCAAGAACAAGTAATCAAGTTCATTTGGAAGAACATCATTTGCCGGTTCGGTCTACCCCAGGCTATCATATCCGACAACGGGAAGCAGTTCGACGGTTTGGAAGTCATGCAATTCTGCGAGAAATGGGGAATTAAAAAGTTGTTCTCGGCCCCTTACCACCCTCAGACGAACGGGCAGGTAGAGGCTGTAAACAAGATTCTCAAACACACGATCAAAGCAAGACTCGAATCCAAACAAGGACGATGGGCGAGCGAGCTCCCGGATGTTTTGTGGTCCTACCGAACGACGACCCAAAATTCAACCGGCGAAACCCCGTTCGCCCTCGCCTTCGAACAGAAGCAGTGATCCCTTCAGAGATCGTCGTCCTCAGCCACCAAAATTAACAAGAAATGACGACAGACAATGATGTAGCCGGGCGGATCGACTTGGATATGCTCGAAGAATGACGACTGACCTCGGAAATGAAGAACACGATCCACAAAAGGAGATCCGAAAAATTCTTCAATTTGAAGGTCAATGAAAGGCGATTCCAAGTAGGCGGCCTAGTCCTCAAAAAGGTCCAGAATCACACGGGAGTATTTAGCCCGAATTGGGAGGGGGCCTTCAGGATATCTAAATGGCTGACCAGAGGAGCCTACGAACTCCAACACCCAGACGACACTCCGGAGCAATATCCGTGGAACGACGTACATTTGAAGAAATACTGCCAATAAAAACTCTGTATTCAGTTACCTAATGTACAAAGAGTTTAATGAGATTTTCCGATCCCCTCTATATGATTCGCCTCGACAAAACAAACAAATAAAAGAGAGGACGACTCGCTCTCCTTACAAGAGGTCGTCATCTAACCTGACGGACCTATGCAAGCGATCGCCCCTCCAAGCACAACGTATACTGTCGAGGATCGTCATCTAACATGGCGGTCCGAGGTAGAAAAGTGCAGCCATGGTTCTGGGAGTCGGTGGAACCGATAGCCCGTCCATGTAAGGTTCCTTTGGGCAAAGATCGCCCGCCCTTTCATTTAAATACGAGGCGGACGTAGCCGAAGGACCCTCCAAAACAAATCAGTGGATGCGCTCGCCCGTCCTCGGATCCATCATCTAATCTGATGGACCGAGGCAGGCGATCGCTTCCTACCCCCGTCACAATGTATGCCCTCTTAGGCAGAAAAGTGCTAACAAGCCACAGTAGCGAAGTCGATTTATCCGACGGCGCCCCGCGCAAGGACTCCTCCAGGCAAAGACCGACCGCCTCTTCGCTACATTGCGAGGCGAAACGCAGCCTACGGAGGACCCTCACAATTAAGTGAGTCGCGAGAAGTTAACCATCAGACGGAATGTCGCTCGCGCATAATACATAGTCGTAGAGGTCGGTTCCATCGAACCCCACGACTGTGCAAAATCTTTCCAGGCCGTGACGTTCGGCCTCCCTCGAGGAATCAACAAAATTTAAGATCGCAAGAACCGAACTAAAGATAGATCACTAAACGAATTATTTCCGTTCCCTTACTTTCACTAAGTAAATGAAAACAAGGGGCAAAGCGGTGCCATACATGCGATCAGGAGGACGGAACCACATACGATCGGCTTTGCTCAAACACACATATGACGATCGGTTTTGTTCAGAAATTTACAAGTAAGAATTTTAAGTATACCAATACATTCGGAGCTATTCATACAACAGCCGCTCTCCAAACAATTGTGCAAAATCGAAATGATGCGAAACATTCAGACAGACGATCATACAAGCAAGGCATCAGGTGCAATTATGTAAATACTTGTGTAAATTCGTATGCGAAACATTTAGAGAGGCGATCGTACAAACAAAGAATCAGATGCAAATACATATTTTATTTCATTCAAGTCATTTGTACATACGCTCGAAGGCAAAATAAGAAGAAACTGAAAATTAGAAGGAAAAAATAAAATGACAGCGGTCTCACTTAGGCCGCCCCCGCCTGGCCTTCGTCACCAGTAGCTAGATCGGCGTGCACTTCCTCACCGGCTTCCGGATGAACAAGTTTGTCCGGCGACTGATACTAGCTCAGATCGATCCCGAGGTCGGTGAGGTCAAGGATCGGCAGAAAGAAGGCCGACTGCAAGGGATGCTCAAGCACGTAGGCTTTGAAGTTATCGATCAGAGGGCCGACCTCGAGCCCTCCCTTCTTGGCAGCGCGGATGGCATCGGCGTAAGCCATGTAATAAGCAAACTCGCCGACATACTCCACGTTGAGGAAGGGATCGGTCTCGGTCGCCTCCAACTTCTCCTTCAGCCCCGCAATTGTTTTGTCCGCATCCTTGAGCTCGGAAACCTTGGCAGCCAGCTCCCCCTTCGACGACTCCAACTCGCCATTTAGTCGGTCCACCACCGCCTTCAGCCCGGTCACCTCATCCTGCGAGGCTGCATGCAACTGAAGAGCCTCCGTCATCTGGTCGTGGATCCGATCGGTCGCCGCTCGGGACCGGTCGAGCTCCTGACTCATCCGGTCAAGATCCTGTTGAGCTCGCTTGGCCGTCTCAGCATACTCCTTATCCATGGCCACGATCCTATCAGCAAACTCGGCGTTTTGGTTCCGAGCAGCCTCAAGGTCCGAATGGAGGCGAGCAGTAGAGGGTCGCCCCTCATAATCCTTTACAGCTTGAGCGGCCATCGTCGCCGCTTGGAGGGTCAGGGCAAGAGTCGCCTGCATTGCATCTCCAGACCGCCGGCGCGCGATCGCATCCAGGTCGGTCGTCCAAGCCTTTGGAAGGGAAGAGATAGCCTGGGAGACATAGTGAGGGACGTTGCTAGTCTCGCGGGGGGACTTGCTCGCCAGGAAGTCCAGCACCATCGGCGATGTGTTCGGGTCGGCAAGGCAGACCCTGCAACAAAAAACGAAGGAGTTAGTATGCACCCTACACAAGTGGCTTAACTCAGCAAGATCAAACCAGTCTTACCTTTCGACCTTCTCGGGGTCGCAGCCGAAATAGGGCTTGCCCCGTGGAGTCTGAGCGTCAGCGGTCGCCATGGCGTTTAGGAAGGCCGCTGAGGGCGTAGGCCCCTATGCCATTGGAACAGCAGAAATAGGAGGCGCGACGATCGGCGGCGCCACAACGGATGCCTCAGCAGCAACAGTCGGCAAGGGCTCCTCCGGCCTCCGCCTCTTGCGGTTGCGTTAAAGCTGCTCCTCTTCCCGAGCCTCCGGCTCGACGACCGACGCTATGAGAGGTCTCGCCTCGGGGATAGTACGGGTCGTCGTTGCAGGGACACGGCCCGCCTTCTTCCCTTGGCAGAGACGATTCATAAGGCCGGGGTTCGACATAGTAATCTCTCTCGGTGGATCGAAGTAATCTCTCGCCAAAATCAAACTGAGGACGTGGTCCGGCCAGCCTCTCTATGAGCTCAGCAAAATCCAAAAAGGCCCGGCCGAACACACTTTTCTGCTCCCAATACAGTCTCACCGCCTCATCCTCGTCTACCGTCGAGTGCTTCTGCTCCGCCGCTGCCGACCTCGCCGCGTCATCCTCGTTGAAAAGCTCTTCAACCTCTGCGGGTGCAATCCCCATGCGAATGGCCTCGACGGCCGTTTCCACATGAAATTCTGAGGAGGTTTCATCCCGGGCAGGTGAAGTCGCGGCGGCGGAAGTGCTACCCACCTCATACACAGTGGATCCTCCTCCAGACATGTTCGAAGAGAAAAGGGGGAAGAAAATTTTTTGTTCTTACCTAGAGAGAACGACGATCGGCGCACAGAGCTTCAAGAAATTTCGGCTAAGTCTTCGTCTAAAGGCAAGAGCGCATAAAGATCTAAACTCCAGTAGCCCTAGCCCTTTTATAGGCGAGAGCAGGGACTTCAGTGCAAATAGGCGGAATCTCAGGGGCTGAAGTGCAACCGTCGGAGGGAGCCGCATTTAATACAGACCTCGAAACCCGCATACGCGTCGTTTCGAGGGCACGCCAGACGACAAGTCTGACAAAAACCTTCAGACTCCCCCAACAGGAGCGCGACGCGTGTCCCTATGACGTTTCTAAAGCCCGCCTCCACTTCCCGCTATTTCCAGCATCCAAGGAGATCGTACGAATTCAAAACCAGTTCGTCCAGGCGACGATCGTCCGCTTCATAAGTAGATGAGTCGCTCGTCTAAAACAAGCGATCGCCAACAGTGCCACCTCACCCCACGTCTTCAACATCGGAGCGAGCTGGGGGGCAATTGTTGTGCGGCAATTTATACGCCTCGATGGCGAACGGCATAATGGTCAGGAGCCAGCTAAAGAAGACAGATGCTGGAAGCGCCTAGCGGTCGACTTCCAAGGCGATCGTCTATTGGCATCTGGCGATCCCCTCTAATGTCCGATTGGAGACGATCGTCCCAGGCCACGTGTGTATCCGACACCCGCCAAAGTCTGCAGAGACCGAATCTCAGGTGAAGACCCACGTGCAGATCCGCAAAAGGCGCCGCAAGAACAGGCCCTACTCCAGCCCATCAGCAGCTGTCAGTGATACGGACGGCCTCGCCAACCGACAGACCCGCCGAAAGGACCTAAGGTGGGACCGCCCTGGACAGCGAGAAGAGGCACCTGTTGCCTCCTCATTGGTTCGCGCATCTGGCTGCCAGCAGCAGCTGTGGACTTTAAGGAAACAGTCCCACGTGCTGGGACGATCGCCCGCCTTATTTAAATGTAGGAAACGGCGGTCGCCCGAGGCGGACAGGGATGTCCCAGCAACCCTTTCTCCTATAAATAGGAGGCCTCCAGCATTGGCAAAGGAACACAGTTTACAACGTGAACACATAACGCTAAAAGCAAACAATACAGAGAACTCTCCATCTTTGTAACAAGAACTCACAGAGCTTCAACTATGGTTCTTCCGGCAATCTTCAGCACTCGATAGCTAAGATAACTAAAGTATTTACACTCATTGCAATTATACTCTAACATTAATATCTGTACTCACTAGTATTCATATTAATAACATCTCGCGAGAGCATTCAAGCCCGGGACTAACAACCCCGGTAAATCTTGTGTTATTTATTTCTCCACGGGCGTGCTCTCGCACTTTGTTTGTTACTCGTTCATTCCATCATATCATCTCCAGATAATATTTTGGGTAACAACAACGATCTTGTCCGTGGTTTACCCAAACTCAAATTTGATCGGAAGCATTTGTGTGAATCATGCATAAAAGGGAAACATACTCGAGAATCTTTCAAACCAAAATTCGAGGTTTCCACTAGTCGTATTCTTAAACTTGTGCATATGGATTTGATTGGACCATCAAGATATGTTAGTCTAAATGGTAAGCTTTACACTTTAGTCATTGTTGATGATTATTCCCGTTTTACTTGGGTTAGATTTATTCCTCATAAAGATGATACATTTTTCGAGTTTTCCAAATGGTGTCGTTTGGTGCAAAATGAGAAAAGTCTTTCTGTAATTTCAATTCGCACCGATCATGGAGGTGAATTTGATTGCACTCCGTTTGAGCTTTTATGTGACAAATATGGTATTAATCACAATTTTTCGGTTCCTAGAATGCCTCAACAAAATAGGGTTGTTGAAAGGAAAAATCGATCTTTGGAAGAAATGTCAAGGACTATGCTTAATGAATACTCTCTTCCACAATACTTTTGGGTCGAAGCAATTTTTACGGCATGTTATGTGATTAACCGAGTTCATGTTCGTAGAACTAACCTTAAAACTCTGTATGAATTATGGAAAGGCAAAAATCCAAATATATCTTATTTCCATCCTTTTGGTTGCAATGTGTTTATCCTAAATAATGGTAAGGATAACTTGGGGAAATTTGATGCTAAATCCGACTCCGAAATATTTCTTGGTTATGCTACAAATAGAAAAGCATATCGTGTTTATAAAATTAGAACAAATAAAGTTGAAGAATCCATTCATGTTAAATTCAACGATATGATCTCACCCCCGAGAAAGGTAGAATATTTTGATGATGCAGGTATTTTTTCGGACTCTCATCCCTCAAACGAAATGGAGAAAATTTCGGAAATCCAAAAGAAGACAATCGAGAGTCTACCGAAAGATTGGAGGCACATCAAAGACCATCCAAAAGATCTTGTGATTGGAAACATTTAAGACGGTGTTCAAACTCGAAGGAGAACCATCGAATATATGGCTCATTGTGCTTTCGTATCCGAAATAGTTCCCAAAAATATATCCGAGGCTCTTGATGATGAAAGTTGGATGATGGCAATGCAAGATGAGCTTGTACAATTCATGCACAATAATGTATGGAATTTATTTCCCGCTCCTAAAGATAAAACAATTATCGGAACTAAATGGGTGCACAAAATCAAGTGTGACGAAGACGATTACCCAATTCGAAATAAATCTCGTTTGGTCGCACGAGGGTATAATCAAGAGGAAGGCCTTGATTACGAAGAAAGTTTTGCTCTCGTGGCTCGACTCGAAGCCATCCGTTTGTTATGTGCATTTTCCGCTCACAAAAAGATCAAACTATTTCAAATGGATGTGAAAAGTGCATTCTTGAATGGCTACATTCAAGAAGAAGTCTATGTCAAGCAACCTCCCGGTTTTGAAGATCATCAATTTTCGGATCACGTCTACAAGCTCAAGAAGGCACTCTACGGGTTGAAACAAGCACCCCGAGCATGGTATGATCGTTTAAGTCAATTTTTAATTGCAAATGATTATAAAAGAGGTAAAATCGATAATACCTTATTTGTGAAAATATTGAATAATGATATACTTGTTTGCCAAATCTATGTTGATGACATTGTTTTTGGAGCTACTAACGAATCATTATGCCAAGATTTCTCTAATCTTATGAAAGGAGAGTTCGAGATGAGTATGATGGGAGAATTAACATTCTTCCTTGGGCTTCAAATCAAGCAATGCGAAGATGGAATCTTTATTCATCAAACAAAGTACTCAAACGATCTCCTAAAGAAATTCAAAATGGAGTGTAGCAAAGTGATTTCAACGCCAATGTCCTCATCATTAAAGATTGAAAAAGATGAAAATGGCAAATACGTAGATCAAAAATTATATCGAGGTATGATCGGATCTTTTCTATATTTGACTGCTTCTAGGCCAGACATAATATTTGCTACATGCTTATGTGCTCGATTCCAAGCTAATCCTAAGCAATCACATTTAATTGCTTGTAAACGCATTTTTCGTTACTTGAAAGGGACCATTGGACTAGGTCTATGGTATCCCTCTTGCTTGGACTTTAATTTGATTGCATATAGTGACGCCGATTTCGGCGGATGCAAAATTGATAAAAAGAGTACTAGTGGTACATGTCATTTCATCGGTTTATGCTTAATATCTTGGGGAAGTAAAAAGCAAACCAGTGTAGCATTGTCTACAGCTGAGGCCGAATACGTTGCTGCAGGGAGTGCCTGTGCTCAGGTACTATGGATTAAAAATCAACTCCGCGACTACGGCATTTATTTTGAAAATACCCCTATATTATGTGATAATACTAGTGCTATTAATCTGAGTAAAAATCCCGTGTTGCATAGTAGAACTAAGCATATAGATATTAGACATCATTTTTTACGCGATCATGTGCAAAAGAAAGATATCTGCTTAATTTTTGTCGGGACGAAGGACCAACTTGCTGATATATTTACGAAACCTCTTCCCGAGGAATCATTTAATACTATTCGTTTGCAACTTGGTATGGGACATCTAGACAATTTTTGAAATTAGTCTTCTACTCGAGAAATCAATATCTTTGAAACGTTCCACTCGCTAGCGCGCGCTAGCTTCATTCTTTTAACGCGCGCTAAATTTTGTCTTCGATAGCGTACACTAATCCCTTATCACTTGCGTGCGCTAATTAAAATCTCCTTATTTCGATATTTGCTACTGGACAGTCCAGTGAGCTACCCATATATTCTTAACGTACGCTAATTATACACCCTCTGCGTACGCTAATTAAACCGGCTCAATTCACTATATAAACCCTGTTCAGCCCAGAAACATTCCCATCATCTCATAACGTACGCAAACACACCAGATCCCCTATCAGCAAGAACCCTAGCTGTAAAACCGACTCATTCAAATCCCGATTCCTTCTTCAATCTTTCAATTCCTTTCAGTTTTATGTCGAGCAAGGGCCGCAATGCTATGGAGAAGACTTACAAAAATGCAAAATGCCCTCGTGATCCAGAATACGACGCATCCCACTTCGTGTCATATACCGCGTCGAAGGTCTTTTCTGAAATTCTTCCTCAGGAGCAGTTAAAGGATTGTTACTTCTTCAATTTTCCAAGCCTGGAACGGGCGAATGTTGTCATCTCTGATTTTTTATCTTCCATTAGAATTTCTCGCTTTTTTGAATGTAAGGAACCTATCTTTCCCAAGATTGTTCGTGAATTTTATGCGAACCTTCACATTGCTGAGAGTGAAGGTTCCTCATCTCTAGTTTTAGGGAGTTTGGTTGGAGGATCGGTAGTGAAAGTCTCTTTGGAGATTTTGTCTCAACTTTTTAGTTTGTCGTCCGATGGTTTTTCGTGTTCTGGGAAATCGATAATTGAGGAGTCAGGCGTTAGGGAGATTGATGTCAAGGAATTTCTGAGCTTGAAGGCCGTAATCGACATCACCGATGAGGCTTTTGAGAACAATGATTTCACATTCGACTTCTTTTGGTTGCACTCACAAAATGCATAATGCCCAAAGTTAACATGCAGCATAAGTTAGTCGGAGTCGATAAACATGTTGTGTACCGAGTGCTGAATGATGACAAAGTTGATTTTGCCGCAATCGTCCCAAGCTGGATGAAGGTTAAGGGCGACCTCTTTCGGTCGAAGAATTATGCTTCTCGGTCCCGCAAGGCTGGAATGCCGTATGGTTCCATCCTAACGGCGATCTTCAAATTTCATCACGTGGACTTGACGAAGGACAAAGCCATTCCCGTCACACTCGGCCATGAGATCTCGGATTACTCGCTCAAAGCCATGCACTATGTCCGAATGATCAACCGGGGATGGATTCTCTTTCCATATCTTCATGAAGACGACTAAGTGGAGAAAGGGACTCGTATGCCTACACCGGAAGAGCGAATCACTCGACAAGGGCCTCACACCCTTCGGGAAATGCAAACCAGAGAATTCGTGAGGAAGCCCACTTCTAAGGGAAAGCGTCTGATGCGATAGACTCTTACCGAGGAAGAGGAGAGTGACCTCGTTTCACGAATGCGCAACATCGAGACTTCACAAATAGAGATCCATGAAGACGTTCGTTCTCTTCGCTCCGAAGTTCAAGGAGTGCGCGGGCTGCTTGAAGACTTCATTCACTTCACTCATCCATCATTCCCGCTTCCACCGTCCTCATCCGAGCATGCACCCTAGTTTTAGAACATTGATTCTCGTTGTAGCGACTTTTATTTCATATGTTTTTTATGTCTCGTGCCTTGGATATATATGTGTAATGATTGAACTATTTGCAATGAAATACGCATTTCTCTTCATTTGGTTTTCATGTAGTTTGGTGTTTGTTAATTGTATGTTCTCATTTTGGCAAATGGCATTTGGTTGGTATCGTATCTTATACGCAACGAGACAGGGGGAGTCCTTTTTTGTTATGTCAAAAAGGGGGAGAAACACTCCAAAAACCGGAACGTACTAACATATCGAACAAGTTACCTTGATTCGAAATTTTTTTAAAACCGTTTTTGCAAGTATATATTAAATGTTTTGACATCATCAAAAGGGGGAGATTGTTGACTCAAAGTATTTTGATGATGATCGTATTCAAAACATTTAACAAAATCTATCCCATCGAGCTGCTATATTGAAGGAAAATCATGTTCTTAGCGCACGCTATAGTCTGTATGGTAGTGCACACTATCGAGGGAAAAGTCACCTGCAGTCAGGCAAGTAATCTGCAGCCTAGTGGAGTCACCTGATGGGTAGCGCACGCAAAATACAAAATATCAATGCACGCTAAGCTGTTAATCTTAGCGCACGCTATCATCTATTTATAGCGCACGCTATCGCACTCAAGGCAGAGAGACAGTAAGGTCTGGATAGAAAAAGGAAAAGCATTTGCGCACGCTACGGATGTACACTTACGTACGCTATTCAGAGGTCTTAGCGCACGTTACATATCATATCTTGCGCACGCTAACGGGAAGTTTTTTGGTAGTCCAGTAGGGTCTGGACTCAAATCAAAGGAAGCTATTACGTACGCTAATCAAGCTAACATACATTATTTGGAAAAGTTGTAGCGCACGCTACAATACATGTGTTAGTGCACGCTAAGCATTCAAACTCCTACCGTTAGTCAACTTATCCGTTGGAACGCAAACGTCAAAAAGGAGATCCGCAAAATCTGGAAGGCTAACATTAAATAATGTTAACGCACGCTAATGTATATGTACTAGCGCACGCTACGTACATTTTATCCGTTGGAAAAGAGATGTTGGGGAGACAAACCGACAAGTTTCAATAGTCAAAAGTGAAGACCTATTGACCGACGATAACGCACGCTACAAAAGACCAATTAGCGCACGCTAGACGTATATTATGACCATTGGTACAGTTTAATGACCGTTCAGATCAGTCAAGTCAAAGAAGTCGGAGAGAGGACGTAGGCAAGTTTCCGAACCTCTATAAATCTTTGAGTCTTTTACTTTCCGCACTATTTTCTTTTATTCGCGAGAAAGTTCGATATTCCGCATTACCACTATTCAACCCCCTTCTAGTGGTGAATTTATCTTTTCATTCTTCATCTCGTAAATCCTGGGTTTCGCATCTCCGACACCATGTGTACCACTTTGATTCCCACGGCCCATTCCCCTGTTTGCCCCGGTAGTCTGATAAGAAGCGGATGGAGGCATACGGTCCTGGACAGAAGACTGAACTGGAGCATGAGACGCTACTGGTTCACGTCCTGGTTCATTCCTGCAAAAAGGAGCACGATGCCCATTCTGCCCACAAGTATGGCATGCGACGGCCGGCTTCGGGCATTTGGAGCTGACGTGCCTCTGGTCTCTGCAGTTCTAGCACACAACAGATGAGGGGACCACTCGAGAGTGCAATCCGGCTGGCTTCGACGCCATGGGTGGTCGATCAGAAGGGTTTGGCAGTGACTGGGGATTCTTGAATGTCCCCCGATTACTCTCAGTCTGGTTCTGGTTCCGAGATCTTTTGTTGTTGGACTGTGGTTGCTTCTTGGAAATCTCCTTCGCGGTGAGTTCGTATTCCAGAGCTTTCTCGATAAACTTCGGTAGGGTCGTACAGTGGTGATTCAACAGCTGCATTCTCATTCGGGGTTTAAGCGTCTTGAGAAAATATTTGATCTTATCAGCCTCCATTCGGAAAATCGACGAGGCAAAAGGAAGAAGTGCCTAAAATTTCTCGGCAACAGATAGTACATCATCGTCTTCAGATGGGTCTGGGTTCAGAAGTTCTGACATCTTGGCCTCACGGAGTGGCCCTGGATAGTAACGGTCTAGCATGAGGTTTTTAAATTCTTCCCAAGTATATACACCATCAGCTGGCCTCACTCAAAGCCACCAGGTAAGCTGCTACGGATACGCAATTCTCTTCGGGACAGTCCACCATCTCGAACAATTTCTCAAAGTGTTCAATCCAATGCACAATGTCAGCAGGCTCAGAGGAGCCTTCAAAGGTCGGAGGTCGCTGGCGAGAGATGTCGCTGATGATACGGATCATGGGTCCACCAAGCATAGGAGGTGGAGGATGAGGTCCATGTTGCTTGCCAGTAGTGGCCCTCTACATAGATTCCATTAATTGACCCATCTGGGTCATCTGAGACATCATGCCCTGCATCACGACGTAAGGATCGACACGCGCATCCTCACGCCCACTTTGGTGCGATTGGTCCCTAGAAGGCGAACCACTGTCTGCGGAACTATGATCCACATTCGCGCGTCTGTTGGCTCGTGGTATCGGGATTCGGTCCCTTACGCGGCCTCATCCCCCTCTACCACGGCCTCTCAGATTTCTTTCCATACTGAAAGAATCAATCATAATGATAACCATAAGTACAGTTTAAGATACTAATCAAAATTCATGCTAAGTTAATAGCAACAAGGAATCACATATTCGAGAAAACAGTTCACGATTAATTATCGACACCACGACTGTCATATAGAATATTACATCGACGTTGAGTCGAACAATTTCAATCATATAATAAATCCAGCATTTACCTCGAATTATCAATCAGATAAACCCTGCCACAGATCCTCGAAATAACAAGAACAACAAAGAGATCCATTCCAATATCAATATCATGCCAGTAATTAAATCATGGCTCGTAAATTACATACCATATTTGGCTCGTAGGGTCAGGCGCTTGCACAGGTCACACGTGACACGAAGGTCTTTTGATACTAGTTCATTCTACAACGACTCTTAAAGAGAAAACAACACTCTCCGATACCATATTCTGTAACACCCCAAAAGGCGGCTATTACAGTGCCGTGGACCCCACACTGGGACCCACCAGGCGATATCAAAATACAGATTAAATAAGTATTACTTTGTGATACCAAACCACAATAAATAGTCATTACTCCGATTAGGAGTTTATTAATGGTATGGCCAATGGCCTTATGATACACAGGATCCGAAATACAAGTACAAACCATTTGGAGATGGAATATACTTCAAATATCGATACAACCAGATAATAATTTAAATAAAGCAGAATTAAAGTAACATTACACGATTCAAACAATAACCGGACATAAAAGACATGGGGCCCCCGAACTATATCCCTCGAACCCTTCGCCGTCACCGTGCTCTTCCCGTGCCTTGCCTTTGCCTCGACCTAAAATACAACACAAGTATTTCGCCCAAAACACAGGGTCAGATATACATGATAAATGATTCTCCAGACATTATACAATCCACATATATTAGATCTCAAGAAAAACATCCCGACTATTGAACATACCCCTCGGGCATATGAATCAGTCCCAAAATCATCGAACATATCCAATCATATATGGACTATGAACGATTAAACAATATGGCTCAAGATGGACATCACAGTACACCCGATCCGGAAATGTGTCCGTGTACATGTCCACCCCGTATACGGAGTCCAGAATATACGTGTGACAATGTACCTAATTAGCCTCACAAACTACGTCTCGTGTGCACAGTTCAATACGGAAAACATCCACGTATGACTATATAAGTGCTCGGCTAAAAATCCGACACAATAATCAATCGGCATGCAAATATGATTCCAGATATGTCACGATACAACATGACAACGAATTCAAAAAATCACATATCCAATTAAGGATCAAGAAAAACTCACCGAAGTGACAACGAGGACCAACGGGATCAACGATTCAAAATGACGTACTTGGGAATGCAATCCCGTGATGAAAAACGGAACAACGCCAAGGACAATATCAAATTACGAGTCACAAATTTATAAACATTTCATATACATGAAACATATAAACATCACAAGAATCTAATCATCATTATAACCAAGCAAGATAACTTGCCTCAACTCCGTAGGCGAAAGATAGTCCTTCTCCAAATGATCAAACAGACGGTATCCTTGGTTAAACACTCAATCGAACAAGCAAACTTGAATGAAACGTAATCTATTCAATAACGTATCCACATAATATTAATATCAATTCGTAGGAAACGACACCCCGCAACCTACCCGAATAATCCATTCCACCCTAATGAATATCCTACCGATTAATGAAGGATTCCAATACATCTAGTTCGTCTTCCACAATCAAATTACTATATCAACAATGTCCTTTAATACTCTTGCCATTTCTATGAAAAAAACATCTTCAATTCACCAATAAAATCGGTTTAATGAATTTCCTTATGTTCTACAACATCTACTACTATACAAGGTTAATCATAACGAATTCGATACTCAAACTATTATAACCTTATCAATCACAATCAACAACTCCTTCTTAAAACACTATCCATTCTATCATGATGATCAAACACATCCTTAAGTTATCAACACATTAGATTAATACAAAGTTAATGTTGTATTGATCAATATCCTTATCATTCCTTGAAGATTGTGAAGCTGAACCATAATGATGTTAAAACTTCTAAGATTTCTGAACAAGAGAACATAATCCTATCTTTAGCATTGTCAAGTTCTTCCCAAGGTAACTAAATTCCTAATATGAGGCTTTAAACACTTTATGATGTCAATTCTATAGATCAAATCTAACTATGATGAAGCTAACTGATTATCAATGTTGTACTGAGATTAATTCATCCAGCAAGATGAGCATGATAATATACACATGGTTACTATCACTATAACATCAAGAACACATCCATTCCAAACCCTCATTTATCATATTCATCATGAAGTGTTCAAAGTTTAATTATAACCAGGTTTTACTTGATTAATTTAATTCTAGGTGAAGTATTCTACATTACTAACATTAACATACGAAAAATACAGAGGATAATCGTATACATACCTCCAGAAACAAAGAACAACCCTCAGCACAATAAGAAACACACTTCCAACTCAAGAACACCTTCTAACTTTGAATCAATGAGCTCCACTCCAAGTTACAAGACTCAAAACCAAGTTGGAGAAGGTTATTATCAGTCTAGGGAGGCAGGAGAGGGGATATACGGAGAGAAAATCTGGTTGGAGTTGTGAAGAAATGAAAAACAGGTTGTGTCTTTAAATAGACTGTACAGCCTTAATGTACGCTATCGAACAAATTTAGCGTACGTTAACAGTGTTACGTACGCTAACCAGTTGGTGTTACGTACATAATCGTCTTACAGGTGCTACTATCTTAACTTCACAGGCCATTTGCATACGCTAAAGAAAAGGTATTACGTACGCAAAATATGGTTGACTCTGACCGACACGATAGCCCAACCACCCTTCACATGCATGGCAACGGATAAAAATTTCACGTGCGGAAGTCAACTGATGTCTGATTCCCTCTTATCGTACGCAATAGATAACTACTTACGTATGTTAAGGCACAAGCTTAACGTACGTTAATCACACTATGTAGCGTACGCTACACCACCAGGATAGGTCCAAAAATGCAACTCTCCAATTAACATTAAAACAACAAACATAAAGTGAATAACAACGATAACTAACTCAATTCCGTAACATCTCTACATTGTAGTCATATAATAAATGCAACATGATTCAACGGTATTCAAATTATCTGAACAATACAACAGTAAGGATGAAGAATTACAGTCGGATATTACAGGTGAGTTGGCCTATCGGTTGACGTTACCTCTAGCCCTTAGCCATGCTCACAATGTATTTCACGTTTCTCAACTGAGAAGGTATGTTCCAGACCCGAGTCATATCATTGATTACAGGGATATCGAGATAGCAGATGACGTCACGTTTGAAGAGAGGCCAGTGAAGGTCCTGGAGCATCGTGTAAAGCAACCCCGGCACAAAACCATTCTGTTGGTTAAAGTACAGTGGTCGAGGAATGGAGTTGAGGAAGCAACATGGGAAACCGAAGAGAGCGTACGTGCTCGATACCTGGAGCTATTCATTTCTTAAGTTTCGGGACAAAACTTTATTTTAGAGGGGGAGGGTGTAATACCCGTACTTTTTGTAAATTTTCCATTCTGGTGCTCCTGTATTTTTAACACTTCTTGTAAGTATTTAGTGAGTTGATGTTGATCTTGGAGTTCATATTATTTGGAATTTACTTTTTCTTTCTCGGATCGTTGCTGCATTGGATTTTTGATGCGATTCTTTCACCTGTGCGTGAGGAGTAGCGCACCCTATGCTCCCGTCATAGCGCACGCTACTTGAGCATTGATAGCACACGCTATCTGTCGGCAGTAGCGCACGCTACTAGTGTATTTGAGGCAGACAGTGTTGGGATTCGGTGCCTAAAAACGAAGGCCCAGCGGAAGCGGTAAAATGAAAATTAATTCGATATGAATCCCTACGAGGATCAATCGAGCTACGTATTTACAAATATAAAATGAAGCACAAAAAGATACGAAAAATATACCCTTGTAGTCCGTTGATTAAATGGTGTCCTTCTCTTGAGCGATTCCCCGAGCTTTAGTTGATTTCCTTACGATCCAATCCGCTTCAAGCTCTTGGATGATCCAACGCCGAAAACACTGTGTATCTACTTGCCACGCGCCAGAGAAACGATCGCAACGACCAAACCTCGTTATCCTCTAAGGATACGGCTAGAACAAGATTATAGGAGCTTTCTAATCAAGATTATAACACTCTAAGTGCTCAATCTATATCCCTCAATTTATCCTCACAATAATTCTCTAAGAAAAACTATGAAGAAGATGAAGAACACTTTGAGAAAACTCCTTTCTCTCTCTCTTGCTTAAACTCACGGTTGAAGTGTGTAGGAGGAGAGATTGAGTCTTCAATTAAGTCTTCATTATATCCTCCCCAAATCAAGACCAAATCATCTATGAGGATAAATTAATAGATGTTGTCCCCTTGATACCTTATGTCATCCACCAATTAAGTTGGAGGCAAGGACTAAGGGGAAGGAAATAGGCGGCCGTCTATAAGGAATGATAAAGTTCGGTTCATTTCGGACTCCCATGAGTCCAAACAGATAAACTCCAATTCCATTCCGATGTATTTATATCAATTAATTAATCCAATTAATTAATCATATCAAATACAAAATAATATAATTAATTTCTCCAAGAAATAATTATATCTATGAATTAAATTAATCAACCAGTAATTTATTTAATTCATTAGGCCGTAAATTAATTTATCCAATAAATTAATTTACACATCCGATGTCCCAAAATTAATTAGACATCCAATGTCTAATAAATTAGATATCCAATATCTAATATTCATAAAGAGAGAATAAGCTCGATTCATTCCGTCGTCAATCCTATTGCGCGACTCAGTAGGTCCATCTCAGTTAGCAATGGGAGGAACCAAAGAGTAGTAGCACCACCTAGCCAGCCTGGCGGCTACACTGCTGTACCCCAGAACGAATGATTGGGATCATTCAAGAACCATTCTGTCGTGAATACTAGTATACGTATAAACCCTTCTTTCAAATGTCCCGATCAAGTTATAGGGTCACGGTCAGTCAAACCTTATCTGTACTTGACGCTATGCATGAGTTAATGCAAATCGAGATCATGGAGCTCTCGTGTATCCAATACAACTAGCTCCAATGCTTTGGCTAAAGACTTATGATCTCATCTGCTAATAACCGCACAGGACATATAACCCGTTCACTAACAGGAGAAAGAATTCTATCTTGTATTCAGTAGGACCTGCTACTTTCCCTTCAAGACGCACGTCGAGGTTGACCACCACCTTCCGATTTTCTGGGTCGAACTACTCTAATGAAAATCTTAACATCACAAGCACATCCCTACTAAATCCTCAAGTCGAAGGTTCACGAATACCTATTACAACCTTTCGATTCCATCATTGACTGTCCCGGAGTGAAATCTATGTGACGGATCGAGGGTGAGTCCGTTCGAGTATACTAATCTAATTAGCATACCTATAACGTGTGCTCCCACTAACCATTAGTGTTCGACAGGCACTCTCCATGTCAAAGAACACGTCATATAAGTCTTCACATAAACTTAACACCCAATCAAGTTTCATCGACTTGCGAACGATTAAGTATTTGAGCTATAGACCTTTCCAGTGCCGACCCCTTATCCAATAAGGAGTGGAATGTTTTGCTCTCAAATACACAAGTAGTTTCTATATAAATATTTACGAGTCAGGAGTACCACAGTGACTACCAGTAAATAAAGAAACACACATTTGCCTTATGATAATGAATTACATAATAACAAGTACAATGCTCTCACTCATACATCCCCTGAGTGGCATTCAAGGGCATACTCCTAACAGACAGTCCAGAAAGGTACCGGTCACGCGGTTTCACCGCTTGCCACCACGTTGTTGCCTCTTTGGCGAGGAAGTACTGAGTGATGGGTACCTTCCTCTCCTCAGAGCAGTTAGCAGCCTCGAATACTTTCTCCATCTCAAACAACCAACTCTCCCAACCGGAAGGGTCGGAAGCGCCATCAAACTGCGGAGGACGCATACGAATCACGTCCTGAAGTAGCTTATCATTACCATATCTAGTGGGCGGAATCGGGTTAGCATTGGCCTGGCCGACCAAGACGGCCTGAGTCAGTAGCGTCATCTGGTTCGCTACTTGCTGTAAAATATTTGCCACTCCAACGTTCTCATGAGTATTACCGGAGCTAGCAGACTGATCCTGCTGACCCCCGGAACTAGGTGAACATTGTTCGACAAGGAAGGCATAGCCGAATAAGTTCCTGAGTTACCGGACATGGCCGCCCCACCGGCTGCGCCACGTCTCCTACCGCGTCCGCGTCCTCTACCAGCAGGAATTCTGAAGAAGTAACGGGTGAGTACAATTCAAACGCAAAATGCAACAAGATACCAAGAAAGGAATAGAACAGAACAACATAACGAGTTAAGTTAGGAAAACTTACGAGCACCGGCGTAATGAGATGATGGCATCGCAGTGATACTGTTCAAAAACGACACTCGACTATACCTAAATAACCGACAGCCTAGGTAACCATAAACCTAAGCTCCGATACCATATTCTGTAACACCCCCAAGACGTTCAGGGCATATTACAGTGTCGTGGCCCCCACACTTGGGAACCCACTAGGCTAACAAACCGACCCGACAAACAAAAAAGACATACATCATCAATACACGAACAATTTCTCAATCCACGACATTCAAAATAAAAGACTGAAATCCGACAATACAATCTGACATCAAATCCACTCCCAAAACGGGTACACAAAATTAATAAATTCAATAAGGAAGTACTCGAGTACTTAAATCCATGACATAGTAAATAAATTCAAAACATGACACCAATAGACAACCGCTGAAAAGTATCATGCTTGCCCATCATCCTCATACGGCTCGTATGCTCGCTTGTCTCCAAGACATGTACCTGAAATACAAAAATCATTTCCCCTATTTAAGGGGTTAGCGACAACTGCTAGTGCAAGTACAATCCATTTGAACTACATTCTAATTAGATGAATAAATGCGCCAAAAATCATTTTAGAAATCATTTATATTCCGGAATATTTGCGGTGCACAAGCACAAAACACATTTCTCCAACAAAACAATTCAAAGTTAACCGTTGGTACGAGACTCACGGCCACCGTACCCCGCAGAGCCCCGTCGGACATCCCTAGGTGGTCAACCACAGTTCGTGATACGCACACACACGGCAATACGTATCCCTAGAGGCCCCGTCGGACAGTACCTAGGTGAACATACACATATCCATCCACAACAACCACGAATAACCATAATTCAAATACTAGAACATGTAAACAAATGTAAAGTATTTGCCTTTGAGACATCTTTGAAGGATCGGGAATGAAAAACGACTACGAACGGTCTGGGTGGAAAACGACGGTTCCTAAACAAAGGATCAACATAACTCAGTCCTAACGGACAACAATAATCGAATGGAATACACCCATAACCCCGATTACAAGCTATGACAATAAACGTTTAATCGATATGGGCGAGGGTTTACGTAAAATCTCCCCGAATCGATAATTCACGGATTTAACTTGATGAAAACAGATGGGAATCACCCAACAACAACAATCGGTGAGGAATAATACAACATATATGGACAATTCGGAATTACTCAAGTAAAACCCGAAAACCCCCCAAATTTGACAAGCCAGGGTTCCTGAAGAAAATACCTCGGATTCGGAAGATGGAGGATGATTACGCTAATGATGATATGTTAGCACGAGCCTACGGTGATGGAATTTGAAGAAAACTCCGATCAAAACTGGTGGAATCACCTCAGGTGTCGCCCGGATGAAGAAAACGAAGAGAAAGGAATGAAAATGGGGTTTCTGGTTTGCCCGCTGTTCTTAAAACAGTGGGCTGTTACGGTCGTAACAAGTGTTACATTACGGCCGTAACAAGGCCAATATTACGGCCATAACGAATGGGGTGTTACGGCCGTAACACCTGGGAGAGCGATCACGCATTCTTTGTCAAACTGCTCGGCGACTCCGAAACTCGGACCTGCTATCGAACCGAAAATATGGCTACGAAGAATATTCGATGTCTAGTCTAACTGTTACAATAAAACATCATTATGACTACCCGGGAATCCAAAATACGACAACGAATATGGATTTCCCTAAACTTATAGGAATTTACAAAAATGGCCCAAGTGCCCGAACATCACGATACGACGTCGGATTAACCAACCGAAAGTCACAACACGAACAACTCAACCATACAAACTTATGCAAACAAAGAAACTACGAAAACGAACGAGTTTTACGAGAATCGAACGTACATACGGCAAAATATGATATAAAATGGAATCACGTAAAAACATCACCAAAACTGGTCCAAATGGAAAAACTCCAAGAATAAAGTAGATTCAAAATGTCGAAACGGTTACAAGCGAGTCGATGAAAATAGACTTACACCAAAAAATGGAAACTGCTAAAAACGAAAAGGTACGGATATTACATTCTCCCCCTCTAAAAAGAAGTTTCGTCCCGAAACTTAAGAATCAAAAAGCTCGGGGTGGCTCGAACGTATATCCTCCTCCAAATCCCACGTTGCTTCTTCTACTCCATGCCTCGACCATTGCACTTTAACGAAAGAAATGGTTTTGTGCCTTAATTGTTTGTCTCGACGCTCCAAAATTCTGACGGGCCTCTCCTCAAACGTGACGTCCTTCTTGATCTCCACGTCTCCGAAATCAATAATGTGGGACGGGTCCGATACATACTTTCTCAACTGGGAGACGTGAAACACACTATGTACATGACTCAACGACAGCGGTAATGCCAAATGGTACGCTAACTCGCCAACTCTCTCCAATATCTCGAAAGGTCCAATATACCTCGGGCTGAGCTTCCCCTTTTTCCCAAAATGGAAAATTCCCTTCGACAGAGACACTCTCAACAGAACATGATCTCCCACCTCAAACTCCAAAGGTCGACGCCTAACATCCGCATAAGACTTTTGTCGACTCTGAGCTGCCAACATTCTCTTTCTAATCAATTCAACTTTCTCCCTCGTCTATAACACAAGGTCCGGCTCGGTGCCAACTAAATCGGACGGTTAATCCCAACATATCGGTGACCGAAAACGTCAGCCATAAAGTGCCTCATACGGTTCCATCTTAATCGATGCGTGCCAGCTATTATTATACGTAAACTCAATCAAGGCCAGATGCTCCTCCCAGTCACTACTCCAGTCTAACGCACGCGCGTAACATATCCTCGAACGTCTGAATGGTACGTTCGGACTGCCCGTCGGTCTGAGGATGGAAAGATGTACTCAAATGCAAACGTGTCCCCAATGCCTTATGTACCGCCTGCCAGAAGTGCGATACAAACTGGTCATCTCTGTCCGAAATAATAGTCCTCGGCGTACCATGAAGTCTCACTATCTGCGCGATAAAAACACGAGCCAATCTTTCTGGACCCCAAGTATCCTTGATGCCTAGAAAATGTGCCGACTTAGTCAGTCGGTCCACGATCACCCACACCATATTCATTCCGGTCTTCGTCCTCGGCAAACTCGTAACAAATTCCATCGAGATATCCTCTCACTTCCATTCTGGGACGGGAAGTGGTTTCAACAATCCGGCTGGCCGCTGATGCTCGATTTTGACTTGTTGACAAGTCAAACACTTATCCACAAACTGAACTACCTCATTATTCATGTCTTTCCACCATAAATTCTTCCTCAAATCATTATACATTTTACTCGAGCCTGGGTGGACTGAGTAAGGCGACGCGTGAGCCTCTCGCATAATAGTCTGCCTCTCAACTCCAAGTCGTTCGGAACACAAAGCCGACCTTGGAATCCCAACACACCATCCTTATGTATCATGAATCCCGGGGCTTTCCCCTTCCTTCATTTTCTCAAAGCTGAATAAACATCGGGTCTTCCAACTGTCCCGATTTAATGTCATCGACTAGTGACGAACAAATCTCAAGAGTACGCAACTGCCCGGAACACTCTAGTAGTACAATCTCAACGCTCAAACTCATCAACTCTCGCTGGAGTCCTGGCTGAGCCGTAAGTAACTCAAGCGCCCGAAGCGATACCGATTTCCGGCTCAAGGCATCCGCCACCACATTTGCCTTTCCCGGATGATAAAGGATCTCGAGGTCATAATCCTTAATCAACTCCAACCATCTCCTCTATCTCATATTTAGCTCTTTCTGCGTGAATATGTACTTGAGACTCTTGTGATCGGTGAAAATCTGACATGACGAGCCATACAAGTAATGATGCCAGATCTTCAATGCAAATACAACCGCGGCCAACTCAAGATCGTGGGTAGGGTACTTCAACTCGTACGGTTTCAACTGACGGGAAGCATAGGCAATCTTCTTCCCATGCTGTATGAGTGCACATCCGAGCCCTTGGCCCGAAGCATCACTAAAAACTGAGAAGCCCTCATTACCACTCGGTAAGGCCAAAACAGGAGCGGTCGTCAACCGCTTCTTTAACTCCTCAAAACTCTTCTGCCTCTCATCGATCCACACGAACTTCTCTGACTTTTGTAACAACTGAGTAAGTGGTTGAGCGAGCTTATAAAACCCCTCGACAAATCTACGATAATACCCGGCCAAACCCAGAAAACTACGGATCTCCTTCACGTTCTTGGGCGGCGCCAAATCCAACACTGCCTTTATCTTATGTGGGTCCACACGAACACCCTCAGCCGAGATCACGTGGCCGAGAAACATAACCTCCCGTAACCAAAACTCACACTTTGAGAACTTCGCGAAAAGATGTTGAGTTCTCAAAATACCTAACAAGATATGCAAATGACGGACATGTTCCTCCTCGCTCCTCGAGTAAATCAGGATATCGTCGATAAAAATGACTACACACTTATCGAGGTACTCGATAAAGACTTTGTTCATAAGCTGCATGAACACGGCTGGGGCGTTGGTTAGCCCAAAAGGCATAACCACAAACTCATAGTGACCGTATCTCGTCCGAAAGGCCGTCTTCGGAATATCGAAATCCTTCACTCGGAGCTGATAATATCCCAATCTCAAATCAATCTTCAAAAACACGGTCGCCCCTTGAAATTGGTCGAACAAATCATCAATCCTCGGAAGCGGATACTTGTTTCTGATAGTCACTTTGTTCAACTCACGATAGTCGATACACAGACGAAGTGACCCATCCTTCTTCTTCACAAATAGGACCGGTGCGCCCCAAGGTGAAGCGCTCGGTCGAATATACCCCATGTCTAGCAACTCCCCCAATTGTTTCTTCAACTCAAGCATCTCGGCAGGTGCCATACGATATGGTGTCTTAGAAATCAGTGACGCACCTGGCTCTAAATCAACAGTAAACTCAACCTCTCGGTCTGGCGGAAAACCCGGCAACTCATCTGGAAAGACGTTAGGATACTCACACACTACTGGAATAGACGAGAGCTCGACTCCGCCTTCTTCCGATCTCAAAGCGTAACACCAATAACCGGTGCAACCTCCTCGAAGAAATCTCACCGCCTTCATGGCGCTTATCAGAAATCTCTGACTACTCCGCTTGCGTCCCACAAAAGAATGCTCGGTACCGTCAGAGGCTAACATCGAAACGGTTCTCGTTCTATAATTCATGATTGCCCCATGACGGTCCAGCCAATCCTCACCAAGAATTAAATACTCATCTTTAATATCTACCGCGATCAGATTAGAAGGCCAAACCCTCCCCGCGATACTCACAGAAAAATCTCTAATCTCACGATCCCCATGATGCTATCCCCACTAAGCAGTTTAACAACAAATGGTTCACACGCAACTTGCCAATCAATACGCAGACGACGCACACAATACATAGACATGAAAGAATGTGTAGCACCAGAATCGAATAACACGGTAACAGGATGGTCAAGGATGTGAACGGTACCTGTAGCCACCATCGCGTCGGGATCTCCGGCTCATCTCATCTCATACACACGGGGCGGAACAGACCCCGCACTAGAAGCTCCCCCTCTAGAAGGCTGTCCACGTCCTCGACCTCTACCAAAACTCTGCTGAGGCTGAGAAGCTATCGGTGCCTGATTCACACTCGGTTCCCCCGCAGCTGGGGCTGATATCTGAGTAACTGGTGCCCGAGCAGCATCTGTACAAAACTTAGCACGATATCCCATCCGGCCACAAGTAAGACACTGAATCGGAGGCCTGTCACACTCACTCATCATGTGTCCGGGACGACCACAGTTAAATCAGGTAGGACCACGAACGGAACCAGTAGGAGCAGACTTAGAACCGTTTCCTCGCCCAAATGACGGGGACTGACTCCCGAAGACTCGCGAACCAGACTGAGCCTTCTGATACCCTCCAGACTTGCCTCCTGAAAACTGGCCGGAGGTCTTCTGCTTCTTTCCCTCGGCTTCCATCTCTGTCGCAAAAAACGACATCTCATAAGCCATCGCCTTATTTTGATACTCTTTCAAAGTTGTGCACCCCAGACCAGACATGTAGTGACACACCCTCGGTTTCATCCGCATGTCAAAGTGGCAGATCTTATCAAGTTCATCTCGGACTTGGTTTCTCACATAATGGAGTTGTTGGTTGTAGTCCTTGATTGCCTGCGAAATCGGGACATCTTGGGGCTTAGCCTCGAAGAAGGCTCGGATCCTTCCCTCTTTAACTAGCCACGGACAAAACTCGTCCTCCATCAGCTCTCGGAACTCTGCCCATGTGGCTGCCCGGTCACGCGGTTTCACCGCTTGCCACCACGTTGCTGCCTCTTTGGCGAGGAAGTACTGAGCGATTGGTACCTTAATCTTCTCAGAACAGTTAGCAGCCTCGAATACTTTCTCCATCTCAAACAACCAACTCTCCCAACCGGAAGGGTCGGAAGCGCCATCAAACTGCGAGGACGCATACGAATCACGTCCTGAAGTAGCTTATCATTACCGGATCCAGTGGGCAAAACAGGGTTAGCATTAGCCTGGCCGACCAAGACGGCCTGAGTCAGTAGCGTCATCTAGTTCGCTACTTGCTGTAAAATATTTGCCACTCCAACGTTCTCATGAGCATTACCGGAGCTAGCAGACTGATCCTGCTGACCCCCGGAACTAGGCGGAACATTGTTCGAAAAGGAAGGCATAGCCGAATCAGTTCCTGAGTTACTGGACATGGCCGCCCCACCGGTTGCGCCACATCCCCTACCGCGTCCGCGTCCTCTACCAGCAGGAATTCTGAAGAAGTAAAGGGTGAGTACAATTCAAATGCAAAACGTAACAAGATACCAAAAAAGGAATAGAACAGAACAACGTAACGAGTTAAGTTAGGAAAAACTTACGAGCACCGGCGTGCTGATATGATGGCATAGCAGTGATACTGTTCAAAAACGACACTCGACTAGACCAAAATAACCGACAGCCTAGGTATCCATAAACCTAAGCTCCGATACCATATTCTGTAACACCCCCAAGACGTTCAGGGCATATTACAGCGCCGTGGCCCCCACACTTTGGAACCCACCAGGCTAACAAACTGACCCGACAAACAACAAATACATACATCATCAATACACGGACAATTTCTCAATCCACGACATTCAAAATAAAAGTTTGAAATCCGACAATACAATCTGACATCAAATCCACTCCCAAAATGGGTACACAAAATTAATAAATTCAATAAGGAAGTACTCGAGTACTTAAATCCATGACATAGTAAATAAATTCAAAACATGACACCAACAGACAACCGCTGAATAGTATCATGCTTACCCATCATCCTCATATGGCTCGTATGCTCGCTTGTCGCCAAGACCTGTACCTGAAATACAAAAATTATTTCCCCCATTTAAGGGGTTAGCGACAACTGCTAGTGCAAGTACAATCCATTTGAACTACATTCTAATCAGGTGAATAAATGCGCCAAAAATCATTTTATAAATCATTTATATTCCAGAATATTTGCGGTGCACAAGCACAAAACACATTTCTCCAACAAAACAATTCAAAGTTAACCGTTGGTACGAGACTCACGGCCACCGTACCCCGCAGAGCTCCGTCGGACATCCCTGGGTGGTCAACTACAGTTCGTGATATGCACACACATGGAAATACGTATCCCTAGAGGCCCCGTCGGACCGTCCCTAGGTGAACATACACATATCCATCCACAACAACCACGAATAGCCATAATTCAAATACTAGAACATGTAAACAAATGTAAAGTACTTGCCTTTGAGACATCTTTGAAGAATCGGGAATGAAAAACACCTACGAACGGTCCGGGTGGAAAACGACGGTTCCTAAACGAATGATCAACATAACTCAGTCCTAACGGACAACAATAATCGAATGGAATACACCCATAACCCCAATTACAAGCTATGACAATAAACGTTCAATCGATACGGGCGAGGGTTTACGCAAAATCTCCCTAAATCGATAATTCACGGATTTAACTTGATGAAAACAGATGGGAATCACCCAACAAAAACAATCGGTGAGGAATAATACAACATATATGGACAATTCGGAATTATTCAAGAAAAACCCGAAAAACCCCCAAATTTGACAAGCTAGGGTTCTTGAAGAAAATACCTCGGATTCGGACGATGGAGGATGATTACGCTGATGATGATATGTTAGCACGAGCCTACGGTGATGGAATTTGAAGAAAACTCTGATCAAAACTGGTGGAATCGCCTCAGGTGTCGCTCGGATAAAGAAAACGAAGAGAAAGGAATGAAAATGGGGTTTCTGGCCTGCACGTTGTTCTTAAAACAGTGGGCTGTTACGGCCGTAACAAGTGTTACATTACGGCCGTAACAAGGCCAATATTACGGCCGTAACGGATGGGGTGTTACGGCCGTAACACTGGCCGGATCGCAGCTCAGTCTGGCGCATCGGCCCAAACTGCTCGACGACTCCGAAACTCGGACCTGCTATCGAACCGAAAATATGGCTACGAAGAATATTTGATGACGAGTCTAACCATTACAAGAAAACATCATTCCGACTACCCGAGAATCCGAAATACGACAACGAATATGGATTTCCCTAAACTTATAGGAATTTACAAAAATGGCCCAAGTGCCCGAAAATCACGATACGACGTCGGATTAACCAACCGAAAGTCACAACACGAACAACTCAACCATACAAACTTATGCAAACAAAGAAATTACGAAAACGAACGAGTTTTATGAGAATTGAACGTACATACGGCAAAACATGATATAAAATGGAATCACGTATAAACATCACCAAAACTCGTCCAAATAGAAAAACTCCAAGAATAAAGTAGATTCAAAATGTCGAAATGGTTACAAGCGAGTTGATGAAAATAGACATACACCAAAAAATGGAAACTGCTAAAAACAGAAAGGTACGGATATTACAGGTGCGGGCCGTGCGGCTGCGGGAGGGGGAGGGGGGAGTGAGAGATTTCAGAATTTCTAACCTAATTTGTGTTATATATCAATGGTATAAGGCCATGTTTGGTGCATGATTAAAAATTTTATATACCAAAGGCCTTAGGCCTTATTTGGTGTGTGTGTGTGTGTGTGTGTATGTGTATGTTACCAGGTTTTTTTCGGTTTTTTCGGTCCGGGTCTTATCGGTTTCGGTTCAATGTTTAGAACTCGAATCCAAACTCGTTAATTGTCGGGTGAGTTTCGGTCCCGGATTTTTCGGTCCGGTTCTTGACCGGGTTTCGGGTTCACTCGGACCGCTAACAGCCCTAGTGAAGAACTCCATGAGATATCATCATCCATCCATATCTTCAAGCTTCTAGTTTGGACTATGCAACGTCTAATCTTCCCCACCGCTCCAAATTGAGGTAAACTTCGCTTGACCCTAGATTTTTGGGATTTGGGGGTTTTCTTTCCGATCTCTTTGATTCAACTTGTTGTTATAGTGGAATACGTCGAGTATGAATTATCTATCTTGGATACATATTTTCCTACGGATTTATTGGTATATTTCCGGAATTATTGAGTATTTGAGATGGTTGATTGTGATTCACCATCTAAGAGTATTATTGCCGGAATACATGTATCGCGGGTAGTAATTTTGGAGGGATTCCAACTTATTTTCCTACCGATGGATTATTGATAGTTGATTACGAACTTGCTTAGGCTCGGAGTTGTCGATTCCTTCGACCTTGGTACTTTGTTGTTCGTACCCTTTTCTCTCATCTAGGCAAGTGAATCTTGTGAAATTTATATTCTTAAATGTGAAAAGTACTGCATACGAGTGTGAAAGTTATATTTGTTCACTCTGAGAGGGCCTGACGAGGCCGAGGAGGGATCCACGCATTGTCGGGTCCGTGAACATTTGGGTTAGCCACTCCGAGATGGCCTGACGGGGCCGATGAGGGATTCGCGCATTGTCGGGTCCACAGTTAACCAGGGAGAAATTGTCATTATTGAGATATACTTGGATAATTGCATTTTTTGGAAAATCATTATCATGACTTTGAAATTGGTGCATGTGATTTTTACGTGTAAGATGTGACGTTTCACTTGTAATAAACCCTCTCGTGTGGGGAAAACTCTTTTCTGGTATTTCAGGTCCGAGGGATCTGAACGAGCGAGCACCGGGGCGGTGCGATGATGAAGGTGAGACGTGATACTGTGGCTAGTCGTGTTCTCTTTATTTTGAGCATTGTCCCTTTGGCCCGTTTTATCCTTGTATTAACAAATGGTACTCGAGTACTCTAGGAATTCCTTTCCCGATTGATGTATAACTTTCTTGTATTTCCTTATGATCTTGGATGTTGTTTGATTTGAGCTTTCTTGTCTGTCTTGGATTCATTGATTCCTGTGTGGTATGTTATGTGTAAAAATTAGCCTAGTGGGTCCCAGACAGGGTTTCACGGTGCTGTAATATTCTCCGAAAATCTCGAGGGTGTTACAGTAAGATGACCAAAAAGGTTTTTAAAACCAAGAGAAACCGTGCTCAAAATGTGTTAGAATTGATTCATACAGATGTACGTAGTCCAATGAATATCCAGGCTAGGGGTGGTTAGAATACTTCATCATGTTTATAGATGATTATTCGAGATATGGATACATCTATTTGATGCGACGTAAGTCTGAAGCCTTTGACAAGTTCAGAGACTTGAAGGCTGAAACGGAGAAGCGTCATGGGAAGAGTATCAAGTCACTACGATCTGATCGTGGTGGCGAATACCTTAATGGAGAGTTTTTAGATTTATTGGCAAATGAGGGGATTTCGTCCCCGCTCACTGCGCTGGGAACTCCACAACAAAATGGTGTTGCTGGGAGAAGGAACATAATTCTTTTAGAAATGGTTAGATCAATGGTGAGTTATTCGGATTTACCTATTTCGTTTTGGGGATACGCCTTGGAAACAGCGGCGTACATTCTAAACCTGGTGCCTTCGAAATTAGTTCCAAAAACACCCACACAAATGTAGAGTGGGCGAAAGCCCAGTCTAGGACATGTTCGGATTTGGGGTACTCCAGCACATGTGCTGAATAAGGAAGCTGATAAGTTAGCATCTCGTACAGAAGTACGAGTATTTGTAGGATATCCTAAGGGAACAAATGGTGGCTTGTTCTATAGTCCCCAAGATCATAAGGCCATTGTTAGCACCAATGCCCGATTTCTGGAAGAGGATTATATGATTAGTCACAAACCCACGAGCGAGATACTTCTGGAAGAATTAAGGGCTGAGACTCTGTCTATACCAATCATACAAGTGCCAACTAACACTGCACCACGTATCGATTCTGAGACTTTCACACCAACTCAGGATTTGCCTCATCGTAGTGGCAGGGTTGTTCATCAACCGTGTTGTGCGGCATTTAAACACGCCTCGAAGGCAATCGTCATAGCAGTCGGGGAGTCTACCATAAAACATATACTCGGGGCAAACACTCTGAACTCGGCACCCACGGCGATCGCCTTTTGTTGATTGGCGATCGTCTTTTGTTGATTGGCGATCGTCTCGTGCCACGTATTAATCCAACATCCGTCAAAAGTCATCAAAGCCCAAATCTCGGGCTGGGACCCGCGTGCAGATCTCAAAAGGTGCTGACAGACAAGATCGATGCCCACAGCCTGTTACCTACCTCACCTACCAACAGGGCCGCAGACCTGCGAAAGGTGCTGACAGACAAGACCTGTGCTCACAGTCTGTCACCTACCTCACCTACCAACAGTGCCGCCGAAAAGGTGGGTGACAGCGGCTCAGGACGCATGCGAGTTCCCGTCGGACCAGACCGTATCAAGAATAATCGGACTTTAAGGGAAAAGCCCCACGCGATGAGACAATCGGCCGTCTTATTATAATATAAATAACGACGATCACCTGCGATCGCAGGGGGGCCCCCAGGAACTTGGTCTGCTATAAATAGGAGGTCCATAACACAGAATAAGGGCTTCGAAAATACAGCAAACAAGAGAGAGAAAAGAGAAAGACATTCTCATACACAGAACATCCATAGCAAGAATTCACAGAACTCCATATCTGATTCTTCCGGCATTCTATACGCTCCACAGCTTAGAAAACTAGAAATCTTTACACTCTTTGTGATAGATTCTAACATTAATATTTGTACTCAACAGTATACTTATTAATAAAATCTCGCGAGAGCATTCAAGCCCGGGATTAACAACCCCGACAAATCTTGTGTCATTTAATTTCTCACGGACGTGCTCCCGCACTTGTTGGTTACTCGATCATTCCAGCAATACTATCTCCGGATAATATTTTGGGTAACAACAATTGGCGCTAGAAGGAGGGGTCTTACCTTCACTTTTATTCCGATCGTCTCGAAGAACACTCATTGTTCTCCGGACTCACACTTGAAGAAACACTCACTGTTCTTCAAAAGAAATAAACCTTCAGAAAAATGACGTCTGCAACGACCTCCAAGAGAGCCACCCTGAGATCTGCCGGAAATATCATTCCGGCCTGGACCGAATCCCAGCCCGCGGCGGAGGGTGACTGCGGCGACGCTAGGTCCTCACTCCCGCCCCCAAGGGACGGCCCTAGCCTCTCACTCGATCGGGCCTGCATCATGGAGCAGTTGAGGAGGCCATAGCCGTCCTCGAGAGCGACGGATTACATGCGACTCGCCCACCATCACTCACAACCATCCGCCGAGCCGGCAAGTGGAAGCTCAAAGGGATATATGTTGAGAAATCAACAGAAACCCCGAGCCGCAGCAAAGGCTCGTAAGGCGGGACGACTCCGTCTTCACCCGCCAGGAGTGATCTCGTGGCGACCGGGCGGTGCCCGAGTCGGGAGGCGTCGGAGTCCGAATCCGTCACCAGGAGTTTGGCATATCCGACTCCCAGAAGACAGGCCGGTCGACAGGCCCCCACTCGCCCAAGAAATGAGTCTGCGGGTAGAGAACTCGTCATCCACCATGGGGTTCGGGGATCGGTACATGATCGCCTCGGCTCGCGCTCCGGTAGTCAATCAGCAAGCAGTCAGGCCACGGTGATGGCCGCAATGCAGCGCCAGCTCGACAAAATGAGGGCGCTCCTAGACACTGGGGCAGGCGCCAGGAGATCGATCTCTGGACCAAGCGAACCACTCGCGGTCCAGATCGAGCTCGCCCCGGTTCAACCAACAATCGCTCCCACGTACGCCTATATGAGGGAAGATCGGATCCGAGACCCACTTGAGCAAATTCCGGGTCTACATGACCGGATGTGGAGCCTCGATGCGACGAAGTGTCGAATGTTCCCACGACTGGGCGACCTCGCCACAGTGGTACATCTCACCGCCACCCCGCTCAATTAATTGCTTCGAGAAGCCGCGAACGACTTTACGTCGTACTCGCCGCCAAAGTCGCCGCTCAAGGCCCCCACCGCATGATGAAAATCAAGCGGGGAAGGACGAGCCGGATGAAGATTACATCGAACGGGTGGACGCGATAGTCCTCACCGGTGAACCCCTTAGCGACGAGCTCGCCGTCTATTCAGTCCTGGGGGGATTCTACGGCCACTCACCCATGTTCAGGCATCTCACAAAGGATATCCCCCCGACCTACTCGGTCTTCCGCGTCAGAGCCGCCGATTTCCTGGCCAGGCAGAGGATGCTCTCCCTCCGTTTAGATGAGGAACCCACCGGAGAGGGGAAGACGCCATCCCATGTCCAGAAGAAGGCGGTCGCCAAGCCCATAAAGGCGGTCGCAAAGCCGCCTGGCGAATTCAAAGCCTTTGGTGATGTAGAGGTTCACCTCCTCCACAACCTCAACTTATCTCCAGCCCACATCTTCAACGCAATTAAGGGGCGGGAGTGGCTTTCCAAACCAAAGCCAATAAGGGACCACGGTCATCTAGACCGTAGCAAATTCTATGCCTACCACAAAAGTCCCGGCCACAACACCAGCCAATGCCGCGACCTCCTCAGGCAACTCTGGCGACTGTTCGAAGAAGGCAAATTAGACAACTTGGTCACCAAGCCAGGACCTCGAACAGAGAGGACCGGAGGGCGCGAGCGCCGGCAAAACGAAAGGACGCCTCCCAATCCGGTCGCTAGGATCGAACACGAGCCAGAGCATTCCGATGAATCGATTCCTCCGATCAACCCTGGCGGTCGGATTAATATGCTTCAAGCAGGAGGTGGGAACCTCGGGGGCCTTTCCCCGGTTTCCACCGCGTCAAACAGGAAGCGGAAGGCCGAACTGAGGGCATTCGCCGGGGTCCATATTGTGGTGCCTCCAGAGCCGACCATCGCTAGAGACGTGCTCATCACCTTCTCCAACAAAGACAGGGAGGGGGTACAATGCCCCAAAGAGGATGCATTGGTGATCTCTACCTGTATCCTTGGGAAGGCGGTCGACCGCGTGCTGGTTGACAACGGGAGCTTCTGCAATATCATATTCAAAACAGCTCTGGACCAGCTCGGAAACTTAACCAAATTCATCAAGCCATTCGACACCGTGCTCCAAGGATTCGGCGACAGCACTGTCCAAGCCTACGGGAGGATCAAGCTCTCCGTCGAGCTGATATGCTTTTACGATCCCAAGGTTAGGATTACTAGGAACCTAAATTTTGTAATCATAGATAGACCCAGCATCTATAATGGGTTCCTAGGTCGTCCATTCTTAGAAACCTTTGAGGCGGTCGCTTCGTCTTTCTTTTATTGTATCAAATTCCCCACTACCGATGGGACGGTCGGTACTGTAAAGGGGGGTCAGCTAATGGCAAAAAGATGTTTGAATTACTCCTATGTCGTTACTATTTTCAATACTTCCCCCGATATGTGTAACGTTGAAACGATCGACGATCGACCCATGGAGATCGACGAACCAAACACATCGTACCAACCCAACTCAGAGGACGCCATCTCGGATCAGTTAACGGACGACATCGAGCCAAGGATCGGTTTCGAGCCGAGTCTCGACGTCGATCCAAGGATCGAGTCCGGAAATCGTTCCAAGCAAGAAGCGACCGTCCCCATCGAAGAGTTGGAGAGTATAGCGATAGATCCGGCTCGTCCAGAACGGGAAGTACAGATCGGCGCAAGCATCGACCTCGCACTGAAAGGAGATCTGGTCAATTTGCTACGTAAGAACATCGGAGTCTTCGCCTGGTCGCATCAAGATATGGTTGGCGTAAGTCCCGAGCACGCTTGCCACTATCTAAATATCGACCCGACGATGAAGCCTGTTCACCAAAAACATAGGAAATTCGGCCCCGAAAAATACGCGGCGCTCGACATAGAGGTCCAAAAGTTACTCGACAACAAGTTAATCGGGGTAGCTACAGATGACCCACAATGGGTCGCCAACGCGGTACTCGTCAAGAAGCCAACTGGTTCCTGGAGGTTATGCATCGACTTCACCGACCTCAACGCGGCTTGTCCAAAAGATCACTTTCCGATGCCTCATATTGATCACTTGGTCGATAGTACTGCAGGCTGCGAAATGATGTCATTTATGGATGCCTTCGCCGGATATCATCAAATCCCAATGGCGGAGAAAGACATAAAACACACATCTTTCCACACGGAAAAAGACATATACTTTTGAGTCCGAATGCCGTTCGGCTTGAAGAATGCGGGGGCAACCTACCAGCGACTGGTCAACAGGATGTTCGCTAATCAGATCGGCAAGACCATGGAGGTCTACATCGACGACATCGTGGTCAAAACCTCAAGAAGGAAGATCACCTCAATGATCTCGCCGAGACATTCGCCATCTTCGAAAAATTTAACATGAAGCTGAACCCCAAGAAATGCAACTTTGGGGTGGGCTCCGGGAAATTCCTGGGGCACATTGTCAGCCAGAGGGGGATCGAGGCGAATCCCACCAAGATACAGGCGATCCTTGACATGCAGGAACCTCGAAACATCAAGCAGGTACAACGCCTCACAGGTTGTCTGGCCGCCCTCAACCGCTTCATATCTCGGCTCGGTGATAAAAGCAAGCCTTTCTTCGCGACCATCAAGAACAAGAAGTTCGCATGGACGAAGGAGAGTCAGATAGCGTTCGCCAAAATAAAGGAATATTTATCCAACCCCCAGATCATCCTCGGCAAAGCCGATCCCTATGAGAAATTATTCCTTTACCTAGCGGCCTCGGAGGTCGCTACCGAGTGCGGTCTTGGTGCGAGCGGAGGGACTAGTCCATTTGCCGATCTACTATGTTAGTCAAGCGCTCCACGACGCTGAAACACGCTATACACCTTTGGAGAAGATCGCCTACGCTCTAGTCATGAGTGTCCGTAAGCTAAGAGCCTACTTTTTCGACCATCAAGTGGAGGTTTTGACAACTCTCCCTCTAAGGCAAGTTCTACATCGACCGGACACCAACGAGCGACTTCTCAAATGGTCACTAGAGATCGCCCAATACGGCATCACATACGCTCCTCGTATGGCGATCAAGGGCCAAGCTCTGGCGGACTTCATGGTGGAGTTAACATTCCCTCACAGTCCGACCCATATCGGTCGCCCTGCCTGGAAGCTGTACGTTGACGGTTCGGCGACCAACTCGCGATCAGGGGCAGGGATTGTCCTCATTAGCCCCAACGGACAAAGTTTCACAAATGCCGTGCGTTTCGAGTTTCGTGAGACCAACAATGAAGCCGAATACGAAGCCTTGGTAGGCGGGCTCGACCTGGCTCTCGCCCTAGACGTTCGTCGCCTCCATATCTTCATGGACTCCCTCTTGGTCATGAACCAAGTCAAAGGAGAATATGAGGCACGCGGCGAACAGATGATCAAATACCAAGAGCTGGTCGCCGAGATGTGCACGAAATTTGAAGAAGTATAAATCGAACAAGTCCCGAGAGAGCACAACTCTCAGGCCGATGCCCTATCCAAGCTAGCGTCGTCAGATGGGGCAGCCGATTTCTCTAATATCCAAATTACAAAGTCAGCAAGGTCGGCAATCGAAATAAACCCGTGGCCACGCTTGCCGCCGAAGAAAGCTGGATGACTCCGTTCATCACATACTTGAAGGACGGGACGGTCCCTGACGACCGTATCAAAGCTCGCCAACTCCAGCTCCGAGCGACCAGATACACCCTATTGGACGATCGTCTTTACAAGCGAGCTTTCAGCCTTCCCCTCCTCAAGTGTATTACACCGGAGGAAGGACAGCTCGTTTTAGCCGAGATCCACGACGGAATCTGTGGAAACCACGCTGGCGGACGAGCTCTCATCCATAAGACAACCAGGCAAGGTTTTTTCTGGCCGTCACTTCAGAAGGATGCGATCGCCTATGCCAGGTCGTGTCATAGATGTCAAGTAATGGGACCAAGTATTAAAATCTCCCCCGAGCAGCTCACCTCAATGTACAGCCCATGGCCATTCGCTCAATGGGGCATCGACCTTATAGGTCCCTTACCGACGGCTCCGTAAGGTCAGAAGTTCGCCATCGTCGGGGTCGACTATTTCACCAAATGGGCAGAGGCCGAACCGCTAAACAAGATCGGCCAAGAGCAAGTGATCAAGTTTATCTGGAGAAACATCATATGCCGGTTCGGTCTACCCCAGGCCATCATCTCCGACAATGGAAAGCAGTTCGACGGCTTAGAAGTCATGCAATTCTGTGATAAGTGGGGAATCAAAAGGTTGTTCTCGGCTCCCTATCACCCTCAGACGAACGGGCAGGTAGAGGCAGTGAACAAGATCCTCAAACACACAATTAAAGCGCGACTCGAATCCAGGCTAGGATGATGGGCGAGCGAGCTCCCAGACGTTTTGTGGTCTTACCGAACAACGACCCGCAATTCAACGGGCGAAACCCCATTCGCCCTCGCCTTGAGCAGTGGTGATTCCCTCGGAGATCGCCGTCCTCAGCCATCGAACCGAGCAAGAGATGACGATCGATAATGATGTGGCCCGGTGGATCGACCTCGACATGCTCGAAGAACGTCGACTGACCTCGGAAATGAAGAACACTATCCACAAAAGGAGATCCGAAAAGTTCTTCAATTCGAAGGTCAGGGAAAGGCGGTTTCAAGTGGGCGATCTCGTCCTCAAAAAGATCCAAACCCACACAGGTGTCTTTGGACCAAGTTGGGAAGGCCCCTTCAGAATATCGAAATGGCTAACTAAGGGAGCCTACGAGCTGGAACACCCTGACGGTACTCCGGACCGATATCCCTGGAACGCTGTACATCTGAAGAAATACTATCAATGATAACTTTGTATTCATTTTCAACTGCCAAATGTACAAGGAATATAATGAAATATTGTTGTTCTCTATCCCATCTATTCTGGCGATCGCCCCACTAGCATATTACATACCGTCGAGGATCGTCGTTCAAGAATGACAATCCGAGGTAGAAAACAATACAGCCATGGCACTGGAGGCCACTACTGCCTCGTTGAAAAGCTCCTCAAGCTCTGCGGGTGCAATCCCCGCACGAATAGCCTCTACGGCCGTATCCACGGGGATTCCCGCAGGAATTCCCTCCCAGTCCGGCGAAGCCGCGGCGGCAGAAGTGCTTCCGGCCTGGAAGACCTTAGATCCTCCCAACATATTCTCAAAAATTAAGGGAGAAAGAAAAATTGGGTTTCTTACCTAAAGAAAGGAAGACGGTCGGCACAACAAGCTTCGGAAATTTTTGCAGAGCTTCAGCAGGAAGGCAAGGACGCGTAAAAGATGAAAATAGAGTAGCCCTAGCCCCTTTTATAGATGGAGGCGGGGGTCTCTGTGCAAATAGGCGAAAGTCCGAGGGCTGGGATACAACCGACAGTTGGGGAACGCAATAAATGCGGCCCTCGAGTCCTGCGTACACGTCTTTCCGAGGGCACGCCAATCGACAAAGTCTGACGAACCATCGGGCTCCCTCAATAGAAACGCGACGCGTGTCCTTGCATTGTTTCGAGACCCGCCTTCTTTTCTCGCCGCTCCCAGTGCAAAAGGAGATCGTCCAAATTTGAAATCAGATCGTCCGGTCGTCTAAAACATTGGCGATCGCCAAAAGTGCCACCTCACCCTGTGTTTTCAACATCGAGCCGAGTCGGGGGGCCAATTGTTGTGCGGAATTTAAACACGCCTCGAAGGCGATCGTCATAGCAGTCGGGGAGTCCACCATAAGAGATATACTCGGGGCAAACACCCTGAACTCGGCACCCACGGCGATCGCCTTTTGTTGATTGGCGATCGTCTTTTGTTGATTGGCGATCGTCTCGTGCCACGTATTAATCCAACATCCGTCAAAAGTCATCAAAGCCCAAATCTCGGGCTGGGACCCGCGTGCAGATCTCAAAATGTGCTGACACACAAGATCGATGCCCACAGCCTATCACCTACCTCACCTACCAACAGGGCTGCAGACCTGCGAAAGGTGCTGACAGACAAGACCTGTGCTCACAGTCTGTCACCTACCTCACCTACCAACAGTGTCGCCGAAAAGGTGGGTGACAGCGGCTCAGGACGCATGCGAGTTCCCCGTCAGACCGTACAGCCGGCTGTCAGTAACAACCGCGGACTTTAAGGGAAAAGCCCCACGCGACGAGACGATCGGCCGTCTTATTATAATATAAATAACGACGATCGCCTGCGATCGCAGGGGGGCCCCCAGGAACTTGGTCTGCTATAAATAGGAGGTCCATAACACAGAATAAGGGCTTCGAAAATACAGCAAACAAGAGAGAGAAAAGAGAAAGACATTCTCATACACAGAACATCCATAGCAAGAATTCACAGAACTCCATATCTGATTCTTCCGGCATTCTATACGCTCCACAGCTTAGAAAACTAGAAATCTTTACACTCTTTGTGATAGATTCTAACATTAATCTTTGTACTCAACAGTATACTTATTAATAAAATCTCGCGAGAGCATTCAAGCCCGGGATTAACAACCCCGGCAAATCTTGTGTCATTTAATTTCTCACGGACGTGCTCCCGCACTTGTTGGTTACTCGATCATTCCAGCAATACTATCTCCGGATAATATTTTGGGTAACAACAAACCGAAACGATTCATAGGCGTGGGACAATCTTCAGACTCAATCCCAGGCGAAGATGAATCGGATCCCTGGACTTATAAAGAGGCAATCCAAGATAAAGATGCTGACTCCTGGCAAGTAGCAATGGAATCGAAAATGGGATCTATGGATTCCAATCAAGTGTGGGAGCTAATAGAACTACTTGATGAGGTACAAGCCATTAGGAATAAGTGGGTCTATAAGTGAAACAAATGAGGTGACAGAAAGGTTGAAACCTTCAAAGCGAGGCTTGGAAAGGTTACACTCAGATTATGATGAAACCTTCTTGCCGGTAGCCATGCTTAAGTCAATCCGGATTCTTTTAGCTATAGCTGTGCATTTTAATCTGGAGATTTGACACATGGATGTCAAGACTACATTCTTGAATGGGAGTCTAGACAAGGAAATCTATATGCGCCAACCAGAGGGATTCAGTGCTGAGGAGAAGAGCACTTAGTGTGCAAGTTTAAGAGATCCATTTATGGACTTAAGCAAGCATCTAGATCTTGGAACACTCGATTTGACGAGGTAGTCCAGTCATATGGATTTGTCCAATGTCCGAGTGAGAGTTGTGTATAAGAAATACGATAGAAACGTGTTGATGTTTCTTATACTGTATGTAGACGATTGATAACACTCATTTTTACACATATTTTTGCACCGATTTTCCGGGTTTTAAGATCCTAAAATGTGTAGAACTGTGTCGTTTATACTCATATTGTGTTTATTGGACTCGATCATGCTTGGGTACATTTTATTGATTTTATAGGTACTTTATGGACATAAATCAAGTAAGAACGAAGTCTCCAACCCCCAATACATATCAAGCAATGCGGAAACGAGAGATCGGAGTCAAAACGGAATCAAAACGGTGTCAAAACGAGTCAACACGAGCCCGGCCGTGTCAATCAACACGGTTCGTGTCATTATCCCGGCCGTGCAATATTGACACGGTCGGGTTTCACATCCAGCGAGTTTTTGCTTATCCAGACGAGTATGACACGGGCCGTGTCATTCGACACGGTCGTGTCATTTGCTCGGCCGTGTCATTTGACATGGTCGAGTTCCCTGTCCAGCGGGTTTTAGCATTTTGAGCGCACTATGACACGGGCCGTGTCACTTTTCGGTGGAAATATCATCTTTTGACATTTTTGCAAGATTTGTGTAGAAAAAGTGATATTTTTAGCTTTATAAATGGAGGATATGGGGCAAGACTTGAGATATGCTGAATTTGGAGAGATTGGAGAGAGAGAAAAACAAAAGATCAAGGGGCTTTCTTACCAAAAAAGACGGAGTTTTGAAGAAATTCTTGAAGAACACTTCAAGAACATTTGAAGGCTTCAACCGGGATCAATCAAGACACACCGCGAGTTTTATCTTCTTCCTATCTTTTATTCATTTTGTTGTTTTTAGCATGAACATGATGATTATTAATCTTCCTTTCATTACCATATCCAGCTAAACTCTTTAGATTCCGGGCATGGGAGTACGTTGATTTGCTATGATTTTGAGGGATTGATAATTATATTTATCTAGTGTGATTTCTTTATCAAATACTTGGTTTTGATTCATGTTTAGACACTTGATCAATGTTTTTACATGTTAAACTTAATTGCTCATAATTCGAGAGAAGAGGGCATTAATAGGTTTCGAGTATTTGACGTAGTAAATTACGAGATTGAGAAATCGGTGATGAACTATGATGATATCTAATCTTATGAACATTTTGGAGTTAGATAATTTATAATAGACGGAGATGTTGTTATATGTTGTTTAATCTACGTTTTAATGCATCTCGAGAGAGACTTTAGAATATTGTTGTGATCATCGTTTTGGAAACGCACTTAGAACTTTTTGGAACCAATCCCGACTAAATTTAGTAATCAATGGAAACCTAGCCTTGGAATCTACCTTTCTAAACTCTTGCTATTCGCTTCCATTCGGATATTTTCAATTGTTTTAATTTATTGTGATCATTGTATGTTATTTCATTAATCATCCATTTTACCTTTCGATCGTCTAGATAAAACCGGGAACACTATAATCTAGTACTCAACATAATAAGAATATTTAGTCTCTGTGGAATACGACCAAGTTTTTGGCGCTGTTGCCGGGGATTAAATTAATTTTTGTTAGTGTTGATATTACGATAAGTGTTTCTAGTCTTACTTTAGACATTTTCTTATTTGTTACTTAACTCATACAATTTCTACTCAGGGAGTGCATGAACACTCGTTCATCTCGAGTGCCTTTAGAAACTTTCATCCCGGAAGTAGAAGCATTTGCTCGAAGAACAAGTGCTACCTCAAGGAAACTAAGAAGGGATCTTTTTGAAGACATGGAGAGAGCGGGAGACAACGTGGAAAGGGGCAACGCGGACTAGAATGCAGTAATCCAAGACAACGAGGTCAGAAGGATTGAAAACCCACCAACTAGGGTGCAATCAATTCGGGATGGATTCCGACCGAAACTAGACCGAAACTTTGGAGGAATCACTCATGTTCCAAATTGTATGCGTAATATCAACACTAACAAAAATTAATTTAATCCCCAGAAGTTTTTGGCGCCGTTGCAAGGGATTAAATAAATTTTTGTTAGTGTTGATATTACGATAAGTGTTTCTAGTCTTACTTTAGACATTTTCTTATTTGTTACTTAACTCATACAATTTCTACTCAGGGAGTGCATGAACACTCGTTCATCTCGAGTGCCTTTAGAAACTTTCATCCCGGAAGTAGAAGCATTTGCCCGAAGAACAAGTGCTACCTCAAGGAAACTAAGAAGGGATTTTTTTGAAGACATGGAGAGAGCGAGAGACAACGTGGAAAGGGGCAACGCGAACGAGAATGCAGTAATCCAAGACAACGAGGGCAGAAGGATTGAAAACCCACCAACTAGGGTGCAATCAATTCGGGGTGGATTCCGACCGGAACTAGACCGAAACTTTGGAGGAATCACTCATGTTCCAATCAACGCTCATAATTTCGAGTTGAAGCCCGCCTTAATTTCAATGGTTCAACAAAATCAATTTGGAGGATTTGCTGTCGAAGATCCACATGCCCATCTCACTCATTTCATGCAAATATGTGATACTGTCAAAATAAACGGAGTCTCGGATGATGCCATATGCTTACGTTTGTTTCCATTCTCTTTGAGGGAGAAAGCAAGAAATTGGCCTCAAACTTTAGCTCCCGGAAGTATAAAGACATGGGAAGCATTGAGCGAAAAATTTTTGTTCAAATTTTTCCCACCAAACAAGACAATGAAGCTAAAAAGTGAGATTACTCAATTTCATCAATTGGATTCCGAACCGTTATATGAAGCTTGGGGACGTTTCAAAGATATACTAAGGCGATGCCCTCGACATGGGTTCCCCAAAGACCAACAAATGTGTTTCTTCTACAATGGTCTTATGGGGGAAACAAGAAATTTTATTGATGCTTCCACGGGAGGGGCATTGCTAGCAAGAAGCGCTGAAGAAGCGTATGGATTGATCGAAGAAATGGCTATGAATAACTATCAATGGCCAATGGAAAGATCAAATATTAGAAGGGTGGCTGAGATATCCGATTTGGATCCTATAAAGGCATTAACCGCGCAAATGACGATGTTAACTACTCAATTGGGGGCTCTAACAAAAGGAGGTGATTCGAAGGGAGTTTCTCAAGGAAGTTCAAGTTCACTACCGTCCGATCCATTGGAGGAGGCACACTACATTAATAATCGGAGTTGCAACAATTACCGGAATAATCCACCATCGGGCTTCTACCATCCCTCAAATCGAAATCATGAAAATTTTAGCTATGCCAATCCAAAGAATGCTTTGCAACCACCGGCCGGATTCAAGGTATCAAATGGGGAGATAATTGAAGAAGCAAAGCCGACGTCGAATCTCGAAAATATTCTAGTTACCTTCATGATGGAGACAAAAAGCCGATTTAGTCGAGATGAGGAGAAATTAGACAAAATCGAAGGCCATGTCACTCAACTAGCTACTACCATGGGAGCTCAAATGAAAAATCTCGAAACTCAAATTGGACAATTAGCTAAAGTTGTCGGGAGTCAACATCAACGGGGACAATTTCCAAGCAATACCGAAGTGAATCCAAAAGAGTCGTGTCAAGCGATCACCTTAAGAAGTGGAACAAATTATGAAGGGCCAAAGATGCCAAGTGAGGAAGTTAAGGAGGATCAATTCGAAATTGAAAAGGAAGAAGGGAAGCATGATACATCAAAGGGGGATGAGAAGCCTAAAATATCTCCTAACTCTACTCCTAACGTTCCACTCCCTTTTCCTCAACGTTTCAAAAAGAAAAAGTTAGATCACAATTCGCAAAGTTTTTAGACATCTTCAAGAAAATTAATATCAATATTTCCTTTTGCAGATGCTTTGGAACAAATGCCTAACTACGCAAAGTTCTTGAAGGATGTGATGTCAAGAAAAAGAAAGATGGAAGATCATGAGACGGTTAAACTAACCAAAGAATGTAGCGCTATTATCCAACACAAATTTCCTCAAAAGCTTAAGGATCCCGGAAGCTTTACCGTTCCATGCACTATTGGAAACGTCTCATTCGATAAAGCTTTGTGTGATGTAGGTGCTTTGATTAACCTCATGCCGTTATCTATTTTCAGGAAATTAGGTGTCGGAGAAATGAAAGCCACAACGGTTATGCTATAATTGGCGGATCGATCCATAACACATCCCAAGGGGATTGTTGAAGATGTGCTTGTAAAAGTCGACAAATTTATTTTTCCAGTGGATTTTGTTGTCCTTGATATGGAAGAAGACGGAGATTTACCACTTATCCTTGGACGTCCATTTCTAGCAACGGGAAAGGCTCTTATTGATGTTGAAAGGGGAGAACTAACACTACGTGTTAACGACGAGCATGTTCTATTTTCTATATTCAAAGCTATGAAATTTCATGATAATACGGAATATTGCAATGTTATTGACCATATAAGCTCGTATGGAAAGAAAAAAATCTTACACTCATTATCTTCGGATCCGTTAGAATTTGCTCTTACGAATTCATGTTTTTCTAGTGATTAACTTTGGAGTTTGACGATTCTGACTTGTTTGATTATGTTTCTGAATTGAATTCTCTACAGGAAAAAACGCAAATCAATACATTCGATGATTTTGACAAAGGGGAGCATGAAGTAGTTGCAGAAATCAAGCTGACGGATGAATCGAACGTGTCCAATGACATGGACAAAAATTTGGGGTCCGTTTCATCTCAATCCGATTCATCTCAACCAAGCTTGGACCTTAAAACCCTCCTGGAACACCTCAAGTATGCATTTCTAGATGATAACAAGTCCAATCCGGTAATTGTATCCTCTTCACTTTCATCCACTCAACTAGATAAATTGCTTCGTGTATTGAGAGCACATAAGTCGGCTATAGGATGGTCTATCTCAGATTTGAAGGGAATTAGTCCTTCCATATGCATGCATAGGATTTTTCTTGAAGAAAATTTTAAACCTAAAGTGCAAAATCAATGAAGACTTAATCCCATAATGAAAGAAGTGGTGAAAAAGGAAGTACTAAAACTTTTAGATGCCGGGATGATATATCCAATTTCCGATAGTGAGTGGGTAAGTCCAACGCAAGTTGTATCAAAAAAAGGAGGGATGACCGTAACCAAAGACGAAAAATATGAATTAATTGCGATGAGAGTAGTTACGGGATGGCGACTATGTATAGACTATATGGCTTTAAATGCGGCTACTCGCAAAGACCATTTTCCCCTTCCCTTCATTGATCAAATGCTTGATAGATTGGCGGGGCATGAATTTTTCTGTTTTCTTGATGGATATTCAGGGTATAATCAAATCTACATAACACCGGAAGATCAAGAAAAAACGGCTTTTACATGTCCTTATGGAATTTATGCTTATCGTAGAATGCCGTTTGGTTTATGTAATGCTCCAGCCACGTTTCAACGTTGTATGATGGCTATCTTTCACGGTTTGATCGAAAATATAATGGAAGTTTTCATGGATGATTTTTCGGTGTTTGAAAATTCATTTGATCATTGCTTGCATAATCTTACTTTAGTTTTGCAGCGATGTGAAGACACTAATCTCGTGTTGAATTGGGAGAAATGCCACTTTATGGTGCAAGAAGGAATTGTCCTAGGCCATCGAGTGTCCGCCGCCGATTTGGAGGTTGATAGGGCGAAAATTGTTGCCATTGAGAAACTTCCCCCACCGAAGAATGAAAAATCAGTTAGGAGTTTTCTTGGACACACGGGTTTTTATAGGAGATTCATAAAAGACTTTTCAAAAACCACTAAACCTTTGAGTAAATTGCTAGAAAAAGATACCACTTTCATTCTTTCTAACGAATGTTTGCAGGCATTTGAGACTTTAAAGAAGGCATTAGTGAGTGCTCCTATCCTCGTGGTACCGGATTGGTCTCAACCTTTTGAGATCATGTGTGATGCAAGTGATTATGCGGTCGGAGCTGTGTTGGGACAACGTCGTGAGAAACTCTTTCGGGCTATTTATTATGCAAGCAAAACATTGGACGGAGCCCAACAAAATTACACAACAACGGAGAAAGAAATGCTTGCCGTGGTATTTGCTTTTGATAAGTTCCGATCATACTTAATTGGGACAAAGACGATAGTACACACGGACCACGCAGCTATCAAATACTTGTTTGAGAAGAAAGATTCTAAACCTCGCCTAATTCGATGGATCCTTCTTTTACAAGAGTTTGACGTGGAAGTTCGAGACAGAAAAGGTTGTGAAAACGTGGTAGCCGACCAATTATCTCGCCTCGAGTACAAAAAGGAGGAGGAACCCGAGATCGAAGGGATTAAAGAAGAATTTTCGGACGAGCGGCTTTTTATGATAGAAGCTAAATTTCCGTGGTTTGCTGACATTGTTAATTTTTTGGTCGCAGGTGTGCTACCCCCAGATTTATCTCATTATCAAAAGAATAAATTCCTACACGATATCAAGTTCTATATGTGGGATGATCCATTACTTTTTAAGAGATGTGCCGACATGATCGTAAGGAGATGTGTACCGCAAGAGGAATGGGATTAAATTCTTCAACAATGTCATTCATCACCAACTGGAGGACATTTTGGAGCAACACGGACTGCTGCAAAGGTGTTGCAAAGCAGATTTTATTGGCCTACGCTATAAAAAGATTGCTATCTCTTCATTAAACAATGGGATAGATGCCAACGAGTAGGAAATATTTCAAGACGTCATGAGATGCCCCTAACCAACGTAATTGAGGTTGAACTATTTGACATTTGGGGTATCGACTTCATGGGTCCATTCTCATCATCATTCGGAAATAAGTACATTCTCCTAGTGGTCGAGTACGTATCTCGATAGCTCGAGGCAATTTCTTCTCCAACAAATGATGCTCAAGTAGTAATGAAATTTTTAAAGAAGAACATCTTTTCCCAATTCGGAACTCCAAGAGCATTAATCAGTGATCGGGTTTAACTGTTTTACAAGAAGCATATGCTCCTATCCATGAAGCAATAATGTATTTAATTAGACATTCGTCTCTAGGTAAAAAATGGAAAAGATATTGCATAAAAAATAATATTCATCCAAAGAAATTTTCAAAAGATGTGCCAAATCGTTGGAATTCTACTTACAATTTGTTAAATGATAGTTATGAATATCGTATTACATTATGCAATTTTTATAACGAAGAACAAGTACTCGTTTGCTTATTGCCAACTCAATGGGATAAGTGCTCTAGTTTAATGGCACTTTTAAAAATCTTTAAAGAGGCAACTGAATCTTTACCCGGTGTTTATTATCCTACTTCTACACTTGTTGTTGAACATTGTGTTAAAATTGTACTTGTATTCAAGTCTTTAATTAAAGTTTTCGAGTTATTTAATTGTATAAAAGAAATGAGAGACAAATGGATTAAATATTTCGCCTATATTCCTCCGGGTTTTTTAGTATCTAAACTTTTAGATCCTCAAGTTAGAGAGGAAGGTTTGCTAAAATTACTTTCACTTTACTATAATGCTTTATTTCCTAATCCTATTGCTAATTTTAATCCTCTAAATCCTAGCGAGTTAGTTCAAAATGCAAAAAATTTATTATCTACTCTTTATCGTGAATATGCTTGTAGTTATAGTGGTAGTCTTGATCTTGGTACAGGTTCTTCTTCTCCTGTTCACATTCCTTCTAGTAGTAGTACATCTTCTTTTGGTTTTGCTATTCCGGATCTTAGTGAATGGAATGCCTATCAAGAAGATTTATCCCGAAAACGAACAAGGTACCAAAGTAATGCTTATCAAGAACTTGAAAATTATTTAACTACTTGTGAATTGGGAGCTTTAGAACGTGATTCGGATGGTAATAACAATCTTCTTAAGTGGTGGGCAAAAAGGTCTACAATATTTCATGTAGTTGCCACGATTGCGAAGGAAATACTAGTTGTCCCCGCCTCAACAGTTTCTGTTGAACAAGCCTTCAGTGTAGGAGGATACATTCTGGATGAACGACGATCTCGATTGACGCCTCAAAATCTTGAAGCCCAAGCATTATTGAATGATTGGGTGAAAGCCGAGTTACGCCAACAAGAACCAAATTATAATGAACAAGAAGACAGTGATACACATGATACCGAATCTAGCAATGATTCGGTTGACTTGGGTGATTGAACCATCTCCTCTCCACCTCCACTTCCGCTCCCTAAGGTAAGTATAAGATAAGTGAACTACGAGGACTTTGATTCCTAAGGTAAGATGATACGTAGGCAACTTAATCCAAATATTTAAAGTTGAAATTCTTAATTTTAACTTTGAATATTTGAATTAAGCTCAAGTCCATTTTATTTTTTTTCTTTCCCCCCACCAAATTTAAAAATGAACTACGAGGACTTTGATTTTGATTCCTAAACTCTAAAGTTACGGATATCAAATACGTAGGTGCTTAATTCAAAGATTTAAAATTACAAAATTCAAGTTTAGACTTTAATATCTGAATTAAGCTCAAGTCCAATTTTTACCCCATATTTTTTTTAAAATTAAAATTTAAAAATAAAAAAAAACCGCCGAACCGCCGGTTCGGTTCCGGTTCGAAACCGGCGGTTCACGATTCAAAACCGTAACCGTGAACCGCTATAAGGTGGTTCGGTTCCGGTTCCGATTTTTGGCAAACCGGAACCGGCGGTTTATGAACCGGCCGTTGGCGGTTTTGAACCGCCGAACACCTCTAGTTGTTGCTACTCTATATAAATTGTCATTTGAGGTGGCCACGGGTCGAGTTGGGCCGGCCCGCAGGCTGAGCTTGAGCTGGCAGGGCTGAGGTTTGATGGGACGGGATGGGTCGGATTGGGGATAGCCCCCCGGGCTATTCGTGGGCCCGACCGGCCCGAGCGAGCCTCATTTATAAAGAAAAAATTATTCTGAACTTAAGAAAATTTATTTTGATTCTAAAAAGTGTGTTTCGAATTTAAAAAATCTATTAATGTTAAATTAAAAAATTAATTAAAAACTATTTGATTTTTTAAAATAAATATGATAACATTAATAAAAAATTAATTTTAATATCTACTTTGATTTTTTTTAAAAAAACAGGTTAATACTAAATTAAAAAATCATTCTAAAATGTTCGATTTGAATTAAGATAATCTGTTTTGAATAATAAATTATTTAATATTAAATTAAATGGGAGAAGAGGGGAAGATGCGCTCATTATGTGGTTCTTTTTAAGGAGCTCATGTTCGCAATACTAAGGGGATGTTTACCTTTTTTCCATTAATCTCTGAATGGATTAATCTGTCTGATTTGAAAAAATATCTTATTATTTCTTTCTTTTCTGAATGAACTATTTGAATGACAGAAATGACCATTTTACCCCTCAATATGAATTGAGTCCTTTTTGATAAAGGACGGATTGAGTATTTTGGTTTATATAATTAATTTAAATAATATGACATAATATATATTTTAATTTATACAATAATATATATTCATAAATTATATTATAATTTTCAGGTATATTTAAATAATCAGACAATATTTTTATAAATATATTAAGTTATATTTTAATATATATAGTTATATTAATTTTTTTAATAGTCAATATAAAAAATCAATTTAAATAATATAACATAATATATAATTTAATTTATATTATAATATATATTCATAAATTATATTATAATTTTCAGGTATATTTTAATAATCAAACAATATTTTTATAAATACATTAAGTTATATTTTAATATATATAGTTATATTAATTTTTTTAATAGTCAATATAAAAAAATCAATTTAAATAATATAACATAATATATATTTTAATTAATATTATAATATATATTCATAAATAATGTTATAATTTTTAGATATACTTAAATAATTAGACAATATTTTTATAAATATATTAAGTTATATAATTTTAATATATATAGTTATATTATTTTTTAATTCAATATAAAAATAAATTTATATAATATAACATATTATATATTTTAATTTATATTATAATATATTCATAAATCATATTATAATTTTCAGGTATATTAAAATAATCAGATAATATTTTTATAAATATATTAAGTTATATTTTAATATATATAGTTATATTAATTTTTGTAATAGTCAATATAAAAAAATTTTATATAATAAAATAAATATATATTTTAATTTATATTATAATATATATTCATAAATTATATTATAATTTTCAGGTATATTTAAATAATCAGACAAAATTTTTATAAATATATTAAGTTATATTTTAATATATATATAGTTATATTAATTTTTTTATCAATAAATAGTTTATATTTTATGACTTTTAAATATATAATATTAATATATATTTTAAATTTATACTATATATACTCAATTATAATTAAGATTATATGATAATTTATATATACTCAATTCTTTTATTATTAGATAGGGTAATTTTGGTATATTGGGGAAGCATTTCTGACTTAATGGTAAGGACACCCTAAAAATTGCTTAATGAAAAAGATATTATTGAGATCATTAAGTTGAAAGTAAACAGCAAAATATAGTTGATCGATTAAGCTGATTAAGCATTAAGCTGATTAAGTAAAAAGTAAACAAGCCTTAAGCCTATTAACAATCGGATAATGGCTGAGCGAACGTACTAGTTATTCATAAACTGAATACTTTCTTCATTCTGTTGTAACTGTTTTGAACTTTTAAATTATTCGCACTTTATTTTGACCATATTCTATGATTTATAAGTAAGGAACAATATAGTCATGTTGAATATCGTTAGGTTCGTCTCTACATATATTTTCGAAATATTAAGTTTTAATATTTTTTAATCACAAATAATTAAGTATTAATAGTCAAAATTATGCATCGATAAATATAAAAATCTAAAAGTTGCAGTTGTAACATAACGGAGGTAGTACTAATTATTTCTTAATTGAACATTCATCCACTTATTACTAGATGTCCATTTAATATTGGAGTATATACTAATTATCCATATATTTTCTTCAATCTATATTTTAAGTTATATAATTGGAAAACATTAATTTTAAAAACTATTATATAGTATTTAATAAATTATTAGAGTTTTATTTTGAAAATAGACTTTTACATTGAAAGGAAATCATGTTTTGAAAAGTTAGATAATTGAGTGGGGTGGATGGAGTAAAAGCTAAAAAATAATTATGTTAGAGTAGGTTTGATAGTCCAACTAATCAGTTAGTTTATACATTAATTTATAACGTATTAAATGCTTGAACTTTTTAAATATAATTAAAAAGGGTATTACTAAACACTGACCTAAATTACCAGACACCGCCCTTTAATATTACTTTTTTGCTCATTTGACAATTTTTCATTATTTCTACCCAACACACCAACACACAAGTTTTTCGAATTGAAATCTAGAAACAACTTTTCATTTATTTTACAGAACACACAATTTAATATATATCGTCAATATCATCGACAACTGCGAAAATGGACGAGAATTCACATCTGGAGGTAATTTTTTCGTAGAAAATGACGCAGACGTCTGAATATTCTGCCTGTCCCATGGTACAGGCGTCCACAGATTCCGCCTAGATCATGGTACAGGCGTCTGCTACGGACGCTCCGTCCTAGGTCTAGGCGTCTAAACCAGGCGCCTGAACCATGGTCTGGGCGTCCGATTCAGACGCCTGTGCCATGGCTAGGCGTCCGATTCAGACGCCTGTACCGTGGCCAGGCGTCCATGCCAGACGCCTCGGCCATGGTCCAGGCGCAATTTTTGGACGCCTGGTCGCTTTTTTGGCATGATTTTAAATTTTAATAATAATATTATTGGTATTATTATTAACATTCTGTCAATTAAAAATTTCAGGTTATATTGGAAGAATTTGAAGCTGACGGCGTTGATTATAGTGGTTATTTCGTTAATGACGAAATATTCGCTAGTGATTGTGATGCGATTGGTTGGGCGAAAAAAATTGCTCTTCAAATTGGTTTCGAGTTGATCATTTCGTCGTACAAGAATAAAGGAAAGACAAAGCTATTGAGATGTGACCGTGGTGAATGGTACATAGGGGTATTAAGAAATTTGGATGTTGCTTTTCGAAAGGACACAAAGACGAAAGCATGCAAGTGTACATTTCAGATAAAGGCCGAGCAATTGCATGACTTGAGTGGTTGGATAATCAGACCGATGTCTGGGAGTAAGTGTATGCACAATCACTCATTTATTGTATATCCGGAGGGGCATCGTCAAATGAGTTGACTGAGTAAATCGGCCAAACAAGTTGTTCGTGAGATGAGTGTTGCTCAAGCCAAGTCGTGTGCCATCTTGACGGCCATTCAGAATAAATTTCCCGAGGACAAACCGACTAGACGACATATCTATAATTATAGAGACCACTTGAGGAAGCATGATTTTGAAGAAAGAGATGTCATCAGTCAGTTTCACCATTTGGCTGTGACGAATAACTACGTACATTGGACGCAGGCCGACCCGGATACAAATGTTGTTACCCACGTGTTCATGGCACATCCAACATCAATTAACTTAATCCGGACCTACAGATGGTTCATTGGCATGGATTCTACCTACAAAACGAATAAGTATAAGATGTCATTTCTCGAGATAGTCGGGATGACTCCATGTAACAAGAACTTCCTAATCGCCTATGCAATTATGAAAGATGAGACCGAATCAAGCTATGCGTGGGTGTTGGAGAAGTTGAAAATTTTGCTTGGGTTTGATGTTCATCCGACAGCTATTGTTACGGATCGCGAGTTGGGATTGATGCGTCCTATTGGAGAGATCTTTCCACAGAGTGCCCACTTGCTTTGTACATGGCATATTAATAAGGATGTTGGAGACAAGGTCTACAGAATTTGTGGAAAAGATAAAGAAATGGGCCAAAAGTTTAAAAATGGGAAATGGAAGAAAATCATGGAAGCGGCGACCGAAGAGGAATACGATCAAGCAGTGTAACTCATAAAGGATACATGGAGATGGAATCATAAGGTAATATCCTACGTTGAGGGTACATGGCTAAAATGCAAGGAGATGTTCGTTGTTGCGTGGACGAATAAAGTGCTTCATTTTAGAAACACAACCACTTGTAGAGTAGAGAGTGCACATGCCGAGTTAAAGCAATGGCTTAATTCTTCCACCGGAGCCCTCGATACCGTCTGGACCAAAGTGAACCAGGAGATTGAATCACAACTAATGCAGATCAGATACACACTTGAACAGACTAGGTCTCGTACAGGCGTGGTGTACTCTGGTTTTCCATTCAACTACTTGCGCTGTCGTGTTTCCCATCATTGTCTGCGATTACTGTCGAATGAATTGACACGTATGATAGAATTAAGTGATCAAGTGTACCATCGTTGCAGTTGTGCACTCCAAACCACCCATCAGATTCCTTGTGCGTTTGAGCTCAAGAGACTTATGGAATCGCGGACCCCATGTAGTATTGGTCGTCTTCACATATTTTGGCAAACACTTATTATTAGTGATGAAGAGATAAATTCACCACTAGAAGGGGGGCTGAATAGTGGTGATGCGGAATACCGAAATTTCTTGCGAGTAAATAGAAAATAGTGCGGAATTTAAAGACTCAAGAATTTATAGAGGTTCGGCAACTTGCCTACGTCCTCTCTCCGACTTTCTTTTTCTATTGGCTTAAGAAAAACCACAATCTTAACTCGTCTTCTATCGGTCCGAGTTCACAACCGTTACAATCGCTTGTCTTCTATCGGTCCAAGCTCAACCTTTCCCTCAATATAAATGATTGTTTATCTAGTGTTCTATAGGAACTAGATAATCCTCACTATACGAATATGGGAGTATAATCCTAACAATGCCGGATCAAAGATCCTAATAACACCGGATTAGTGACTCTTGATTCGTTTCTTTTACGCTCAAGTGTAAGTGATGCAACACTTACAACCAAATGAAAGAATACAAAGAATAGTAGATATTACAATTAAAATCACTCTTGTATCTTTCTTTTCTCACAACTTGAAATGCAATAAAAGATATAAAACTGAGCTCAAGTATGCTTTGATTGCTTGTATGCTTGTATGCTTGAATGCTTGAAGTTGTGTAATTGATACCCAAGTCCTTCAGGTATTTATAGGTGTGAGACATCCTTCAAATGCTGAAAAACATACTATTAGCGTGCGCTAATAGTGCCTTGTAGCGTGCGCTATCGGTTTTTGACTTGGAATCTCTGAACGGTCACAAAGACTGTTGCAACGGTAAAATACCATGTCTAGCGTGCGCTAGTAATGTAATAGTAGCGTGCGTTAACGCCTGGTCAACTAGTCTTCGATCTTGACTTTGACAATGTCCGATTTTCTCTCCAACGACTCTTTATCCAACGGCTAGATTTATGATTAGCGTGCGCTAGCAAGAATGCATAGCGTGCGCTAGCATTAATTAAATCCAACTTTTCCAGATTTCCCGGATCTGCATTGACTCTTGCCTTCCAACGGTTGAAATTCAAACGGTAATATGCAGACTCCTTTTAGCGTGCGCTAATGCCTTTACCTTAGCGTGCGCTACTGAGTTCTTTCATTAACGTACGTTACCTTGTGTAGCGTACGTAAAAGCCTTAACGAATTGAGTCCAGTAGCTACTGGACTACATACCGTAATATTGGTAGCGTGCGCTAGATCTGAGCAATAACGTGCGCTATATCCTTGCTTTAGCGTACGTAAGATGATATTTGTAGCGTGCGCAACATCCAGTTCTGATTTCCTTCCAGACTTCACTGACCTCTGGAGAAATACGATAGCGTGCGTTATTTTTACTGTATAGCGTGCGCTAACTGTAGGTTCTTAGCGTGCGCTAACATTGAATAGCTTGCGTGCGCTATCGATCAGGCGACTTCACTTGGCTGCAGCTGACTTGTCTGGGCTGTATATGAATATCCCGATAGCGTGCGCTACTATATGATGAGTAGCGTGCGCTAGCTTTATTTTGCTCCTTCAAAATATTATCGAGCCGAGATTGATCTAATTAAATGTTTTGAATGTAATAATCATCAAAATACATTTTGAGTCAACAATCTCCCCCTTTTTGATGATGTCAAAACATTTAATTAATACCTGCAAAAACATTTTGAAATGATTCGAATCAAGGTAAACTTGTTCGATATATTAGTGGTTTTTGGAGTATTCTCCCCCTTTTTGACATAAACAAAAAGGAACTCCCCCTGAATTGTTGCATTATAACAAATATTAATGACAGTGCCATTATTCAAAGTGTAAACAACAATATTTGTAAACAACAATACTTGTAAATAACAAATGCCAAATGAAGAAATGCGAATTTCATTAAGATAAAATGCAAGTAATACATGACTTGAGACATATAGATTGTTCGACCAACAAGATTCTACATCAAACATCAAAAAATAAAATCCTCAAATCTAAGGATCGGAAGAAGACGAAGGGAAAGGGAACGAAGGGTGTGTGAAGCGGATGAACTCAGATATCAGCCCACGCACTTCCCGGACTTCCGAACGCAGAGCCCGAACATCCTCTCGAATCTCAGCCTGAGAGGTCTCGATGCCCCGCATCCGAGCACAAAGGTCGCTTTTTTCTTCTTCCGTCACCACATCTCTCATTGGGCGTTTTCCTTTCGTCTTCGGATGACGAACAAAAGACTTGGATTGCAGCTCCTTAAGCGTGTGGGGTCCTCGGTGCGTGACTTGCTCGGTCGGTGTAGGCATCCGTGTGCCTTTCGGCACTTGGTCATCATCCCGGAGATATGGAAACAATACCCAGCCTCGATTGAAAGTCTCGACATAGTGCATGGCCTTGAGGGTTATGTCACTTATCTCGTGTCCCCGAGACACCGGAACGTGTGCTTCATTGGACAAGTCAACACGGAAATGTCGAAAAATCATCGTAAGGATTGACCCGAATGGAAGTCCAGACTTCCTGGTTCTCGACATATAGTTTTTTGACCGAAAAGACTCCCCTTTAGCCTTCATCCAGCTTATCACAATCCCACTGAAATCTACTCGATCATCCTTCAGCACCCTATACACGACATTCTTATCAACACCGACTAACTTGTGTTGGGTGTTGACTTTTGGCATTAAGCATTTCGTTAAAGCGGCCAACAACAAACGAATGTGTATACCGAAATCATTGTTCTCGAAAACGTCATCCGTGACTTCGATGACTGTTTTCGAACACAGAAAATCACCAATCTCTCTCTCGGACACCGCAGATTCCTCGACAATGTTTTTACCACAACAATCAAACCCCTCTTTCGATAACCCAAACAACTCGTGAAGAATTTCCGAAGAAACCTTCACCATAGTTCCGTTCACGAGGCTTTCGAGCACGAAACCTCTATTATTACCACTTTCACCAAGATGCAAATTTGCATAAAATTGACGAACACACTCAGGGTACACAATTTCTTTGCACTCAACAAAACGTGCAATACCCAAAGCTTCAAAGAAGTCGCGAATGCTTACCTTGACCCGTTCAAGGATGCTAAAGTTGAAGTAGTAGCAATCGGTCAAACTTTCTTGTGGAAGAATATCGAAGAAAATTTTCGACGCAATGAAGGAGACGAATCGATTGCTGTCAAAGTCATTGTTGCGAGGGCGTTTATAGTTCTTCTCCATGGCCTTTCGATTTTTGCTTGACATTATGAAGGAAAAACGAAGAGAATCGAAGATTTTGAGGGAGAAGCTCGCAGAATTTAGATCGGATGTGCGTCTAGGGTTTTTGCAGGAGGGAAGTTTTTCTGTCGATTGCGTACGTTAGAAGTGTGATGTGTTTTAGGGTCGTACGGAAATATATATAGTCAGCGAACTTTTAGTTAGCGTACGCTAGAATTGTAGAATTAGCGTACGTTAAGTAAGAAATGAAATGCTTACTGGACTGTCCAGTAGCTAGAATGGAATTCGAAAAATTTTAATTAGCGTACGCAAGAAAGTAGGGTTTAGCGTACGCTATCGAAGGAAGTGATTAGCGCGCGTTAAGAAAATGAAGCTAGCGCGCGCTAGCGAGTGATCTGAATCAAGGATTTTGATGTTTTGAGTAGTAAGCTTATTTCAAAAGTTGTCTACATATCCCATGCCAAGTTGTAAACGAATGGAGTTAAAAGATTCTTCGGGAAGAGGTTTTGTAAAGATGTCAGCAAGTTGATCCTTCGTCCCGACAAAAATTAAACAGATGTCTTTTTCTGAACATGATCACGTAAAAAGTGATGTCTAATATCTATATGTTTGGTTCTACTGTGCAAAACAGGATTTTTGCTCAAATTAATTGCACTAGTGTTATCACATAGGATAGGGGTATTTTCAAAATGAATGCCGTAGTCGCGTAGTTGATTTTTAATCCATAGCACTTGAGCACAGGCGCTCCCTGCAGCGACATATTCGGCCTCACCAGAGACAATGCTACGCCGGGTTTGCTTTTACTTCCCCAAGATATTAAACAAGATCCAACAAAATGACATGTACCACTAGTACTCTTTTTGCCAATTTTGCATCCACTAAATCGGCGCGTCACTATAGGCAATTAAATTAAAATCCAAGCAAGAAGGATACCATAGACCTAGTCCAATAGTTCCTTTCAAGTAGCGAAAAATGCGTTTACAAGCAATTAAATGTGATTCCTTGGGATTAGCTTGGAATCGAGCACATAGACATGTAGCAAATATTATATCTGGCCTAGATGCAGTCAAATATAGCAAAGATCCGATCATACCTCGATATAATTTTTGATCTACGGGTTTGCCATTTTCATCCTTCTCAAGCTTTAATGATGACGACATTGGCGTAGATATCACCTTGCTATTTTCCATATTGAATTTCTTGAGGAGATCGTTTGAGTACTTCGTTTGATGGATAAAAATTCCATCTTCGCATTGTTTGATTTGAAGCCCGAGGAAGAACGTTAATTCTCCCATCATACTCATTTCGAATTCTCCTTTCATAAGATTAGAAAAATCTTGGCACAAGGATTCATTAGTAGCTCCAAATACAATGTCATCAACGTAAATTTGGCAAACAAGTATATCATCATTTAGTATTTTAACAAACAAGGTATTATCGACTTTGCCTTTTTTATAGTCATTTGCAATTAAAAATTGACTCAAACGATCATACCATGCTCGGGGTGCTTGCTTCAACCCGTAGAGTGCCTTGTTGAGCTTGTAGACATGATCCAGAAAATGATGGTCTTCAAAACCGGGAGGTTGCTTGACGTAGACCTCTTCTTGAATGAAACCATTCAAGAATGCACTTTTCACATCCATTTGAAATAGTTTGATCTTCTTATGAGCGGCAAATGCACAAAGCAAGCGAATGGCTTCGAGTCGAGCCACGGGAGCAAAACTTTCTTCGTAATCAAGACCTTCTTCTTGATTATATCCTTGAGCGACCAAACGAGATTTATTTCGAATAGGGTAGCCGTCTTCGTCACTCTTGATTTTATGCACCCATTTAGTTCCGATAATTGTTTTATCTTTAGGCGCGGGAACTAAATTCCATACATTATTGTGCTTGAATTGCACAAGCTCCTCTTGCATTGCCATCACCCAACTTTCATCATCGAGAGCTTCGGATATATTCTTGGGAACTATTTCGGATACAAAAGCACAATGAGCCATAAATTCGGTGGTTCTCCTTCGGGTTTGAACACCGTCTTCAATGTTTCCGATCACGAGATCCTTCGGATGGTCTTTGATGTGCCTCCAATCTTTCGGTAAATCAACAATTGTGTTCGTTTCGATTTCCGAAATTTTCTTCACTTCGGGTGAGGGATCCGGAAAGGTACCTGCATCATCAAAATATTCTACCTTTCTCGGGGGTGAGATCATATCATTGAATTTAACATGTATGGACTCTTCAACTTTATTCGTTCTAATATTATAAACACGATATGCTTTACTATTAGTACAATAGCCAAGAAATATTCCGGAGTCGGATTTGGCATCAAACTTGCCCAAGTTATCCTTGCCATTGTTGAAAATAAATACATTGCAAGCAAAAGGATGAAAGTAAGCAATATTGGGCTTTTTGCCCTTCCATAATTCATACGGAGTTTTAAGATGAGTTCTACGGACGTGAACTCGGTTAATCACATAGCATGCCGTAAAAATTGCTTCGGCCCAAAAGTATCGTGGAAGAGAGTGTTCATTAAGCATTGCCCTCGACATTTCTTCCAAAGATCGGTTTTTCCTTTCAACAACTCCATTTTGTTGAGGCGTTCTAGGAGCCGAAAAATTGTGATTAATACCGTATTTATCACATAAAAGTTCAAACGGGGTGCAATCAAATTCACCTCCGTGATCGGTGCGAATAGAGATTATGGAGAGATTTTTCTCATTAGATACCAAACGACACCATTTAGAAAACTCGGAAAATGCATCATCTTTATGTGCTAAAAATCTAACCCAAGTAAATCGAGAGAAATCATCAACAATAACCAAAGTGTAAAGTTTACCATTTAAACTAACATGTCTAGATGGTCCAATCAAATCCATATGCACAAGTTCAAGAACTCGACTAGTGGAAACCTCGAATTTTGGTTTAAACGATTCTCGAGTATGTTTCCCTTTTATGCATGATTCACACAAATGTTTTCTATCAAACTTGAGTTTGGGCAATCCACGAACAAGGTCGTGTCTAGATAAAATAGAAATAATGGGTAAAGAAGTATGCCCCAATTTTCGATGCCATAAATATGCATTGTCATCCAAGGTAATAAGACATTTTTCATTGAATGAACTCTTATCATTAAGATCAACAATATAGATGTTTCCACATCTCAAACCAATGAATGCAATTTTATTATTTCTAAATGCCGTGCAATGTGTTTGATCAAATAGAATTTTAAAACCTTCATCACAAAGTTGCGAAACGCTAAGGAGGTTATGATGCAAACCTTCAACAAATAGTACTTTGTTGATAGAAGGAGAAGGTTCCTTACCGACTTTTCCGATTCCTTTGATTTTTCCCTTTTGATTATCTCCAAAGGTCACATGTCCTTGATCTTGATATTCGAGGTCTTCAAATAAGTCCTCGGAGCCGCACATGTGCCTTGAGCATCCGCTATCAATGTACCACTTGTTTTTCCTTGGTGCCGGTACCTACAAAAGTAGAATTTCTTGGTTGTTTCGGTACCCAAGCCCGTTTGGGTCCTCCAAAGTTAACTATGCTTATAGCATTCGGAACAATTGTCCCTTTAGGAACCCATATTTGCTTAACTTTGATAGTTCTTAACTTTGAATGAGCATTAACATTGTGAACTCGTTTGAACGGATCTTTTGAGTTCTCGGTTTCGGTTTTCTTTATTTTGTCAAGGTTGATAAGGGATTGTTCCCGTTTAAAAGGATCGAAACCAAGACCGTGTTTGAGCAAGGGCGATTTTTGAATAGATAGGAGCCTTTCGAATTTCTCATTTCCGAGAGTAAATTTGTTCAAAATATATTTTAGCTCCTTTTGAGTTTTTGTTAACTCGATTTTCAAAACATTTTCTTTTTCAAGACATGATGTATGGTCGATCTCAATAGTTTTGCCCTTGCTTTGAAGAGAGGAATTTTCGAATTCTAGAGATTTTATTTTTCTCTTTAAAGATATATTTAATTTGACCATCTCATCATACTCCGTATTTAACGATTCAAACGCACTCAACAACTCATCATCTTGATGAACTTCTTGTGAATCACAAAAATCAAAAGAGTCATATTCGTCATCATTGAGTTTAGAGCTTACCTCGATATTGCTTTCGGAGTCGAGGGCCATGAATGCAAGATTTGCGTCTAGAGATTAGAACCTCCTCGTCATCACTCCAAGAAGCGATTAGAACCTCCTTCTTTTTGAATCTTTCCATTTGAGGTTTTGAATAGGATCCTCGGCATTCTTTGGCATAATGACCGGCTTGACCACATTTTCGACAATTATTGTCGAACTTCTTGATAGGAGTGTAGCCACTCTTCTTTTGCTCCGGTTTGCCATCCCGGCCAAGAAAAGTTCGCCTCTTTTGAATTAGGTTTTTATACCTTCTAAAGTTTTTGGCATAGAGAGCGAGTTTCTCGTCGTCTTCATCTTCGGCAACATCTTCCTCAACGTCGCTATCAACATTGAATGCAACTACTCTTTCTTGAGGCTTTGGTTTTGTGCCTCTAGACTTGAGAACGATCTCATAATTGATGAGTGACCCGATGAGGGCACTAAATTCGAGCTTGTTGAGATCTTTGGATTCTATGATCGCGGTGACCGTGGCATCCCATTCTCGTGGCAACGATCGAAGAATTTTCTTAGCTTTGTCGCTGCTCGATATAGGCTTTCCGAAAGATGCAAGACCGTTTGTTATAGCCGAAAATCGATCCAACATATTTGTGATCGTTTCCTCGTCTTTCATGGAAAATAATTCGTAGTCATGGAGTAACATATTAATTTTGGTCTCCTTGACTTGGGTGGTTCCCTCGTGAGTGACTTCGAGAATTTCCCAAATTTCTTTTGCACTTTCATAGGATGATATCCTATTGAGTTCTTCGGGATTAAGAGCGCAATAGAGAAGTTGAGTAGCTCGTGAGTTGACGTGCGTATTTCTCCAATCCTCGTCGTTGAATTCTTCGATCTTTTTCAATGATCCATCCTCTTTCTTAGCAAGTTTAGGACCAAGAGCAATAACTTTCCATATTTCGATATCGTAGGCTTGAACGAAGATCGCCATCTTCTTTTTCCACGTCATGAAATTGGAACTGTCGAAGAAAGGAGGACGGTTGAGAGCATTTCCTTCAATTTAGCCAAGAAGTGCCATTTGCGGATCTTTTTCTCTTAGGTGGTTAAACCTTTAAAAAGAGACCCGCTCCGATACCAACTGAAGAGATAAATTCACCACTAGAAGGGGGGTTGAATAGTGGTGATGCGGAATACCGAAATTTCTTGCGAGTAAATAGAAAATAGTGCGGAATTTAAAGACTCAAGAATTTATAGAGGTTCGGCAACTTGCCTACGTACTCTCTCCGACTTTCTTTTTCTATTGGCTTAAGAAAAACCACAATCTTAACTCGTCTTCTATCGGTCCGAGTTCACAACCGTTACAATCGCTTGTCTTCTATCAGTCCAAGCTCAACCTTTCCCTCAATATAAATGATTGTTTATCTAGTGTTCTATAGGAACTAGATAATCCTCACTATACGAATATGGGAGTATAATCCTAACAATGCCGGATCAAAGATCCTAATAACACCAGATTAGTGACTCTTGATTCGTTTCTTTTACGCTCAAGTGTAAGTGATGCAACACTTACAACCAAATGAAAGAATACAAAGAATAGTAGATATTACAATTAAAATCACTCTTGTATCTTTCTTTTCTCACAACTTGAAATGCAATAAAAGATATAAAACTGAGCTCAAGTATGCTTTGATTGCTTGTATGCTTGAATGCTTGAAGTTGTGTAATTGATACCCAAGTCCTTCGGGTATTTATAGGTGTGAGACATCCTTCAAATGCTGAAAAACATACTATTAGCGTGCGCTAATAGTGCCTTGTAGCGTGCGCTATCGGTTTTTGACTTGGAATCTCTGAACGGTCACAAAGACTGTTGCAACGGTAAAATACCATGTCTAGCGTGCGCTAGTAATGTAATGGTAGCGTGCGTTAACGCCTGGTCAACTAGTCTTCGATCTTGACTTTGACAATGTCCGATTTTCTCTCCAACGACTCTTTATCCAACGGCTAGATTTATGATTAGCGTGCGCTAGCAAGAATGCATAGCGTGCGCTAGCATTAATTAAATCCAACTTTTCCAAATTTCCCGGATCTGCATTGACTCTTGCCTTCCAACTGTTGAAATTCAAACGGTAATATGCAGACTCCTTTTAGCGTACGCTAATGCCTTTACCTTAGCGTGCGCTACTGAGTTCTTTCATTAACGTACGTTACCTTGTGTAGCGTACGTAAAAGCCTTAACGAATTGAGTCCAGTAGCTACTGGACTACATACCGTAATATTGGTAGCGTGCGCTAGATCTGAGCAATAACGTGCGCTATATCCTTGCTTTAGCGTACGTAAGATGATATTTGTAGCGTGCGCAACATCCAGTTCTGATTTCCTTCCAGACTTCACTGACCTCTGGAGAAATACGATAGCGTGCGTTATTTTTACTGTATAGCGTGCGCTAACTGTAGGTTCTTAGCGTGCACTAACATTGAATAGCTTGCGTGCGCTATCGATCAGGCGACTTCACTTGGCTGCAGCTGACTTGTCTGGGCTGTATATGAATATCCCGATAGCGTGCGCTACTATATGATGAGTAGCGTGCGCTAGCTTTATTTTGCTCCTTCAAAATATTATCGAGCCGAGATTGATCTAATTAAATGTTTTGAATGTAATAATCATCAAAATACATTTTGAGTCAACAAGTGATGGTGTGGACACGACCGAATTTGTCGATCCTTCTACCGGTGCTGAATCTGAGGACCAGCGGTACTTCCAGGCCCTTGTCGATGAGGTCAAACAGAGCGATCCTTCAGTTGTCCGTAACGTATCACTTATGATCCACGATCATCTTCACCCTGATCAAACGCGTTACGTTGAACCACAAGTGAATACGGCAGTTAAGGGTCGACCAAGAGGAAGTTCATCGACTAGACGCGATCCTAGTGGTTGGGAGTTTAGCCAAAGGGTTCGTGGCCATTCCCGCTCATCCAGTGGTCGTGGACGCAGCTCTTCTGCATCAGTCGACAATGCCTCTTCATCGGGTATGAACAAATTTATTAATACTCGTGATATGCCTTTTAAGTTTGATATTATTACGATAATATGTAATATATTAGTTGGCCAAATGCCAATCTCTCATGTACTCCTAAAGCATCGTCGTCGCTTCTGCCGCCTGGTCTGGGCGAAGGTGTCTGATACAGTGCTGGGTAATACCGGCCAATCGACTCACCCACTGTAAAAAATATAGACAATATAATACAATGAGTAATGTATGATGAAATCAAACAAAGTGCAAAGTTAAAGAACATACGTAATCGCTGCTGGAACGAGAAGGGATCACTGATCCAGGTGCTGCACCGTCGTTCAGTAGCTGAGGGTGCGAATACCGATAATACCACTCAATGTAATCATCGGCGCATGTAGCCTGATCATGAGTAGCAGCCTGATAGTCAGCGAGAGGAAGCCTGTATGCACCCGGAAACATCATCCAAGCATCAGATGACATCCGAATGGGATAGTCAACTTGGTACAATCTGCTCGACCACGCCCGCACTGCTTTCTCCGGTCTGGTGATCGGGAAAGGGATGGTCTGCACATAACCGAGTTGCCGTAATGACCGACCAGGCATGTATGGCTCGATAATATCCCGATATCATAGCCATCCAATGAATGTGGTCCTCGGGACATCCCTCACTAGATCAGGGCCATAAGGCAACCACTGTATCTGCGTACATGTAATCAACAAATATACAAGTTATTTTTAAACGAATTGTGAGATTGTTAGAAGGAATCGTTATACCTCTGCGGCTGTCAACTGATCAATGCGGCGACGCAAAGACTGGAGTCAGTGCTCGTCCTTACCCTCAGGATGGACACTCCATGTAGAAGCTCGAGGATGCGTGGAGTCAACAATCATACGCTCTCGATGAGGTCGAAAGCAGAGAAAATACTCATAAATCCAAGCCTGAACGAGGGTAAGACATCCACAAATACCCATGGAGTCGCCGCGACTAGCGATACCGAGCTGACGGTACATGAAAGCCAATGTGGCCGAACCCCATGAATACTGACCGATCGTATCCATACCGTCCCTCACCTCCAATATGCAGGACGGCCTAATCCGGTTACCACTCTTGTCAACAAACAAGGTGGATCCAAATAATAACCACATCCAAGCTACGGCCTAGGTGCCCTCCACTCGACCTCCATCGCGGCATGACCTGAAAATCGAGTCCATAAGTACGCTGCCACCCCCCAGTGAGTACTCAGTAGCTCCGACCGCGATACTCCAAGAACCTCCATCACATCCACCTGCAATTGTGTAGATGTGCTGTCGGCATCAACCAATCGCCCCTCGACAGGAATGCGAAGGATCTGCCACACATCATGTAACATGATGGTCATCTCTCCGAACGGCATGTGAAAAGAGTTCGTATCGGGCTGCCACCGCTCAACGAACGCAAAAATCAACGGGGAGTCAATATGTCTGAACATGGCGTCCGTCAGGTGGGATAACCCAGTCCCACTGAATCCGACTCACTAAAGAGGGTGACATCACTGAGCGCCACTGACTCAAGCTCTGACAAGCAGCAGTCCTTGTGTGACACTTCAGCAAACCTCTCATATCTCCAGTCCAGATATGCGCGGCGACATGCCCACCGAAACTCGGGATAATGCTGCCGTCGATAGGGCCACCAGGCATCTCCTCAGTAACCATCCAAGATGTGTCATCCTCTACCCTACGTCGTTTACTACTGGTAGACCGAGAAGTGATAAACCTCCCCCCTCTCCCCTTCCGAACCCGACACGAAAAGGAAGAAGAATCATCACCACCCTCCTGATCGTCGGCCTGATCGTGCGAATAATACTCGCTCGAATCCTCAGTACCAAAATCAGTATAAGGTACATCCTCGAATCCCCTGCGCTCTATCTCCCGCTGTCTACGAACGGAAGCATCAACACCACGAGCTCTGGTGTGACGCGTTCCAAAACCCATCAACTTTGTGACTAGCGGCATAGATTTGCCCGCTCCTCCTCTCATCTGCATTTAGCAAACAATACAACTAATAAGTAATAATCATACAAACAATACACATTATTAATTATTAATTGAAAATTTTATTTTTTCCGAAAAAATGACTGGGACGTCCGGCCAGGACGCCTGAACCAAGGCAGGGGCGTATGGTCTGGACGCCATGACCATGGTTCAAGATTCCGTCCCAGATGCCTATTCCAGCGGCAAGGCGTCTGATTTGGACGCCTGTGTACGGTTTGGACGTCCGATTTGAACGTTTGTACCATCGGGCCGCGGCGTCCGCCTCGACGCTGCGCCATGGACAAAGCGGAATCGGCGACGCTGTGCCATGGCTGTGCATAATCGCTTGACGCCTGTGACAAAATATCGGCCGCGGCCTCTGTCGTGCACTCCGACACGGCGGCCGCGGCCAAAGTACCAGTAAAACGAAAAAAATTAGTTACCGGAGCTTTTCATTTTCCGATCATGACGGCGGACGGTGGCGGTGCGGAGGCGGACGGTGGCGGTGCGGCAGCGGACGGCGGCTGTGCGGCGGTGGTGTGGCGGCGGTACGACGGCTGTGCGGCGGTGGTGCGGCGGCGGCTGGTGGGGTCTTTACAATAGGTCGAGAGAGGAAAGTATTAAGAAAGTAGGATTACAAATCTGCTTAATATGAATTAAGGGCAAAAAGGTAATATTCGGTGTCTAGTAATTTAGGACGGTGTTTAGTAATCTAGTTAAAAAATTGTAACACCCCCAAATCCCATTGGATCATTACAGCGCCGTGGACCCCACACCAGGAGATCCACCAGGCTAACACGACCAAAAATACAATTAACTGACCAAAAAGTGGAATCACAATCCCTACACAGACATCCAACATAATATTCCGATATGGAATTTCAATGACAATAGTGGGCCTACATGGCCAAAATAAGATACAACAACATCCACGAGCCTTGCTCGGATAATACAAAATGACAAAGACAAAACAAACTGGAGTACTCCAACTGTCTGACTGACATGAACACCAAAATATCTCGGACTAGTATCGCTCGAATGCCTCGTCGCCATCGTCATGCCCCTGTGTCTCAACTCTCTCCTCGCAAGCACCTAAAACATGAAAACATGTTCCGCCCCCACGGGGTCAGTCATCCAGATAATGAATATCAAATACCTGTACAACATGGTATGCATCCAAAGGGCAGAATGAATAGTATAGTAATGGTAATACGAGATGCTCACAAACCAAAGTAAGAATCGAGCATTCGTGGAATACTATGCCCACGGCATACGATCAATACCTGCTCAACAGGTTAGAACACAAGTGCCCAACGGCGAATCATCAATACAGAACACAACAATACATCACCCGAAGGTAACCCAAGCCAAACACTGAAATAGATACGAATCACAATGCTCGAAGGCTCCAACAGGAATACCGATACATCACAATGGCCTAATGTACCCAATGACCAAGCCGTTTATCATCATAATACCCCGAATGTCACTCAGCGGTCATTAATCACCACAATGGCCCGGCCAAAACAGCCCGAAGTCAGTATCAATGAGGGCCGAAGCCACGGCACGAAGCCGTATCACAATGAGATCATCCAATGACCGTGACTGCTGAATTGCAGGTCTTTGAAACCAACTGCGAGGGTTCAAGCCCCAGACTTACCCATAATGAGATCACCCAGTGACCGTGACCCACTGAACTGTAGGTGTTGGGAAACCAACCGCGAAGGTTCAAGCCCCAAGCTTACCCATAATGAGATCATTAACATGACCGTGACCTACTGAACTGTAGGTGTTGGGAAACCAACCGCGAAGGTTCAAGCCCCAAGATTACCCATAATGAGATCATTAACATGACCGTGACCTACTGAACTGTAGGTGTTGGGAAACCAACCGCGAAGGTTCAAGCCCCAAGCTTACCCATCGAGCACTAGCCGAGACTAGCCTCCAAAACATAATTAATCACAACAGTAACGATCCCAAGATTACCAACTTCACAAGAACAATAGCGTGCTGCCTTGAGTCGGCCAACACGACAACGACAACTCATGGATGGTCACCGTCCACGGCGGTCCCAATTCAAATACCTCGACTGCCTTGGAATGGCCAATCGATCACAACAACTTAACGGATGGAAACTATCCTTGACAGTCCCAATTCAATACATCGATTACTTTAGAACGGTTAATCGATAACCAATGATACAACGGATGGGAATTATCTTCGATAATTCCAATTAAATACATCGATTACCTTAGAACGGTCAATCGATACACAATGATACAACGGATGGGAATTTTCTTCGATAATCCCAATTAAATACATCGATTACCTTAGAACGGTTAATCGATAACCAATGATACGGTAGAATAGATGTCCCGGCGTCTTAAACCGACCACCGAAACAGATATGATAAACGAATATATCAAATGCCTTCAGTCGGCCAATACAACATCATAGCAACAGTTCCAATTCGATAATAACGATTCAACGACGCCTCAGAACGACATTAACGTCAACAATAATAATCGATACATCGATGCCGCGAACCGGCTATCGACAACAAGAATCTCAATGCCTTAATCCGGCCGTTAACGAATAACAATCACGTATGGCATAATCACCGAAGGGTATTGCATCAAACAATTCCTGAATATCAACAAATCACGAAGAGACTAAGTCTCGAAATGATACAATACATTCATACACATATATGATAACATTAATCTCATTGACCAGTACAAGTATAAAACTTGACTCAAACCGAAGGCGAGAAAGTCCTTCCACGATCAACGTCCTGGCACGAAATGACGAATGGCGCCTCCCGACGATCACAAACACTCGAACAACTTTGAATGAAAACGATTCATTCAAAAACACAAAATCAATAGAAAACAACGACAAAGACAAAGCCCGATTCAAACACGAATCGATCACACCGCACGAACGAATATTATAGTTCTTCAACTATGAATTCTAACATCTTCTAACACCTCGATGATCAATTAACATGAGCATTACGTTCTTAACACTTGTGAAATCCATTCAACAAGATTCACTTAAGAACAATCATCAAAAAAAACATCTCAAAGTGATAATATCACCAATATCATCAAATTGATCCTCCTACGATGATAATATTATCAATATTATCATTATCACCCCAAGAACATCATCAACTCAATAATCATGATGTCTGAAACAAAAATCCTTCATCAATACATCATGAATTCGGATTAAACAACAAGATTCACTCAACCATTTTCAAATTATGATAATCACCCCTTAAATTATCATAAATCCTTACTAAATGGTTAAAATATTTCAAGAACACCACCAACAACAAATAATCATCTCAAGGCCATGTTAATCATATAACAATCTTAACATAATCCTTCCTAGACATGATTAAAAACCTCCAAACAATCTAAAACATCAAGAACATGATCCAACTCAAGTAATACTATCATGTTCTTCATCAAAACTTTATCAAAACCATGAAGAATCATGATATACTCCATGAATCAAACAATACCCGAAGAAAACAACAACAAAAACTCGAAAATCACTTGAAGAACAAGAGATTGAGGAAACTTACCAAAGAAGAACAAGAAGAAACCTCCAAACACCAAAGGAGCACCAACAAGCTTCCAACTTCAAGCTTCAATCCAAGCTAGGATGATCAGGATCGAGTTGGAAGAGGCTAAACATCAATAACAAGTCCAAACGGACGATTCTAGGGAGAGAAAAAGTGTTTTGGTTCGTGAGGAAATGAAATACGAAGCTAACATAAATAGACTGAAAAACTCATTACGTACGTTATACACTATGGTTAACGTACGTAAGAGACATTACGTACGCTATGCCATGACATTAACGTACGTAATGAAAAATCCAGAACTAACTGGACTAAAATACGGAGGCCTTAACGTACGTAAACAAGAACTTATTACGTACGTTAACAAGACCTGCATTACGTATGTAGAGCTCACCTCTTAACGTACATAAGGGCTCGTTGACTGCAATAGTGAGATCCGATCGGAAGATGCTCGGGACCCACCGGCCGAAAGTGACTACGAGGAAGGTTCCTGCCACCTACCAAGCATTACGTACGTAACCTTACAGGCATACCGTACGTAATACTCAACCCATAACGTACGTAAGTCTACACATGTAGCGTACGTTAAGGCTAGTGTACTTAGCCAAAAATCCAAACTCTCCAACCAACATTCAAAAGACGAAACCAACCCGACGACAAGTATAATATTTCGATCCCGAAATATTCCAATACAATATACATTGTATCAGTACAAAACAACAACACTTGTACAATTCCAAATGAATATGTACAACTCAACAGTAACACGAAAAAAAATTATCCCCGGATATTACAAAAATAAACTAATTTATTTTGCCGAATGAACACTTGGTCTATCAATATTGTTGGGATTTTTTTTATTCTCTATAAAAATAGAGGAGGAGGATTGTCGCTAATCCTGAATCGAATACGCACCGAGTTGTTTTCCAAAATGACATTTCGTCTCGTGATCACTGTTTAGTAGCATTTCGAAGATCTTTAACATCTATTATATATAAAGCTTATCCCCCTTAATTTAATGTGCAAAGAGGGTTGTGCACAAAAATTAGTACTGTACAACTAATGCATTGCACCCCAAAAATAATTTCGTTTTTTATAAACTCGCGAATTTACATCTACATATTAAACTCCAAGGAATACAAACAATCGTGTAATGATGGAGTGAACACAAAAGGGTTCCTGGAACCATGCTCTCATAATTGATGAATATGAAGTGTTGCTGAAGTATTAATGCTTGAAGACTATATAAACCATCCAAAGACGAGAAAACAACATAGCAAAAAACCACACAAGTTTTGCAGTTTGCCATATAAGCTTCCTGTTACGTTTTCTATTTATATGTAGATAAGAGGTTGTAACTACCTTTTCGAATATGGAGTTAAAGACTTGTGGTGGTATTCTTTAAAGATGTTTGTGAGTATTCTGACATTAAAGGGTTTGATGTTTGTATGGAGTTAAAGACTTGCTGTGATATTCTTTCGAATATGGAGATCTGTGATTTGATGTTACTTTCTTTTCTTTGTTCGTTAAAAAACACAGAAACTAAATCGAATGATTTTGAGCAGAAACATTAAAGGGTTTGATGTTGTGTTTGATTATTTCGGGTAAGGAGTTACAACGACGGTAGTTTGTGTGTGAAGCTGTGTTCGTGTTTGGTGGTTGATCTGCAAAACCAGAGAAAAAGATGAATGAGAGGCGGATGTTTTTAGGATAGTGATAAAAAATTAGATGTATATCTTGGAATGGATTGGATCCCATCTTACCTGAATTTTTTTACCCCATTGGTTTTGGGTTTTAATCTGTTGGACTGGATCCAACCGTAGCAAAACAATCTCAAAACACAATGAATTGATGTCAATAATCAATCGGTTGGTGTTTGCTAAAAGAAATGAAACAAAATGGATTGAAATAAAATGATTGTTATAAAGTGTACAACTCATAAAAAGCTAATGAATGAATATATGCATGTAATAATGGGAAGCTTATGTGAATACTGAGTCGGACCTCCAACAGTTGGTAAATTTGACACATACATACATTCATTCATCAATGCATACATAAACACGTATCACGTATGTATGCAGACACATAGGTACGATATTGGTATACATTGAATAAAGAAGCTGAAAAATATTATAGATACAGCATGACTGCATGGGTATTTTGCTTTATGGGTGGCATTCTTCATTGGAAATTTACCTCATATTAATGATTTACATAATCAATATGCACGCCTTTCTCTCTATCTCATGATGATGCTACTAATAGTCTCCTAAAATATAATGGAGACTCTTCATGTCCATTCATTTTGTATTATTCACTTTTACTTTTTGCTTGGGGGATGGTAAGTTGGTAACTGTTGTGAATTAAAAACGAAATCATATCGTAGTTTCAAGATTGCATAAAATTGTAGAATGTTAAAACAAAAGTTGTTAGTATTTAAAGATTACATGTGAAAAAAGACTCTTTTAAATGTAACGTCTTAGAAAAAAGTCTTTTTACATGTACTCTTTTAATGTGAATAAACTATTTTAAGTACTGGAAACCTAATTAGTACCGACCATTACACAGGTTGATAAAAAACATCACAATTAAATCCTCTAAAATAAATACAATACAAATTCTCTAATAGACATCTAAATACCGTCATATGCTCATTCAAGCGTCTGCAACCAATGCTCATTCAAGTGTCTGCAACCAAAGACCATGCATCGCACGGTTGGATCAAGGCTCGTACAATAATAAATAAACTTGTAGAAGGTCATTCGGGTCAAATGTGATTTTTTAACCCAAAAAACTAACAAAGCTGCTACACACACAAAAATGCACACACAAATGCACACCCGTGCTTTGTAGGGGTTGTACCCTGCGTAGTAGGATTGTACTTTGCTTTACAGTAGTAGGGGTTGTGTAGGGATATAACCCCTACTACGCAGGGTACAGCCCCTGCAAAGCAGGGTGTGCATTTGTGTGTGCATTGTATGTGTGTAGCATTATTCAAAAACTAAAACCCAAATTCTCTTCCGATTGCTCCGCCAGCAGCATTCTCTGAAGAATATGGACTGCGCTATCCCTCGTCGCCCGTCCTTAAACCCGCACACCAAAACCATTCTCCAAAATCCTGAGAATCACCTAATTCAGATAAAACCCATGGAAAAATTCCAACAGGTTATTTTCAAACTCGCAGAAAATCACCCAAACGCGCCCTTAACTCCATCCGCCAGAGCCCTTCTCCAAGATCGTCTGACCCGGTTTGTTTCACAGTACAAAACTCCCGATCACCCTCCCTATTCTGCGGTAATCATTTCTCTCGCACCACATTTGTATAACTTTGTAGATGTTTGTTTAAATTCTCTTTTTTTTTTTTTTTTCCTGTGGCTTATTGTTTATATTCGAAACGGTGGATGCTTAAATCATTAAATTGTAATGTTCATGTTTGGCAGCTTATTATTTCTAGGGATTGTGTGTGTTCTGTTAGAAAAATAGTAAACTTTTGATTTATGATCCTGATCCTGTATATGTGCACTGTTGGATTTGTATGTTTCCTGCATGGATGATAATATGCATGTCCTAATTCATATCTAAAATCTTAGTTTTTCTTTTTTTTTCTGTATCTTTTGGTATATTTATTTAATTTATTGAAAAAAACAGTGTTATATTCAAAATCTTGTAATGTTTGTTACGATGTCGGTGTATATGTATGTATGTAGAATTAGGAGAACTCGACTATCCTCTTATCTTTATATAGCATGTATAATGTATCTCGGAAATTGATAGATGGATATTACGAGTAAGTATTAATTACATTACCTAAATGTGGCTTATATCTTTTGAGGTTGGAAAGAGGTATAGAGTTTGAAGGCGTAGCAATAACTCTTGAAAGCCGTCTCAATAACTCGCTTCGTTTTCCCATAGAATTTGCTCTAGCTTCTTAATGGGGGTGGGGGGTGGCCTGCTTTTTGCAGCTTAACCATTCATTTGTACGATATTATCAACATTCATTTAATCACAGAGTCGAAATTGCGTTGAATGGTATTTGTTAGTAGATTTTAAAGAAAACTCTGACAATTTTTGTAGTGGCATTGGACAAGGTTTCAGCAGATTTTTTCCACATTTCTTTCAGCACAATAATTGGGGAATTCAAATTAATGTGTAAATACTTCTTGTCAACGGGGAGTGAGTAAAGTTTTTTTTTTTTTTGAAAAGAATACAAAAGAAGGTTTCCTTTTGGTTCTCCGTCTGCTATCTGCATTTGAACGTAGAACAATTATCTTCTTCTTTGTTTTTTCTTTTCTTTTCTTATTTCTTTCGGATTGTAGTTTGTGTCGTAGGGTGAGGTAAGAGTTCTTTCGGAGAAAATTTGTTACGAAATATTCTTTGGGAAAAAATCCGGCAACTATAGATTTATGAAAACTATAGAAATTTGAAACTTGGGTGAAGGCTGAGTTGGCCACTGAAATATTGCTTCAGGGAGACTAATAATTTGTTTCCTTTTTCTTTTTTGTTATGATGTTTTTGCACGTTAAGTACTAGTTAGTATAAATAAAAGTGATTGGGAAGCATCTAAGCATGTCGTTTCTTGATTTCCCCTTTAGGCTTGAGTTCAGAATGCTAAAATGACCCCATTAATTGATATTGCTCTTGGATATTTATACCAAGTTGTTCATACTTTATTAGCATTCTAAAAGAGAATATATATTTTTTCTTTTGAGGACTGACATGAGGGGGCATCATGTCCGAACATATGTTTCGATTTATAACTATCATTGTCAATAATCTGACGATAATTTTTCGGGAAAATAACTGTTTTTTATTGATTTTTTAAAGACCATCTTGTAATGAAGGAAGAACTCTTTCGGGGAATAAAAGCAGGGATCACTGACGAGTACATTTCAGTACATTTTCCTCATCTTTCGGTACTCTTTATCTTGCCTCGATGATATGTTGCAGATTATAGACGTGAACGAATAGAAAATATGGGTTGTTGTTTATGAACATGCAACAAGCTAACCGACTCGTTAACTGTACAGATTTAAAATTTCCAGGATTTGTGTATTTTTAGCATGTCAAATATACATAATTCATGTGCATATCGTTAGGCCTTTCCCTTTTACTTTCCAGATGATAGAAAGGGCTATTCGGGAGTTGAATAAGAAACGAGGATCCAGTGAGGACTCTATATCACGCTTTCTCGAAAAGGAATACGATTATTTGCCATGGGCCCACTCGACGATACTGAAACATCATCTGAGAAACCTTTGTGAATCCGGTGTTATTGTCGCGACTAATAAAAAGAGATATAAGCTTGCCGGGGAAACCGAAATTCCCGTCCTAAATTCTCCGAGTACAAAAAAAGTGAAGGGAAGAAAGCCATTGAGGATCAAGCTAAGAATCCAAAGGAAAGCTAAAAAGGAAGTAATCCAAAAAAATCAAGAATTACACGACGAGGAAGAACAACAATCAACCATAGAAAATGGAGGCACGACAGCAGCATACAGAAAGATATGTTCCGATGAGGTGAGCTCGGAGCACCCGAAAATCAGCCCATCCAAAATTATGAAGGCCGAGAGGCAACAATCGGAATACAGTCGGCCGGAAAATTCGATGTGTCCTGGTTTCGAATCGACCCGAGATGAGAATTTGGGCCTGGCACAGCTTGCGCCAACATCTGTTGAGGAATCCCTTGAGCCGGAGTTGGCTGAAAGGCAACAATCTGAATACACTCCCCCCGAAACTTCAAAGCTTCCTGGTCTCGAATCGACTCGAGACGGTAATTTACCTATTCTGGACCCAACACAGCCCGAACCAACCTCTGCCGAGGAATTTTTTGAATCCGAGCGTGCACGTAGACAGCTGAGGCGCTGGAATCGGAGTTATCCCGAACCTAAAGCCGTGACCATGACTCCTATAGATCATCCATTCGATGCGAATCGAGCAATTGTGGAGCAAATGCCTCATGAAGACGGTTTAAAGTCACTTGGGAATCACGTGGAGTTGAGTGGAGACAAAAAATATACTCGGAGAAGGAAAACAAGGTCCGAGCAATCGGAAACTATTGTCACAGATTTGTCGATAAAGGCGATTCAGGCTGTAGATGTACAAAGTGAGAAAGAACCTCAAGAACTGCTCCAACAGACGCCACCTCGGCAGGAAGAGATTTTCAGTGCAGACAAAACATATAGTCGGAGAAGGAAAACAAGGTCAGAGCATTCGGGAACTATTGTTACGGATTTGTCGATAAAGGCGACCCAGGCTGTAGATGCACAAAGTGATAAAGAACCTCAAGAACCAATCCTACAGGCACCACGTCAGCACGAAAAGATTTTCATTGGAGACGAAAAATATCACCGGAAAAGGAAAACAAGGTTGAAGCAACCGGAAAATACTGTCACGGATTTGTCGATTAAGGAGAAAGAACCTCACGAACTACTGCTCCAACAGACGCCACCTCAGTACGAAGAGGTTTTACAAGAGAAGAAACAGCCGCGAAGGAGTCTGAGAATCCGTCTGGCAAAACCTGAAGTCACTAAAGATGAAAGCTTTGTGCTTGCTTTACCATCACAGCAGCATTGTCGTGAAGATTGTCCGGGAACAATGAAGCCCCCAAAACAAAAGCCTGCTAACCAGCAGCAGGTCCCGGAACCAGTAAACCCGGCCGGTAAAGACATGACGGAGCCACCTGATAAACCCAGTGAACGTCGGCGTGGAAGACCGCCGAAATGTCTCTGTGCTGGGTTTAATAAAGACATGATGCAGTCACCTGATGGACCTGAAATTGTTTATATGCTGGGACGGTTGGAGTTTGCGGATCCTGGTCGACTTCCCAAGCGTCGAGGGCGTGGGAGGCCGCCTAAGGTGAACGCTGGCTAACAGCAGCGATTTAAGAATAGAAGTTGTTTTGGAGGATTTGGAAGGAAATAGCATGTGAATATGGTCTATGATGATGGTTTTGTTTCCCTTGAAAATTTGATTTATTACATTTTTCTTTATTGCGTCTATTGTTCTTTCTTAGATCAACATTGTCTTGAAGAGTTGATTGATATAGATGCTCTTTCCATACAGAGACCCATTGTCTTGAAGAGTTGATTTAAGCACGGCTTGTGAGCGCCTTGCGGGAATAGTTGATAATTTCTGTGAGTGAATAGATTATTATTGTACATGCCAAATTCTCTATTTAACATAGACATGTCCAACGGGGGGTTTCGGTTAGGAACCTTTGGTTCAGAAAACTATAGGTCGGAACCAAAACCGAACTGGCTATGGACCGCCGGTTTGGTTCTTATTAAAAATAAATATATAATAATTCTTATTAAAAATGGTTTAAATTTTAAATTAGATACTTTTGGCTTTTAAAATTAATTTAAGAAAAAGCGCTCATCAATAGGCCTGTAAACGAGTCGAGCTTTCACAAAGCTCGGAGCTCGGCTCGTTAAGCACTAAAACACACTGGCTCGAGCTCGAGCTCGACCGAGCTTCACCACTCGAGCTCGACATAATTTTTTTCCATTCGAGCTCGGCCCACGAGCTTCAAATTTTTTAAATTTTTCCTATTTGAGCTCGGCTCGTGAGCTCGAAATTACTACTCCAAGCTCGAATTAAGGTTAGGGTTATATATATATATATATATATATATGTGTGTGTGTGTGTGTGTGTGTGTGTGTGCGCGCGCGCGCGTGTGTATGTGAGGAAAGTGAATATGAGGCTGTCTCACATGTAAGATCACATGATTAAGGTGTATAATATATCTAATACACCTTTATATCTTGTTTGGTATAAAGTATACAACACTTGATAAAATTCGGGCTCGTATAAATAATACTGATTTTTGGTATTACGTATCCCACCTAAGAGGTGGCATTAGGTGATATTAAACAATACTGCAACTAATAAATTCAATAAACTACATCATAGCAAACGAGATATCTATATTTTACAGAGAATTTAATATATCGTACCAAATATGATATTAATTTCTTATATTGTATAAGAAATCGCAGTCAATCTTATCAAGCTTTATCTCATACATCATAGCAAACGAGCTTAGACATTCGGTTTATTTTTCTCATACGGTAAATATTTTTTTATTTTAGTGATTTTTATTTAGTAATTTAAATAATACTCTCTCCATTCAATTAATATTGTCCCATTTTTGATTTTTTGCAATCAACAATTTTTAAGTTCGACCATGAATTAATCTCAAACTAAATGATAAAATATTTAGTGAAATTATATTATGGAACATTAAATTGTGAAGTTTCATAATATAATTTTGTTAAGTATTTTATCATTAAAATTTGAAATTAATTTAGAGTCAAACTTAAAAATTATTGACCGTAAAAAGTCAAAATAGGACAATATTAATGGGACGGATGGAGTCCAATTGTTTGTGGGAGTATGATGTTTATTCAAATATTCTTTTTCCGTTTTTCTAAATTAGGAGTCGGGAGAACACGGGAAATAGATGAATCATGACTTTATTTCAATTTGAACGGACCTTCGACATATATTACCTATTATTTTTGTTTAATTTATGTATGAATACATTTATCTCTTGGGATAAATTTATGTGTTCGGATAAATATGAATGATATAAATGACTGTTTTACCTTCAAATAGTTTTAATTCATTTAAAAAATCATAAAATTAACTGATTTAAAAAAATATTCATAAAAATTGAAATTCATATATTTTTTAAAATAATTTTAATTTTGCTAAAAGTCATTTTTAAGATTTTATAAAAAATTTCTTTAGTAAATTCTGAATAATATTTATATAAATATTTTTTAAATGAATTTCTTAAAAATATTTTCTGAATTTTGAATAATATTTGTATTTTTTATAAATTTTAAATTCTTTCAAGAAAATTATTTTTTTAAAAAATACTTCCCACATTTCATAGGTATTTTCACATATCTTAAACGAATTTTTTGAGATTTCAAATAATTTTTTGATTATATAAAATAATTATACGACTAATTAAAAATAATAATAAATGAAAATCATATGAAACCAATTACAATATTATTTTAAGTAACTTTTTAGAAATCCAATAATTATCGATTCATTTTTTGATTTTTGAAATATATTTTAGAATTAAATACATTATTCAGATTTTTAACTTAAGGAGTCGAGGAGTTGATTTTGTTGGCTTAATCTGGACAAGTGCGCAAATTGAGATGTGCAATTAAGCCACTGTATTTTTCATTAAGTTCCAAGTAAACATCCTAAAATATATGGGCGAATAAACTCAATCAACCATTAAGCTAGAGGTGGCCATGTGAAGGATGGAGCCTGAGCGGGCCCGGCTGACACATGGTGGCCTAGGACTATGGTCGTTCTCGGTCCGGTTTGGTTCGGATATTGTCTTCCCGGGTATGGACCGTTAAGGTATCGAGTATTACCGATTTCGGTCCTTACTGGTTTCGGGTCCCAACTTCAATACTTGTATCCGGACCGCTAACGTTTCAGGTGAGTATCCGTCCCGGGTATTTCAGGCGGGTTCTCGAGTATCTTGGATCATTAAAACCCTAATCACCAAAACCTCATCGAAAAAAGAATGGAGGATTTTTTCAAATGTATGCTAAGGAAATTAAGAGATAATGTCTTTTAAACTTATTTTTTCTATATGTACTAATACCTTATACAATATTGTACAATGTATGTTTACGAAAAATTACCGGGTTTTTTACCGGGTTAACAGTTTCTGTCCTTATCGGTTTCGATTCTAACTTCGGTACCAGTATCCAGACGGCTAACGTTTCGGGTGAGTATCGGTCCCGGGTATTACCGGACGGTTCTCGAATATACTTGGACCGCTAACAGCCTACCTAGGACGGACTATATGTGGGGCGGTTTGGGCCGGACTGGGCCTGGGCTGGAATGTAACACCACAAATTAGCCGGCTATCACAGTGTCGTGGACCCCCAACTGGGACCCACCAAGCGAATGAAGAATAATGATTTAAATAATATAACTGTAGTACCAAACCACATTATATTACCAATTACTCCGATGAGGAGTTTCAAGTACAATACACCCACGAATACAGAATACATATATATTTCATATGAAGATAAAATATACAATACTGAATGAAATGAAAATCCAAACGGAAACTACAGTGAAAAATACATATGAAGGAAACATGAATAACTGAAAGGACTGGGGGGCCCTACTAGTATCACTGGGACTCTCGCCGTCAATATTCTCTTCCCGTGCCTTTGCCTTTCCATGACCTAAAAACAACATCCCTAACGGGGTCAGTTAAACAAAACAACAATCCTCAAGAGTTGAACAAATACAATAATCACATGACTTAATTATGAAATCAAGTTTGAAGGAGGGCCATCATAGTACGCCCGAATGGGATGTGCAAGTGCACAAGTAGCCGAGTGTCCGGAATCCCGCATATACACACGCACTTGGACTAATTAGTCTCACGGAGGCACGTTACCATGTGCACGTCCAATGTATCGGTTTACCCGCACAATACATGACCATCATGTGCCCGATTAAAAATTCCACACATATACCACCCGACAACGCAATACGATCCCGGAAGGTCACTAGAACAAAAGCAACCATGATGAATAATAATGAATAGAAATCCAACAAGGGCCAAGAATGACTCACCGTAGTGAATTAATAATGCAATGAGTGATAGCTCAAATGAAATGATTGGAACCGTCGTTCCTCGTGAATTAGATAATTAGTTTGATAAATACAAGTCTCAATATGATTGATACAATGTGAATGAATTATATGTATGAATGAACAACAACGAAAGGAATTATTATCCTTTTAACTGAGTAAGAATTAACTTACCTCGAATGAGAGAAAAGGGGCACGAATGACGAAGTACCAAGGTTGAAGGAAACGACAACTCCGAACCTAGACAAGTTCGTAATAAACTATCAATAACCCATCGATAGGAAAATAAGTTGGAATTCACCCGAAAATACTACCCACGATACATGTATTCTGGTAATGAAATCTCTACATGGTGAAACATACCCAACCATCCCAAATACTCAACAATTCGGGAAAATACACCAATAAATCCGTAGGAACACATGTATCCAAGGTAGATAATCCATACTCAACATATTCAACACATTAGCAAGCTAACTCGAAACCGGGAAGAAAACCCCCCAAATCCCGAAATTCTAGGGTTAGACAAAGTTTACCTTGATTTGCAGTGGTGTAGAGGATTAAATGTTGAATAATCCCAACTAGAAGCTTGAAGATATTGATAGATGATAGTAGCTCGAAGAGATCTTCACAAAACGCCCAAAATCGCCCAAGGAAGGAGGAGATATGTAAAAATGACGAAATGGGAATGAAATGTCCTATTTATACTAAACCCATCTTAGCGTGCACTAGCTTCTGAGATTAGCGTGCGCTAGCGGGTGCACCGGGTAGTCCAGTGAACTCTACCTGTCTCGTTAGCGTGCGCAACGTCTACCTTGTAGCGTGCGCTAATGCCTTACCCTTAGTGTACGTTAACCTAGTATTAACGCGCGCTACCTGATAGTTGGCGTCCAGAAAAAGGCAGTCTAGAACCTACTGTCCACTGCCTGCTCGAGCCTTAGCGCGTGATACTACGATAACTTAGCGTGCGCTACTAATACAACTAGCGTATGGTATTTTGCACTCCTGGCGTGCGATATGAATTCTCTATTTCAGTCCAGTACCTACTGGAATGTCTGCCTTGATTACACTAGTGTGCGCTAATGTCGAACGACAGCGTGCGCTTCCTGTACTCAAATAGCATGCGCTATAAAGAATACGTAGCGCCACACACAGGCTACCAAAACGATGATAATGATAATATTCTCGTCTCGATTCTCAAACAGGGTTGAAAGATGAATGATAACTGATACCTGATTCAAAATACGCCGAAAGGTGAACATAATGAATGAATATGAATGATGAATGATTATTAAAGAGTGAAAAATTACTAAGTGACAATTACTGAATGATAATAAATGAATTCTCTACCGAGTATTACATAATCCCCCCTTAAAAGGAGTTTTGTCCTCGAAACTAAGAGTCAAACAATTTGGGGTAACTCTCCCACATACTCTCCTCGGTTTTCCAGGTAGCCTATTCGACTTCGTGTCTAAACCACTGAATTTTTACCAAATGAATCACCTTGTTCCTCAACTGTTTGATTCGTCGCTCTAATACTTGTACGGGACGCTCCTCGTACGTATGATCATCCGCGATCTCGATTTCATCAAACTGAAGTATGTGACTCGGGTCGGCAACATACTTCCATAACTGAGAGACGTGAAAAACATTATGTACTCGGCTCAAAGACGGAGCTAAAGCCACTCGATAAGCTATACTGCCTACTCGATCCAAAATCTCAAATGGTCCAATGAATCTCGGACTCAACTTTCCCCTTTTCCCAAAATGGAAAATACCTCGACTCGGGGATACCTTAACCAAAACGTGGTCACATGCCTCGAACTCCAATGGTCGACGATGATTATCCGCATATGATTTTTGTCGACTCCGAGCGGTCAACAAACGACTCCTGATCAATGCTACCTTCTCGCGGGCGGCTATTAGCATATCAGGTTTAGTGCCGATTGATTCTGATAAGTCATCCCAACACAATGCAGATCGACAACGACGACCGTATAAGGCCTCGTAAGGTGCCATCTTAATCGAAACATGCCAATTGTTGTTATACGTGAACTCAATCAACGGTAGTTGGGCTTCCCAATCACCTTTCCAATCGAGAACACATGCTCTCAACATATCCTCTAATGTATGAATAGTTCGCTTTGATTGTCCGTCGGACTGAGGGTGAAAATCTGTGCTGAAATTTAGCTGAGTTCCCATGGCACGATGAACGGATTTCCAAAAATGTGACACAAATCGCCCGTCACGATCAGAAATGATACTCTTAGGAGTACCGTGCAATCTCACGATCTCTTTGATGAACAACTGGGCAAGTCTCTCGGGACCCCACATATCCTTAATCTCAAGGAAATGAGCTCACCTAGTTAAACGGTCCACGATTACCCAAATTGTATTCATGCCACGATGACTCGTTGGCAAACTCGTGATGAAGTCCATTGAAATATCGTCCCACCTCCACTCTGGAATAGGGAGCAGTTTTAGCATACCCGTCGGTCGCTGATGTTCTATCTTAACTTGCTGACAAGTCAAACATCTCGAAACAAATTCTGCGACTTTTCGCTTCATATTACTCCACCAATAATTTTGTTTCAAGTCTTTATACATTTTGCTGGACCCCGGATGGATGGAATAAGGGGTAGCATGAGCTTCTCTCAAAATAGAGCTTCTCAACTCGTCATCCACAGGAATGCATAACCGATTCTTAAATCGCAAAAGTCCATCCTCATGGACCACAAATCCAGGGGCTTTTCCCTGAGCCACACCCTCTCGAATGCGCAACAAAAATAGGTCTGAACCCTGTTTCGTTCTGATCGCCTATTCCAGTGGCGATGAAATCTCTAGCATGTAAAGCTGCCCCTGCACTTACTGCAACCATACCTCGATCTCAGGCCTTAAGAATTCCTTTTGAAGTTCCTTATGAGCAGTCAAACGAGCAAGCATTTGCTCCTGAACGGACTTACAGCTCAAGGCGTCGGAGACAACGTTCGCCTTACCCGGGTGGTATTGTATCTCAATATCATTAATCAGTTTCAACCACTGTCTCTGTCGCATGTTTAACTCCTTCTGAGTAAATATATACTCTAAACTCTAATGATCGGTGAAAATCTGATTAGTGACGCCATAGAGGTAATGACACCAAATCTTCAATGCGAAAACCACGACCGCTAGCTCCAGGTCGTGGGTCGGATTACTGACCTCATAAGGCCTCAGTTGCCGCGAAGCATAAGTAATCACCTTCCCGTTCCGCATTAATACACATTCAAGACCATGTCCGGACGCGTCACTATAAACCACGAATCCTTCCATCCCGTGTGGTAAAGAAAGGACAGACACTGAAATTAGACGGATCTTGAGTTCCTCAAAACTCTGCTGACACGCATCAGACGACGTGTATTTCTTATCCTTCTGCAAAAGGCTCGTCATATGTTGAGCGATTTTAGAAAATCCTTCCATAAATTGCCGGTAATAGCCTGTTAATTCGAGAAAGCTTCGGAATTCCTTAATATTCTTTGTAGGTTTCCAATATCGGATAGCCTCCGTCTTCTGAGGGTCGACACGAACCCCATATGATGAAATCACATGTCCAAGAAACGTCACCTCGGACATCCAGAACTCGCATTTGGAAAATTTCCCATAGAGTTGCTCTCGTCTCAACACGTCGAGAACCTGATGAAGGTGAAGTTCGTGCTCCTCTTGGTCACGAGAATAAATAAAAATGTAATCTATGAAAACAACCACGAACTGGTCTACATAGTCGATGAAAACTCGGTTCATCAGCTCCATGAATACCGTAGGTGCATTAGTTAATCCAAACGGCATCACTACAAACTCGTGGTGGCCATAGCGTGTTCGAAATGCCATTCTTATGATATCCGACTCTCGAATTCGCAATTGATGATACCCAGATCTTAAATCGATCTTGAAAAATACTGAAGCTCCTTGGAGCTGATCTAAGAGATCATCGATGCGGGGTAGGGGATATTTATTCTTGATTGTCACTTTGTTCAGCTCCCGATAATCAATGCACAAGCAAAATGAACCATCTTTATTCTCGACACATAACACCGGTGCTCCCCAGGGAGATGTACTCGGTCGGGTATAACATTTTCGGTCAATTCCTCCAGTTGATTCTTCAGTTCCTGCATTTCGGTCGGGGCCATACAATATGGTGCTCTCGATATTGGGGACGTAACAGGCTTCAACTCTATCGTGAATTCCACACCTCTCTGTGGAGGTAAACCAGGTAACTCATCTGGAAACACATCGGCGTAGTCTCTCACTACAGGGATATCCGCCAACGTCACTGATGATTTCTCGGTCTTGGTCATATAACATCAATAACCGACCCACCCCTGATTGAGTAACTTCACTGGTTTCATCATATTATTGAATCTTCCAGAACGGCTGGGGTTACCCCATGAAATACACACTTGACTCTGCCATCTGAAATGATAGTGACCATACACTTACGGACACTAAGGATGGCAGCATGACGATCCATCCAATCAATACCCAAGATTACGTCATATTTAGATAAGTCTACCACGATTAGGTCTGTCAGCCATTCACGGCCCTCAAGCTGAATCGGACAATTCTTAACTTCACAATTTCTGATAATTCGCCTACCATCAGGTAGGCCAATGACATAAGGTTCGCAACTAGTAGCAATATTCAGGTTTAGTCTACTCAAACATGATTCGGAAATGTATGAATGTAATGCGCCAGTATAAAAAAGGGTACAAACAGGTTGAGATAGAATTTCGAGTGTACTTGAGATCATTTGGGCCTCCAGATCATCAGTCCTCTTCATCTCATAAATTCGGGGTTTGCCGGGCCCCGAACCGGATGCTCCTGTCTGATAAGTATGGGTTCCACCTTTATTCGCTCCCGTCGTCTTATACGACGTGGAATGAGTAGCCTGATTCTGAACACTTGACTGCTTCAAGGTCTGAGATGCCGTCGGAGCAGGTCTGGAATCTCTTCGGCAGAAACGGGCCTTATGCCCGACAATCCCACAGACGTTGCACATGATAGTCTGTGTCGGACACTTAGTGCTGTAATGTCCCTGTTATCCACAGTTGAAACAGGTGATGGCCGAACTGGCCGCTCGGGACTGAGATTCCGCAGGTTTAGGCGCCATAATAGGTCGCTCAGAAAAAGTAGAACCCATGCGAAGCTTCTTGAAGGTTGCCCGACTGCCCTCGGACTGATTATGATTCTTCGATTTCTTGCCAGCAGATGAAGATTGTTGCTTAGCAATTTCCTTACCAATAAGATCATAAGTAAGATCTTTCTCGATGAATTCGGCCAGGGTGGCGCAATGATGATTAAGGAATTGCATCCGCATACGAGGTTTCAACCTCTTACTGAAGTACTTGATTTTATCCGCCTCGGAGTGGATAACTGATGAGGCAAAGGGAAGTAGCTCCTGAAACTTCTCGGCGATGGCGAGAACATATTCCTCCGCTGAGGGGTCGGGACTGAGTAATTCCGATAACTTGGCCTCCCTGAGTGGGTCTGGATAATATCTTTCCAACATGAGGGTCTTAAACTGGTCCCAAGTGCAAGATCCGTCGGTGGGCTTCAGAGATAGCCACCAAGAGTGGGCGCTCTTACCCAGATAGTAAGCCGCAACTGAAACTTTGTGCCCTTCGGGACACTCCACCATAGCAAATAGTTTCTCAAAATGTTCAAGCCAGTGAATAATATCCGCCGGATCAGATGAGCCCTCAAAAGTAGGTGGCCTCTGGCGAGAGATGTCGCCGATTATACTGCTGTAACATCCCCCATTTCACAAATGGGACATTACACGCCGTAGGACCCCCGTGAGGTCTACCAGGCTAACTCGAGACACATGAACCACAATGATAACATGAAAGATGTACCCAAAAAGTAAATAAGGCCGTGGCCTCGGCCAAAACATTTTAACGGAGTACATGAGACATAAGTTAAATACCCAAAATGTTGCCCACGCAGGGGACTTAAGCCATGTTCAAAAATAAACCAACTATCTCCGATTACTCAAGCAATCTGATGACAAAATAGAAAAATGCAGACTCGAGCCACATCATCATCATGCCAACCCATCCTTTGCATGCGCATCCCGTGCCAGCTCCTCAGCTCGACCAGTACCTGAAATGCATAAGACGCATTTCCCCCATTTAAGGGGTTAGCATTCGAATAGCTAGTGCAAGTACATAATTACACAACATTATATACATATGCTATTTAATTTTAAACAAAATCGATAAGGAAATCATTTTGAAAATCAATATTCCGGAATATCACATTAACACCAAAACAGTATATCAACAAGTTTCCACATCACGATTATCCACGCTTGGTAACTCGCGACCGTACCCATTAGTATCGGTCCCCAGAGGTCCCGTCGGACCGTCCCCAGGTGAGAAACCACTTCCGTGGCCGTACCCATTAGTATCGGCCCCCAGAGGTCCCGTCGAACCGTCCCCAGGTGGAAGAACATCAACGCACGCACCCAAGTCCACTCCCATGGCCGTACCCATTAGTATCGGCCCCCAGAGGCCACATGCCATCCCCAGGTGGGAGAGAAACAATCACATTCGTTCAATAATACCATTTACATCATTCGCATCGAAATCATACGCACATAACGGAATGTAATACATGTACTTGCCTTGAATGAAACGAAACGAAGGAAACGATGAAGGAATAGGTTTCGGTCCGAACAATCTTCCCAAATCCGTTCCTAACACAATAACGGTATACACAAGTCTCAATAATGCGGAAAGGTAAGAATTAATCCTAATTCTACCCCTTGGAACGATTAGTCGGAAAATAAGAAGTCCACGATGGCTATAATCTAACAATGAAGAAATTACTAGGTTAAATTCGCTAAACTATACTGGAACAAGGGATTTACGACTACACAATCGTAATCTAACAAGTCGTCGAAGCCAAAACGGATTAAAAGGAAGAATTATGCCAAAAATCCCGAAATCCCCAAAAAACTAGGGTTCATCGATGTATACCTCGATTCGGACGGATGGAGGATGATTATGATGATGATAACCCTTGCTTGGGACGCAAAATCGATCTTTAGAAGGTTCCTACGGATTGCAGGATGAATTGCTTGAAATCGCCAAAGGAAGCTCACGTCGCGAGAAAGAAAGAAAAGGAGTGAAATAAGTCGACCGAAAATAAGTCGAATTAAAAGACTGACGGCGAGTTACGACGTTAACGCCTATTGTTAACGTGCGTTATGAAGGTTACGACGTAACCCTCTCGTGTTAACGACGTAACGAACAATCTGACACTTTCTGCGAAACCATAACGTCGTTACCAATGGGGTATAACGACGTTATGATACCTATATAACATACGTAAAGGAGCATGCATAACGTGCGTTATGCATGCGGCGGTCAACCGCTAATCACTTAGCTCAAGACAAATGATACAACGACGAAACGCAACACAAGGATAGAATCAAAAGTATAAACATGGGGTATCCAAAACAACGAAGCTGAGTTTTGAAAGAAAATATAATCCCGATCACTAGAGAGTCTCAAATGAAGCAAACGAAGCGAAATTCCCCAAACTTATGAAAATTACAAAAACGGCCCAAGTGCCCGAAAAATCGCAATACAACGTCGGATTAGCAAACCGAAAGTTCCAACACGACCAACTCAACCATACCAACTTATATGAATCGAGAAACAACGAAAACGAACAAGTTTTACGAGAATCGAACGCACATGCGGCAAGATATAATTCAAAATGAAATTATGCAAAAACATCCTCGAAACTCGGCCAGACGGAAAAACTCCAAGAACAAAAATAGATTCAGAATTCCAAAACAGTGCTAAGCGAGTTGTCTGAAACGAACATACATCAAAAATAGAAATTACCGAAAATAGAAAATGCGGATATTACAACTGCTCACACTTCTCTCTTGCCTCTGAGGTGGCGGAGGAGGAGCTTGTTGAGCCTGAGTGGTTGAATTCTGCATTGTCTCCATTAGACGTGCCATCTAAGTCATCTGGGCCATCATGCCCTGCATAAATATGAATGGGTCAACCCGAATGCCTTCTGATTGGGCTGCATCTCGGGTACGACTCCCTGACAGTGAATGATTATCTCCTGGTGAATGAGTAGCATCGCCAGCTGAGTTGGCGGCGGCGCTGCCTGTTGAACTAATGACATCCCTCGCGTTTTCGCGGGTATTCACACGAGCTCCGGGTTTCAGCCCGCACCGCGGCCTCTTCCCCTGCGTCCTTTGACAGCTCTATCCATACTGAAGTAGGAAAGTCACATGATAATTATTGGTCTCGCATGAATATCGCATTATGATTACGTTATGGAATGATAATAATGAGTATACACGCTCTAACACAATGAACGCATTAATAATGCAGTAAAATGATCGTCGACATTACGCCAGAATATGATAAGATCGCAAGAAAGATCAACTGGGGTGACATGATTATCTGATGAAATTCCTGAAATAATTTTCTTGAACAAGTTATCAAGATTGACAATACGATCCGCAAGATCAACAACTGAGCAATGAGATTGACTGAGTGATTAATGAGTTAACATGATCGGCAAGATCCAAAAGAAATGATGATTGAAGGTTTTTGTCTGATGAATGATGAATAAGTTGATTCTTATAGCCATAAATTATACCATGGCATCAGAAATCATACTGTTCTTTTGGTCTGAGGGGCTTGGCGCTTGCACAGGTCACATGTGACGCGAAAGTCCAATGATACTAGTCTGATGAATGATGATTTTCAATGAGACATGACTCGGAAGGGTAGTATTCAAAACCTCGCTCTGATACCAACTCTGTAACACCCCAAACTAGGCGGCTATCATAGTGTCGTGGACCCCCAAATGGGACCCACCAGGCGAATGAAGAATAATGATTTAAATAATATAACTGTAGTACCAAACCACATTATATTACCAATTACTCCAATGAGGAGTTTCCAGTACAATACACCCGGTAATACAGAATATATATATTTTATATGAAGATGAAATATACAACACTGAATAAAATGAAAATCCAAACAGAAACTACAGCAGAAAATACATATGAAGAAAACATGAATAACTGAAAGGACTATGGCCCCCTACTAGTATCACTGGAAATCCTCGCCGTCAACGTTCTCTTCCCGTGCCTTCGTCTTGCTATGACCTAAAAACAACATCCCCAACGGGATCAGTTACACAAAACAACAATCCTCAAGAGCTGAACAAATACAATAATCACATGACTTAATTATGAAATCAAGTTTGAATGAGGGGCATCATAGTACGCCCGAATGGGATGTGCAAGTGCACAAGTAGCCGAGTGTTTGGAATCCCGCATATACATACGCACTTGGCCTAATTAGTCTCACGGAGGCACGTTACAGTGTGCACGGTCCAATGTATCGGATTACCCGCATAATACATGACCATCATGTGGCCGACTTAAAATTCCACACATATACCACTCGGCAACGTAATACGATCCCGAAAGATCACTAGAACAAAAGCAACCATGATGAATAATAATGAATAGAAATCCAACAAGGGCCAAGAATGACTCAACGTAGTGAATTAATAACGCAATGAGTGGTAGCTCAAATAAAATGATTGGAACCGTCATTCCTCGTGAATTAGATGATTAGTTTGATAAATACAAGTCTCAATATGATTGTATATGTTGGGATAACAATCCCTGTATCGAGATTGTCAGGACAAACAATCCCTGTATCGAAAAGATCATGACAGAATGTTTTGACAATATGCCAATCCAGCATACAGCAAGCAGCTGTATCGAAAAGCTGATCAAAAAAATATCAACCTGTATCGAAGACTTCTCGTAGCTCCAGCATAAAAAATCAATCATACAGCAAAGGAGTCTCATACAGACTAAGTATGGAAGCTGTCTCGAATTGACAATACAGCTATCATTCCATACTGCATCCAAACATGACAAGAAGGAATCTTTGCTATTCACTAAAGTCAAAGTCCCATTTGAGAAGATATATTTAAATACTAAATGATAAAGTGTTTAAATATCAATTCGTCAGAGATCTTCAATCAAGCGCAAAATCCGGATCGTGTTTTATTCAAACACATCATCCCGTTGGAAAGGAATCTTGCTCAACGGATTTATATCAACGGATATATTTCAGAAAGCTATATATATCCCCAGCCTTTGAAGATCTGGCAACGAATGAATAACTGATATACGCTTGAAACAATGAAGTTATCATCATATACATCTGAACAAACATATCTCCCAAGGCATTCTGCTATTCTGAAAGAAGAGATATACAGTGCTCAAAACTGTGAACAACACATCATCATCTAAAAGCTCAGAAAGTCAAAGCTGTTGTTCAAATATTGTTCTAACCCTTGAACAAACCCATCAGCCCTGTGTGGACTGAGAAACCTTGCTATTCCCGAACTATGTGTGATGGACTTGCATTGAAGAGATGAAGCTTCGGAACTGTGTGTGAAGAAGCCAGTCAAGTGAAAGCTCAAACCAATCTGTGTGAACGGTTGAAGGCTAAGATCATTATATCAATCTTTGTGAACGGTATATTGATTAGGTTTGATTATAAATACGTAGTTCTGTACGTAGTATTTGTAATAAACATTTTCACTCCTGTGTGGAGGACCAATGGACGTAGAGGGGTTTACCTCGAACCACTTTAATTACCGTGCCAATTACCTTCTGCATTTACTGTTTTAATATTTGTGATTATCTTTAAGTATACACTTCATATCTAGTTGCTGTATTTACAGCAACATACTTTGACAAGATTTCCGCTACGCACTTAGATTTGAAAACCGTACAGCTTGTTGTTTAAAACACTTTCCAAGCTGTATCCTGTATACTTAGTGGCAAACAAGTGGTATCTGAGTGGTTGATTCTAAAAAGAATCAGTCGTATTTTTTATTGAATCAGATTCTTAAATCACTTATTTTTATAGAACAGTCTTTTTCTTCCCTATACTCTCATATGGATTCATTATTGATCAATAAAGTTCCTATGTTTTCTATTAACGAATTCGATGATTGGAGAATTAGAATGGAGGCTCATCTTGCAGCAATGCACAAAGAGATGATTTTTGTCATACAGGATGGCCTCATAAAGATCATGAAGGTAAATCTGGCCCCAAGGATTCAAGGCCAGGCTCATGCAAAGATGCTTGAAAAAAAGCGCGAACAATGGACTTCTGACGAAAGAAAGCGCACCAACCTCGAAAATGTTGCGAAGAATGCACTATTTATCACCCTTGACAAAGGCACATTCTCTAAGGTAAAGAGTTGATCATTGGAAACATTGATGCTGGTGTTTCTACCCGTAGGAGAATACAGAGTACACAAGGAAATTTACTATGTGCGCAAGAAGACCCCGAGTCAGAGATATCTTCATTTCGTGAATGGAAATCTCAATCCGAGCTTAGAAGACTCTATATGTGCACTATTGATGTATTCTTAGCCAATCCGAACCTGTTTCTACCAAAGAAGCTCTCAACAACTCTCATTGGATCACAACTATGGAAGAAGAGCTTAACTGTTTCGAAAGAAACAACGTATGGTATCTTGTACCCAGATCTACGCATCAATCAACAATTAGAACCAAATGGGTATTTAGAAACAAGAAGGAGAGAAATGGACTCATTATCAGGAACAAATCCCGACTAGTCGTCCAAGGCTACGGACAGGAAGAATGCATAGACTACGATGAGACATTTGCCCTTGTAGCCAGACTAGAAGCCATTAGGATATTTTTAGCCTTTGCCGCCCATAAGGGCTTCATTGTATACCAAATGGACGTCAAAAGTGCATTCCTGAATGGAGACCTTGCTGAAGAAGTATATGTTGAACAACCACCAAGGTTTGTCAATCCAGAAGGCGAGGACCTAGTATACAGGATAAGGAAAGCACTTTATGGACTTAAGCAAGCCCCTAGAGCATGGTATGAGACTCTGTCACAATATCTGACCGATAATGAATTCGAGAAAGGTGCTATGTACAAGACCTTGTTCAAAATACAGGAAGGTGATGACCTTCTAATGGTTCAAATCTATATAGATGATATAATATTTGGTTCAACTAACCTTGTTTTATGTCAAAGGTTCTCTCATCTCATGCAAAGTAAATTTGAAATGAGCATGATGGGAGAACTCAGTTATTTCCTAGGTTTGCAGGTAAAGCAGCTGCCTACAGGGATTTTCATCAACCAGGAAAAATACAGCAAGGAGCTTCTCAACAAATTTGGAATGAATACTTCCAAATCATCGTCAACCCCCATGAGCACTTCCGTGCAAATTAGTGCTGATGAAGCTGGAAAGCCGGTTGATCAATTGCTCTACAGGAAGCTTATTAGCTCACTCCTATACCTAACGGCTAGCAGGCCTGATATCCAGTTTGCTGTGGGAGTGTGTGCGCGATATCAAGTATCACCTAAAGAATCACAGTTCGCAACAGCTAAACGAATCCTGAAATACGTCAAAGGAACAGTCGATGTAGGACTGTGGTATCCTAAAGAAGGCGGATTCGATTTAGTTGGCTACAGCGACTCGGATCTCGGAGGTTGCAAGCTGGATAGGAAGAGTACAATTGGAACTTGTCACTTTCTTGGACCTAGACTTGTATCTTGGTTTAGCAAGAAACAATTGGCTAACTCGCTTTCAACAGCGGAATCAGAATACTATGCTGCTGGTAGTTGCTGTATGCAGATCCTTTAGATACAACAACAGCTGTCAGATTATGGAATTGAAGCCAAAGAAACGCCGATTATGTGCGATAGCACGAGTGCAATTGCTATCACTCGCAATCCTATATTGCACTCTCGCACCAAGCATATCAACATGAAGCATCACTTCATTCGGAATCATGTTGAAAACAAGGATGTTCGGCTGAAAAAGTTCATACAGATATCCAGTTAGCCGAAATCTTCACCAAACCTCTCGACACAGCAAGATTCTGCATGCTTTGAAATGAATTGGGATTTCTACAGCCTAACTCCCTATAAGTTTTTAATGCTTTCACTCAGCAAATTGAGGGGGAATGCTGTAAGACCCAAGAATACAGTATCCATTGTTAGTTATCTGTACACTCAGTCCATCAGAACAGCACTGTAGGAACCAAGCGATATGAATTATCCTACAGCTGAAGTGTGCAATAATTAAGGGGGAATACCGTACGACCCAAGAATACAGTATTAATCCGAAAGCTGTTGTATCGAATTGAAACCCGTATGTACCTTTTAAGGGGGAACGCTGTATTTTCGCGGATACAGCACATACAATGGGAAATCAATTATCATGTTATTTTTTTTAAAATAATATTTTATGTCCACGTGCCCTGTTATTATTACAAGTCGTTTGCATTAAATGCTTTACACGACATCTGGACATTGATATCCTCAAAGCCGCGATGTTTCAAATTTTTTTATTAATTGTACGCCGCCGTTTTAGGCAATAAGGGTAATTTGAAAAGTCAGAAGTGGGACCCGCTCCTATTTTAAATTAGATGGATAAGTTGTACCGGTCACACTCAGCCCATCGTGATCGTCCATTTTAAACAAACGGTTCCCATCCCTTAAATCTAACCGTTCAGTCTATGAAAACCCTTCTTCGCCGCCCACTATAAAAGGACTGAAAATGCCATTCGAGACTCTTTACGCTTTCTGCATATTGTAAGAGTTCTTGAGCATACATCCTACAAGATTTCTGTGCTTACTGCATTTTTACTTGAATCATTTTTAAATTTTCTTCGAGAATCAACAATCGCATCTTCTCAGACCTCTTCCATCTCTCTCAAGAAAACATCCAACATCATCGACGGACGGATCTTTTACAGACCTGTCTTGCTTGAACGTGTCCATGCCGAAGTAGATGACGTCGAATCGATGGAGTACGTCATCACTATGATTCATCAACAAGGCCTCTATCGCCTTGGCAGCCACTCTGCTGAACGATTTGATGTTCATCTGGTTGAGGAGGTTTACCTCAATGCTGTTGTTCGTTTCCTTTCACTGGCCTAGGGAGGACATGTCGCTGACATCACAGCCGTCGTTTGTGGAGTCGAGATCCGCGTTGACCAAGAGCTTCTCTAGAATATCTACAGGCTTCCTGCTTATGGCCTGTCAATGGAAGATCTTGAGACCTTTGGGTCCCAGGAACTCTTAACCGCTTACTATGGCCTGTTCACCGGTTCAGCCTCGGTTGAAACGGTGCACACTTCTTGCCATAAGAAAAACTTTTGTTTACCTTTTGTCTATTTACATGATTTCTGTTGTCGTATTATTAAGAACAGAACATGTGCTTTTGAGATGTGCACCAATCTTAGGTTTAGGATGATGGTTGCAATTATGACCTGTGAGAAGGTCAACTCGTGTCAAATCATCCTCAAACGGCTGCAGGAAGAAGTTTCTAAGCCTGCTTCGCAGAAGAAATCCTTTGGTCTGCTGTTGAACTACATCTTGACGAAATGCGGTGTTCCGCAAGACGATAAAGCCAAGAAGATCACTTCTCGCATTTATATGGGAAGCATCAGACTCATCGTCTTCAGGAAAGGACCCCTCATTGCAAACAGGCCCTACGTTCGCAAATTGCCCCTTTCTGCTGACCCAAGGGACGTATCTTCGAAGTCCCATGGCGAAGAATATTCAAGAAAGAGAAAAATATCTCACAGCAAAACTCCAGTTGCTGTTGAGAAACCGAAAAGGAAGCTAAGGAGGCTTTCAAAAGTTAAGGCTACAGAAACCTCCAAGGATGCTTCTTCCGTGGCTCAACCCACTGAACAACTACCCCAGGGCCCAACCCCTGTAGAAGAGATGCCTGCTACTGTCGATACAGTAGATCACGAGCCTTTGGCGGCTATGACGGATGCTCAGACATCTGCCAATATACAAGACTCTGGCGAGTCGGCTTCCAATTTGGATCTAAAATCTACTTCTCCTATACGGGATTCCACACCCATTAAGGATCCATCTCCCATCAGGGTACCAACCACTGTAAGGGATCCCTCTCTGATACAGGATTCCACACCTATAGAGGAACCCATGCCTACAGTGGACTCAGGTGCTGTACGCAGCCCCTTCGCGGACACGATTATTAACAAAACCCTACTTTCTGTGCAAATCGAACAGGCTTACGAACAGTTTGTCTAATGGAAGAGTTACAGACTTGTTCCGTACGACAACATGTACAATTGGAGCGAATGGAGTAACGAAGAAAGATTTGTTCTGGAAGTGACGGACGCTCAAGATGTTGCTGTCCTGATCCAATGGGACAACCTATGCGTTAAAGAGCTTATTGAGAGCCATTTGTTTGAAAAAGCCGAAGCACGAAAGAAAGGAAAAGCTAAGTCCATGGAATCTCCCGAAAGTCCAAAATCAGATCCCGACTCGGACGATGATGACGACGCCCTACAGGCTGGTCTGAGAAAGAGTCGCGAGGAGTTTGAATTTCAGATGGGTGCAGGAACTTCCAGTCAACATCAATCACCTCCCCATCAACAAGACGCTGTTCCCGACAACGAGGATTCAGTCCCTCATGTCGCGGAGGAACAATCTGTTTCGCAACAGGCGCCCGAGCCTATCGCCACCCAAGCAGAAGAAGAATCCAGCGCCATTCCGCACGAGGAATCAGTCCCTCTGCCGGAGCAGGCGGAAGCTGAGATACAGCAGGAGAAATCAGTCCCTCCTGTATCCATGTCTTCAGAACCCACTTCAGCACAGGAGGATACAACAACCCCTGTCGCCGAGCCCGAATCTGATACTCCCGCACCCTCAACCGCCTTGGAATCCGATGATGGTATAATACCTGAGGATGTCCAACTCAATTCACGTCCCAATGTCAATTTGAGACAGTTGAACGGAGTTGAGGATTTCGTCCAGCCAGACTCTCCTAGGACTGCCACAAGGAAAGAGCAATTACATGCTCTTGGCCTCCAAATTATTTTCATCCAGGACGCCGTCAATGCCCTGTATTCTGTGGAAAAAGTTCTTGATTGGATACACACATCTTCCGTTGAAGAGATGACAGGACTGAAGCACGAAGTCTCCCGAGTGGTAGAAGCCTTCACTATCTTGCCACACGTCTTAAAGCAGGCACTGATCCAATTGCAAGAAAAACAGGAGCAGATCCTGAGAGAATAGCAGTCAAAGATACGTGTGTCTGAGGCCAAGACAGCATCTGCTATGATCGAAACCAGTTCCCAGCTTCGAGCCCACGACAAGAAAATTCAATATTTATCGCAGGTGCTCTCCTCCCTTGTTGAGAAAATGACAAATATTGAGACAAAACAGGATGCTGCTTTGCAAATCCTGGAACGCCTTGATGAGAAGGTGTCATACCTTGATGACGCCAAAAAGGGGGAAGAATCGAGGGAAGCTGCTAGAAGAACAAGGCTGGAGCAAGAGAAGGCAGCCGCTTTCTTTCAACCTCTGGTCTTGAGCTCCTTTTGAAGACTCCATCACTGCTGATATAGCCCGTATCACATCTCCAAATGTTAGGATACAGGGAGATCGACCAGGATCCTAAGTATCCTTGGAAGAGCCTAGTCTAAAATCCACAAGCTATGAACCTCCCGGCCAACCGACAGCCTACTGCTGAAGAGATCAAGAACTGGAGGAGAAATGAACTGCAAAGACACTTTGTTGTTCTTATCAGGGAATCCTCATTATTCAATAGATGAAGGACGGTAAAGGAAGCCGCAGAGGAGTTTAAGAAAAAGCTGGAAGAAGGAACACTCTCGCTACAGCAGCAGATGAAGTCAAGGCCTAGAAAAAGTGACTTGGTTACCCATCTAGAAGATTGGATCCTAGTCTTCGATAAATCATATGAAGGATGAGCCTTATATCTGAATCGAGATAGGGACGCACATCAAAACTGGTGGAAGGGTACCAAGAATGACCCTAAAAGGCCATGGAGGCACTCAGACTACAGGAGTTAAATTTCCTTGTATTATTTTTGTAATCTTATTTTCAGAACAGCAAAATTTTATACTCTTCATTTCAATATCAATAAAATATTTGCCTGTCTTGAAAAATTACAACTCGTAATCTACTGTATTATTGTATGTTACAAACACTTAAATTTATCCTTGCTGTATTCAATTATGAAACTTATCTTAATATATAAGCTGTAAGAACTTGTCTGCGAACAGTTTATAGTTTAAGTTGTATATATCTAGAATACTATGTAAGATTGTGCTTGTGCGCCAATCATAAGTTTAATCATGTAACACTCTTTTGATAAGAGCTGAACTTGCCTGCGAGCAGTTCTTAGTATTAGGCTAATTGCTGAAGGCCAGAACATTCGAACAGAAGACCAAGAAGTCTGCCCTCATTTAAGATGCTAAGTGTCAAAGTTTTGGCATCATCAAGGATGTTTGGATTACATCATAAGGTTTTAAAAGGAAGACTTAGAAGGACTTGGCAAATTATCAAAAAGGGTGAAATTGTTGGGATAACAATCCCTGTATCGAGATTGTCAGGACAAACAATCCCTGTATCGAAAAGATCATGACAGAATATTTTGACAATATGCCAATCCAGCATACAGCAAGCAGCTGTATCGAAAAGCTGATCAAAAAGATATCAACCTGTATCGAAGACTTCTCGTAGCCCCAACATACATAATCAATCATACAGCATAGGAGTCTCATAAAGACTATGTAAGCTATCTCGAATTGACAATACAGCTATCATTCCATACAGCATCCAAACAGGACAAGAAGGAATCTTTGTTATTCACTAAAGTCAAAGTCTCGTTTGAGAAGATATATTTAAATACTAAAGGATAAAGTATTTAAATATTAAGTCGTCAGAGATCTTCAATCAAGCGCAAAATCCAGATCGTGTTTTATTCAAACACATCATCCCGTTGGAACGGAATCTTGCTCAACGGATTTATATCAACAGATATATTTTAGAAAGCTATATATATCCCCAGCCTTTGAAGATCTGGCAACGAACGAATAACTGATATACACTTGAAACAACAAAGTTATCATCATATACATCTGAGCAAACAAATCTCCCAAGGCATTCTGCTATTCTGAAAGAAGAAATATACAGTGCTCAAAACTGTGAACAACACATCATCATCATCTAAAAGCTCATAAAGTCAAAGCTGTTGTTCAAATATTGTTCTAACCCTTGAACAAACCCATCAGCCCTGTGTGGACTGAGAAACCTTGCTATTCCCGAACTGTGTGTGACGGACTTGCATTGAAGAGACGAAGCTTCAGAACTGTGTGTGAAGAAGCCAGTCAAGTGAAAGCTCAAACCAATCTGTGTGAACGGTTGAAGGCTAAGATCATTATATCAATCTGTGTGAGCGATATATTGATTAGGTTTGATTATAAATACGTAGGTTGGATAATATTTCCATAATAAGCTAGAAAACGCGTACCCCAAAATGGACAAGACCAGAAAACCAGAACGACAACAAACATGTCACAAAGCTCAACACACACACACACACACAAAAGGACCACAAGCCGTAGTCCGTATAAAAATGTATTCGACATATCATATTCACGCCCAATGAAATCGTCTAGTATATTTTTATTTACCCGTTCGGAAAAAATAGCCCACCGATACTCCATATTAACAATATATATTTAACTACCTTTCTATTTAAAGATACAAGTAATCTACTATGTAAGAGTGACCATCATTCTTCGATGGTCGCCGAGGAATGGAGAACTGTCTCTACTGCCGTAGATCCTCCATCATCTGTTATTTTCTAAAAAAAGGGAGTTAAAGCGCATTTGTTTCCTTATAGACAGGTCTCGGGGATGAGAGCAGTCAATCGAGAAACCAGCTTGCTTGCCAGAGGATATATAGTTCAGTTTCCAAGCCAAATGATAATAATCAACTAGAAAATATTGGGCGAGAGGTACGTACTTTTTTCTTTGTAGTTTGGATAATATTTCCGTCATAAGCTAGAAAACGAGTACCTCTAAATGGACAAGACCAGGAAACCAGAACGACAACAAACATGTCACAAAGCTCAACACACACACACACACAAAGGACCACAAGCCATAGTCCGTATAAAAATGTATTCGACATATTGTATTCACACCCAATGAAATCGTCTAGTATATTTTTTATTTACCCGTTCGGAAAAAATAGCCCACCGATACTCCAAATTAACAATATATATTTAACTACCTTTCTATTTAAAGAAATGTTAAACATCTAATACACATAGGACGCATTTGGAAAAAACAATGCATAATTTTGATACTCCAACTTAATCATCTACATAGAGAATACGTAATAGCCCACATGCTACGTTAAAATAATTAAATTACTAGATTACTTGCTAGAAAAAAATATGCTGGTTCCGAAAATTCTATCGACGGTTGTTGAGCCCGCCGTAAAAAAATACCGGTCGCCGGAGGTCTACTGGAAAGCAGGTCGGCGGCTTGCCGTAAAAAAAATGACCGGTCACCGGAGGTGCACCTCCGGAAAGCAGGCCGGCATAAAAAAAACAAATTGGCCGGTCCCTGAAGGTCAGTCGACTGCCGCAGTGGCCTGCCGGAAAACAGGCCACATACTGGCGTAAAGGAAAAAAAGTGGCCAGTCCCCAAAGGTTCGCCAACCGTCGGCGGTGTCCCGTCGGAAAGTAGGCCGGTGGCGTGGCTTAAAAAGAAAAGTTGATCGGTCCCGGAGTTCGCCGGCCGTCGACGGTGGCCCGACAGAAAGCAGGCCAACGGTCTGACATAAAAATAAAAAAATAAAAATAAAATGACCGATGGCCGGAGGTATGCTAGCCACCGGCGGTGGGCTGATAAAATTGGCGGTCGATGATGAAGGTCCTCGGCCACCTACGGTGGCCCGCCGGAAAGCAGACCGGCAGTCTGGCGTAAAAAGATAATAAAAAAAAGTTGGTCGATTCCCAGAGGTACGTCGGAAAGCAGGTCGTCAGCCTGGCGTAAAAAAAAAATAAAAAAAAAAAGAAGTTGGCCGATCCCGAAGATCCGTCGGCCGCCGCCGGTGGCCCGCAGGAAAGCAGCCGGGCGGTCTGGCAGTATAAAAAAATTACCGGCGGGACTGGAAGGCTGGCGTTTAAAAAAAAGATTGTCCGTCGTTGGAGGTCCGTCGGTAGTCGGTGGTGGGGTGCCGAAAAGCAGGTCGGTAGCCTAACGTAAAAAAAAATAGCCGGGAGTCGGAGTTCTTCGGCAACCGGCATTCCGCTGCCGGAAAAATTGATCGACCGGAGGTCCGTCGGAGATCTCCGAAAAAAAAGATTTTTTTTTTTTAAATTAATTGTGATTTTAATTTAATCTAATTTAATATTCTAGGAGTATTTTTTGAACTTATTATTGTTGAGTACTTAATTATTATTATTAAGTATTATTAAATTCAGCAAAAAATGAAGGAAATGCGAGGGGAGAGGTACAATAGTCTTTTCTTGTGCACGATCAAAAAATAATATTGTCTTTTATATTATATATAAAGCAATTGCCTATCATTTTGAGTCTATCGACAATAGGGTATCATCGTTGATTCTAAAGCAATTGCATGTCATTTTTAAATTTATGATAAATTCAAATTAATGACTAAATTCCATAATCATACTATCTATCAACGCCTAACCCTCTGTTCCCCAGTTTAACTTAACAAGAAAAAATAAGAAAAATGAATGGAAATAAGAAGAAAAAAATTATCTTTCTTTTTTTTTCTTTAGTAAAACTCAGGAACCAAGCGTAAGTTCACGAACTGCATGACAATGTCAATGCCCACATGTAATTAAAGTGATAAACTAATTGAAGCTTTACACTTAGAATTCATTTAGTTGAAGACAATTGAAGAGCTACGTAATGCTCTACTGATTTCTTTAACATTCGTAGTTGAATATGCTGTGAAATAAAATTCATTTATATGAATTCGTATATGTCAATAACCTCAATAAGGATATTCCAAATCAAAACATATCTCGACTTTTGAGGAAAAAATCCAATAAAGATCTATAACACATTTTATTTTTACCCCATAACCAATAAGTATATTCCAAATCAAAACACATCTCTGACTTTTGAGGAAAAAATCCAATAAAGATCTATAACACATTTTATTTTTACCCCACTCATGATACTAAATGAACTAGTATATACTGGAGTGTAATGGTAAGGTAATACTCAACCTACTGCAAATGGATAAGAAAAACAATGAGTTCTCTTGAACAACGAAGCCAATAAATTTTGAAACAAAGAAAATTTCCAGATTCAGTTATGGCTATGTTAGTGGTGGAAAGAACCCAAAGTAAAAGGGGACTAGGTGTATGTGACTGAAAAGGTCATGTGGTTCATGGTCAAAGATATAGTTCATCTTAATTTTGGGTGGCCCATGAACCAAACGTTCGCGAACTGTTCGTGAAAAAGCTCGGTCAACGGTCAGTTCGAGCTCGGTTTGATCGAACAGAACATGTTCGCGAACATGTTCGAGTATTTACGAACTGAACATCGAATATTTTATATTTTGATCGGGTGTTCGCGAATACTAATATATATTATATATATTATATATATATATATATATATATATATATATATATATATATATATATATATATCTGTTAGGAATTATTATTCCCGTGATGTGTCTTACCTAATACCGATTGTAGATACATAGATGGAAGGTTCCAGATCCTTCTAGAGGTAGTAGGATCCTATTAGATGTCTTACCTTATCTGGAATTACATGTATGGAAGGACTCTCATTGTAATGCCTATATAAAGGCCCCTCTATCATTGTTATGAATACAATTGATTTGCTGTCTTTTACTTTCTCCTCAAACACGTTATCAGCACGTAGTATCTCAACTGAGTAGAAAAAAAAAAAATCCCGTCCGATTTCTGAAAATTGCGAAAAAAAAAAAAAAAAAGAGAAAAATTAGCCCGTGAAACCCTAGCCCCTCCACGCCGCGCCAACCACGATCTGCAAACCAGAGACTGTCTGCCTTCCGTAGAGCATAACCCCAACCACCGGCTCGTCTTCTTCCCCGCAGTGCAGCTGCGTCGAAATCTGCTCCCAATCGCGATTGAAACATCCATGCCAACCCCCGATTTGATTCTCCTTAAATTACAGCCCTTATCCAGGCTCACAACCATTCGTCGCACCATCCTGCTCCGATTTCACATCTCCAAATCCGAGCCCCAATTATTGACAACCAGATCCCCCATAACTCAGCCTGGCCCGATCGACTTCTGCATGACCTGATGCAACTAGGAAGCACCCAACCCGTAAACCCGCAAGCTGACCCGACTGTGAACCAGACCTACAAATCCAAGCCATATGCATCACCGTGAAGGCGCGACGGTGACGGATTTCTTGCACAAATTTTTTGCTTAAAGGTCACGACTCACTGTAGTGAAGCTTGTCGAAGAAGGGTTATTCTGCAACATTTAAGGACAGGAAACTGACTTTAAAAACAAACGAGATCATCTGGGGCTTATATGATGCAGCTATAAAGCACGAGGATGACTGATGATAAACTTGGCCAACTTCATATAATCCATGAGTACATCATTAATGATTTGATTACAAAGTATGATGCGCTTTCAGATGTGGTTGCACGGACCTGTAAACTGAAAAGATCTTGCGAGGATTACGCCGTAATATATGAGTGGAAGGCAATAGTCTTTCATGATTGGCATACAATTAATGGAGGTTCAGATTGTAAGCATTGCTATACTGCGGCTGAAGTGGCTGATGTCTACCGTTTCGGTGGCAAAGCTAAAAATCCTGAACTTTATCCTATATTGGGAAGCAGATTTTTCGTTTGGAGATCCGACCTCATCTAATACTGAACTGCTGTATCGCCGCGCTCGAGTCCTTTTTCGGCCGAATTATCGAGCCCAGTAGCCTTATCCGGGCGTTTCTCAACTCTCCATTTTTTTTCCTACTCAATGATTCATTTGTTCATTAATTTGTACACTTATGAATCTTACATGTTTATGTTTTACGTGTATATAGGAAAATACGTCGCTCATGATGATGTGCACGCTATGGAGAAAAAGCCATATTTATCCCGTTCAAGGATCAAAATAAATATAGAACGGAGTACCCACGGAAATATGTTGCTCATATGGAGAGAATCTCCCGTTCAAGGATCAAATCATATATGAAACCAAGTACCCGTAAGACTTTATTAAAGTTCTCGTTTTTCAATTCCTCTCATTTGGGAATTTTTTTTTTGGGGGGGGGAATTGGGTATTTGGGTTCTTTATCTCCCACGCTACTTTGCGGTGGATGAGACAATGAGAGGTGATATCACTCTCGGATGTCGAAGTAAACTGTGTGACGGTCCTGGGGGAGTCACGGATAATTGTTGAAAGTCGATAGTTGTGGTTGTTGCATACACCACGTTTTGGGTGCGATTTGATGTCGCCGTTTTGTCGATTTTAAACCAACAATTAAATAAAACGAACATTGTCGGTAACGGTAAAGTTATGACTCGTTCATGATTAGTCACGGATTTGTGACATACAAATGGGACAAACATCGATTGCGACGGATATGTCGTGGTTAAAATCGATTTGTGACGGAATTGTCACGTTGAATTGAGCGACCACCACGTTGGTCTTGACCCAATCCCATACTTGGAAAACTTCATCTTTCAGCTTATTAAAAATAAAATATTGCATGTGAGTGTAGACATGTATCGTCTATTTGCAATATGATATATGGAAGAATGTACGAGTAATTCTCATGAATTTTAACATGTAAGGCAATGGCATATTGCGGTAAATACATGAATTCGTTGACCTCGATTATAGTTCGTATGACTATAGGTCCGAATACTTTTCCGAGTATTTGTAAAGGCATGTGCCTTATACATTTGACTATGTTTAGTCGATCTTATTGGATGGTCAAGACGAGTTGGTTATGGTATATTCATTATGTCTCATGGTTCAAAATGCTTAATATTGATGCACCGCGTTGCATCCATATAACATGGCTATTATGACGTATACTTGCAAATTGAGAATTAAAATACTTGGTTGATTTGATGAACTTTGGTGGATTTTTTCTACACTTTTGATCATGACTAGGCGCATCCTCCTTGGTATTTGTTTATGCTTTGAAAGTTCAAACGGAATCAGTGGTTTTTAAACAGCCTTAGCTGTACCGACATTCCTACTTTCTCTGCAAGTCTACCAAGTTGGAGTTACCGAAAGGATCATTAGTCGAGATAAGAAATCGAACACCCTGCTGCGTTTAAATGCACATATGGCTGTCATTGCCATGTTTTTGCATCAACACTTATGCCATTGGATATGGTCTCAACCTTGTTTTCTCACTAAACTTGGGAAAAACTAAACAGCCAATTAAAACATGCACTGTGATCTGAGTTTAATGATCCGTGTGGTGCACAATATATGGATAGAAAGATACGGAAGTCTAGTTTCCAGAACATCTGACCGTTCGTCCATAGCCTTCCTAACAAGGGAGTTATCGCTGTTTTAGTGAACAAAGGTCAAGCTGCGCGAAATTTTTTTTCCAGCGATTGTGCTAACTTTTGTCCCAACCAACTTGGTTCCCATCTTAAATTTGCAAGTGGTCTTATGACACATATTTTTCAACCTCTTTTTGGCCTAATTTGCCATAGATGATGCAGTTTTTGGTATGCGTTATACGCTAAACTATCATCTTTCAAATGTTGAAAAATAGTTTCGTTGGGGAAGCCCAAAATACGCACCCTTATAAGAAGGTCGAGCGTGTGCATGGTAGTGTTACACCATGCTTGTGTCGTAATTTTGCCCCTGCATATAACCTTGCCATATTATGCACTCAATATGATAGATCATTTTGATCATATCAAGCATAAAATCTCTATGTTGTTAGAGTATTCGCTATGCTCATGATTATGAAATTTTGCAAGCGAAATTGAGTGCGTATTAAGCTATTTTCAAGGAACATGATATTTTTGGATTTCGGTTTATAAATCCATTGTGACAATGATGAGTAGGTCATCACAATCAATGAGCGGTATGATGCTCAAGTTGTTGAATGCCGAATGGCGTTTTCTAGTCACATATGTTCCGTAACAATTGAACCATGTTATGACTCGATGATATATATACCAAAGTGTATCACTCATAGCATCTCATTGTGATTTGTGAGAAATAAAATCTTATGCATCACTTGTATTGGATATGTGAAAAGGAAGAATATTCATGAGTCAATATGGTCCGGCTTGCATCGGTTTTTGTAACCAGAAGATGTATTGGGACATTGACACATTTAGGCTTTAATAGTCCGGAGTTTGGACAGTTTGATGATCCATATACCACGGTATTGTCATGGACATCATTGAACAAAGAAACTAGTTGGATCAAAGACACCAAAGTACATTGGTGGAATCGTGAGCAGGGCTCATGACCGATGATGATATTTATGTCATCCGCGTCTTGCTTTCACAAGCATGTGTGACGCCAAAGACCCCCCTGATGATCCTTCTTAGCCATGTTCATTTAGTTAAGCCTATTCTTTGGCACGATTAGGAGACGACACCCTCCTATGCTAAAGAGAATAATGTAGCGACTCGCATAAGCATGGTGCTGAGTCCTCCCTTTTCACCGAGTCCTTATACATACATGATCATAAGTATTAGCCACAGGTGGCTTATGATGCTATGATGGTGTTCACAAATGGTCGTACTCAAGTAATAACATTTATATGTTATGTGGTTCCTTTGACAATGATTGATAAGTTGATGAAACCTGAGTTATGGTTGTCCAACTTGCGGACCAGTCATTGTAAAGGTCGGTTCACCCACTTTTTAGACCAAGTCTTAAAGTGAAATTTTAACGAGTACTTCCTAACATCCAAGGCTACCTTCTCACAAATTTTGGTGCCATTTGGAGACTTGGAAGGAGCTGAACCACTTAAATGAAGTTTTCACATACCACCAGCCGCCCTATCAACTAGTTCGATGTCATTTCGACCGATTTTTGACCACAAGGTTGATGGTTTTGGAATCCTAAACACCCGTTTATACATGCTCACGAAATTTTGAGGTGTTTGGGGCTGGTGAAGGGAGTGAACTCTTCAAGAAAGCATTAGAGGTTCGATAAAACCAACGGCCTATCATCGGTTCAATCGTTTCTTTATGTTCGATCCCGGTGGTGCATGGTGGCGGTTTTGTTGAATTCTCAAGACCAGTAGCTACGGCTATGTAGCATAGGTCAACATGTCATATTCACCTATACCTATCATCATTCAAATGCTTAGTTACGAGTGTAACAATATGCATTTTGTTAACTGGATTGTGTTAACACTGAAAACCTTTATCGTCCACATGTTTATGTGCCAAAGTGCGTCACCACAACGCATTATGACGGGTTATAAATGATGAATATGACATGCGCTTTCACTCATAGTCCGCTTAAAATGTACCTTGGCAGACGATCTCGTAAGTCACTTGGATGAGCCGCCTTCCGTCGTTAGGGGAGATGCGAACGATCATGTTAGAGTAGAAAGACATGGAATTGTAGTAGTTTGTCCCTACAATGCCTCACCAAGTTCCCTAAAGTGACGAGATTAAATACATGCTGCAAACATGTCTGCAAGGATTGTGTCCGGTTATGGACGTTCGTCACCTATAAATGGTGATATGGTAACACCACAAATTGTGGTAGATGGTGTTACTAGGCCGTGGATCTCATCGAGTATTGGGATGCCACTTGGTTCGATAAATACTCTCGCTAAGAATGTATGCGAGCTTGGTACATGAAACTTGATCATATGATCAAATGAACTCATCCGTCTCATGTGATTCTGGATTATAGTCATCATTGGGGGACGCCTCAATGAATGGCAATCCATAAAGAGTACTCTATGAATAAAGCCGGTTCATGAGGACGTGGAATGTAAGTTTAATCGAACCATACTTCGTTGAAAATCTACAACGTTGTATCCTTGGCCTAAAATGGAAACATATGCGACTCCAGTATGGACAAAGTGATAGCCCTTTGTTGAAGTGGTACCGACACTCCAAAGATAAGACCTATCCGTATACTTTGTTAAAGCGAGTGAGAGAAAGAGTTAAACTCACCTCATGGCGCGAGGTTTCTCATGAACTCACTGGAATCGACTACGATGACACGAAACTTAGTTGTGCTATCGCAATGGATGTTATATCATCCACTATCTTTTCAGTTAGATAGTTTCCCAAAAACTGACGTGCAGCTTGTGGTTAAATCTTATCTTAGTGGGGAACTAAGTTAAGTGATTAAAGGATCTCGTGGTGGATCAGACTCAAATCAAGTGGCTCCTGACCACGGAGCGCGTCGACAAGTGATTGTCGGGGACGCATACTAAGTATATACTTGATTTGGAAGAGATATGAAGCTTTTGCGTGTAAAACTAAGGGTTTATAGTGATGTACTCTTATGAGACTAGGAGATTCCGCTAAATCCAAAGTTAAGAATGAAAGGATCTTGGGACACTTGATGATGCGTATTCATCAATCGGTTTAAGGCAATCTAAGGGACGGTTTCCCTAAGAGATGATAAAGTAATGCCTATATGATTCCCAATGATTAGTCGAAGTCATAATAAGACTTGGCTCACTTAAGTGATGATGCAGTCTTAAGAGAAAAGTACGGTATTATGTACTCATGTTTGACTCGATGTACTCATTCGTAATAATCCGGTAAAGCCACTGTGATGATGGCCTAGGATGCGCTCACGCAATGTCTGTGATTGACAAGAAGCTTGAAGCTCGCTCTATATCGATAAAAAGGACACTTGAAAATTGATACCCGAATATGCCCAGAATGTGTTGGTCTATCTCCCATATGACCTATAGGGCAGCTCACTTGATGGAAAATGGTGAAATTGGTGCCATTGGAAAGGTTTGTGTCTACTTTCCAAAGGAAACCAACCATTTGATCACATCCATCATGTTGAGTGACATATGACTATTGTTGCAAAGTAGGACAGGATATGTCCGGTAATTTGCTGTGTCAACTTCGATAGAGCTTTGTGATCTACTCAGGTCGATCTAGGTTACGTACTGTATGTGAATGAAAAGCTACGGGTGTCTAGTTTTCATAAGTTCTTACAGTTTCATTGATACCTATTGAATCGAAGAAGTTATGACTGATTTGGTGCATAGAGGTCAAGACTTTGGAAAACTTGATAAGTCTTTAGTAACTCTGCACTTTGGATGTGTCGCGCTCTTTTTGTCCTTAGACCAAGGTTTGTTTTTCCCATTGGGTTTTCACTTGGTAAGGTTTTTAACGAGGCGACCTATGAGAACATCCAGACAATGATGCGTTGTACTTCTGTTCAACTTAGACCAAGAGGTATTTTTCCCACTGGGTTTTTCCTTGGTATAGTTGTGAGGGCAACTTGGCATCTGACTCCTATGATTTGAGGTACTCATCAGGGGGAGTCGTTATGTATACATCAGGGGAGTATACATGACATGTTATGTTGGTGCGTTGCAATCTTTTCCTCATCAAGCCTTTGTTTTTCCCATGGGGTTTTGTTTTGGCTTGGAATAGGTTTTTACGAAGGCAACATCTTCTGCACCATTGTTGTATTAGTGCTCGACACAGGGGGAGTGTTCCGGGAATTATTATTCCCGTGATGTGTCTTACCTAATACTGATTGTAGATACATAGATGGAAGGTTCCAGATCCTTCTAGAGGTAGTAGGATCCTATTAGATGTCTTACCTTATCTAGGAATTCTATGTATGGAAGGACTCTCATTGTAATGCCTATATAAAGGCCCCTCTATCATTGTTATGAATACAATTGATTTGCTGTCTTTTACTTTCTCCTCAAACAATATCTATAATATGGGTGTAATAAGTAATAACTATTAATTAAACCTTAAATCTAACCTAACCTTCAACCATAAAAATTTGTGATACAAGATTTTATTTTATTTTTAAAAAATTTGTAATTTACACATTTTTTCCGAACATAAATGAACAAAGCGTACGAACAGAACAATCGAACACAAACGAACCGAACACGAACAATAAAAAATATGTCGAACCGAACTCGAAAACTGATTTGTAATGTTCGTCGAACACGAACACGAACCGAACACTACACGAACCGAACGAACGAACGGTCAATAACACCAAAAGCTCGGTTCGTTCGGTTCGTGTCCACCCCTAATCTTAATATATGAAGCAAAGATGCAATTCTTAATGTAAATATTGATTGTAAGCATGTGATATAGATTAAAAAGTAAAAAGGTATTGGTGGTGATTTGTGGTGGAGATTAAGAAAGAAAGTGTGATGGTTTGATGTGATAATAGGTTTCTATTGAAACATGCACTTCCAAAAGAATATTTTTCTGGGTGAAATGTAGCATTTCGGGGGGGGGGGGGGAGGGGGGGATGGAAGTAGTTACTTCTCCATCCCACTTTTATATTTGAGTTATTTGTACAAATTTTTAAGTAAATAATTGGATATGATTTGATTGAGATTAAAAAATAAAATAGATTAATATTAAGTACACGATAGAAATTAAGTGATACGATTGTAATTATTTGATGTGTATATGTGAGAGTTATAAACGTAAAACTTCTAGATTAAAAAAATGAGTTAGTGTAATATCTTGAATGGGAGGAAGGAAATACATAAAAACTTAATTATCAGTCTTTATTTGTATTATGAAAAAATGAGTCAATCGAAGAGCACTCACACCAAAAGAACCGATCAAATGACTCCAAGGGAAATGTATGCAGCTTCTCAATTGTCCTAACTTTGTTTGTATGCTTGATGGTGTTGGAAATGTAAGTTAAAATGGAGGAAATGGGCTATTATGAGCAGCTCATTTGAGAGGAAATTTTGAGTGGGCTCGACTACGAGTTAAAGTCGGGACTTAGTTGGAATACGTAGTACTCCGTACGAGGTTTCCAAAACATGTAAGAACACTCAAAATGATTGAGGTATGAATGAGATATAATGTTCCAAAGTGAACCCTTTAAAAATGAATTTGGGATGTTATCCCACATTGGAAAAAGAAGGGAGAAATTGTGAGTATATAAGGAGATGTGGACAAAGGCATGTTCAAAATGAGACATGTGTGTGGATGTGTGACTAGGCGCCCCTCGCGCACACACACGCGCGCGCGCGCCGCCGCCGTCCGGCTCGGCTCGGCTCGGCTCGGCTCGGCTCGGGTCGGGTCGGGTCGGTCGAAGGGCGAAATGTCTCGGCGTCTGGAAGTTATCTTTTTACTGCAATTTTATTCGGTAAAATTTTATTTTACCGAAAATACCTCAATTAATAAATTCCGAATTTTTCGGATCCGGATAAAACCGAATCTGGATGAGTATTTGGATCGGTTTAGAGTTCCTCTAGATACCAATTTCGATTGGTTTAGAGTTCCTCCAGATACCAATTTCGATCGGTATAGAGTTCCTACAGCACACAACCTCCTCCAGTCTTCACCTATAAATACCCGGCTGAGGGGGCTCGTTTTATACACTGAATTTTGCGGACGAATTTGATAGCCAAAACAGCCAAATATTTTTCTTCTTCGTTTTCCTTTCTTCTTCGGTCGGTGATAGTAGACAGAATTGTTCTAGTTCGTTGAGGGTGCAGCGGATCACAGATTCGTTACATCGAGCTGTTGTTTTATCCTGGGAGGCAGACGTCATTCACCGTGGTGGGGACGAATTTGCTTTAAGAAGACAGATTATCTAGACTCAACAGCGAAAAACTTTCGGAACGCGTACGGGATTGGGAATTTCCTTTTGCTAACAATTTTCTGCAGGGCTTACACTATATATATATATATATATCGAATATATATATATATTTATTTTCTGTTATTTTCAAGTAATTGTTTTCAAATTATTTTCAACAATCTTAAAGCAAATTTTCTTTTACTTGACTAAAACAGATCTATTTTCAAAAGCTAAGCTAATATGGATTCTCAAAACCCAACACTGTCTACGGACGTTTCTGGAGGTGCGCCTCAGAAAATCGGCTCGGGTTCAGCGACTGGAGGTGCGCCTCTGATAACTGGATCGGGTACAGCTTCGGTTTCGGTTCCGGTAAACCATGCGGACAAACCAGAGAAATTCAACGGGCAGAATTTCAAGAGATGGCAGCAGAAGATGATGTTCTATCTGACCACTCTAGGCTTGTCTCGATTCCTCAAGGAGGATGCGCCAAAATATGACGAGGACAGTGACCAACAAACTCTGATGGCCATTGACGCTTGGAAAACTTCCGACTATCTGTGTCGGAACTATGTGATGAATGCCCTTGCCGATTCACTGTACAACGTGTACAACAGTGCTAAATCAGCTAAGGCGTTATGGGACTCACTAGACCATAAATACAAAATCGAGGACGCCGGTGCCAAGAAGTGGATTGTTGGACGGTTTCTCGATTACAAGATGATGGACTCCAAGACGGTAGTGAGTCAAGTACAAGAGTTGCAAGTGATCATTCACGAAATCCATGCTGAAGGAATGGTCATTAGCGAATCCTTCCAAGTGGCTGCTGTGATCGAGAAATTGCCCCCGACTTGGAAAGATTTCAAGAATTATCTAAAGCACAAGCGCAAGGAAATGAGCATGGAAGATCTGATCGTTAGACTTCGCATAGAGGAAGACAACCGAGGATCAGAGAAGAAAGTAAATATTCTTTGTGGCAAAGGCCAATGTTGTGGAAACTGGACAGACATCCAAGAAAGGCAACAATGGAAAGGGAACCAAGCTGGGACCTAAAGTAGGAATTGGGAAAAAGAAAGAAAAATTCCTTGGAAAATGCTACAACTGTGAAAAGATGGGTCATAGGGCGGCCGACTGCAGGCTGCCAAAGAAACCAAAGAAAAAGGAGGGTAATGCAGCACATCTGATTACCGAACAAGTGGAACATCTTGACTTGTGTGCTATGATCTCCGAAGTGAACCTAGTTGGCTCAAACACCAAAGAGTGGTGGATTGACACTGGAGCAACTAGGCATATATGTGCCAACAAGACTATGTTCTCCTCCTTGGAAGAAAAGGATGCCGGTGATATACTGTATATGGGAAATTCTGCAACCTCAACTATCTTGGGCGAAGGCACGGTGATCTTAAAGATGACGTCTGGAAAGGAAGTGACTCTTAAACGTGTGTTATATGTGCCTGATATTCGAAGGAACCTTATTTCTGGTACCTTGTTGATGAAGCGTGGCTTTAGAACAATTTTCGAGTCCGATAAAGTTATTTTGTCGAAAAATGGTGTGTTTATAGGCAAGGGATATGAATGCTATGGGCTAGTTAAGCTCAATGTAATGACTATCAAAAATAATGAAATGAAGAATTCTTCTGCTTACTTGCTTGAGTCTCCTAATTTATGGCATGCTAGATTAGGACATGTTAATTTTAATGCAATGCATAGACTCATTGCATTAGATCACATACCAAAGTTTAAAATTGATTTAAACCACAAGTGTGAATCTTGTGTAGAGGCAAAATTAACTCGATCTCCATTCCGACAAGTGGAAAGAAACACCATACCTTTAGAATTAATACATAGCGACCTATGTGATTTGAAGTTTGTTCAAACTAGAGGTGGAAATAAATATTTTATTACTTTCGTGGATGATTGTACTAAATATTGCTATGTATACTTGCTTAAAAGCAAAGATGAAGCCATAGAGAAATTCGTTCTCTATAAGACGGAAGTTGAGAATCAATTGAATGCTAAGATAAAAATCTTGAGAAGTGACCGCGGAGGTGAATATGTGGAACCATTTGGCGAATTTTGCTCGCAACATGGGATTATTCATGAAGTCACTGCCCCATATGCACCACATCAAATGGCGTGGCGGAACGTAAGAATCGCACTCTGAAAGAGATGATGAACGCGATATTACTAAATCTGTGGCTACCGCAAAATATGTGGGGAGAAGCCATCTTAACGGCGAATTATCTCTTAAACAAGATATCCCGTAAGTACGGAGACAAAACCCCTTATGAATTGTGGAAAGGAGTCAAGCCTTCCTACAATTACATGAAAGTGTGGGGGTGTCTAGCAAAGGTGCTGATACCTACTCCTAAGAAAGTTAAAATAGGCCCAAAAACGGATCGCATTTTCATTGGATATGCACACAACAAAGAATGCTTACCAATTTCTTGTGCATGAATCCAAAGTGCCCGAGATTCACAAGAATACGATTATGGAATCAAGGAATGCGTCATTCTTTGAGAATATCTTTCCTTGCAAGATCGCAAGTGAACCCCTTATCTCATCCGAACGGACTTCTGAACTAATGGATGAAGATAATGAAGACCAAATAATGGATAATGAAGACGAACCTAGAAGGAGCAAGCGACAAAGGATGGAGAAATCTTACGGACCAGATTTCATCACCGACTTGCTCGAAAAGGGTCCTCAGACTTACAAAGAAGCTGTAAGCTCGACGGATGGACCTCTATGGAAGGAGGCTATCAAAGAAGAGATTGATTCTATATTACAGAATCATACTTGGGAACTAGTGGAATTACCTCCTAAGTGTAAACCATTAGGAAATAAGTGAATTTTCAAGAAGAAATTGAAACATGGAGCAGTTGATAAATATAAGGCTAGGCTCGTAGCGAAGGGTTATAACCAACGTGAAGGCCTAGACTATTTTGATACTTACTCTCCTGTGACAAGAATAACCTCCATCAGGATGATACTTGCCATCGCAGCATTACGAGGCTTAGAAGTTCATCAAATGGATGTTAAGACTGCCTTTCTTAATGGGGACTTAGAAGAGGAAATCTACATGGAACAACCCGAGGGGTTCTCTGCTCCTGGACAAGAAAGGAAAGTCTGCAAGCTCGTAAAATCACTATACGGATTGAAGCAGGCACCAAAACAGCGGCATGAAAAATTTGATCATGTCATGATAAATGGTGGCTTCAAAATTAATGAATCCGACAAATGTGTGTATGTGAAAGACACAGAAAATGGCTACGTCATTTTGTGTCTATATGTAGATGACTTACTCATTACCGTCAGTGATGAAAGAATAATCAAATCGACCAAAGACATGCTGAGGTCGAGATTTGATATGAAGGATATGGGACTCGCAGATGTAATTTTAGGGATTAAAATCACACGAACGTCGGAAGGTCTCATGCTGAGTCAAGCCCACTATGTGGACAAAATCCTTGAAAGATTTAACAAAGATGACTTGGGCACACCAAAACCCCGGTGGATATGACGTTGAGACTATCCAAGAATAAGGGTGAAGGAGTATCTCAACTCGAATACTCACGCATAATAGGAAGTCTGATGTACTTGATGAGTTGTACAAGACCAGACATAGCCTACTCAGTTAGTAAACTAAGTAGATACACGAGCAACCCCGAAAAGGATCACTGGAAGGCGATCATAAGGGTACTAAGATACTTAAGGGGTACTCGAGAGTATGGGCTGCACTATACCAAATATCCAGCAGACTTGAAGGATATAGTGATGCAAATTGGATATCCGATATAAAAGACTCCAAGTCTATAAGTGGATATGTATTCACACTAGCCAAGAAGCAGTTGGCATGGAAATATTCAAACAGACACTTATATCTCTGGCCAACCATGGAATCCGAGTTTATAGCCTTAGATAAATGTGTAGAAGAGGGAGAATGGCTACACCATTTTCTAGAAGATATTCCAAGATGGGCAAAGCCCGTGACCGCAATATGTATTCATTGCGATAGTCAATCTGCGATTGGGTGGCACGAGCGTAATGTACAATGGTAAGTCTCGTCACATAAGGAAGAGACATAATACCATTAGACAATTGATATCAACAGAGTTATCACTATTGATTATGTGTCATCAAAGGATAACATTGCGGATCCGCTAACCAAAGGGTTATCAAGAGACCTTGTTGATAAATCATCAAGAGGAATGGGTCTATTGCCTTGAGCTAATGGTTTTATGGAGGATACCCAACCTAAGCTGACTGGAGATCCCAAGATCTAGGTTCAATGGGACAACTAATTCATAAAACTGGGCACGATCACTGTGGGGGATACCCCGAACCGACCATTCCTAGGATGAAAATAGTGATACCCGTAGGGAGAGGCTAAGATTATGCTTTTAATGATTCTTAAGTCGACAACGTATAGTCGGGTGGAGTAAAATACGGGTTTACTCAAAATACTTAAAGAGGAATCACCTATGTTAGAGAGAAGAGGGGTCGCTTCAAAGGAGAATTGCTAAGGCACAATTCTTTAGAAACTCTCGCAGAACCAAGACGGTGTCCACGGCCAAAATGGGCACAATAATAAGAACAGAACAAATCAGGAAGGGCACTTGTGAAGGATATACGATCACTTACACAAGCGGTCGGACAGTTCAAAGGCATCTAGTCACACTGTCTAGCCAGTGAGGAGAATATATCTTTTCGAGGGAAGGTTCAAGGAGCATACTCTACCTATCCTATGCAATGCCTAACCGTAGTAACTATCACCAAGTCAACTCTGTGTCTGACGTGTGCTGCTGGACCATCAATCTCATTCATGTGGGGGATTGTTGGAAATGTAAGTTAAAATGGAGGAAATGGGCTATTATGAGCAGCCCATTTGAGAGGAAATTTTGAGTGGGCTCGACTACGAGTTAAAGTCGGGACTTAGTTGGAATACGTAGTACTCCGTACGAGGTTTCCAAAACATGTAAGAACACTCAAAATGATTGAGGTATGAATGAGATATAATGTTCCAAAGTGAACCCTTTAAAAATGAATTTGGGATGTTATCCCACATTGGAAAAAGAAGGGAGAAATTGTGAGTATATAAGGAGATGTGGACAAAGGCATGTTCAAAATGAGACATGTGTGTGGATGTGTGACTAGGCGCCCCTCGCGCACACACACACACGCGCGCGCCGCCGCCGCCGTCCGTCCGGGTCGGGTCGGGTCGGGTCGGTCGGTCGAAGGGCGAAATGTCTCGGCCTCAAGTTATCTTTTTATCGCAATTTTATTCGTAAAATTTTATTTTACCGAAAATACCTCAATTAATAAATTCCAAATTTTTCGGATCCGGATAAAACCGAATCTGGATGAGTATTTGGATCGGTTTAGAGTTCCTCCAGATACCAATTTCGATCGGTTTAGAGTTCCTCCAGATACCAATTTCGATTGGTATAGAGTTCCTACAGCACACAACCTCCTCCAGTCTTCACCTATAAATACCCGGCTGAGGGGGCTCGTTTTATACACTGAATTTTGCCGACGAATTTGACACCAAACAAACAAATATTTTTCTTCTTCGTTTTCCTTTCTTCTTCAGATGTAATTGTTCTAGTTCGTTGAGGGTGCAATGGATCACGATTCGTTACATCGAGCTATTGTTTTATCCTGGGAGGCAGACGTCAGTCTCCGTGGTGGGGTCGAATTTGCTTTAAGAAGACAGAGTATCTAGACTCAACAAATAAAAACTTTCTAACGCGTACGGATCGGGAATTTCCTTTTGCTAACAATTTTCTGCAGGGCTTACACTATATATATATATATATCGAATATATATATATTTATTTTCTGTTATTTTCAAGTAATTGTTTTCAAATTATTTTCAACAATCTTAAAGCAAATTTTCTTTTACTTGACTAAAACAGATCTATTTTCAAAAGCTAAGCTAATATGGATTCTCAAAACCCAACACTGTCTACGGACGTTTCTGGAGGTGCGCCTCGTAAAATCGGCTCGGGTTCGGCGACCGGAGGTGCGCCTCGATAACCGGATCGGTGCACTTCGATTTCGATTACGACTTGGTTTCGGTTCAGAAACCATGCGAACAAACCAGAGAAATTCAACGGGCAGATTTCAAGAGATGGCGAGAAGATGATGTTCTATCCGACCACTCTAGGCTTGTCTCGATTCCTCAAGGAGGATGCGCCAAAATATGACGAGGACAAAGTGACCAACAAACTCGATGGCCATTGACGCTTGGAAAACTTCCGACTATCTCGTGTCGGAACTATGTGATGAATGGCCTTGCCGATTCACTGTACAACGTGTACAGCAGTGCTAAATCAGCTAAGGCATTATGGGACTCACTAGACCATAAGTACAAAATCGAGGACGCCGGTGCCAAGAAGTGGATTGTTGGACGGTTTCTCGATTACAAGATGATGGACTCCAAGACGGTAGTGAGTCAAGTACAAGAGCTGCAAGTGATCATTCACGAAATCCATGCTGAAGGAATGGTCATTAGCGAATCCTTCCAAGTGGCTGCTATGATCGAGAAATTGCCCCCGACTTGGAAAGATTTCAAGAATTATCTAAAGCACAAGCGCAAGGAAATGAGCATGGAAGATCTGATCGTTAGACTTCGCATAGAGGAAGACAACCGAGGATCAGAGAAGAAAGTAAATATTGCTGTGGCAAAGGCCAATGTTGTGGAAACTGGACAGACATCCAAGAAAGGCAACAATGGAAAGGGAACCAAGCTGGGACCTAAAGGAGGAATTGGGAAAAAGAAAGAAAAATTCCTTGGAAAATGCTACAACTGTGAAAAGATGGGTCATAGGGCGGCCGACTGCAGGCTGCCAAAGAAACCAAAGAAAAAGGAGGGTAATGCAGCACATCTGATTACCGAACAAGTGGAACATCTTGACTTGTGTGCTATGATCTCCGAAGTGAACCTAGTTGGCTCAAACACCAAAGAGTGGTGGATTGACACTGGAGCAACTAGGCATATATGTGCCAACAAGACTATGTTCTCCTCCTTGGAAGAAAAGGATGCCGGTGATATACTGTATATGGGAAATTCTGCAACCTCAACTATCTTGGGCGAAGGCACGGTGATCTTAAAGATGACGTCTGGAAAGGAAGTGACTCTTAAACGTGTGTTATATGTGCCTGATATTCGAAGGAACCTTATTTCTGGCACCTTGTTGATGAAGCGTGGCTTTAGAACAATTTTCGAGTCCGATAAAGTTATTTTGTCGAAAAATGGTGTGTTTATAGGCAAGGGATATGAATGCTATGGGCTAGTTAAGCTCAATGTAATGACTATCAAAAATAATGAAATGAAGAATTCTTCCTTACTTGCTTGAGTCTCCTAATTTATGGCATGCTAGATTAGGACATGTTAATTTTAATGCAATGCATAGACTCATTGCATTAGATCACATACCAAAGTTTAAAATTGATTTAAACCACAAGTGTGAATCTTGTGTAGAGGCAAAATTAACTCGATCTCCATTCCGACAAGTGGAAAGAAACACCACACCTTTAGAATTAATACATAGCGACCTATGTGATTTGAAGTTTGTTCAAACTAGAGGTGGAAATAAATATTTTATTACTTTCGTGGATGATTGTACTAAATATTGCTATGTATACTTGCTTAAAAGCAAAGATGAAGCCATAGAGAAATTCATTCTCTATAAGACGGAAGTTAAGAATCAATTGAATGCTAAGATAAAAATCTTGAGAAGTGACCGCGGAGGTGAATATGTGGAACCATTTGGCGAATTTTGCTCGCAACATGGGATTATTCATGAAGTCACTGCCCCATATGCACCACAGTCAAATGGCGTGGCGGAACGTAAGAATCGCACTCTGAAAGAGATGATGAACGCGATATTACTAAATTCAGGGCTACCGCAAAATATGTGGGGAGAAGCCATCTTAACGGCGAATTATCTCTTAAACAAGATATCCCGTAAGTACGGAGACAAAACCCCTTATGAATTGTGGAAAGGAGTCAAGCCTTCCTACAATTACATGAAAGTGTGGGGGTGTCTAGCAAAGGTGCTGATACCTACTCCTAAGAAAGTTAAAATAGGCCCAAAAACGGTTGACTGCATTTTCATTGGATATGCACACAACAGCAATGCTTACCAATTTCTTGTGCATGAATCCAAAGTGCCTGAGATTCACAAGAATACGATTATGGAATCAAGGAATGCGTCATTCTTTGAGAATATCTTTCCTTGCAAGACTGCAAGTGAACCCCTTATCTCATCCGAACGGACTTCTGAACTAATGGATGAAGATAATGAAGACCAAATAATGGATAATGAAGACGAACCTAGAAGGAGCAAGCGACAAAGGATGGAGAAATCTTACGGACTGCATTTCATCACCGACTTGCTCGAAAAGGGTCCTCGACTTACAAAGAAGTCAGTAAGCTCGACGGATGGACCTCGATGGAAGGAGGCTATCAAAGAAGAGATTGATTCTATATTACAGAATCATACTTGGGAACTAGTGGAATTACCTCCTAAGTGTAAACCATTAGTAAATAAGTGAATTTTCAAGAAGAAATTGAAACATGGAGCAGTTGATAAATATAAGGCTAGGCTCGTAGCGAAGGGTTATAACCAACGTGAAGGCCTAGACTATTTTGATACTTACTCTCCTGTGACAAGAATAACCTCCATCAGGATGATACTTGCCATCGCAGATTACGAGGCTTAGAAGTTCATCAAATGGATGTTAAGACTGCCTTTCTTAATGGGGACTTAGAAGAGGAAATCTACATGGAACAACCCGAGGGGTTCTCTGCTCCTGGACAAGAAAGGAAAGTCTGCAAGCTCGTAAAATCACTATACGGATTGAAGCAGGCACCAAAACAGCGGCATGAAAAATTTGATCATGTCATGATAAATGGTGGCTTCAAAATTAATGAATCCGACAAATGTGTGTATGTGAAAGACACAGAAAATGGCTACGTCATTTTGTGTCTATATGTAGATGACTTACTCATTACCGGCAGTGATGAAAGAATAATCAAATCGACCAAAGACATGCTGAGGTCGAGATTTGATATGAAGGATATGGGACTCGCAGATGTAATTTTAGGGATTAAAATCACACGAACGTCGGAAGGTCTCATGCTGAGTCAAGCCCACTATGTGGACAAAATCCTTGAAAGATTTAACAAAGATGACTTGGGCACAGCCAAAACCCCGGTGGATATGACGTTGAGACTATCCAAGAATAAGGGTGAAGGAGTATCTCAACTCGAATACTCACGCATAATAGGAAGTCTGATGTACTTGATGAGTTGTACAAGACCAGACATAGCCTACTCAGTTAGTAAACTAAGTAGATACACGAGCAACCCCGAAAAGGATCACTGGAAGGCGATCATAAGGGTACTAAGATACTTAAGGGGTACTCGAGAGTATGGGCTGCACTATACCAAATATCCAGCAGTACTTGAAGGATATAGTGATGCAAATTGGATATCTGATATAAAAGACTCCAAGTCTATAAGTGGATATGTATTCACACTAGCCGGTGCAGCAGTGGCATGGAAATATTCGAAACAGACACTTATATCTCGGTCAACCATGGAATCCGAGTTTATAGCCTTAGATAAATGTGTAGAAGAGGGAGAATGGCTACACCATTTTCTAGAAGATATTCCAAGATGGGCAAAGCCTGTGACCGCAATATGTATTCATTGCGATAGTCAATCTGCGATTGGCAGGGCACAGAGCGTAATGTACAATGGTAAGTCTCGTCACATAAGGAAGAGACATAATACCATTAGACAATTGATATCAACAGGAGTTATCACTATTGATTATGTGTCATCAAAGGATAACATTGCGGATCCGCTAACCAAAGGGTTATCAAGAGACCTTGTTGATAAATCATCAAGAGGAATGGGTCTATTGCCTTGAGCTAATGGTTTTATGGAGGATACCCAACCTAAGCTGACTGGAGATCCCAAGATCTAGGTTCAATGGGACAACTAATTCATAAAACTGGGCACGATCACTGTGGGGGATACCCCGAACCGACCATTCCTAGGATGAAAATAGTGATACCCGTAGGGAGAGGCTAAGATTATGCTTTTAATGATTCTTAAGTCGACAACGTATAGTCGGGTGGAGTAAAATACGGGTTTACTCAAAATACTTAAAGAGGAATCACCTATGTTAGAGAGAAGAGGGGCCGCTTCAAAGGAGAATTGCTAAGGCACAATTCTTTAAAAACTCTCGCAGAACCAAGACGGTGTCCACGGCCAAAATGGGCACAATAATAAGAACAGAACAAATCAGGAAGGGCACTTGTGAAGGATATACGATCACTTACACAAGCGGTCGGACAGTTCAAAGGCATCTAGTCACACTGTCTAGCCAGTGAGGAGAATATATCTTTTCGAGGGAAGGTTCAAGGAGCATACTCTACCTATCCTATGCAATGCCTAACCGTAGTAACTATCACCAAGTCAACTCTGTGTCTGACGTGTGCTGCTGGACCATCAATCTCATTCATGTGGGGGATTGTTGGAAATGTAAGTTAAAATGGAGGAAATGGGCTATTATGAGCAGCCCATTTGAGAGGAAATTTTGAGTGGGCTCGACTACGAGTTAAAGTCGGGACTTAGTTGGAATACGTAGTACTCCGTACGAGGTTTCCAAAACATGTAAGAACACTCAAAATGATTGAGGTATGAATGAGATATAATGTTCCAAAGTGAACCCTTTAAAAATGAATTTGGGATGTTATCCCACATTGGAAAAAGAAGGGAGAAATTGTGAGTATATAAGGAGATGTGGACAAAGGCATGTTCAAAATGAGACATATGTGTGGATGTGTGACTAGGCGCCCCTCACGCACACACACACACGCGCGTGCCGCCGCCGCCGTCCGTCCGGGTCGGGTCGGGTCGGGTCGGTCGGTCGGTCGAAGGGCGAAATGTCTCGGCGTCTCGAAGTTATCTTTTTACTGCAATTTTATTCGGTAAAATTTTATTTTACCGAAAATACCTCAATTAATAAATTCCAAATTTTTCGGATCCGGATAAAACCGAATCTGGATGAGTATTTGGATCGGTTTAGAGTTCCTCCAGATACCAATTTCGATCGGTTTAGAGTTCCTCCAGATACCAATTTCGATTGGTATAGAGTTCCTACAGCACACAACCTCCTCCAGTCTTCACCTATAAATACCCGGCTGAGGGGGCTCGTTTTATACACTGAATTTTGCCGACGAATTTGACAGCCAAAACAGCCAAATATTTTTCTTCTTCGTTTTCCTTTCTTCTTCTTGTAGACAGAATTGTTCTAGTTCGTTGAGGGTGCAGCGGATCACAGATTCGTTACATCGAGCTATTGTTTTATCCTGGGAGGCAGACGTCATTCACCGTGGTGGGGACGAATTTGCTTTAAGGAGACAGATTATCTGGACTCAACAGCGAAAAACTTTCGGAACGCGTACGGGATCGGGAATTTCCTTTTGCTAACAATTTTCTGCAGGGCTTACACTATATATATATATATATATATCGAATATATATATATTTATTTTCTGTTATTTTCAAGTAATTGTTTTCAAATTATTTTCAACAATCTTAAAGCAAATTTTCTTTTACTTGACTAAAACAGATCTATTTTCAAAAGCTAAGCTAATATGGATTCTCAAAACCCAACACTGTCTACGGATGTTTCTGGAGGTGCGCCTCAGAAAATCGGCTCGGGTTCAGCGACTGGAGGTGCGCCTCTGATAACTGGATCGGGTACAGCTTCGATTTTGATTACGACTTCGGTTTCGGTTCCGGTAAACCATGCGGACAAACCAGAGAAATTCAACGGGCAGAATTTCAAGAGATGGCAGCAGAAGATGATGTTCTATCTGACCACTCTAGGCTTGTCTCGATTCCTCAAGGAGGATGCGCCAAAATATGACGAGGACAGTGACCAACAAACTCTGATGGCCATTGACGCTTGGAAAACTTCCGACTATCTGTGTCGGAACTATGTGATGAATGGCCTTGCCGATTCACTGTACAACGTGTACAGCAGTGCTAAATCAGCTAAGGCATTATGGGACTCACTAGACCATAAGTACAAAATCGAGGACGCCGGTGCCAAGAAGTGGATTGTTGGACGGTTTCTCGATTACAAGATGATGGACTCCAAGACGGTAGTGAGTCAAGTACAAGAGCTGCAAGTGATCATTCACGAAATCCATGCTGAAGGAATGGTCATTAGCGAATCCTTCCAAGTGGCTGCTATGATCGAGAAATTGCCCCCGACTTGGAAAGATTTCAGGAATTATCTAAAGCACAAGCGCAAGGAAATGAGCATGGAAGATCTGATCGTTAGACTTCGCATAGAGGAAGACAACCGAGGATCAGAGAAGAAAGTAAATATTGCTGTGGCAAAGGCCAATGTTGTGGAAACTGGACAGACATCCAAGAAAGGCAACAATGGAAAGGGAACCAAGCTGGGACCTAAAGGAGGAATTGGGAAAAAGAAAGAAAAATTCCTTGGAAAATGCTACAACTGTGAAAAGATGGGTCATAGGGCGGCCGACTGCAGGATGCCAAAGAAACCAAAGAAAAAGGAGGGTAATGCAGCACATGTGATTACCGAACAAGTGGAACATCTTGACTTGTGTGCTATGATCTCCGAAGTGAACCTAGTTGGCTCAAACACCAAAGAGTGGTGGATTGACACTGGAGCAACTAGGCATATATGTGCCAACAAGACTATGTTCTCCTCCTTGGAAGAAAAGGATGCCGGTGATATACTGTATATGGGAAATTCTGCAACCTCAACTATCTTGGGCGAAGGCACGGTGATCTTAAAGATGACGTCTGCAAAGGAAGTGACTCTTAAACGTGTGTTATATGTGCCTGATATTCGAAGGAACCTTATTTCTGGTACCTTGTTGATGAAGCGTGGCTTTAGAACAATTTTCGAGTCCGATAAAGTTATTTTGTCGAAAAATGGTGTGTTTATAGGCAAGGGATATGAATGCTATGGGCTAGTTAAGCTCAATGTAATGACTATCAAAAATAATGAAATGAAGAATTCTTCTGCTTACTTGCTTGAGTCTCCTAATTTATGGCATGCTAGATTAGGACATGTTAATTTTAATGCAATGCATAGACTCATTGCATTAGATCACATACCAAAGTTTAAAATTGATTTAAACCACAAGTGTGAATCTTGTGTAGAGGCAAAATTAACTCGATCTCCATTCCGACAAGTGGAAAGAAACACCACACCTTTAGAATTAATACATAGCGACCTATGTGATTTGAAGTTTGTTCAAACTAGAGGTGGAAATAAATATTTTATTACTTTCGTGGATGATTGTACTAAATATTGCTATGTATACTTGCTTAAAAGCAAAGATGAAGCCATAGAGAAATTCGTTCTCTATAAGACGGAAGTTGAGAATCAATTGAATGCTAAGATAAAAATCTTGAGAAGTGACCGCGGAGGTGAATATGTGGAACCATTTGGCGAATTTTGCTCGCAACATGGGATTATTCATGAAGTCACTGCCCCATATGCACCACATACCAAATGGCGTGGCGGAACGTAAGAATCGCACTCTGAAAGAGATGATGAACGCGATATTACTAAATTCAGGGCTACCGCAAAATATGTGGGGAGAAGCCATCTTAACGGCGAATTATCTCTTAAACAAGATATCCCGTAAGTACGGAGACAAAACCCCTTATGAATTGTGGAAAGGAGTCAAGCCTTCCTACAATTACATGAAAGTGTGGGGGTGTCTAGCAAAGGTGCTGATACCTACTCCTAAGAAAGTTAAAATAGGCCCAAAAACGGTTGACTGCATTTTCATTGGATATGCACACAACAGCAATGCTTACCAATTTCTTGTGCATGAATCCAAAGTGCCTGAGATTCACAAGAATACGATTATGGAATCAAGGAATGCGTCATTCTTTGAGAATATCTTTCCTTGCAAGACTGCAAGTGAACCCCTTATCTCATCCGAACGGACTTCTGAACTAATGGATGAAGATAATGAAGACCAAATAATGGATAATGAAGACGAACCTAGAAGGAGCAAGCGACAAAGGATGGAGAAATCTTACGGACCAGATTTCATCACCGACTTGCTCGAAAAGGGTCCTTAGACTTACAAAGAAGCTGTAAGCTCGACGGATGGACCTCTATGGAAGGAGGCTATCAAAGAAGAGATTGATTCTATATTACAGAATCATACTTGGGAACTAGTGGAATTACCTCCTAAGTGTAAACCATTAGTAAATAAGTGAATTTTCAAGAAGAAATTGAAACATGGAGCAGTTGATAAATATAAGGCTAGGCTCATAGCGAAGGGTTATAACCAACGTGATGGCCTAGACTATTTTGATACTTACTCTCCTGTGACAAGAATAACCTCCATCAGGATGATACTTGCCATCGCAGCATTACGAGGCTTAGAAGTTCATCAAATGGATGTTAAGACTGCCTTTCTTAATGGGGACTTAGAAGAGGAAATCTACATGGAACAACCCAAGGGGTTCTCTGCTCCTGGACAAGAAAGGAAAGTCTGCAAGCTCGTAAAATCACTATACGGATTGAAGCAGGCACCAAAACAGCGGCATGAAAAATTTGATCATGTCATGATAAATGGTGGCTTCAAAATTAATGAATCCGACAAATGTGTGTATGTGAAAGACACAGAAAATGGCTACGTCATTTTGTGTCTATATGTAGATGACTTACTCATTACCGGCAGTGATGAAAGAATAATCAAATCGACCAAAGACATGCTGAGGTCGAGATTTGATATGAAGGATATGGGACTCGCAGATGTAATTTTAGGGATTAAAATCACACGAACGTCGGAAGGTCTCATGCTGAGTCAAGCCCACTATGTGGACAAAATCCTTGAAAGATTTAACAAAGATGACTTGGGCACACCAAAACCCGGTGGATATGACGTTGTGACTATCCAAGATTAAGGGTGAAGGAGTTTCTCAACTCGAATACTCTCGCATAATAGGAAGTCGATGTACTTGATGAGTTGTACAAGACTGCACATAGCCTACTCGGTTAGTAAACTAAGTAGATACACGAGCAACCCCGAAAAGGATCACCGGAAGGCGATCATAAGGGTACTAAGATACTTAAGGGGTACTCGAGAGTATGGGTCGCACTATACCAAATATCCAAGAAGATTTGAAGGATATAGTGATGCAAATCGATATCCGATATAAAAGACTCCAAGTCTATAAGTGGATATGTATTCACACTAGCCGGCAAAGAGTTGGCATGGAAATATTCGAAACAGACACTTATATCTCGGTCAACCATGGAATCCGAGTTTATAGCCTTAGATAAATGTGTAGAAGAGGGAGAATGGCTACACCATTTTCTAGAAGATATTCCAAGATGGGCAAAGCCTGTGACCGCAATATGTATTCATTGCGATAGTCAATCTGCGATTGGCGGGCACGAGCGTAATGTACAATGGTAAGTCTCGTCACATAAGGAAGAGACATAATACCATTAGACAATTGATATCAACAGGAGTTATTACTATTGATTATGTGTCATCAAAGGATAACATTGCGGATCCGCTAACCAAAGGGTTATCAAGAGACCTTGTTGATAAATCATCAAGAGGAATGGGTCTATTGCCTTGAGCTAATGGTTTTATGGAGGATACCCAACCTAAGCTGACTGGAGATCCCAAGATCTAGGTTCAATGGGACAACTAATTCATAAACCGGGCACGATCACCGTGGGGATACCCAACCGACCATTCCTAGGATGAAAATAGTGATACCCGTAGGAGAGGCTAAGATTATGCTTTTAATGATTCTTAAGTCGACAACGTATAGTCGGGTGGAGTAAAATACGGGTTTACTCAAAATACTTAAAGAGGAATCACCTATGTTAGAGAGAAGAGGGGTAGCTTCAAAGGAGAATTGCTAAGGCACAATTCTTTAGAAACTCTCGTAACCAAGACGGTGTCCACGGCCAAAATGGGCACAATAATAAGAACAGAACAAATCAGAAGGGCACTTGTGAAGGATATACGATCACTTACACAAGCGGCCTGGACAGCCAAAGGCATCTAGTCACACCGTCTAGCCAAAGGAGGAGAATATATCTTTCGAGGAAGGTTCAAGGAGCATACTCTACCTATCCTATGCAATGCCTAACCGTAGTAACTATCACCAAGTCAACTCGTGTCCGACGTAGTCCTTTGACCATCAATCTCATTCATGTGGGGGATTGTTGGAAATGTAAGTTAAAATGGAGGAAATGGGCTATTATGAGCAGCCCATTTGAGAGGAAATTTTGAGTGGGCTCGACTACGAGTTAAAGTCGGGACTTAGTTGGAATACGTAGTACTCCGTACGAGGTTTCCAAAACATGTAAGAACACTCAAAATGATTGAGGTATGAATGAGATATAATGTTCCAAAGTGAACCCTTTAAAAATGAATTTGGGATGTTATCCCACATTGGAAAAAGAAGGGAGAAATTGTGAGTATATAAGGAGATGTGGACAAAGGCATGTTCAAAATGAGACATGTGTGTGGATGTGTGACTAGGCGCCCCTCGCGCGCACACACACACGCGCGCCGCCGCCGTCCGTCCGGCCTGGGCCGGGTCGGTCGGCCTGGTCGAAGGGCGAAATGTCTCGGCGTCTCGAAGTTATCTTTTTATCGCAATTTTATTCGGTAAAATTTTATTTTACCGAAAATACCTCAATTAATAAATTCCAAATTTTTCGGATCCTGATAAAACCGAACTGATGAGTATTGGATCGGTTTAGAGTTCCTCCAGATACCAATTTCGATCGGTTTAGAGTTCCTCCAGATACCAATTTCGATTGGTATAGAGTTCCTACAGCACACAACCTCCTCCAGTCTTCACCTATAAATACCCGGCTGAGGGGGCTCGTTTTATACACTGAATTTTGCCGACGAATTTGACAGCCAAAACAGCCAAATATTTTTCTTCTTCGTTTTCCTTTCTTCTTCTTGTAGACAGAATTGTTCTAGTTCGTTGAGGGTGCAGCGGATCACAGATTCGTTACATCGAGCTATTGTTTTATCCTGGGAGGCAGACGTCATTCACCGTGGTGGGGACGAATTTGCTTTAAGGAGACAGATTATCTGGACTCAACAGCGAAAAACTTTCGGAACGCGTACGGGATCGGGAATTTCCTTTTGCTAACAATTTTCTGCAGGGCTTACACTATATATATATATATATATATATATATATATATATATATATCGAATATATATATATATATTTATTTTCTGTTATTTTCAAGTAATTGTTTTCAAATTATTTTCAACAATCTTAAAGCAAATTTTCTTTTACTTGACTAAAACAGATCTATTTTCAAAAGCTAAGCTAATATGGATTCTTAAAACCCAACACTGTCTACGGACGTTTCTGGAGGTGCGCCTCAGAAAATCGGCTCGGTTCACGCCGGAGGTGCGCCTCTGATAACTGGATCGGGTACAGCTTCGATTTCGATTACGACTTCGGTTTCGGTTCCGGTAAACCATGCGGACAAACCAGAGAAATTCAACGGGCAGAATTTCAAGAGATGGCAGCAGAAGATGATGTTCTATCTGACCACTCTAGGCTTGTCTCGATTCCTCAAGGAGGATGCGCCAAAATATGACGAGGACAGTGACCAACAAACTCTGATGGCCATTGACGCTTGGAAAACTTCCGACTATCTGTGTCGGAACTATGTGATGAATGGCCTTGCCGATTCACTGTACAACGTGTACAGCAGTGCTAAATCACTAAGGCATTATGGGACTCACTAGACCATAAGTACAAAATCGAGGACGCGGTGCAAGAAGTGGATTGTTGGACGGTTTCTCGATTACAAGATGATGGACTCCAAGACGGTAGTGAGTCAAGTACAAGAGCTGCAAGTGATCATTCACGAAATCCATGCTGAAGGAATGGTCATTAGCGAATCCTTCCAAGTGGCTGCTATGATCGAGAAATTGCCCCCGACTTGGAAAGATTTCAAGAATTATCTAAAGCACAAGCGCAAGGAAATGAGCATGGAAGATCTGATCGTTAGACTTCGCATAGAGGAAGACAACCGAGGATCAGAAGAAAGTAAATATTGTGTGGCAAAGGCCAATGTTGTGGAAACTGGACAGACATCCAAGAAAGGCAACAATGGAAAGGGAACCAAGTCGGGACCTAAAGGAGGAATTGGGAAAAGAAAGAAAAATTCCTTGGAAAATGCTACAACCGTGAAAAGATGGGTCATAGGGCGGCCGATCACAGGATGCCAAAGAAACCAAAGAAAAAGGAGGGTAATGCAAAGACATGTGATTACCGAACAAGTGGAACATCTTGACTTGTGTGCTATGATCTCGAAGTGAACCTAGTTGGCTCAAACACCAAAGAGTGGTGGATTGACACTGGAGCAACTAGGCATATATGTGCCAACAAGACTATGTTCTCCTCCTTGGAAGAAAAGGATGCCGGTGATATATCGTATATGGGAAATTCGCAACCTCAACTATCTTGGCGAAGGCACGGTGATCTTAAAGATGACGTCTGCAAAGGAAGTGACTCTTAAACGTGTGTTATATGTGCTCGATATTCAAGGAACCTTATTTCGTACCTTGTTGATGAAGCGTGGCTTTAGAACAATTTTCGAGTCCGATAAAGTTATTTTGTCGAAAAATGGTGTGTTTATAGGCAAGGGATATGAATGCTATGGGCTAGTTAAGCTCAATGTAATGACTATCAAAAATAATGAAATGAAGAATTCTTACCTTACTTGCTTGAGTCTCCTAATTTATGGCATGCTAGATTAGGACATGTTAATTTTAATGCAATGCATAGACTCATTGCATTAGATCACATACCAAAGTTTAAAATTGATTTAAACCACAAGTGTGAATCTTGTGTAGAGGCAAAATTAACTCGATCTCCATTCCGACAAGTGGAAAGAAACACCACACCTTTAGAATTAATACATAGCGACCTATGTGATTTGAAGTTTGTTCAAACTAGAGGTGGAAATAAATATTTTATTACTTTCGTGGATGATTGTACTAAATATTGCTATGTATACTTGCTTAAAAGCAAAGATGAAGCCATAGAGAAATTCGTTCTCTATAAGACGGAAGTTGAGAATCAATTGAATGCTAAGATAAAAATCTTGAGAAGTGACCGCGGAGGTGAATATGTGGAACCATTTGGCGAATTTTGCTCGCAACATGGGATTATTCATTAAGTAACTTCCCCATATGCACCACAGTCAAATGGCGTGGCGGAACGTAAGAATCGCACTCTGAAAGAGATGATGAACGCGATATTACTAAATTCAGGGCTACCGCAAAATATGTGGGGAGAAGCCATCTTAACGGCGAATTATCTCTTAAACAAGATATCCCGTAAGTACGGAGACAAAACCCCTTATGAATTGTGGAAAGGAGTCAAGCCTTCCTACAATTACATGAAAGTGTGGGGGTGTCTAGCAAAGGTGCTGATACCTACTCCTAAGAAAGTTAAAATAGGCCCAAAAACGGTTGACTGCATTTTCATTGGATATGCACACAACAGCAATGCTTACCAATTTCTTGTGCATGAATCCAAAGTGCCTGAGATTCACAAGAATACGATTATGGAATCAAGGAATGCGTCATTCTTTGAGAATATCTTTCCTTGCAAGAACGGTAGTGAACAGGGTATCTCATCCGAACGGACTTCTGAACTAATGGATGAAGATAATGAAGACCAAATAATGGATAATGAAGACGAACCTAGAAGGAGCAAGCGACAAAGGATGGAGAAATCTTACGGACCAGATTTCATCACCGACTTGCTCGAAAAGGGTCCTTAGACTTACAAAGAAGCTGTAAGCTCGACGGATGGACCTCTATGGAAGGAGGCTATCAAAGAAGAGATTGATTCTATATTACAGAATCATACTTGGGAACTAGTGGAATTACCTCCTAAGTGTAAACCATTAGTAAATAAGTGAATTTTCAAGAAGAAATTGAAACATGGAGCAGTTGATAAATATAAGGCTAGGCTCGTAGCGAAGGGTTATAACCAACGTGAAGGCCTAGACTATTTTGATACTTACTCTCCTGTGACAAGAATAACCTCCATCAGGATGATACTTGCCATCGCAGCATTACGAGGCTTAGAAGTTCATCAAATGGATGTTAAGACTGCCTTTCTTAATGGGGACTTAGAAGAGGAAATCTACATGGAACAACCCGAGGGGTTCTCTGCTCCTGGACAAGAAAGGAAAGTCTGCAAGCTCGTAAAATCACTATACGGATTGAAGCAGGCACCAAAACAGCGGCATGAAAAATTTGATCATGTCATGATAAATGGTGGCTTCAAAATTAATGAATCCGACAAATGTGTGTATGTGAAAGACACAGAAAATGGCTACGTCATTTTGTGTCTATATGTAGATGACTTACTCATTACCGGCAGTGATGAAAGAATAATCAAATCGACCAAAGACATGCTGAGGTCGAGATTTGATATGAAGGATATGGGACTCGCAGATGTAATTTTAGGGATTAAAATCACACGAACGTCGGAAGGTCTCATGCTGAGTCAAGCCCACTATGTGGACAAAATCCTTGAAAGATTTAACAAAGATGACTTGGGCACAGCCAAAACCCGGTGGATATGACGTTGAGACTATCCAAGAATAAGGGTGAAGGAGTATCTCAACTCGAATACTCACGCATAATAGGAAGTCTGATGTACTTGATGAGTTGTACAAGACCAGACATAGCCTACTCAGTTAGTAAACTAAGTAGATACACGAGCAACCCCGAAAAGGATCACTGGAAGGCGATCATAAGGGTACTAAGATACTTAAGGGGTACTCGAGAGTATGGGCTGCACTATACCAAATATCCAAAGAAGATTTCTGAAGGATATAGTGATGCAAATTGGATATCTGATATAAAAGACTCCAAGTCTATAAGTGGATATGTATTCACACTAGCCGGTGCAGCAGTGGCATGGAAATATTCGAAACAGACACTTATATCTCGGTCAACCATGGAATCCGAGTTTATAGCCTTAGATAAATGTGTAGAAGAGGGAGAATGGCTACACCATTTTCTAGAAGATATTCCAAGATGGGCAAAGCCTGTGACCGCAATATGTATTCATTGCGATAGTCAATCTGCGATTGGCAGGGCACAGAGCGTAATGTACAATGGTAAGTCTCGTCACATAAGGAAGAGACATAATACCATTAGACAATTGATATCAACAGGAGTTATTACTATTGATTATGTGTCATCAAAGGATAACATTGCGGATCCGCTAACCAAAGGGTTATCAAGAGACCTTGTTGATAAATCATCAAGAGGAATGGGTCTATTGCCTTGAGCTAATGGTTTTATGGAGGATACCCAACCTAAGCTGACTGGAGATCCCAAGATCTAGGTTCAATGGGACAACTAATTCATAAAACTGGGCACGATCACTGTGGGGGATACCCCAAACCGACCATTCCTAGGATGAAAATAGTGATACCCGTAGGGAGAGGCTAAGATTATGCTTTTAATGATTCTTAAGTCGACAACGTATAGTCGGGTGGAGTAAAATACGGGTTTACTCAAAATACTTAAAGAGGAATCACCTATGTTAGAGAGAAGATGGGCCGCTTCAAAGGAGAATTGCTAAGGCACAATTCTTTAGAAACTCTCGCAGAACCAAGACGGTGTCCACGGCCAAAATGGGCACAATAATAAGAACAGAACAAATCAGGAAGGGCACTTGTGAAGGATATACGATCACTTACACAAGCGGTCGGACAGTTCAAAGGCATCTAGTCACACTGTCTAGCCAGTGAGGAGAATATATCTTTTCGAGGGAAGGTTCAAGGAGCATACTCTACCTATCCTATGCAATGCCTAACCGTAGTAACTATCACCAAGTCAACTCTGTGTCTGACGTGTGCTGCTGGACCATCAATCTCATTCATGTGGGGGATTGTTGGAAATGTAAGTTAAAATGGAGGAAATGGGCTATTATGAGCAGCCCATTTGAGAGGAAATTTTGAGTGGGCTCGACTACGAGTTAAAGTCGGGACTTAGTTGGAATACGTAGTACTCCGTACGAGGTTTCCAAAACATGTAAGAACACTCAAAATGATTGAGGTATGAATGAGATATAATGTTCCAAAGTGAACCCTTTAAAAATGAATTTGGGATGTTATCCCACATTGGAAAAAGAAGGGAGAAATTGTGAGTATATAAGGAGATGTGGACAAAGGCATGTTCAAAATGAGACATGTGTGTGGATGTGTGACTAGGCGCCCCTCGCGCGCACACACACACGCGCGCGCCGCCGCCGCCGTCCGTCCGGGTCGGGTCGGGTCGGGTCGGTCGGTCGGTCGAAGGGCGAAATGTCTCGGCGTCTCGAAGTTATCTTTTTACTGCAATTTTATTCGGTAAAATTTTATTTTACCGAAAATACCTCAATTAATAAATTCCAAATTTTTCGGATCCGGATAAAACCGAATCTGGATGAGTATTTGGATCGGTTTAGAGTTCCTCCAGATACCAATTTCGATCGGTTTAGAGTTCCTCCAGATACCAATTTCGATTGGTATAGAGTTCCTACAGCACACAACCTCCTCCAGTCTTCACCTATAAATACCCTACCGAGGGGCCTGCTTTATACACCGAATTTTGCCGATTTAATTTGATACCCAAAACAAACAAATATTTTTCTTCTTCGTTTTCCTTTCTTCTTCTTGTAGACGAAATTGTTCTAGTTCGTTGAGGGTGCACGGATCACGATTCGTTACATCGAGCTATTGTTTTATCCTGGGAGGCGACGTCATTCACCGTGGTGGGGACGAATTTGCTTTAAGGAGACAGATTATCTGGACTCAACAAAAAAACTTTCTAACGCTGCACGGATCGGGAATTTCCTTTTGCTAACAATTTTCTGCAGGGCTTACACTATATATATATATATATATATATATATATATATATATATATATCGAATATATATATATATATTTATTTTCTGTTATTTTCAAGTAATTGTTTTCAAATTATTTTCAACAATCTTAAAGCAAATTTTCTTTTACTTGACTAAAACAGATCTATTTTCAAAAGCTAAGCTAATATGGATTCTCAAAACCCAACACTGTCTACGGACGTTTCTGGAGGTGCGCCTCAGAAAATCGGCTCGGGTTCAGCGACTGGAGGTGCGCCTCTGATAACTGGATCGGGTACAGCTTCGATTTCGATTACGACTTCGGTTTCGGTTCCGGTAAACCATGCGGACAAACCAGAGAAATTCAACGGGCAGAATTTCAAGAGATGGCAGCAGAAGATGATGTTCTATCTGACCACTCTAGGCTTGTCTCGATTCCTCAAGGAGGATGCGCCAAAATATGACGAGGACAGTGACCAACAAACTCTGATGGCCATTGACGCTTGGAAAACTTCCGACTATCTGTGTCGGAACTATGTGATGAATGGCCTTGCCGATTCACTGTACAACGTGTACAGCAGTGCTAAATCAGCTAAGGCATTATGGGACTCACTAGACCATAAGTACAAAATCGAGGACGCCGGTGCCAAGAAGTGGATTGTTGGACGGTTTCTCGATTACAAGATGATGGACTCCAAGACGGTAGTGAGTCAAGTACAAGAGCTGCAAGTGATCATTCACGAAATCCATGCTGAAGGAATGGTCATTAGCGAATCCTTCCAAGTGGCTGCTATGATCGAGAAATTGCCCCCGACTTGGAAAGATTTCAAGAATTATCTAAAGCACAAGCGCAAGGAAATGAGCATGGAAGATCTGATCGTTAGACTTCGCATAGAGGAAGACAACCGAGGATCAGAGAAGAAAGTAAATATTGCTGTGGCAAAGGCCAATGTTGTGGAAACTGGACAGACATCCAAGAAAGGCAACAATGGAAAGGGAACCAAGCTGGGACCTAAAGGAGGAATTGGGAAAAAGAAAGAAAAATTCCTTGGAAAATGCTACAACTGTGAAAAGATGGGTCATAGGGCGGCCGACTGCAGGCTGCCAAAGAAACCAAAGAAAAAGGAGGGTAATGCAGCACATCTGATTACCGAACAAGTGGAACATCTTGACTTATGTGCTATGATCTCCGAAGTGAACCTAGTTGGCTCAAACACCAAAGAGTGGTGGATTGACACTGGAGCAACTAGGCATATATGTGCCAACAAGACTATGTTCTCCTCCTTGGAAGAAACGGATGCCGGTGATATACTGTATATGGGAAATTCTGCAACCTCAACTATCTTGGGCGAAGGCACGGTGATCTTAAAGATGACGTCTCGCAAAGGAAGTGACTCTTAAACGTGTGTTATATGTGCCTGATATTCAAGGAACCTTATTTCGTACCTTGTTGATGAAGCGTGGCTTTAGAACAATTTTCGAGTCCGATAAAGTTATTTTGTCGAAAAATGGTGTGTTTATAGGCAAGGGATATGAATGCTATGGGCTAGTTAAGCTCAATGTAATGACTATCAAAAATAATGAAATGAAGAATTCTTCTGCTTACTTGCTTGAGTCTCCTAATTTATGGCATGCTAGATTAGGACATGTTAATTTTAATGCAATGCATAGACTCATTGCATTAGATCACATACCAAAGTTTAAAATTGATTTAAACCACAAGTGTGAATCTTGTGTAGAGGCAAAATTAACTCGATCTCCATTCCGACAAGTGGAAAGAAACACCAAACCTTTAGAATTAATACATAGCGACCTATGTGATTTGAAGTTTGTTCAAACTAGAGGTGGAAATAAATATTTTATTACTTTCGTGGATGATTGTACTAAATATTGCTATGTATACTTGCTTAAAAGCAAAGATGAAGCCATAGAGAAATTCGTTCTCTATAAGACGGAAGTTGAGAATCAATTGAATGCTAAGATAAAAATCTTGAGAAGTGACCGCGGAGGTGAATATGTGGAACCATTTGGCGAATTTTGCTCGCAACATGGGATTATTCATGAAGTCACTGCCCCATATGCACCACAGTCAAATGGCGTGGCGGAACGTAAGAATCGCACTCTGAAAGAGATGATGAACGCGATATTACTAAATTCAGGGCTACCGCAAAATATGTGGGGAGAAGCCATCTTAACGGCGAATTATCTCTTAAACAAGATATGTCGTAAGTACGGAGACAAAACCCCTTATGAATTGTGGAAAGGAGTCAAGCCTTCCTACAATTACATGAAAGTGTGGGGGTGTCTAGCAAAGGTGCTGATACCTACTCCTAAGAAAGTTAAAATAGGCCCAAAAACGGTTGACTGCATTTTCATTGGATATGCAGACAACAGCAATGCTTACCGATTTCTTGTGCATGAATCCAAAGTGCCTGAGATTCACAAGAATACGATTATGGAATCAAGGAATGCGTCATTCTTTGAGAATATATTTCCTTGCAAGACTGCAAGTGAACCCCTTATCTCATCCGAACGGACTTCTGAACTAATGGATGAAGATAATGAAGACCAAATAATGGATAATGAGGACGAACCTAGAAGGAGCAAGCGACAAAGGACGGAGAAATCTTACGGACCAGATTTCATCACCTACTTGCTCGAAAAGGCTCCTCAGACTTACAAAGAAGCTGTAAGCTCGACGGATGGACCTCTATGGAAGGAGGCTATCAAAGAAGAGATTGATTCTATATTACAGAATCATACTTGGGAACTAGTGGAATTACCTCCTAAGTGTAAACCATTAGGAAATAAGTGAATTTTCAAGAAGAAATTGAAAGATGGAGCAGTTGATAAATATAAGGCTAGGCTCGTAGCGAAGGGTTATAACCAACGTGAAGGCCTAGACTATTTTGATACTTACTCTCCTGTGACAAGAATAACCTCCATCAGGATGATACTTGCCATCGCAGCATTACGAGGCTTAGAAGTTCATCAAATGGATGTTAAGACTGCCTTTCTTAATGGGGACTTAGAAGAGGAAATCTACATGGAACAACCCGAGGGGTTCTCTGCTCCTGGACAAGAAAGGAAAGTCTCCAAGCTCGTAAAATCACTGTACGGATTGAAGCAGGCACCAAAACAGTGGCATGAAAAATTTGATCATGTCATGATAAACGGTGGCTTCAAAATTAATGAATCCGACAAATGTGTGTATGTGAAAGACACAAAAAATGGCTACGTCATTTTGTGTCTATATGTAGATGACTTACTCATTACCGGCAGTGATGAAAGAATAATCAAATCGACCAAAGACATGCTGAGGTCGAGATTTGCTATGAAGGATATGGGACTCGCAGATGTAATTTTAGGGATTAAAATCACACGAACGTCGGAAGGTCTCATGCTGAGTCAAGCCCACTATGTGGACAAAATCCTTGAAAGATTTAACAAAGATGACTCGGGCACAGCCAAAACCCCGGTGGATATGACGTTGAGACTATCCAAGAATAAGGGTGAAGGAGTATCTCAACTCGAATACTCACGCATAATAGGAAGTCTGATGTACTTGATGAGTTGTACAAGACCAGACATAGCCTACTCAGTTAGTAAACTAAGTAGATACACGAGCAACCCCGAAAAGGATCACTGGAAGGCGATCATAAGGGTACTAAGATACTTAAGGGGTACTCGAGAGTATGGGCTGCACTATACCAAATATCCAGCAGTACTTGAAGGATATAGTGATGCAAATTGGATATCTGATATAAAAGACTCCAAGTCTACAAGTGGATATGTATTCACACTAGTCGGTGCAACAATGGCATGGAAATATTCGAAACAGACACTTATATCTCGGTCAACCATGGAATCCGAGTTTATAGCCTTAGATAAATGTGTAGAAGAGGGAGAATTGCTACACCATTTTCTAGAAGATATTCCAAGATGGGCAAAGCCTGTGACCGCAATATGTATTCATTGCGATAGTCAATCTGCGATTGGCAGGGCACAGAGCGTAATGTACAATGGTAAGTGTCGTCACATAAGGAGGAGACATAATACCATTAGACAATTTATATCAACAGGAGTTATCACTATTGATTATGTGTCATCAAAGGATAACATTGCGGATCCGCTAACCAAAGGGTTATCAAGAGACCTTGTTGATAAATCATCAAGAGGAATGGGTCTATTGCCTTGAGCTAATGGTTTTATGGAGGATACCCAACCTAAACTGACTGGAGATCCCAAGATCTAGGTTCAATGGGACAACCAATTCATAAAACTGGGCACGATCACTGTGGGGAATTGCTAAGGCACAATTCTTTAGAAACTCTCGCAGAACCAAGACGGTGTCCACGGCCAAAATGGGCACAATAATGAGAACAGAACAAATCAGGAAGGGCACTTGTGAAGGATATACGATCACTTACACAAGCGGTCGGACAGTTCAAAGGCATCTAGTCACACCGTGCCTAGCCAAAGGAGGAGAATATATCTTTTCGAGGGAAGGTTCAAGGAGCATACTCTACCTATCCTATGCAATGCCTAACCGTAGTAACTATCACCAAGTCAACTCCGTGTCTGACGTGTGCTGCTGGACCATCAATCTCATTCATGTGGGGGATTGTTGGAAATGTAAGTTAAAATGGAGGAAATGGGCTATTATGAGAAGCCCATTTGAGAGGAAATTTTGAGTGGGCTCAACTACGAGTTAAAGTCGGGACTTAGTTGTAATACGTAGTACTCCGTACGAGGTTTCCAAAACATGTAAGAACACTCAAAATGATTGAGGTATGAATGAGATATAATGTTCCAAAGTGAACCCTTTAAAAATGAATTTGGGATGTTATCCCACATTCGAAAAAGAAGGGAGAAATTGTGAGTATATAAGGAGATGTGGACAAAGGCATGTTCAAAATGAGACATGTGTGTGGATGTGTGACTAGGCGCCCCTCGCGCACACACACACACGCGCGCGCCGCCGCCGCCGTCCGTCCGGCTCGGCTCGGCTCGGGTCGGGTCGGGTCGGGTCGGTCGGTCGGTCGAAGGGTGAAATGTCTCGGCGTCTCGAAGTTATCTTTTTACTGCAATTTTATTCGGTAAAATTTTATTTTACCGAAAATACCTCAATTAATAAATTCTGAATTTTTTGGATCCGGATAAAACCGAATCTGGATGAGTATTTGGATCGGTTTAGAGTTCCTCCAGATACCAATTTCGATCGGTTTAGAGTTCCTCCAGATACCAATTTCGATCGGTATAGAGTTCCTACAGCACACAACCTCCTCCAGTCTTCACCTATAAATACCCTACCGAGGGGGCCTGCTTTATACACCGAATTTTATGACGAATTTGACACCAAAACAATGCAAATATTTTTCTTCTTCGTTTTCCTTTCTTCTTCGGTCGGTGATAGTAGACAGAATTGTTCTAGTTCGTTGAGGGTGCAGCGGATCACAGATTCGTTACATCGAGCTGTTGTTTTATCCTGGGAGGCAGACGTCATTCACCGTGGTGGGTACGAATTTGCTTTAAGGAGACAGATTATCTGGACTCAACAGCGAAACACTTTCGGAACGCGTACGGGATCGGGAATTTCCTTTTGCTAACAATTTTCTGCAGGGCTTACACTATATATATATATATCGAATATATATATATATATATATATATTTTCTATTATTTTCAAGTAATTGTTTTCAAATTATTTTCAACAGATGGTACACATCCAAGAGAGAGTGATGTAGCCTCTATAATCTTCCAGGATGTATTCTAGAATATGACCCTTTGTATCATGTGAAATAATGAGTTTATAAACCACCTCAGAGTCTGTCTCGACGGCAATTTTGTGGAACCGTCGATTCCACATAATCCTCATCCCTTCTCGTAAAGCCACGAGCTCGGCTAAGTTGATGGAAATATCATGTAGTTTCATTGAAAAACCGACAGTCCATTTTTCCTCATGATCTCGAATAAGACCCCCACCTGCTACGCTACCCGAGCTATAAAAAGGCTAGCGCCTGTGTTAAGTTTAACCCAACTCTCAAGAGCTTTCTCCCATATTACATGTGACGGTACAACAACACGTACATGGCCATCGCGTTTAGAATAAGCTTGCATAATGTCCCTTTCCAAGTATTTGATCTACTGATCATCCCTCTTACTGAGATATCTTTCCCTTCGAAAATAAGTTCATTTTCGTGCCCTCCATAACAGTCAGCTGGTCGCAAGGAAGATGACATGCCCGAACTGGAATTTCATGTTTACAATCTGTTGTGTCAAGATTTATTTACTTCGACAGGCGATCGACTACAAAGCCGAGCGATCGAGTCTTCAACCAATCAAGCTACGGCAAACTTGCCTAAGCGGAGATAACAGTCCACCTTCGAGTATCTAGCGATCGACACTCAAGGCGATCGCCCAGTGGCATCTAGCGATCGTCTCTGATGCCCGACCTGAGAAGACCGTCCTATGCCACGAACAGAGACCTTCGTCCATCAAAGTCTACGAAGACTGAATCTCAAAGCAGCTCCCATGTGCAGATCCGCGACAGGCGCCGCGTTTCATGGATCGTTGACCACAGCCTGTCACCACCTTATCACCTACCGACAAACCCGCCGAAAGGTACAAGGTGGGACCTCCCGTGACAGCGACTCGGATGCGTGCAGACTTCTCATTGGACCGCACAGCTGGCTTCCAGCAACTCCTGCGGACTTTAAGGGAAGCAGCCCATGTGCTAGTAGACGATCGCCCGCTTATTATAATACAGTAGAGGCGATCGCCCAGCGTCTCCCAGTCCTATAAATTGAGAACTTCCAGCAACTGGAAAAAGGTTCCAACTCCATTCACGGAAATACATACAAACATATACATTCCTTCAAGCTCACAGTTTCCTCTCTCGGATCTACCTCAGGATTTCTCTCTCAGTATCTCTCACCCAGAAGACGATCGACAGAGGCAAGAACTCCCTGCAGTGCAGATTCAACGAGATTCACAAGACTAGGAACTCAAACATACAGCTAATACACGCCGTGAGAGACTGTCGATATCTCACCGCCGTCGAAATTCATCAACGTTGTTACAAGAACTCACAGAGCATCACATCTGGTTCTTCCGGCAATCTACACGCTCACCAGCTAAGATAACTAGAATCGTTACACTCATTGTAATAGTGTTCTAACATTAATACTTGTATCCCCGAATATTCGTATTAATAACATCTCGCGAGAGCATTCAAGCCCGGGACTAACAACCCCAGCAAATCTTGTGTTATTTAATTTCTCTACGGAAGTGCTCTTGCACTTTGTTTGCTATCCATCCATTCCCGCAATATCTATCTCCGGATAATATTTTGGGTAGCAACAATTGGCGCTAGAGGAAGGGCTCTTAACCTTCGTTTTTATTCCTACCATCCCGAAGAACACTCACTGTTCTCGGGGTATATACTTGAAGTGACATTCACTGCGCTTCAAAGAAGGCCTTCAGAACCATGACGTCTGCCACCACATCGAAGAGAGCCGCTCTCCGAACCGCCGGACATCATATCCCGGCTCGATCCGAGCCCCAGTCGACGTCATAGGGAAGCCGCGGCAATGCGAGACTCTCGATCCCGCACCTTCGGGGTGGCCCCGGCCTCTCACTCGACCAGTTCCAAACCGCGGAACAGATCGAGGAGGCTATGGCCATCCTAAAGGAGCGACGGAGAGCATGCGCGACGCCCACATTAACTCCCTCAGCCATCCGCCGCGCGGGCAAACGGAAGTTCAAGGGGCTACTGGGCGAGCGATCGTCAGAAAGCCCCGATTCACGAGGAAAGGTTCTCGCAAGGTCGGACGGTTCCGTATTCAGTTGCTTGGGAAGCGACCCATCATGGCGACCGGGGCATTCTGGCCCCAATCATGAGACGACGGAATCCGAGTCCGTCACCAGGAGTTCGGCCTACCCAACTCCCAGCCGAATACAAGTCAACCGTTCGGCTTCCACTGCGAACGCCAGGGGGTCAGTACTTGATCGCCTCGGCTCCCGCTCCGATCGCCTAGCCACGAGCAGTCAGGCCACGGTGATGGCCGCTATGAAACGCCAGCTCGACGAGATGAAAGCACTCTTGGACACTGGGGCAAGCACCAGCAGTAAGATCATCAGACCGGCCGAGCCACTCGCGGCCCACATCGAGATCGCCCCCATGCAACCAAAGATCGCTCCTCCCAAAACACCTCTATATGAAGGGAGATCGGACCCCGAAACCCACCTAAGTAAGTTTCGGATATACATGACCGGGTGTGGGGCATCAGACACGACCAAGTGCCGAATCTTCCCGTTAACATTGGGTGAGCTGGCCCATAGGTGGTACATCTCACTACCACCGCGATCGATCATCTCCTTTGAGAAACTGGCGAATGACTTCACGTCATACTTCGCCGCCAAGGTCGTTAGACCAGAAGGCCCCCACCGCATGATGAAAATCAGGCAGGGGGAAGACGAATCCGACGCAGACTACATCGACCGAGTGGACGAAATCGTCCTCACCGGCGAGTCCATCAGTGACGAGCTCGCTCTCTATTCGGTTATGGGGGGATTCTACGGTCACTCACCCATGTTTAGACATCTGACGAAGGACATCCCCCCAACCTACATTATTTTCCGCGCTAAGGCTACCGACTTTCTGGCCAGGCAGAAGCTGCTCACCCTTCGCCTAGGCGAGGAAACGCCACCTCCTGTCCGAAAGACGACGATCGCCATAACCAAGAAAGCGGTCTCCAAGCCATCCGGCGATCTCAGGGCCTACGAGGACATGGAAGCCCATCTCCTCCACACATTCAACCGAACTCCGGCCCACATTTTTTACGCCATCAAAGGGCGCGAACCGCTGAACAAGCCAAAGGCAATAATGGACCACGGTCACCTGGACCACAATCAATATTGTGCCTACCATAAGAGTCCCGGCCACAGCACCAGCCGATGCCGCGACCTCCTTAGACAACTCTGGAAATTGTTCGAGAAAGGCAAGTTGGACAGCTTATTGGCTTAGCCGGAGCCCCTCCAATCTCCCAACACGGTCGCCCGAGTCGAACGCGAGCAGGCTGGAAAGCTCATACGAGCCGAACCCTCGATCAACCTCGGCGACCGTATGCTTCAATCAAGAGAAGGGAACTTCGGACGTCTCTCTCCGATTTCCCGCCTCATCAAACCAAAGGCTACTGCCTAAGCAAGCGCTTCGAAAAAGAGGATGACTTGCTCGCCCCCAAAAGTTCGTCATCTAACATGATGGACCTAGGCAGCGATCGCCTTGTAACACCCCCAGACCACTTGGGAATATTACAGCGCCGTAGATGTAACACCCTCAAGATATTCGAGGTATATTACAGTGCCGTGAATCCCTATATGGGACCCACCAGGCTGAACAGCATCATACTCATCGACTCACATAAACGACAGAACAATACCATGACATAAAGATGCAAAACAGAATAATCCACCCGGTTCAACCGGTCAATATAACATCATCATCCAACACAACATAATAAGCAACAATACAATCCGAACGAACAAGAACCCCTTAAGTACTCGAGTACAACTATTAGTTCAAAACCACAAAAGATAAAAAGGTAAAAGACACTAAAACGTCACTGCGGCACAATCATCACGCACGGCCATCATCCGTAATCGTCCGGCTCGCCTCGTCTCGATGAACCCGACTCAAATTCATAAAACGAATTTCCCAAAACGGGTCCCCAGAGGGGTTAGCAATTACGCTAGTACAAGTAACTGATGAACAACTTACATCTTACACATATAGTAAATGTATGCAATAGAGAAAACTGCTCAAAACACTCATTTCCTAAATGCCATAAATAAGTCACATTTGTAAAATTCACCACAATTAACCGTCGATCCACACCTCCGTGGACCCCTACCGAGACCCCGTCGGATCTAACCCGTAGTGGTTAAAAGCAAAGCTCGTCGATCCACACCTCCGTGGACCCCTACCGAGACCCCGTCGAGTCTAACCCGTAGTGAGCATACACACACACAATTTCTCATACAAAACTACTATGTCAAGATTGTAAGTTCATAAGGATACTTGCCTCGATTAATAGACGTTGACGCGAACGGAACGGAAGAATCAAGCACGACCGTGAGGAACCGACGAATGAACCTAACGATTCGAATAGCACAATCACAACCATTTCTAAACGATTATGGAAATGGAATACACCCGGAAACCCGCCTACGATTCATGTATATTCGTACCAAAAATAACAACGAGGGCGGACCACAACCAAACCCTCCCGATTCCGTAAAAATCCACAAAATATCCATGAATCCGTAGGAAAACTAAAGATACTAACAATATTAATCGTATACATCAAGAATCCACCAACAAAACGGAACGAATCGGAAGAAAAACCCAAAACCCCCAAATTAATCGAAAATAGGGTTTTAGAATATTACTTTAGGATATTCAAGTACCAAGATCCGTAGAACACGCGTTAGATTGATTTCCCGGGCTTCACTACCGAAGAAAAATGGTGAAAATTGACCCCCCAATGGATAAGGATGAAGAACTCTTCCCCTCTCTCTCACTCTCTCTCGCTACCGCAGTGAAATGAGGAAGAAGACGGCCGATTTCGCCTAATAAAGACGAGTTGCGCATTGATCGCTTTGTGTGCCGCGGCACACTTAGGTGTGCCGCACAGCCAAAAATTTACTCCTGTGTTTCGGCGTTGTCTGCAAGATACCGCAGTGCCGCGGCACCCAGCATTGGGTTTAGGTCGCAGAAGACACACGAGTGTGCCGCGGCACCGACAGTGTGTCGCGGCACTGCCTGCACCGTGCCGCGCACGATGGGTGTGCCGCGCACACAGCATGCTTTGTCCGACCAACTATCAAGGGATTTGTGCCGCGGCGCACACACCTTGTGCCGCGCCCACACCCCCTTATGGGTTCCAAAATGATAAAAATGATCCTAAAGAGAATAAAACGATAGGAATCAATATTTGGGAACCAACAACACGAAATGGATCCACTAACCCTAAACGGCGGTTCCGCACAACAATAACGAGAATACAGTTCAACAGTTTGACAGGAAGGACACGCTGAGAAGTACAAGAGGGTCACTACGATCGAGAAATACACCAAAAACGAAAATACCAGGGAAAGAAAAAATACGGATATTACATTCTATCCCTCTAAAAATAAGTTTCGTCCCGAAACTTAAGAAACAAACAACTCCGGGTACCTAGCACGCATGCTATCCTCGGTTTCCCAAGTTGCTTCCTCAACACCGTGTCTCGACCACTGCACCTTGACCAAAGGGATGGTTTTATGCCTCAGTCGTTTCTCACGATGCTCCAAAATCTTCAAAGGACGCTCCTCAAAAGTAATATCTTCAGCAATATCAATCTCACCATAATCGATGACGTGACTAGGATCCAGGACATATTTCCTCAACTGGGAAACATGGAAAACGCTATGAACATGACTCAAGGCCGGAGGTAACGCCAAACGGTATGCCAATTCACCGACTCGCTCGAGAATCTCAAAGGGTCCAATAAATCTCGGACTCAGCTTCCCTTTCTTCCCAAAACGAAAAACTCCCTTCGTCGGCGACACCTTTAGCAAAACGTGGTCTCCCACCTCGAATTCCAAAGGTCGACGACGGACGTCGGCATACGACTGGCCGACTCAGGCGCCAACATCCGTCTCGAATTAATTCTATCTTCCGCCTCGTCTCTAAAACGACATCCGGCTCGGTCCCGACCAAATCGGACGCCTCATTCCAACAGATCGGTGATCGACATCGCCGCCCATAAAGTGCCTCATACGGTGCCATCCGACCGACGCGTGCCAACCGTTGTTGTACGTGAATTCGATCATCGCAAATGTTCCTCCCACTACTACTCCAATCGAGAGCACAGCACGCAACAAGTCCTCGAACGTCTGGATAGTGCGTTCCGACCGCCCATCCGATCGGGATGAAAAGAGGTACTCAAACGCAACCGGTACCTAACGCCTTATGCACCGCATGCCGCAGTGCGATACAAAACGGCCGTCACGATCCGAAACAATAGACTTCGAGTACCGTGAAGTCTCACGACCGCGCGATAAACACACGAAGCTAACTTCTCCGCCCCAAGTGTCCTTGATGCCTTAAAATGTGCCGACTTGGTCGCGATCAACAATCACCCATACCATATTTATGCCCGACCTTGATCTCGGCAAACTCGTAACGAAATCCATCGATATATCTTCCCATTTCCATTCCTAACGGAAGTGATCGCAATAACCTGGCCGGCCGATGCTCGATCTTGACTCGCCGACAAATCAAACATCTCGCTACAAACCGTGCGACCTCATCCTTCATATCATTCCACCAAATTTCTTCTCGTGTCCTTGTACATCTTACTCGAACCAGATGAACGGAATAGGTGTAACATGGGCCTCCCGCAAAATACTGTCTCAACTCGAGTCATTCGGCACACAAAGCCGACTCAAATCTCAAAATACCATCCTCGTGAATCACAAACCCAAGAGACTTTCCCTTAAGAACATTCTCTCGGATTTGAGTAATCATCGGATCCTCCGATCGCTTCACTTAATCTCATCGATCAAAGACGACGAAATTTCCAAAGCACGAAATTGTCCGACAGTTCCCTGCAAATGAACCTCAACATCTAACTCGATTAAAGCTCGCCAAGCTCTGACCGAGACGTAAGGATCTCAAGCGATCGCAATGCACCGGTTTTCGACTAAGGCGTCGGCCACGACGTTCGCCTTGCCCTGATGATAAAGGATTTCGAGGTCATAATCCTTAATCAGCTCTAACCACCTCCTCTGTCTCATATTCAACTCCCGCTGAGTAAATATTATTTCAGACTTTTATGATCGGTAAAAATCTGACATGTAGAGCCTAAATGGTAGTGACGCCAAATCTTGAGCGCAAATACGACCGCCGCTAACTCCAAATCATGAGTAGGTAGTTAAGCTCATACGGCCTCAACTGCCTCGACGCAAAGGCAATGGTCTTGCCGTGCCGCATTAATACGCACCCAAGACCCCGACCCAAGCATCGCTATAAACGGCGAATCCTCGTTGCCACATGGCAACGCCAAAACCGAGTCAAGTCAAACGCTTCTTCAGCTCCTCAAAATCGAATCGCCTCGTCATTCCGCATTTAACTTCTGATTTCGAGCAATCGTGTAAGTGGTCGAGCCGCCGAGAAACCTCGACGAACCTACGTAGTAGCCACCAAACCCAAGAAACTTGGAGCTCTCTCACGCTTTTGGGCGGTGCCCAATCCAACACGGCCTCAATCTTCTGCGGATCCACACGAACCCCTACCAAATCACGTGACCTAAAAACATCACTTCCTTCACTAACTCACATTTCGAGAACTTTGCATAGAGTTGCTCGGTCCTCAAAATGTCTAATACTACCCGCAAATGATGGGCATGCTCTTCCTCATTCCTCGAATAAATAAGAATATCGTCAATAAAGACGACGACGCACTTATCCAAATACTCGATAAAAACTTTGTTCATCAACTGCATGAACACCGCCGGCGCATTAGTTAACCCGAAAGGCATGACTACGAACTCATAATGTCCGTACCTCGTCCGAAAAGTCGTCTTCGGCACATTGGACTCTCTCACCCGGAGCTGATAGTACCCCGATTTCAAATCAATCTTTGAGAATACCGCAGCTCCCTGCAACTGGTCGAATAAGTCGTCAATTCTCGGCAAAGGATACTTGTTCTTGATGGTCACCTTGTTTAGTTCGCGATAGTCGATACACAAACGTAGTGAGCCATCCTTCTTTCGCACAAACAGGACCGGTGCGCCCCAAGGCGAGGCGCTCGGTCGAACATACCCCGACTCAAGAAGCTCACTCAACTGCTTCTTCAACTCGGACATCTCTGAAGGTGCCATGCGATAGGCGCTTCGAAATAGGAGCCGCACCCGGCTCTAACTCTATAGCGAACTCGACCTCGCGTTCCGGTGGCAATCCCGGTAACTCGTCAAGAAATACATCCGGAAACTCATTAACGACTGGAATCGACGAAAGCTCGACTCCACCATCCTCCGCCTTCAAGGCATAGCACCAATAACCAAGACACCCCTTTCGCAGAGACTCATCGCCTTCAAGGCGTTAATGATGAATTTCTGTTCCCCTCTTTCGCCCGGCGAAAGAGTGCTCTGCCATCCTCGGCTAACATGGTGATGATCCTCGTGCGGTAGTTCATGATTGCGCCATGCCGCTCGAGCCAATCATCCCCGAGAATCAAATCCTCACCCTCAATATCCACAACAATAAGATTAGAGGGCCAAGTCCTCTCACAAATAAGTACATAACAGTCTCGAACCTCCTGATCACCAACGATCCTATCACCGCTAGGAAGCTTAACGATGAAGGGTTCACAAGGCATCAAACAATCGAGACTCAAACGGCGTACACAATCCAAAGATATGAACGAATGCGTAGCACCTAATCGAAAAGCACACCGACAGATGAGAAAGAATATAAACGGTACTGCCGCCACGGTAGCCACCGGATCATCGGCTTTCCGCATCTCATAGACACGCGGGTGGGCCGAGCCGACACCGGAAGCTCCCCTTAGAGGGTCGACCCAACCTCTCCCCGACTAGCACTCGGCGGGATTGAGGAGCAAACGATCCTCGATTCACACTTGGTTCCCTAGGCGCTGGAATGGAAGCCCGGCACCAAGAGTTTTCTCCTCTCAAAGACAGAAGCCTTGTGGCCCTACCGCCACACTGATTACACGTCAAAGAAAGGGCTCAAACAAGTACGACCGATGTGGCATGTACGACCACAATTGAAACACTTCACATCACGAAAAGGAGCACCGGTAGTTCCACGAGGACCCCAATGAACGAGCCGACCACCGCGGGGAAGTTAGCAGATTGGGATCTCTCACGACCCCCACTCTTGTGGCCCGAAAAGTTCCCAGCGGACTTACGCTTCTTACTCGCGGGCCGCCTCACTCGCCGTCACGGCATATCATAAGCAAGGGCCCCGCTCGTAATCTTTCAATGTAGTGCATACAAGCCCCGACATATAGTCCCGAATCGGCAACTTCATCCGTCTGGAGAAATGGAAAATTTTGTCGCTCTCTCGATAACTTGGGTCTTCACATAACCCAACTCCTTGTTAAAATCAGCAATGGCTTGAGATACGGGATATCCCGCGGTTGAGCATCATAAAAGCATGTACCCGAGCTCGTCTGATCGCCACGGCAATATTCGGTCTCCATCAATTCTTGAAACTCAGCCCACGAAGCGGATGGTCTTTGGGCCCAACGGCCTCCCACCACCCGTGGCGTCCCCTGTGAGAAAGTATTGAGCAATAGGGACTTTACGGTCCCTGACAGCTTAGTGGCAACGAAGACCTTAGATATCTCCTTGATCCACCCTTCCCACCCAATCGGGTCCAAGCTCCCGAAACTAAGGAGGATGCATCTTGATGACATCTTGAGCTAACGGTCCGCTCCGCCCCGATTAGCATGGGCCTCGATCCGGGTTCTCAACCGCCCGAGCTATTGCCGCCATTTGGTTCACCATTTGTTGCATAACGGCCGCAATACCAAGATCGGCACGCTCCCGAGAAGAAGCATGGCTATGACGGTCGCCGCATCGCGGCCTCGAAGACCGTGACGTGGCCGCTCCACCGGCCGCCCACGTCCCGGCCAAGGCCCACGACCACGACCGCGACCACGACCTCTTCCAAAGATCCATACCGGAGTTAAATAAGTAGCAAAAGCCATACGAGGGTAAGTACGAGAAAAGAACAATCACAAGTCGAGAATCAAAGGTACGATACAAGGAAATAATGAACAGAGGAAGGAAAACTTACGGACACCGGTAGTACCGAATCATGGCAACAGTGACGATGATGTGCAAAACAAAACACCACAAGACCCAATAAACCGACAAGCCTAGGTATCCATAAACCTAGTGCTCCGATACCATTTTCTCGTAACACCCTCAAGATATTCGAGGTATATTACAAAGGCCGTGAATCCCTATATGGGACCCACCAGTCGAACAAAGATCATACTCATCGACTCACATAAACGATGTAACAATACCATGACATAAAGACGCAAAATGTAATAATCCACCTGGTTCAACCGGTCAATATAACATCATCATCCAACACAACATAATAAGCAACAATACAATCCGAACGAACAAGAACCCCTTAAGTACTCGAGTACAACTATTAGTTCAAAACCACAAAAGATAAAAAGGTAAAAGACACTAAAACGTCACTCGTGCACAATCATCACGCACGGCCATCATCCGTAATCGTCCAAGCCCACTGCCTCGATGAACCCGACCAAATTCATAAAACGAATTTCCCAAAACGGGTCCCCAGAGGGGTTAGCAATTACGCTAGTACAAGTAACTGATGAACAACTTACATCTTACACATATAGTAAATGTATGCAATAGAAAAACTGCTCAAAACACTCATTTCTAAATGCCATAAATAAGTCACATTTGTAAAATTCACCACAATTAACCGTCGATCCACACCTCCGTGGACCCTACCGAGACCCCGCCGGATCTAACCCGTAGTGGTTAAAAGCAAAGCTCGTCGATCCACACCTCCGTGGACCCCTACCGAGACCCCGTCGAGTCTAACCCGTAGTGAGCATACACACACACAATTTCTCATACAAAACTACTATGTCAAGATTGTAAGTTCATAAGGATACTTGCCTCGATTAATAGACGTTGACGCGAACGGAACGGAAGAATCAAGCACGACCGTGAGGAACCGACGAATGAACCTAACGATTCGAATAGCACAATCACAACCACTTCTAAACGATTATGGAAATGGAATACACCCGGAAACCCGCCTACGATTCATGTATATTCGTACCAAAAATAACAACGAGGGCGGACCACAACCAAACCCTCCCGATTCCGTAAAATCCACAAAATATCCATGAATCCGTAGGAAAACTAAAGATACTAACAATATTAATCGTATACATCAAGAATCCACCAACAAAACGGAACGAATCGAAGAAAACCCAAAACCCCAAATTAATCGAAAATAGGGTTTTAGAATATTACCTTAGGAGATTCAAGTACCAAGATCCGTAGAACACGCGTTAGATTGATTTCCCAAGCCACTATCAAGAAAAATGGTGAAAATCGACCCCAATGGATAAGGATGAAGAACTCTTCCCTCTCTCACTCTCTCTGCTACCGCAGTGAAATGAGGAAGAAGACGGCCGATTTCGCCTAATAAAGACGAAGGCGCAGCTGATCGCTTTGTGTGCCGCGCACACCTTAGGTGTGCCGCGGCACGTGCCAAAAATTTACTCCTGTGTTTCGGCGTTGTCGCAAGATACCGCGCAGTGCCGCGGCACCGCACAGATTGGGTTTAGGTCGCAGAAGACACACGAGTGTGCCGCAGCACCGGACAGGTGTGCCGCGGCACCGGCCTGGCACTGTGCCGCGGCACACAGTACAGTTTGTCCGACCAACTACTGAAGGGATTTGTGTGCCGCGGCCCACACCCCCTTATGGGTTCCAAAATGATAAAAATGATCCGGAAAGAGAATAAAACGATAGGAATCAATATTTGGGAACCAACAACACGAAATGGATCCACGGCAACCCCGAAACGGCGGTTCCACACAACAATAACGAGAATACAGTTCAACAGTTTGACAGGAAGGACACGCTGAGAAGTACACGAGGGTCACTACGATCGAGAATTACACCAAAAACGAAAATACCAGGGAAAGAAAAAATATGGATATTACAGTATACCCTCTCCATGGGGATCTACCAGGCTAAATACAGAAACCCCACAATACAATACATACCGACATGGGTAAATAACAGACCATTAGATCGATTTGGTCTTTTGCCGCAACATACACATCAACCATATATTACTCTTTCTCGTAACTCATACCCACGCAGGGGTTGACATAAATCAACGTTCCCACATAGGAAAAAATAAACACAACGGAAGGACAAAACAAGACATCACCAAATACTCAACACCGGTCTTCATGTGATTAGTATCGCCGTCATCCATCATCCTTCGTAACGATCCTGTGAATTGCTCCCCAGCAACCTGCAAGGACCTGGACGCAAAACAGACATCCACCCCCCGAAGACTCGGGGGTTAGCAAAACTCCACTGTTTTGCTAGTGCAAGTATAAATACAAAGACAAGCCATACATATCATACTCCAAGAACATATAAATCATGAATATACTTCCCGAGATAATTTGCTTGATCAAACAGTTTGAATTATGAAAGATAGGAAATAAAACCATTTTACATCTTACAAAACATTGTACGATCTCGGGAGTTTTGAAAGCATTTAGGGTTTAAGAATTTTCAAGCCTTTCGAAACACTTAGGGACATAGCCCAATAATCGTTTATTTCAAAATACAATTCCGATAGCAGATAACAGGGTCCACGACCCAATCATAACATTCCAATCACAACACAGGGGTCCACGACCCAAATCATCCACATCACATACTCGCAAGAATAACCCGGTGGAAATTTCACCGTATCAAACATTACCATGACAACAGTCTTACTCAACATACCACAGAGCTACAATACACAGAGCAACCACAGGACTCACGTACCCATACCAAATTATCACAACCAAGAGACGAATCATACACAACACATTTATTGGTGCCATTCCAGCCAAGTACGATACCATTTGAACTGCCATTCTAATCAGACGAAATATGCACCAAAGATCACAGTTCTCCAACAAAACATTTCAAAGTTAACCTTGGTACGATACTCACGGCCACCGTACCCCGCAGAGCCCCGTCGGACATCCCTGGGTGGTTAACCATAGTTCGCGATACGAAACTCACGGCAACATATCCCTAGAGGCCTCGTCAGACCGTCCCTAGGTGAACATACACATATCATCCACAACGCCACGGGAAGCCATAATTCGAATACTAGAATATGCATACAAATGCTAGGTACTTCGCTAGAATGGCCACTTTAGTCGACGTACACTCACAACTAATGTCACACAACCCCAAGTAAATACCAATATCAAACAACACCAAGTATCACAACCTCCTCATGAAGGAATAACAACTAATATCACACACATTACGTTCTTACCGAACAAGTACACATAACATTACGTAATCCCCGGCAAAGGATTACGGTCTATTAAACTCACTCAAAGTGATCACAGCATCTTTCAACATGCAAAACCAACACATATATTCCGAGATCACATATATTCACGAAATACAAGAATTATCGTTGAAAGACAACATTTATCGAGAACATACCGATCCCTTTTTACGTTCATTAAACATTGGATTTCGCATGAAATCATTTATCAATAATTATGCCTACGAAACATGAAACGTATGGACAAGATACTTGCCTCAGTACCGCGAGCAACGAAACAACGAACGAACACGGTCGGATAGCCCTCGAACTTCCGAAAATGACCAAGAATTCGACAACCTCACGATCGCTATGAAAATAACATCACCACGGATAAATAACGTTAAACAGAATCCGAATCAACCGGAAAAACAACAAGGATCCGAGGGTTCCTTCGAAGAAATCGGAAATCAAGTCTCGGGTGATAAAATCGATATATGAGTTACAAAATCCGAAGATCATGGCCAAGACAACAAGAATACCATAATAAATTCATCCACCACGGATTAAATCGAAGAATCACGAAGAAACCCCCAAAATTACATAACTAGGGTTCTACGGAAGAATTACCTCGATCCGACGAAGAACAAGGATTGGATGATGATATAATTGACAAGGATCTTCCAAAACGTCTTGGAATTGAGTAGAATTGACCAAGAAACCTATTTCCCATCGCACCCGTCCGATAGCCGCAAGAAAAGTGAAGAAATGAGTAAAACGGCTGCCTGTGCCTTATATAGCCGGCCATCGCCGACACTTACCAGAATCGGCAAAGCGTTTTACGGCCATAACTCGGCCCATACGGCCGTACTGCAAGCCTTACGGCCGTAACCGCATTCGCTCAAAAATCGCCAAGACTGCCGGACACTTACGGCCGTAATCGCACACATTACGGCCAGAACCGGCCTTCGTCCGAAGATGCCTAGCGCCCGTCGGCCGTACCGATCACGCCTTACGGCCGTAATCGCACACATTACGGCCGTAACCCGCACCTTACGGCCGTAACTCGCCAAAGCCTCGCCCGGCCGTGACTCGGCCGTGGCCATTCCGACGGCCCGGACGACCCCGAAACCCGAACCTGAGTAAAAACCGAAGATATGGTTATGAAGTACTCGCAAAGACGAATCCAAGCGCTAAGAGAACATAAGATTCCGACCACCCGAAATGTCGGAATTTGAAAACGGAAGTAATTACCCCAAACTTTGGGAAATTACAAAAATGGCCCAAAACGTCCGAAAATCACGATACGTGGTCGAATAACCAAACCGAAGTTCACAACACGTCTAACAAAGTTAAACGGACTTACGGGAAACTCGAAACAGCAGTTTCCAACGAGATTCGCAAGAATCGAACTCAAGTACGGAAAAGTCGCCAAAAAGTACGGAACTCAACAAAACGACACCGAAACGAACTCGGATGACAAAAAGTGCAGAATTAATCATTCTCGAAATGACGAAACGGTCATGAACGAGTCGTCAAAACGGACTTTCGCTGAAAAAAAGAAATTACCGGAAATCAAAATTACGGGTATTACATTCTACCCTCCTTAAAAGAAGTTTCGTCCCGAAACTTAAAACAAGTAGGGAGAAGCAATATCCCCACCAGGAAAACTCGACGAGATACACAAAAACCGAGAACTCGCGCCCAACGGCGAAATGCTGCAAGAAACGCAAAGACACATACGGCGTGAAAATACGCTCCACGACGACCAACACAACGCCACCGATAGAGACATAATAAAACCAACAAGTGACAAGAGTCATCAAACAGATAATACAACCAAGTCGATTATCCGAACAATCACAAAACGCAACGAACGAAAATCAATATGATTGACCACCCCAATAGTACATTAATCAAAACGCGAGCCAAACGCTGAACAAATACGGAATTTCACCGCCCAAGGGTTGGAAGATCGAAACAAGACTAATTTCCCGAACATAAGGAAATTAGGAAGGAGTCTGAACGTTCAACAATCACGAAACGGGGTCAACAAAATCTGAACAATCAATGATCGAACCACAACGACCGAACAACAATGATCAAATAACAATGATCGAACAACAACGGTCAAATAACAATGATCGAACAACAATGATCGAGTAACAACGATCGAATGACAACAGCCGAACAATGACTCCGAAGTCCCCACTTCAACTCCAGACATTAAAAGAACTGGTAGAAAGTGAAAGATGTTACTTCCAAACAAGGTTCACAAGAATCGAACCGAACTCGGAAAAGTCACGATGATAAACAGATCGATCTGAAACAAGGTCACAACCAGGTCGAACGATGACAACCGAGACATCAAACAAGTTCAAAAAGTATCGACGAACACGTGCAAGTCGATAGAATTTAGAAGGAAAAACTGCAGAAGTCAAAAAATAGTACGGGTATTACATCCGACCTCTTATAAAAGAAATGTCGTCCCCGCAGCTCACAACAACGGAAACAAGGTCACCACACAAAAGTCAACCGGCGTAAAACTCCACCGCCCCCCCAGCCGATCCCGATAATCTGTGTCAAGCGCGAACTCCAAAAGTCTCGGTAGCCAATTCGCAAAACTGAATCCGGTGTCCCTCGAGTCCACATTTGAAATGTGTTACTGACGAGAAGGACAATTTGTACGTGCATGCCCCGGCACATCACGGTTGAAACGCATCAGCTCGGCATACCGAATATACAATTGCTAGATATAATGGAACATAACATCACAAAACAACAAACCGGAGACGCCAACTTGGCATAACATATCAACACATACTAAGATCACAACAACCACGGCATCGTTCGACGATCTCAACGGCCCGAACGATAACCAGCACATAATCACAAAACATCATGAACAATCACACATTTACACAAACGTACAAACCCAAGCTTTAACAGCTCGCACATGTGCGATAGCACGCAAATCACCACGAAATGACAACGTTAAAGATCAACCTCACACTTATCACCGAGGGCTAATACAACGATTACGTGGCGAACGACTCAGCGCTCACACCACCAATTCAATCACAACTCGGGGGTTAACACCCTAACAAAAGTGCGAACCTTATACATACATTCCCACACCGCAAACAGGAACAAAAGGTTTTAAAAATGAAAACCACCTTTGAAAAAAAATGATTTTGGAAACACTAGTTGATCTTGAGTATCACCTTTCAAAAAGTTGAACAAATATTATTGTCGAGACATTGAAAACCATCATGCGTTTGATAAAAAAAAATGAGGACACTTTCTTTTAGCGAAAAACTTTCAGAAATATCTCAAAATATTTTTGGTCCTCAACTGAAATTTTTTTGAAATGTATTGCGGCATTAGAAAGCACCTTGAAAACACCGCAAGAAAATAATTCGTTTTAAAAGTTCGTCTCGAAATTTAATTTTTCTAAGATACTCAAGGTTTTCAAAAATTCAATAGGCCAGAATGCCCAAACCTCACAAAAATTCTTTATCAAACCGTCATAAAACATTCAAGGCCAAAATGCCAAAAGTCGATTTAGGGAATCGATTTTACGAATTAGAACTCAGTTTGCAAAATACTGAAAGTCATTTTTAAAGGACTCACGCAGCGGATAAAATACAGTTCGTAAATACATTAGCAGCGACACCGCCCCTCATACAAATAAAAGATGAGAGTCAAATACTTACACATCACGAAATCAAAATCCATAGAAGGATTCAATCACTTAACGAATAATCATACAAGTAACTAGCATCAGACGAGTCACAAAGACAAAGAAGGGAGACTTACATCCACATGTCGCACGAAGATGATGGCTGCACCTCGATACTAATCACGACCGACACCTCAGACGACGCGTCGCGACACGACTCAGTCAGACAAAATCTGACAAGACAAGACAAGACAAGACCCGACAACACAAAACTCGACCCGACAGCCTAGGTTTCCGCAACCTAAGCTCTAATACTATATTCTGTAACACCCCCAGACCACTCGGGAATATTACAGCGTCGTAGACCCTCTCCATGAGGATCTACCAGGCTAAATACAGAAACCCCACAATACAATACATACCGACATGGGTAAATAACACACCATTAGACCGATTTGGTCTTTTGCCGCAACATACACATCAACCATACATTACTCTTTCTCGTAACTCATACCCACGCAGGGGTTGACATAAATCAACGTTCCCACATAGGGAAAAATAAACACAACGGAACGACAAAACAAGACATCACCAAATACTCAACACCGGTCTTCATGTGATTAGTATCGCCGTCATCCATCATCCTTCATAACGATCCTGTGAATTGCTCCCCAGCAACCTGCAAGTACCTGGACGCAAAACAGACATCCACCCCCCGAAGACTCGGGGGTTAGCAAAACTCCACTGTTTTGCTAGTGCAAGTATAAATACAAAGACAAGCCATACATATCATACTCCAAGAACATAGAAATCATGAATATACTTCCCGAGATAATTCGCTTGATCAAACAGTTTGAATTATGAATGATAGGAAATAAAACCATTTTACATCTTACAAAACATTGTACGATCTCGGGAGTTTTGAAAGCATTTGGGGTTTAAGAATTTTCAAGCCTTTTGAAACACTTAGGGACATAGCCCAACAATCGTTTATTTCAAAATACAATTCCGATAGCAGATAACAGGGTCCACGACCCAATCATAACATTCCAATCACAACACAGGGGTCCACGACCCAAATCATCCACATCACATACTCGCAAGAATAACTCGGTGGAAATTTCACCGTATCAAACATTACCATGACAACAGTCTCACTCAACATACCACAGAGCTACAATACACAGAGCAACCACAGGACTCACGTACCCATACCAAATTATCACAACCAAGAGACGAATCATACACAACACATTTATTGGTGCCATTCCAGCCAAGTACGATACCATTTGAACTGCCATTCTAATCAGACGAAATATGCGCCAAAGATCACAGTTCTCCAACAAAACATTTCAAAGTTAACCTTGGTACGAGACTCACGGCCACCGTACCCCGCAGAGCCCCGTCGGACATCCCTGGGTGGTTAACCATAGTTCGCGATACGAAACTCACGGCAACGTATCCCTAGAGGCCTCTTCAGACCGTCCCTAGGTGAACATACACATATCATCCACAACGCCACGGGAAGCCATAATTCGAATACTAGAATATGCATATAAATGCTAGGTACTTCGCTAGAATGGCCACTTTAGTCGACGTATACTCACAACTAATGTCATAAAACCACAAGTAAATACCAATACCAAACAACACCAAGTGTCACAACCTCCTTACGAAGGAATAACAACCAATATCACACACATTACGTTCTTACCGAACAAGTACACATAACATTACGTAATCCCCGGCAAAGGATTACGGTCTATTAAACTCACTCAAAGTGATCATAGCATCTTTCAACATACAAAACCAACACATATATTCCGAGATCACATATATTCACGAAGTACAAGAATTATCGTTGAAAGACAACATTTATCGAGAACATACCGATTCCTTTTTACGTTCATTAAACATTGGATTTCGCATGAAATCATTTATCAATAATTATGCCTACGAAACATGAAACATATGGACAAGATACTTGCCTCGGTACCGCGAGCAACGAAACAACGAACGAACACGGTCGGATAGCCCTCGAACTTCCGAAAACGACCAAGAATTCGACAACCTCACGATCGCTACGAATATAACATCACCACGGATAAATAACGTTAAACAGAATCCGAATCAATTAGAAAAACAACAAGGATCCGAGGGTTCCTTCGAAGAAATCGGAAATCAAGTCCCGGGTGATAAAATCGATATATGAGTTACAAAATCCGAAGATCATGGCCAAGACAACAAGAATACCATAATAAATTCATCCACCATGGATTAAATCGAAGAATCACGAAGAAACCCCCAAAATTACATAACTAGGGTTCTACGGAAGAATTACCTCGATCCGACGAAGAACAAGGATTGGATGATGATATAATTGACAAGGATCTTCCAAAACGTCTTGGAATTGAGTAGAATCGACCAAGAACCCTATTTCCCGTCGCACCCGTCCGATAGCCGCAAGAAAAGTGAAGAAATGAGTAAAAATGGGCTGCCCAGGCCTTATATAGCCGGTCACTGCCGGACACTTACGGCCGTAACCAGCAGTGCCTTACGGCCATAACTCGGCCCATACGGCCGTAACCGGCATTCGTCAAAAATCTGCCCAGTACCTGTCGGACACTTACGACCGTAACTGGCACACATTACGGCCGTAACCGGCCTTCGTCCGGAAGATGCCTAGCGCCCGTACGGCCGTACCCGATCACACCTTACGGCCGTAACTGGCACACATTACGGCCGTAACCGGCACCTTACGGCCGTAACTCGGCCAGGCCAGGCCCTGCTCCGGCCGTGACTCGGCCGTGGCCATTCCGACGGCCCGGACGACCCGAAACCCGAACCTGAGTAAAAACCGGAGATACGGTTACGAAGTACTCGCAAAGACGAATCCAATCGCTAAGAGAACATACGATTCCGACCACCCGAATTGTCGGAATTCGAAAACAGAAGTAATTACCCCAAACTTTGGGAAATTACAAAAATGGCCCAAAACGTCCGAAAATCACGATACGTGGTCGAATAACCAAACCGAAGTTCACAACACGTCTAACAAAGTTAAACGGAGTTACGGGAAACTCAAAACAGCAGTTTCCAACGAGATTCGCAAGAATCGAACTCAAGTGCGGAAAAGTCGCCAAAAAGTACGGAACTCAACAAAACGACACCGAAACGAACTCGGATGACAAAAAGTGCAGAATTAATCATTCTCGAAATGACGAAACGGTCATGAGAGAGTCGTCAAAACGGACTTTCGCCGAAAAAAAGAAATTACCGGAAATCGAAATTACGGGTATTACACGCCTCCCCAAGGACAACGTATACCGTCAAGGATCATCATCTGACATGATGGTCCGAGGTAGAAGAGTGCCGCCATGGTCGCGAAAATCGATGAAACCGACGATCCGTCCATGCAAGGTTCCTTTGGGCTTCGATCGCTCGCCCTTCGTTTAAATACGAGGCGGGCGTAGCCGAAGGTCTCTCCAAATCAAATCAGCGGATTACTCGCTCGCTCTCTAAAGTTCGCCATCTACATGAAGAACCTAGGCAGACGATCTCCTCCCCTTACACAACGTATACCGTCAAGGATCGTCATCTGACTTGATGGTCCGAGGTAGAAGAGTGTCGCCATCGTCGTGGAGGACGATGGAACCATTCTTTGCGCCCATGCAAGGTCCCTTTGGGCCACGATCGCCCGCCCTTCATTTAAATACGAGGCCAGCGTAGTATGAGGGCCCTCCAAGACTAATCTGTGGACGCGTTCGCCCGCCCTCGGAGGCCCATCACTTAACGTAGTGGGTCCTTTCCGGGCAATGCGACGCGACCTTCCCCCTGTCTTACGTACACCGTCGAGGGTCGCCATCTTCATGGCGGGCCGAGGTGGAAGCAGAGCCAATAAGCCGCGGAAGTGGAGTTGATTAATCCGACGACGCCGCGCGCAAGGAATCTTATAGACCAAGACCGCACGCCCTTCGTTTAAATACGAGGCGAGGCGCAGCCTTCGGATGACCCTACCAATTAAGTGAGTCACGAGAACTTAGCCATCAGACAGAATGTCGCTCGTGCATAAGACACGATCGTAGAGGTCGGTCCATCGAACTCCGCAATCGTGCACGGCTCCTCAAGACCGAGATGGGCGGCCTTTCGAGGATTCGACAAATTTGAAGACCGCTCACTCAACGATTTATTTTCGTCCCCTTACTTTCACTAAGTGAACAAAAACAAGGGGGAAGAGTGCGGAGCTATTTACACGTCGATCGTCCCTATTCAATTACATACGGAGATCGGCATTATTCACATGTTTGTGCAGCGATCGAATTTGTTGTGAAAGTTATCTATATGAGTTTATCAATTCACTTAGACCTACACACGCAACAATCTCTCCTCACACATTTGTACAAAGTCAAGCAAAAGACTAAGAAAAGCAATCATTCAAGTGATAAGTCGAAGAATCAAACAATCATTTCATTACTTGAAGTTTCAGAAGTACATACATGATCGCCCGAAGGTCTAAGTACTATAAAAAGAAAGCTACAAAATTACAAGGCAAAAGAGCTAAAACAAATAAAAGAATGAAGAGCCTCAGGCCCCCGCCTGGCCTTCGCCTTCAACCTCCGGCTCAGCCCGCGACCCTTCGCCAGCTTCCGGAGCGGCCTCCCCGTCCTCCGGAGCATCAGGATGTACAAGGTTCGCCGGAGTCGGATACCAGCTTAGGTCTACACCGATATCCGCGAAATCCAAGATAGGCACGGAGAAGTCGGGATAAAGAGGGTGCTCCAACGCATACGCCTTGAAATTTTCGGCTAGAGGGCCGACCTCCAGTCCTTCTTTCTTAGCAACTCGGAGCGAGTCAGCGAACACCATATAATAGGCGAACTCACTGACAAACTCCACATTAAGGAAGGGATTGGCCTCGGTCGCCTCTTGCTTTCCCTTCAGCTCCGCCATCGCCTGTTGCACACCCTGGAGCTCGGCCTCCCTTGCAGCCGTATTTTCCCTCGACTCCGCCAGCTCGCTAGTCAGCCGAGCGATAGTCACCTTCAGTCGATCGGCCTTCTTCTCAGCGGCCGTCTGCGACCGTACGGCATCTGTCATCCGGTCCCGAAAACAGTCAACCGTCACCCGGGCTTGCTCAACATCCCGGCTCGCCAGCTCAAGTTCATGATTCGCCCGCTTAGCTGCTTCTAGGGAGTCCTTCTCCATTGCCGCAATCCTGTAGGCGAACTCGGCGTTCTCTTTCCGAGCCGCCTCGAGATTCGCCTGCAGGCGAGTAGTGGAAGGACGCCCCTCAAACTCCTGTACAGCCTGGGCAGCCATGGTCGCCGCCTGGAGAGAAAGGGCGAAAGCAGCCTGCATTGTATTCCCTGATCGCTGGCGAGCGATCGCATCTAAGTCCGTTGTCCAGGACTTCAGCAAAGCGGAAACGGCCCGGTTGACATATAGCGGGACATCGCAGGACTGGCGAGGAGATCGGCTCGCCAGAAAATCCAGCACCATCGGCGGGCAGGATGGGTTAGTGCTACGGATCCTACATCAAATCAACAAAAGTTAGTACATCTCCCACGCAAATGACGAGATTCAACTCAACAAGCAAAGTTTACCTCTCGGCTCTCTCGGGATTGCGGCCGAAGTATGGTTTCCCACGAGGGGTCTCAGCATCGGCAATCGCCATCTACCGTAAGAAAGCCGCGGAGGGCGTAGGATCATTCTCCGGAGGAACAACGGTGATCGGAGGCGCGGCTATCGGCACCTCGTTGGCAGGGGCAGAAACTGGAGTTTCTCCTGACCTCTGCCGTTTGTGGTTCGTTCGAATCCCCTCCTCACGAACTTTCTCCTCAGTCACGGTCGGCTCTACGCGAGGCCACACCTCCGGAATAATAGGTAACGCCACGGGAGGAACTCGAGATGACTTCCTCTGGCGAAGGCGGCCCAAAACTCCAGGGTTCGACATAGCTATCTCCGGTGGGGGCTCCAAGAAGAGAGGAAAGCGGACTTCTGCAATAAAGTGTTAGGATTGTATAGTGCAAAGCATACTTTATGCTTGTATTACCTAATTTCCCTGTTACTACCTATGAGGATATTAATTACATTTAATCACATGTTTTGCATATTAATTCACGTTATGGTTATGCAAATGAAATGTCTAATTATTTTATATTGTAGATAATATGGTGTGTTGGTGTCACACGGAAGATCACATTATCGGTGCCTTATAAAATAATAATAGTTCACAACCTATATAATTATTAGACAAATTATATAAAAGGTTGTAGTGTATGCTTGAGAATAGTTGATCTTTACTATTAGCATACATTAGCGTATTTGCATACGTTGAACTGGATCGAGGTGAGATAGTATCTTCTGTACTGACTGTAAGAAGAACGTAAATCTCGGATAATTATTATTTCTTAATTCTAAGTATATAATATTTAATTGTGTATTTATAATAATTATTGCTTTGATTTATCATAGGTGAGAGTCAAAATGATCGACTCAATAAGCCTCGTATCTTGGGCAATAATATTGTTTATACGACAATTATTATTATTACTAGAAATCGTGTCCCGACTCGTGCGGGTTGATGATGTCCCCTTGAGGAGCTCGATAATAATTATTATATTAAATCCTGCAGGTGAATTTAATTCCGATATAATAATAAGGTTCGAGTGGTACTACTCTTGGATAAGATATTAATTAATTAAAGTTGTCAGTGGCTTATAATTAATTAATGGACATTCGATATCTTAAACACGGGAAATAATATATTTAATAAGGAGCCCAATTTCGTAATTTGGGATTTTGGTAGGAAGTGCAATATCAACTTTTTAGTGGACTAAGTTGATATTAATAGATTCATTATAATAGGAAGAGTCCTAATAAGGTAAGATGAATTTATTAGTGAGTCCTTCCATAATCCTCCTTTAGATCCCTAGTAGTAGTCCAAGAGCCTATAAATAGGACATATGGGGAGGTTGGCCGATTTTAGTACATGCTTTGTGAGGTTGTGTGATCAATGTTTTTTCCTCTTGTGTTTAATTGTAGATCTAGACTTGTGTCTTTGATTCTACAATTTAGATAACACAATTAATTTGCTAAGAGTGTTCATAAAATACTAGAGAGCAAAGAAAAATAAAGTGATCACATACAAAGATGAAATCGGCCGATCCCAAGGCTGTCCAAACAAGATCCGGTAGCTCGTTGCCCACACAACGTCCGGTTCAAGGCGGATCATACTCTAGAAGATCTAAAGGTAGAAATACAAGGCGATCAAGACGGAAATAACCAATACTCTTCAAAACGTAATATCCTATGATCTTGGATCTAGATTAGGATATTTTAATAATTAATATATTTAATTAATAAATAATAAATAATATTTAAATTGCTTGTTAGTCTTAGTAATTAATTAATTAGCATGCCTAAATAGATCTTATGCTCGTAGATGCATAAAACGCGATTATCATCTTTCCTAAACTTCGCTTCCGTTGCGTTTTACTTTCCAACAATTGGTATCGGAGCCGGATTTTTAGGCTTTTGCTATTTTAATTAATTTTAGTGATTAATTGATAGCAATTTAAATATTCATATATTTTGATGTTGGAATATTTTGCTAGATGTGTTCTTGCAGGTGATATGATCCAATTATCATGGTTTATATGAATGGTGTATTTATTTATTTATTTTTATTAATTATGTAATTGTTGGCTTGGCCCGTTTTTTGAGGCATGTAATGGTTTTTCCCGTGAGAAAATCCGCGGGTAGTTCTAGGTGGTTTTATTTTTTGTGTAATCTTGATGTAATTTCGATATATTTGATTTCGTATAAAATTGTAATCGAATTCGGAAAAGACGGGATCACGAAGAAATAGAGCAGACTGGGATCACGGCCGATCGGCCGACAAGAATGAGCAAAGGCCGCCGAGCATCACACGGCCGTCGCCGAGCAAGGCCGAAGCGGCCGCTGCCGCGGCTGGTCCGGCCATTGTTCGGGCCGGTCGCCCAGCTTTGGTCCGGTCTGCTTCGCTGCGTTGCGTCATTGAGAGAGTCGGGATTTAAAATTAAATTTTTTATGTAATTAATTTTGCATAAAAGTGAAATTTTAATTTTGGAAATCCACGGCCCGGCCGGGGAGGAGCGATGAGATGCTTGATTCAGTGGGAGAGATCGAGTCGAAGATTTTCTAGGATTCAACTCAAGGAAGAAGACCATGATAATTGGATAATTTAATTATCCATGCTTTATTTTTGGTTTTTATTGTTTTGATGTATGGCATGTATGGATGTATGCGTGATATGTTTCCTTGCATGTTAGGACGAGAAAATTAAAAACCTTAAGTCTAAAATAACTAAGTGATTAAATTGAGTTATTTTTTTTAAAATAAAATCAAATTGGCCTCCATAATTAATTTAAATTGTGAAGTAATTTGCATGCGCGTTGACATTAGAGTCTTCCTCCATATCGGATGTGCTAATTATAGGTTCACTAGTTTTAAATTTCAAAATGATAACATAAGGTAAATATTACTTTTTATGATAGGACTTCACCATCTGTAGGACTATTATTTAAAAGATAATATTTTAAGGATGTTAAATTATGGTGTTCACTTAGGTGTATTAATTAATAAGCTCCCTATCGGAGTCTATGTTAATTAATACATGGCCAAGAGAAACCAACTATTAATTTTACTTGTCATAACGTAATTTGACTAGATAGTAAAATTAAAGACGTAAAACTCTACTTGGAAAATGTGTGTAAACGTCCACACGATCGTGGCTTGGATGTGCGGATTTTTCGAGGTGTTGGTTGCTAGCATATATATTGTGTTTTTGAGGTTTTTCGATATATTTTGCTATGCATTATGTGATGGATGTTTTTAATTTTTATCTCAGATGTCTTTCAATCCACTAGCTATTATTCTCAAAGAAAATAAACTTAATGGCACTAACTTTGCCGATTGGAAAAGAAATCTTGACATTGTTCTGACTGCTGAGGGGCATAAATTTGTCTTAATCGAGGAGAGCCCTCTAGAACCAGAACCGGATGCCACTCCCGAAGAGTTGGCTGAATTCCGAAAATGGAAAAAGTATGATGAGATCGCTCGTTGTTACATTTTGGTTTCACTGAAAAATGTATTGCAGCATCAGCATCAGACGATGGGCTCGGCCGCGGAAATGATGAAAAGTCTCACCGAGATGTTTGGTCATCAGAACCGGGCGGCTAGACAAAATGCAATGAGGGTATTGATAACAACCCAAATGTCTGAAGGGACTCCAGTGAGGGATCATGTTCTGAAAATGATGTCTCATTTGAACGAACTGGGCATACTGGAGGCTACTATCGATGCGGAAACGCAGGTCGATATTATCCTAGGCAGCTTACCTAGAAGCTTTGAGCAGTTCCGCCTTAACTACAATATGAACCGTAGGGCATATAGTTTGGCGGAACTTCTGACAGAGCTTCAGTCTGCTGAAGGTCTCTTCAAACAAGGTTATCATCAGATTCTTGCGGCAACTGGTGCTACTTCTTCCAAACCCAAATGGGGAAAGAAAAAGAAGCAGGTTGGCCAGAAGCAAGTGGCAACCCTCAAGGTGAAAAGCAAGGCTCCTCACCCCTAGGCGAACAAAAAGCCAAAGGGAAAGTGCTACAAGTGCGGTCAGAAAGGACATTTTAAAGCGGACTGCCCTGCTCTTAAGAAAGGTATGTCTCGTGCACTAGTAGTCAAAACATGTTTGGCAGCTTGTTCTTCCACTTCGTGGATAGTTGATTCAGTCTCCACTGATCATATTTGCTTTGACTCTCATGGTTTTCAGGTAACCAAGCAGCTTAGTGCGGGCGAGATTACCATCAACTGGGGCGATTATTCCAGGCTTATGGCTGTTGCAGTGGGAGTCGTGCAGTTGAAGATTAATGATAAATTATTAGTTCTCAATAATGTATTATTAGTAACGGATTTTAGAATGAATTTAATTTCGGTTTCTAAATTAAAAGGCGATGGTTATTCAGTTTCTTTTGATGATGATGCCATTATTAAGAAAAGAAACTGTGAATATATTTGCAAAGGTACTTTTAATGATGGACTATATGTCGTTAATACTACACAAACTCCTATGCATAAATCACTTAACTCTTTGTCTAAACCTAAAAAGAGAAAAGAACCTTCAAGCATAAACCAAACATATCTGTGGAATTTACGGTTAGGACATGTAAACCTTGGAAGGATTCAAAGATTGGTAGATGATGGCCCATTGGATGATCTCCAAGTTAGGTCATTTCCAATTTGTGAATCCTGTCTGGAAGGTAAAATGACCAAAAGGGTTTTTAAAACCAAGGGAAACCGTGCTCAGAATGTGTTAGAATTGGTTCATACGGATGTATGTGGTCCAATGAATATCCAGGCTAGGGGTGGTTTCGAATACTTCATCACGTTTATAGATGATTATTCGAGATATGGATACATCTATTTGATGCGATGTAAGTCTGAAGCTTTTGACAAGTTCAGAGACTTCAAGGCTGAAACGAAGAAGCGTCATGGGAAGAGTATCAAGTCACTACGATCTGATCGTGGTGGTGAATACCTTAGTGGAGAGTTTTTGGATTTCTTGGCGAATGAGGGAATTTCATCCTAGCTCACCGCGCCGGGAACTCCACAACAAGATGGTGTGGCTGAAAGAAGGAATAGGACTCTTTTAGAAATGGTTAGATCAATGATGAGTTATTCAGATTTACCTATTTCGTTTTGGGGATACGCCTTAGAAACAGCGGCGTACATTCTAAACCTGGTGCCTTCGAAATCAGTTCCAAAACACCCACGTAATCGTGGAGTGGGAATAATCCGATCTAGGACATGTTCGGATTTAGTACTCAAAGACATGTGCCGAATAAGGAAGCGATAAGTTGGCATCTTGCATGTATACGAGTGTTTGTAGGATACCCTAAGGGAACGAAGGGTGGCTTGTTCTATAGTCCCCAGGATCAGAAGGTCATTGTTAGCACCAATGCCCGATTTCTGGAAGAGGATTATATGATTAGTCACAAGCCCATGAGCGAGATAATTCTGGAAGAGCTGAGGGGCGAGACTCCGTCTATACCAATCATACAAGCGCCAACTAATACTGCACCACGTATCGATTCTGATACTTTTACACCAACTCGGGATTTGCCTCGTCGTAGTGGGAGGGTTGTTCATCAGCCCGAACGATTCATAGGCGTGGGAAAGTCTTCAGACTCAATACCAGGCGAAGATGAATCAGATCCCTGGACCTATAAGGAGGCAATCCAAGATAAAGATGTTGACTCCTAGAAAGTAGCAATGGAATCAGAAATGGGATATATGGATTCCAATCAAGTGTGGGAGCTAGTAGAGCTACCTGATGGTGTACAAGCCATTGGGAGTAAATATGTCTACAAGCGAAAGAAAGGACGTGACGGGAAGGCTGAAACCTTCAAAGCGAGGCTTGTTGCAAAAGGTTACACTCAGAAAGAGGGTATCGATTATGATGAAACCTTTTCGCCGGTAGCCATGCTTAAGTCAATCCGGATTCTTTTAGCTATAGCTGCGCATTTGGATCTGGAGATTTGGCAGATGGATGTCAAGACTGCATTCTTGAATGGGAGTCTAGACAAGGAAATCTATATGCGCCAAGCAGAGGGATTCATTGCTGAAGGAGAAGAGCACTTGGTGTGCAAACTTAAGAAATCCATTTATGGACTTAAGCAAGCATCAAGATCTTGGAACACTCGTTTTGACGAAGTTGTCCAGTCATATGGATTCGTCCAATGTCTGAGTGAGAGTTGTGTGTATAAGAAATGCGATGGAAACGTGTTGGTGTTTTCAGATCAGTATGTAGACGATATCCTTCCGATTGGAAACAACGTGAAGGAATTGTCGGACATACGGTATGGCTATCTGGCGATTCGATATGAAGGATCTAGGAGAAGGTGACACATCCTTGGAATCGGGATCTTTCGTGATCGGAAGAAAAGGATGTTGTGCTTATCCTGCATCCTATATCGATACAAAGGTCAAGCGGTTTAGCATGGAGAATTCCAAAAAAGGTTTTCTACCTTACAGACATGGAATTCAACTATCTAAGAACATGTGTCCTAAGACACAAAAGGAGATAGATGACATGAAGATGGTCCCTTATGCATCTGATGTGGGAAGTCTCATGTATGTTATGCTTTGCACTAGACCAGATATCTGTCATGCCGTGGGCATGGCTGCTAGATATCGGGCCAAACCTGTGACTGTGACACTGGATTGCTTTCAAGCACATACTCAAGTACCCGAGAAGGACTAGGAGTACATGCTTGTATATCAATCGACGACTGCTTCCGGTGGGTTACACTGACTCAGATTTTTCATCGGACAAAGAAAAGTCCAAGTCTACTTCGGGTTATGTGTTTAGCCTGGGAGGTGGAGCCATTAGTTGGAGGAGTGTGAAGCAGAAATGCATCTCAGACTCTAACATGGAAGCCGAGTACGTGGCAGCCTCTGAGGCAGCCAAGGAGGCAGTGTGGCTCAAGTACTTCCTGCAGGACTTAGATGTGATTCCCCATTTGCGAGAGGGTATTACACTTTATTGTGATAATACTGATGCAGTCACAAATTCAAGGGAACCATGAGCCCATCAGGCAAGTAAACATATCAACCGCAAGTACCAAATCATATGACACTTCGTAAAGGAAGGAGACGTAGTTGTAGCCAGGGTTGCATCGGAAGATAATCTTGCTGACCCTTTCACGAAAGGCCTACCTTCAAAAGTTTTTGAACGGCATGTGGAAGGAATGGGATTACGGTGTATGACAGCATTGCTTTGAGTATAAGTGGGAGAAATGAAAGACTATGTAATAGAGTAGTATACTTAAAAGCATGCTTTGAGTATAAGTGGGAGATTGTTAGATCAGATATCTTTGCAAAGCATACTTTATGCTTGTATTACCTAATTTCCCTGTTACTACCTATGAGGATATTAATTACATTTAATCACATGTTTTGCATATTAATTCACGTTATGGTTATGCAAATAAAATGTCTAATTATTTTATATTATAGATAATGTGGTGTGTTGGTGTCACACGGAAGATCACATTATCGGTGCCTCATAAAATAATAATAGTTCACAACCTATATAATTATTAGATAAATTATATAAAAGGTTGTAGTGTATGCTTGAGAATAGTTGGTCTTGACTATTAGCATACATTAGCGAATTTGCATACGTTGAACTGGATCGAGGTGAGATAGTGTCTTCTGTACTGACTGTAAGAAGAACGTAAATCTCGGATAATTATTATTTCTTAATTCTAAGTATATAATATTTAATTGTGTATTTATAATAATTATTACTTTGATTTATCATAGGTGAGAGTCAAAATGATCGACTCAATAAGCCTCGTATCTTGGGCAATAATATTGTTTATACGACAATTATTATTATTACTAGAAATCGTGTCCCGACTCGTGCGGGTTGATGATGTCCCCTTGAGGAGCTCGATAATGATTATTATATTAAACCCTGCAAGTGGATTTAATTCCGATATAATAATAAGGTTCGAGTGGTACTACTCTTGGATAAGATATTAATTAATTAAAGTTGTCAGTAGCTTATAATTAATTAATGGACATTCGATATCTTAAACACGGGAAATAATATATTTAATAAGGAACCCAATTTCGTAATTTGGGATTTTGGTAGGAAGTGCAATATCAACTTTTTAGTGGACTAAGTTGATATTAATAGATTCATTATATTAGGAAGAGTCCTAATAAGGTAAGATGAATTTATTAGGGAGTCCTTTCATAATCCTCCTTTAGATCCCTAGTAGTAGTCCAAGAGCCTATAAATAGGACATATGGGGAGGTTGGCCGATTTTAGTACATACTTTGTGAGGTTGTGTGATCAATTTTTTTTTCCTCTTGTGTTTAATTGTAGATCTAGACTTGTGTCTTTGATTCTACAATTTAGATAACACAATTAATTTGCTTAGAGTGTTCATAAAATACTAGAGAGCAAAGAAAAATAAAGTGATCACATACAAAGGTGAAATCGGCCGATCCCAAGGTTGTCCAAACAAGATCCGGTAGCTCGTTGCCCACACAACGTCCGGTTCAAGGCGGATCATACTCTAGAAGATCTAAAGGTAGAAATACAAGGCGATCAAGACGGAAGTAACCAATACTCTTCAAAAGGTAATATCCTATGATCTTGGATCTAGATTAGGATATTTTAATAATTAGCATATTTAATTAATAAATAATAAATAATATTTAAATTGCTTGTTAGTCTTAGTAATTAATTAATTAGCATGCCTAAATAGATCTTATGCTCGTAGATGCGTAAAATGCGATTATCATCTTTCCCAAACTTCGCTTCCGCTGCGTTTTACTTTCCAAAATAAAGGACAACCAAACCACGGTCAGACACACTCTCCAAGTAGGACGACCGCCAAGCAATTGGAGATCGCAGAAACTTGTACCTGTGACCGTGAGATATCGTGGAAAACTGAATAGTCGAGCTGACAACCGACGGCTCTCCTTGTTAATCCGGCAAGTGTCAAAGTCGTCGTCCGGCAAGCTTCGTATCCGCTCCCAGACGATCAGAAAGTCGAAAGGAAGCTCATCGATCGTCGGAATATGGAAACCTGCAAAAAGAAAAATAAATTAATCAGTTCAGAACATATCCGAACAAAGAGAGAGTCAGAACCCTTACCCGGGTTCCTCTCCCGAAAGCCAGTGGGAATGTTCAACTCGTCCATGGGATTATTGCTCACCAAACCCTTCCATGAACCGCCGACCCAGAACCACTTCGCCGGGTCGCCCCGCACCTTGTTCGGGACTCCGAGAATCACCCGATCGGATCGGCCTTGAATATGATAGCCTCCGACCGACCCTTTCTGAGCCGTCAGCTTGAACAGGTGGTTCATCTCCAACGGTGAAGGGAGGCGGTACAGTCGGTGACCTCCAAACAAGGTAAGAGTGCAAATGATTTGGAGCCAAGCATTCGGCGTCAACTGGAGCAGCGCCACGTTCCAAGCCGCCAACAAATGGGAGACAGAAGAAGGCAAAGGGAACCGCAGCCCGGCCTCCATGATCGCTTCGTTCACGGCGACCATGCCCTCCGGAGGTTGATCGGTCCATTCATTCTCAGCCGGCGCAAATAGATCCACATCGGAAGGGACATGGAACCTCGTCCTCCAGACGGCCAGGTCCTTCCTGGTCGCCGAGCTCCTTATCTGTCCCACAGACCATGTAGATCGCTGCGTAGATCGAAACAGCGATCGCCTAGGAGGTTGATAAGGATGGGCGATCGAATACTCCCGGTAATTGAACTCAGGAGTCGGACCAGCCAACCTCTCCATGATTTCAGCAAAGGCCAGATAGGCCCGGCCAAAAGCACTGTGCTGCTCCCAGTAGGCCCTAACCGCCGAATCTCTCTCCATCTGCGAGCGCCTCCGCTCAGCCGCCGCCTCCTTGGCAACGTCAGCTTCATTGAACAACGCCTCGACTTCCGCAAGGTCAATTCCGGCCCGGATAGCCTCGGCGGCCGTCTCCAGATAGAAATTTGCGGAGGATCCTCCCCGGGTAGTCGATGCCCCGACGGCGGAGCTGGTGCCCACTCCGTGTGAAGAAGATGTTCCAGTCATTCTCGAAGAAAAGAGGAGAAAAGGAGTTTTTCTTACCACGGATTGAGTCGATCGACGATCGGCAGCAAGATCTCCAGAAAATTCTTCAGCAAAAGTCTTCTTCTCCGATAAAGCGCATAAGGGTCTTACCGCTGCAACCCTGTCCCTTTTTATAGGAGAAAGTAGGGACTTCCGTGCAATTAAGGAGAATATCAGGGGTCGAAGTGCAACCGGCGCTATTAAATGACTCCCTTGAAACCCGCGATGCATTGTTTCGAGGACACGCCAAACGAGGAGTCGCAGCCAAGCGTCAGTATCCCCCAACAGGAACCTGACACGTGCCCCAGAGACTTTTCCGCGTCCATTATCATTTCCCGCTCATTTCAGCGACCAACCAGGTCGTCTAAGGGGCTGTTTATTTTTTTTCCATTAATACCTGAATGGATTAAGCTGTGTGAGTGGATTAATCTGTCTGATTTGAAAAAATATCCTGTTGTTTCTTTCTTTTCTGAATGAACTATCTGAATGACAGAAATGACCATTTTACCCCTAAATATGAATTAAGTCCTTTTTTATAAAGGACGGATTGAGCATTTTAGTTTATATAATCAATTTAAATTATATGACATAATATTTATTTTAATTTATATTATAATATATATTCATAAATCATATTATAATTTTCAGGTATATTTAAATAATCAGACAATATTTTATAAATATATTAAGTTATATTTTAATATATATAGTTATATTAATTTTTTAATAGTCAATATAAAAAAATCAATTTAAATAATATAACATAATATATATTAATTTATTTTATAATATATATTCATAAATCATATTATAATTTTTAAATATATTTAAATAATCAGACAATATTTTTATAAATATACTAAGTTATATTTTAATATATATATATATATAGTTAAATTAATTTTTTAATAGTCAATATAAAAAATCAATTTAAATAATATAACATAATATATATTTTAATTTATATTATAATATATATTCATAAATTATATTATAATTTTCAGATATATTTAAATAACTAGACAATAGTTTTATAAATATATTAAGTTATATTTTAAAATATATAGTTATATTATTTTTTTTAATAGTCAATATAAAAAAATCAATTTATATAATATAACATAATATATATTTTAATTTATATTATAATATATTTTCATAAATCATATTATAATTTTTAGGTATATATAAATAATCAGATAATATTTTTATAAATATATCAAGTTATATTTTATTATATATAGTTATATTAATTTTTGTAATAGTAAATATAAAAAAAATCAATTTATATAATATAAAATAATATATATTTTAATTTATATTATAATATATTTATATTTATAAATCATATTATAATTTTCAGGTATATTTAAATAATCAGACAATATTTTTATAAATATATTAAATTATATTTTAATATATAGTTATATTAATTTTTTATCAATAAATAGCTTATATTTTATGAATTTTAAATGTATAATATTATTATATATTTTAAATTTATATTATATATACTCAATTATAATTAAGATTATATGATAATTTATACTATATATACTCAATTCTTTTATTATTAAAGAGGGTAATTTTGGTATATTGGGGAAGTATTTCTGTCTTAATGGTAAGGACACCCCAAAAGTTGCTTAATGAAAAAGACATTATTAAGATCATTAAGTAGAAAGTAAACAACAAAATATAACTGATCGATTAAGCTGATTAAGCATTAAGCTGATTAAGTAAAAAGTAAACAGGCTCTAAGTACAAACCGATCCACTCAAAGACGATCGCCAGTTCCGCAAAATGCAGAGTCACTCGTCATAATTCAGCGATCGCCAATAAAACCACCTCACCCCACGTTTCCAACATCGGAGCGAGTTGGGGGCAATTTGTTGTGTCAAGATTTATTCACCTCGACAGGCGATCGACTACAAGGCCGAGCGATCGAGTCTTCAACCAATCAAGCTACGGCAAACTTGCCTAAGCGGAGATAACAGTCCACCTTCGAGTATCTAGCGATTGACACTCAAGGCGATCGCCCAGTGGCATCTAGCGACCGTCTCTGATGCCCGACCTGAGAAGACCGTCCTATGCCACGAACAGAGACCTTTGTCCATCAAAGTCTACGAAGACTGAATCTCAAAGCAGCTCCCATGTGCAGATCCGCGACAGGCACCGCGTTTCATGGATCGTTGACCACAGCCTGTCACCACCTTATAACCTACCGACAAACCCGCCGAAAGGTACAAGGTGGGACCTCCCGTGACAGCGACTCAGACGCGTGCAGACTTCTCATTGGATCGCAGAGCTGGCTTCCAGCAACTCCTGTGGACTTTAAGGGAACCAGCCCATGTGCTAGTAGACGATCGCCCGCTTATTATAATACAGCAGAGGCGATCGTCCAGCGTCTCCCAGTCCTATAAATTGAGAACTTCCAGCAACTGGAAAAAGGTTCCAACTCCATTCACGGAAATACATACAAACATATACATTCCTTCAGGCTCACAGTTTCCTCTCTCGGATCTACCTCAGGATTTCTCTCTCAGCATCTCTCATCCAGAAGACGATCGGCAGAGGCAAGAACTCCCTGCAGTACAGATTCAACGAGATTCACGAGCCTAGGAACTCAAACATATAGCTAATACACGCCATGAGAGACTGTCGATATCTCACCGCCGTCGCAATTCATCAACGTTGTTACAAGAACTCACAGAGCATCACATCTGGTTCTTCCGGCAATCTACACACTCACTAGCTAAGATAACTAAAATCGTTACACTCATTGTAATAGTGTTCTAACATTAATACTTGTATCCCCTAATATTCGTATTAATAACATCTCGCGAGAGCATTCAAGATCGGGACTAACAACCCCGGCAAATCTTGTGTTATTTACTTTCTCTACGGAAGTGCTCTCGCACTTTGTTTGCTATCCATCCATTCCAGCAATATCTATCTCCGGATAATATTTTGGGTAGCAACACAATCGACTTACTTTCAACATTAGTTTTCAACCATAGGTGTGCAGCCATATATTTACATTCAAGCCATTGTGAAGGATTTATCAGCATCTCCCACACATCCGTAGAATACTTGCATTCTCTAAGAATGTGGATCACTGATTCCGACGCTGAGGAGCATCTAGCACAAGCCGCACTACTCACTACCTTCCATCGATACAAAAGTCCTCTTGTGTCAATTCGTCCATGCATACAAAACCGTATGAAAAAATGAAGTTTAGCAGGGCATTTAATTTTCCAAATCCAATTCCACTTACCATTTGGAATCCCAACTTCTTCACTTGATTCTTTGGCTTGAAGAAATTCATATGCCCCTTTGCAAGTGAGTTCACCAGTGGGCGAATGCATAAACACACCCGTTTGTCGTCCCTCCAATTCGTGTATCAGCATAGCAAGAATTCTTTCCTTTAGTACCCTTGGCAGATTTGTCTCAATCGACTCAAGGTTCCAACCTTCACCTGCTTTCCAGACATCCAAAACTTTAATCCTCAGTTCGTTATTATGAATATTTGGCTGATGTATGTTTCCGATAGCATTCCATCACCAATCTTCCACCCATAGGCATCTGCAAGACTTTGGCCGCTTCGTATAACCCCTCTGAAAGCATTCGATTCAAAATCTTTAATATTATATTCAAGGAGAGAAGTCCTTTTCAAGTATTTCTTCCTATAAGTCTCAACCCACAAATTAGACTCTCCAGTTATTATATTCCAACTCTCTTTAGCAAGGAGAGCCATGTTTGTATTTCTTGCCGATCGCAACTCCAAACAACCCTTGGCCTTGGTCATAGTAATTTTCCTCCAGCCAATCAAATGCAGTTTTTTTTGAGATGTCCGAAGATCATAAAAAACTTCTATTCAATTTATCAAGAAGATTACAGGTACCTGTAGGGAGCCAATACAGCTGTTACCAATCCCATAACAACACAACACTGTCCAGGTTCACTATTTACACACTAACGGACTATCAACACATAAATATGAGCGATGCCTTTATACAGTCCAATCCAAACAACAAAATGATACTCAAAATACAGCAATACACATCTAAGTGTACTATCAAACCAACACCACATCTCAATTGACATGTTTCTACGACAAAAAAAATAAACCAACACTAACTTCACATAACCGCATAACAACTACGACAATTCATATAAGGCACAATCAACAAAAATGCACAAACCATCACAGATCCATTCTACAACTTCAGTTCACATGATAGAAAATCGTATAGACAAGAGCACTTGCCTCATAAATCAACACGCGAACGTCCCGACGAACACGGCTCAACCGAGCGGCCTGAAACCTACAATCTCTGCGAGAAACAAAGACAACATAATCGCTATAAGAATAAGGACCAATAACGATGGAAAACACAACTAACAACCGAAGGAAATTCATTGAAACATTTAATCGATCATTAAATGTTCACGGTTCCTCAAGAACACTAAAATCATCAACCGGGTTGAACGAATCGAAGATATGTATATGCAATCCAAAGAACATGATCAAAACATCATTTAACACTGATCGATTCATCAGAACCGGATTGAATACGAAATCAAGACAAATCCCCAAAAAGTCAACTTTAGGGAAAATCAAGAAAATACGTCGATTCAAAAAAAACAACGGATTAGATGATGTCACCTAAGACCCTCCAAAACACCTCTAGATGGAGCAAAATCCACCAAAACTCCAAACTCTAGTCGCCCTCGTCCGTCCATCGCAAGAAGGAGGAGAAATGAAAGAAAAATGAGAAAGAAGGCCTGCTGTCCAATATATATACTGGACAGCTTAGCATGCGCTAATCCTGATTAGCGTGCGCTAACGTGCCAGAAACCAACAGGTTCTGCCCAATGTGACGTTAGCGCGCACTAGTCAATTTATCTAGCATGCGCTAACGTGTCCCGATTCCAGTCCAGTAGCTTCTGGGCTGTCTCGGCCTCTCCAGATATCGTGCGCTACCTGCCACAATAGTGTGCGTTAAATTTGTAAATTAGCACCCGCTATTACACTACATAGCATGCGCTATGACTACAACACATGAAGCAGGACAGATCAGGAAGTTCAACATAACAACAAAACTCCTCGACAGAATAACGATTACACAACATGCGACGAAATGCTAATGAACAACACCAATGATCCGAAATAAAAACAAACACGATCCATTTTACATCATAAACACAGTAACACGATACCAATACATATCGGTCAGCGATAAAGTAATACCAACCGCTCGACAATAGAAAAATACCCAGCATAAACTAACAAACAATTTTAGATAATCGGAAAAGAAAATCTCGATTATTATAAGAGGGACCCCTTGGTATCTCCCCCAAGTTATTAGTTGTTTCGAAGCCCTTGTTTCGAAGCCCAGAGTATTCCTTCTTCTCTCCTCCCTTCTCTGCACTCGGAAAAAAGATTTTTGACTTTTTCTTGCTAATTTTGGGTCCAGATGCTTCACATAAATTATCAAGAACCCCCGTATGCAATGAGCATTTTTCCTATTAGTTGCCTCCATCAACAAAAAATCATCTGCAAAAAAGATATGAGAGAAAGCCGGACCATCTCTACCTATAGATATTGGTTACCATTTTTTAACCTACACTTTCTCTCTAACCAAATAAGACAGACGTTCAACACAAAGGACAAAGAGATAAAGGGGATAGCGGATTACCTTGGCGTAAACCACATGTAGTTGTGATTCGGTCAAGTGGTGTACCATTCCATAAGATCATAGGCTGAGAACTATTAACACAGAACATGGAATTCCATTCGGGAAGCCAAAAAACCCCAATGTTTCATCAAAGAATTCCTATGAAACTTTGTCATATGCCTTCTCAAGGTCCAACTTGATCACCATGTGGCCCTTAATGTTCTTTTTATTTTGCCGCATGGTATGTAAGATTTCTTTTGCAAGTCTGATGTTGTCGTGTGTTCCACACCCCATAATGAAATTGCTTTGAGTAGGTGAAACAATCTCTGGCATAATGGTTCTAAGTCTCTACGTTATCACCTTAGTAATGATGTTGTAAGTCACATTACGTAGGGTGATGGGGAGAAATTTATAAATTTGGAACGGGCTTGTTTCCTTCGGTATGAGATAGATAAACGAATACCCTATAGATTTCTCAAAACTTCCCTTTTTCATTGCATCTTTAACAAGTTCTACAAGAACTCTTTCGTTGTCTCCCAGAAAGGTTTTTGTATTCTTTCCATTCTTCACTAGCACAAATGTTTATTTTCTATGTTACAAACTTGCTCGACGGAAAAAAATTACAACTGAACTACAAAAAATTACAACTCGAAAACAGAAACTACAAACTCGTACAAAATTCAAAACTCGAAACAGAATTGAAAATACAAGAAAATAAATTATAAAACCGTAAACTAATGCCGAGTCGAGGAATCCTCTATTCGCAAGACGAAATACGCCCCGATAGTGCTCTCGGTTCTGACGTATCGCCCCCAAAGATAAAACGGCAACGTCTCGTAGGTAGTAGCTCCACAAGACCTACGAGCTCCGGCGAACTTGAATGAGGCGAGGACGAAGCTGAAACTATGAACTATATGCTTTTTGCTGGAGTTTCGAAAAATTGCATGTGCAGAAGCAAAGAAGTGCATGCCTATTTATAGGACATTCACACCTGCAGGGGGTTTAAACACAGCCCTAAAGGCTGTCATAATGCAGGCATTCATGCCTGCATTGAACACAGAAGATACACAATTCAAGGCAGTGGTTACTGCCCGTTTTGAATTTGAACAGTCTGGATGCACCTGGACTATAATCAGCTCCTTAACCATTTGACGGATGTACCTGGACATCCTTATGTGCACATACGAGCCCAACTACGTTGTTGAGCTTGTCCAAAAAAATCTTTAAGATAGCCCAAGGCCTAGCTCACGGCCAAGCCCACGAACAGGACCAAAGACCAGCCCAAAGACCAATTGCCAAGATCCAAGATCCAAGATCAAGGCCAAGGCCAAGGTCCACGGTACGCGGCACGCGGCTCGCGGTTCGCGGCTCGCGGCCGCGGCCGAGGCCGAGGCGAGGTGGGTGGGCGGCGGCGGCACGCGCGTGTGGGCTTTGAACCCATACACATGTGCCATTAATTATTACATGCATAAAGGTAACTCCTTATATACTAGAATAATGATGGTTCATTATTCAATGTGGGATTCCATCCCTTATTAATTAACAATTAAGTGACAAACTTTAATTCACTATTTCTCACTCACTCGGAATCAGTTTAGAGAAAGTGAATATACCACGATCATCTACTCGGAACGTAGATCGATCCTATGATATTTAATTTTACAAAATAAAATTAAAATCATTAACGATTCAAACAATCCCCCACATGAGTGAAAATAGCCCAAATGCAATATGCAGACTCAAGCTCAGTCCTCAAAAGGCGTTAAAGTATAACGATAGGTAGTTTGTGACTTTGAACCTTCCATAATTAACATCATCGGGTACACAGGCGGATTAGTGGCTTGATGCTTTGAACTATTCCCCCATGGCATGCACCGAGACAATGATGCTAACACTTGAACACCTCAACCTCATCTGTTCTCACGTTTTGTGTCCTTTGCGGGCCTTGGACACCCCTTTGGATTCATAAGTGATTTTCATGAAGAGGCCCCCACTTCTCACTTATATAGGTGATTCTTTATCGAGTATATTTCCATACTCAACCTCCTCGAGGTCTTTAGGAATCATTAAAAGTCATAGACTTAACCTCACCACTAGACAAGCTTTCAACACTCAATTGCTCTATAGGGAATAAACTTAGATGAGTGTTTCACATGAACTCTCATAGCTTAGTTCTCCCATTGAATCAAGTTCTTGGGATCTCCAGTCATCTTGGTTGGGTTACCACTATGATAATTCTCAATTTGTGGATTTTAAACCCATTCCCTCTAGCAATTTATTCATTTGATCACGGTTTAACCCTTTGGTTAGAGGATCCGCTAGATTATCTAATGACCTCACATAGTCAATAGAGATAACCCCACTTTTGATCAAATATCTCACGGTATTATGGCATCGACGAATATGTCGAGACTTTCCATTATACATGTTACTTCTCGCCCTACCAATAGCAGCTTGGCTATCACAGTGAATCATCACTGCAGGCACTGGCTTGGACCAACATGGAATATCTTCTAAAAAGTTTCTGAGCCATTCGGCTTCTTCACCAGCTTTGTCCAAATCTATGAATTCCGATTCCATGGTGGATCGGGCTATACACGTTTGTTTCACGGACTTCCACGAGACAATTCCACCCTCAATGGTAAACACGTAACCACTTGTAGAAAATGAACTTTTCGTATCGGATAACCAATTCGCATCACAATACCCTTCAAGTACCGGGGGGTATCTCGAATAGTGTAGCCCAAGGTTTTGAGTATACTTTAAGTACCTCAAAACTCTAACGAGAGCTTTCCAATGCTCTTTGCTTGGATTGCTCGTGTAACAACTCAATTTGTTTACAACGCAAGCTAAATCGGGTCGAGTGCAACTTGTAAGATACATTAAACACCCAATGACTCGTGCATATTCTTCTTGTGCAACGGGGTCCCCTCAATTTTTTCTCAAGTGATCATTTAAATATATTGGGGTCTTAGCCGGCAAGCTTTCAAAAGCATTAAACTTCTTGAGAACTTTCTCGGCATAGTGAGATTGTGTCAAGATGATTCCATATGATTTTCTCAAAATTTTCATTCCAAGAATCACATCGGCTAGCCCCATGTCTTTCATGTCAAAATTTCTTTTTAACATGTTCTTAGTATCGTTAATCACTTGTATATTGTTACCCATGATTAACATGTCATCTATATAAAGACACACAATAACATAACCGTTAATAGTGTTCTTAATATAAACACATCTATCACGCTCGTTTATTTTAAAACCATTTGATAACACTACATTATCAAATTTCAAGTGCCACTGTAGTGGAGCTTGTTTCAATCCATATAGAGACTTACCAGTTTGCATACCTTTTTCTCTTATCCAGGTACTACAAACCCTTCAGGTTGTTCCATATAGATCTCTTCATCCAGATCACCGTTCAGAAATGCAGTCTTACCATCCATTTGATGAATCTCAAGATCGTGCAAAGCAGCAATCGTGAGAAGCACGAATAGATGTAATTCTCGTTACAGGTGAATAGGTATCGAAAAAATCGTACCCTTCCTTCTGTTTGAAACCTTTGACTACTAAACGATCTTTAAACTTGTCAATTGACTCATCAGCCTTGTACTTTCTTTTAAGGATCCATTTGCATCCTAAGGGCTTACAACCTTCAGGTAAATCAACCAAAACCCAAGTTTGGTTTTGTAAAATTGAGTTAATTTCACTCTGAACAGCTTCTTTCCAGAGCAACCCGTCTGGTCTGGCATAAGCTACTTTGATCGACGTTGGTTCTTCATCCAACATGAATGCTATATAGTCAGGTCCAAATGTCTTTGGTGTCCTAACCCTACTACTACGTCTCAGTTCTACATCTTCCACATTAGATCTCGATCGTTTACGTGACTTTGGATCTACATCCATAGGTTTTGAACTTGTTCCTTCATCTTCAACTCTATTGCTAGAATTGTTCTCAACTTTATCATTATCCTTACAAGGATATATGTTTTCAAAGAATACAGCATTCCTTGATTCAGTTGTTGTTTCCACAGTCATTTCAGGAACTTCTGACTTGTGGATAACAAACCGATAGGCACTACTGTTCAGTGCATGCCCAATAAAGATACAATTGACTGTCTTAGGTCCGATTTTAACTTGTTTAGGTAGAGGTACCTCAACCTTAGCCAAACACCCACACACTTTGAGATATTTGTATGAAGGTTTTCTACCTTTCCACAACTCATAAGGGGTAATATCCTTACCTTTGCGTGGAATCTTGTTCAATATGTAGTTGGCTGTCAAGACAGCTTCCCCTCACATGTTCTGGGGCAACCCTGAACTAATCAATAAGGCATTCATCATATCTTTAAGTGTTCGATTCTTACGTTCAGCAACGCCATTAGATTGTGGTGCATATGGAGCTGTTGTTTGATGAATTATACCGCTTTCGTTGCATAATTCCTCAAACGGGGCTACATATTCGCCACCTCTATCGCTTCAAACCATCTTGATACGGCAGCCTAATTGATTTTCGGCTTCATTCTTGAAGTTCTTAAAAGCTTCAATAACCTCATATTTACTTCTCAAAAGATAAAGATAACAATATATTGTGCAGTCATCGATAAAAGTGATAAAGTACTTCTTACCACCTCTAGTTTGCACAAACTTTAAATCACACACATCTGTGTGAATTAATTCAAGGGGTTATGTGTTTCGTTTTACCGAATGAAACGGAAGTTTCGTCATTTTTGCTTCAACACAAATCTCACATTTGTTTTGAGTATTGACTTCATTTAATTTTAGTAAATCTAAGTTTACTAATCTTTTTATAGCATTTAGATTCACATGACCTAATCTACAATACCATAAATCAGAACACTCAGTCAAGTAAGAGGAAGCAGTAGCATTTTCATTAGCATTACTGGACTTGGTTACATGGCGTTTAGCCAAAGCATTAAGTTTAAAGAGTCCCTCCGTGAGGTAAACCTTACCAAGAAACCTATCAAACTTTTTTATGATAATTGTATTTGGCTCAAACACTAGTTTAAACCCCTTTTTAACTAGTATAGAGCATGAGATCAAATTCTTCCTCATATTCGGAACATGAAGCACATTCTTCAAGGTGAGTGTCTGTCCGGACGTAAGTTTGAGGTCCACTTCTCCAACTCCGATAATTTCAGATGAAGCTGGATTCCCCATGTTGAGCTTCCTCCCCTCAACAGCTTGATAGTTCTTAAACTGGCTCCTATCGGCACTAACATGGGCGGTCGCACCGGTGTCGACGTACCAACTGTTGGAATCATTAATGATTTTAATTTTATTCTGTAAAATTAAATATCATAGGATAGATCTACGTTCCGAGTAGATGATCGTGGTATATTCACTTTCTCTAAACCGATTCCCGATGAGTGAGATATAGTGAATTAAAGTTTGTCACTTAATTGTGAATTAATAAGGGATGAAATCCCACATTGAATAATGAACCATCATTATTCTAGTATATAAGGAGTTACATTTATGCATGTAATAATTAATGGCATATGTGTATGGGCTCAAAGCCCACACGCGCGCACACGCGCGCGCCGCCGCCGCCCGCCCGCCCGCCCGCCTCGCCTTGGCCTCGGCCGCGAGCCGCGTGCCGCGTGTCGTGGACCGTGGACCTTGGCCTTGGCCTTGATCTTGATCTTGATATTGATATTGAACTTGGATCTTGGATCTTGGCAATTGGTCTTTGGGCCTGTTCGTGGGCTTGGCCGTGAGCTAGGCCTTAGGCTATCTTAAAGAATTTTTTGGACAAGCTTAACAACGTAGTTGGGCTCGTATGTGCATATAAGGATGTCCAGGTACATCCGTCAAATGGTTAAGGAGCTGATTATAGTCCAGGTGCATCCGGACTGTTCAAACTCAGCCAAAAACGGGCAGTAACCTCCCAGGTGTTATGAGGAGGTGTTAAGGCTGCCTCTTCAAATTCAAAATGGGCAGTAACCACTGCCTTGAATTGTGTAACTCTTGTGTTCAATGCAGGTATGAATTCCTGCATTATGACAGCCTTAAGGGCTGTGTTTAAACCCCCCTGCAGGTGTGAATGGCCTATAAATAGGCATGCATTCCTTTGCTTCTGCACATGCAATTTTTCAAAACTCCAGCAAAAAGCATATAGTTCATAGTTTCAGCTTCGTCCTCGCCTCATTCAAGTTCGCCGGAGCTCGTAGGTCTTGTGGATCTACTACCTGTAACACCCCCAGAATACGACCGGGAATGTCACACGTCGTAGACCCTTCTCACAAGGATCTACCAGGCTAAACTCCAATAGACTACTCAAAAATTGACCGACCGTGGTCAAACTAATTACAAAGCAGACCGACAAGGTCATTAAACAATTCAGAACTAATGACATTCACATCTCAATGATAATAATAAATTTGAATACAGAAAGAAATGACAACTCAATTTAATAAATGAAAACTACACCCATGCAAGGGTGAATACTCGACCAAAATGAAAACAAAAGAAAAAGTCTCTAACTCTTGTGTGATTAGCATCGTCGTCTTTCATCTCCTTCCAAGCCAATCCCGTTACCGCTCCCGAGCTGCCAAAACCTAAGCGCATAACAGGCACCCACTCTCCAAAAACTCGGGGGTTAGCAAACTGGAATTTTGCTAGTGCAAGTATATAATATACAAGATATACGAACAATAACAACACAAAACTCAACAGCCGCGAAGCCTTAATACAAACTACGCATTCCCATAGTCAACACAGAATAGCACTCGCATACACATGGTGAAAGATAATCACATAGTCATATTCTCTTTATGGAACATAACACCAATGAAACTTTTAACGAGCCCAAGGAGTCAAAAGATCTAGTTTGAAAATCCCCTCTTATAAAGGAAAAGCATTTTGATAAGATAATTTGAAAACGTTATTATTGGCTCGAGCCGCCCTGGGGTTTTGAAAATCGAATGGGAATACTTTTAGAAAATAACTTCAAAAGCTCTCGGGTTATCGACCCAGCATGTGGAAAACAATTTGCAAGAAAACCATTACAACGTTATTCGGGGTCCTCGACCCAATTTATAAAACACTATCGCAAGTGATACATTACAACATCTCACGGGGTCCTCGACCCAATCCAAATAATATCATCACGAGACCAAATCTCAACATCCCACGGGGTCCTCGACCCAATACACAGTATAATCATCACATTACAATCAAAGGTACAACCTCTCATTCGACAAATCCTGCTCAAGACCCCCGATTAATTAACCCTCGGAGATCTCGTCAAATATCCTTGGTTAATTAACCCTGATACCAACATTCAAAACAAGTTGAAACAAACTTTCAGAAACACGAACCGCGGTCTATATCAAGACCAACATTTTAAAGCGAGTTTGAAGAACTTTGAATTATGAAAATCGTTCGGTAATGGGATCTTAGCTATCACTCAAATATCCGTAACCAATAAGCCTGCCAGGCGCCTCCCTTGCACACCTGTGCACCGGCGTTCACTCCACTATGTTGGCCGCCCCTTGAACATGTCACCGTGCCGGCGATCACTCCCACAAGAGCCGCCCCTTGTACGCGCATTAGCTAACACCGGTGTTCACCAAACATATGGAGCCGCACATTGCAGCGTACACCAGGCCAGAGTACACACCCCGCCCTCAGAAGTTCCCGGATACGACGTCTCTCACAACAAGTATTCACATTGTTACAAACATCAAGTACACAATCAATCGTTGCAACAATTATCAAATCAATACACCAATTCACATATTTTATCCGTCAGTCCCCAACCACACAAATAAACAACAATACGCATGTTATCAATCAAGACTCAACACAATAAGTCTTCGGCAAATCCAACCGACATTACACATATATCCTTATGTCGTAACTCAACCGAATACACATATCTTACTATATTATCTCTATAAATATGATTCGTACTTTAATCCAAGTTGAGTACGTCAACTAGCATCGATATTAATCACACGACATATGTATGTGTATACCTATATACATACATACTTACATATATATATATATATACACACGTATACCTTTATACATACATATATTTAACATATAAATATATATAATTCACACACTTCGGCAACAATGATTTCACATAGTTATAATTCGTATATAAAGGTACTTGCCTCAAATCCAAAGCACGCGAAGCAACGGGAAAGCTCGACCAGAAACCCTCCAATCTTCCAACTAGGTCAAAAACACAAGAATAACATAATCACTATAAGATTGATCGCAAGGAAGATACAAAACACACGAAATTCTCAACAAGAATTCGTAGAGACGAAGGATCGAACACTTGGGGCTCAATATTTCCCAAATAATATCAAGAACATTATCCGAACCCGAATACGGTAAGAAATACGAATCAAATCATAAGGAGAGAATCAATACAACTGATTGATGATATACAACAGCACGATTCATGAAGAACAACCCGAATCTTGAAGATTCACGAAATATAAAGGAAGTGTTTACAAGATGATTACCTCGAATCGAAGACGAAGAATACGGATTGATGATGTTAATCAACACCAAGAACTAAAGGAAGATGTAAACTTGGAGTTACAGGACTCCAAGATCGCCCCTAGATCGCCCACAAATCGCCCACAAATCGCGGAGGAGTGAAGAAAGGGTGAAAAATGACGAACACGGTCAACCCTTGGTATATAAATACCTGCGCATGAGTTACGTATGTTAACCAAGAAGAATAATGTACGTTACCTGTATTACGTACGTAATGCGTCAAAGATTACGTACGTAATCGATAACCAGACCCTCCTATCCAAAATAGCGAAGACCCTTACGTACGTTATGGCGAGGGCTTAACGTACGTAAGGATCACAGTTAACGTGCGCTATGATCAACACATAGCGTGCGCTATCGACGGCCAGAACTCAATGTCTGAACTGGTAGGACCCTTACGTACGTAAAGGAAAGGTCTTAACGTACATAAGTCGCATGATGATAACGTACGTTATGCTTATAGCATAGCGTACGTAAGTCACTTAGCAGTTCTAGAACTGCTAAGTTCAGCTCATCGCGTACGAGCGCGACAAAACCGCGAAACGACAATTACAACACAAGACGAGGACATGCATACGAAGAGTGCAGAACGACGGATTCAAGCGTTAAAAGAAAGTACGATTCCGAAAACCCAAAAGTTCAGAATACGATAACAGAAGTAATCACCCCCAAACATTGGGAAATCACGAAACGGACAAAAATGTCCGTAAATCACGATATGACATCAGGAAAACAAACCGAAGCTCACAACACGCATAATAAAGCTCAACGGACTTATAGGAAACACGAAACCATAGTTTCGAACCATCATCACACGAAATTGACCAAATAGCGGAAAAAGTCGCTCAAAACACGGATTCGGGTAAAACAGCCTCGGAACAACTCGTATGACCAAACACGCAGAACGAAACATTATCAAAATGTCAAAACGCTCGCAAGTGAGGTTCTAGAAACCATAAAGATGCCAAAAACGAAAAAGTACTGAAAGAGAAAATCACGGGTATTACACTACCTACGAGACGTTGCCGTTTTATCTTTGGGGGCAATACGTCAGAACCGAGAACAATACCGGGGCGTATTTCGTCTTGCGGATAGAGGATTCCTCGACTCGGCATTAGTTTATGGTTTTATAATTTATTTTCTTGTATTTTCAATTCTGTTTCGAGTTTTGTATTTTCATTTCCGTACGAGTTTGTAGTTTCTTTTTCGAGTTGTAATTTTTTGTAGTCCAGTTGTAATTTCTTTTTCCGCCCAGCAAGTTTGTAACACAGATAATATCAACAAGCGCAAGACGAAATAATTACTTGTTGAATCCTACAACTGGAGATGACGACCGCTGCTTCCACCGACTCCAACACCACCGATGCCTTTGCCTCCGCGACCGCCGCTTCGAACGTGGCAAACACCATTGCCGCAACCATGTCCAGCATGATGAGCTCAACTACCTCATCAACAACTCCTTGGGTGTTTTCGAACCCATTTCAGACTACCAGTGGATCCACCTCGAGTGGCACCGTAGGTTCCACTTTTAGTGGTACCGTTGGATTCATGTTAGGATCTAGTGCTGCAGCCTATGGATTCAACACGAGTGGTTCCTTTTTTGGAACAACCTCGGGGCTAAGGATGATGCCTGCCGCCGAGAAGCCGCCAAAGTTTGGTGGAGCCGACTTTAAAAGGTGGAAACATAAGATGTTGTTCTATTTGACAACATTGGGCTTTGCGAACTTCCTTAAGAAAGATGTGCCACCGGCGCCAAGTGCTCAAGAGGCTAGTTTCACAGTCCGAGCTACCTATGACAATTGGCACAATGGAGACTATCTTTGTAAAAACTTTATTCTGAACTCCTTAGAATATAGTTTGTACAATGTTTATTCTGTTGTAAACACATCAAAAGAGATGTGGGAAGCACTTGAAAATAAGTACCGTAGTGATGATGCAGGTACAAAGAAGTTTGTAGTGGCCAAGTATCTGGACTACAAGATGGTTGACTCAAGGCCAATCATGGAACAAGTGCAAGAGTTCCAACTCATCATTCATGATGTCAATGCCGAAGGAATGGTCCTACCGGATGCTTTCACTGTTGCAACTGTGATCGAGAAGTTGCCCCCCAGTTGGAAAGACTTCAAGAGCTATCTCAAACACAAGAGAAAGGAGATGATTCTTGAAGACTTGATTGTGAAACTGTGCATCGAGTCAGACGTGCGCAAAAATGACCACAAACCAAAAGGCCTAATAGATGCTAAGGCCAATCTGTTGGAGCATGGCGGTCCCTCCAATAAAATAGCTCGTCCAAGTGTCCAAAACAAGAGCAAAGGGAAGCAACCAGTCAAGAAGTTTGATGGCGATTGCTTCAACTGTGGCAAACATGGGATTACGGCGAAAGACTGTCGAAAGCCGAAGGCCAACAAGAAGAAGAAACATGTTGCCAACATTGCCGAGACTAACGGCGGATGGAAAGAGGATGACCTTGCTGTTGTGGTCACCGAAGAAGTCAACCACATTGAGAACCAAGGTGGTTGGTACGTCGACACTGGTGCGATCGCCCACGTTGGTGCCGATAGGAGCCAGTTTAAGAACTATCAAGCTGTTGAGGGGAGGAAGCTCAACATGGGGAATCCAGCTTCATCTGAAATTATCGGAGTTGGAGAATTGGACCTAAAACTTACGTCCGGACAGACACTCACCTTGAAGAATGTGCTTCATGTTCCGGATATGAGGAAGAATTTGATCTCAGGCTCTATACTAGTTAAAAAGGGGTTTAAACTAGTGTTTAAGTCAGATAGAATTATCATAAAAAAGTTTGATAGGTTTCTTGGTATGGGTTACCTCATGGAGGGACTCTTTAAAATTAATGCTTTGGCTAAACGCCATGTAACCAAGTCCAGTAATGCTAATGAAAATGCTACTGCTTCCTCTTACTTGACTGAGTGTTCTGATTTATGGTATTGTAGATTAGGTCATGTGAATCTAAATACTATAAAAATATTAGTAAACTTAGATTTACTAAAATTAAATGAAGTCAATACTCAAAACAAATGTGAGATTTTTGTTGAAGCAAAAATGACGAAACTTCCGTTTCATTCGGTAAAACGAAACACACAACCCCTTGAATTAATTCACACAGATGTGTGTGATTCAAAGTTTGTGTAAACTAGAGGTGGTAAGAAGTACTTTATCACTTTTATCGATGACTGCACAATATATTGTTATCTTTATCTTTTGAGAAGTAAAGATGAGGCTATTGAATCTTTTAAGAACTTCAAGAATGAAGCCAAAAATCAATTAGGTTGCCGTATCAAGATGGTTCGAAGCGATAGAGGTGGCGAATATGTAGCCCCGTTTGAGGAATTATGCAATGAAAGTGGTATAATTCATCAAACAACAGCTCCATATGCACCACAATCTAATGGCGTTGCTGAACGTAAGAATCGAACACTTAAAGATATGATGAATGCCTTATTGATTAGTTCAGGGTTGCCCCAGAATATGTGGGGGGAAGCTGTCTTGACAGCCAACTACATATTGAACAAGATTCCACGCAAAGGTAAGGATATTACCCCTTATGAGTTGTGGAAAGGTAGAAAACCTTCATACAAATATCTCAAAGTGTGTGGGTGTTTGGCTAAGGTTGAGGTACCTCTACCTAAACAAGTTAAAATCGGACCTAATACGGTCGATTGTATCTTTATTGGGTATGCACTGAATAGTAGTGCCTATCGGTTTGTTATCCACAAGTCAGAAGTTCCTGAAATGACTGTGGGAACAACAATTGAATCAAGGAATGCTGTATTCTTTGAAAACATATATCCTTGTAAGGATAATGATAAAGTTGAGAACAATTCTAGCAATAGAGTTGAAGATGAAGGGACAAGTTCAAAACCTATGGATGTAGATCTAAAGTCACGTAAACGATCGAGATATAATGTGGAAGATGTAGAACCGAGACGTGGTAGTAGGGTTAGGACACCAAAGACATTTGGACCTGACTACATAGCATTCATATTGGATGAAGAACCAACGTCGATAAAAGTAGCTTATGCCAGACCAGACGGGTTGCTCTGGAAAGAAGTTGTTTAGAGTGAAATTGACTCAATTTTACAAAACCAAACTTGGGTTTCGGTTGATTTACCTAAAGGTTGTAAGCCCTTAGGATGCAAATAGATCCTTAAAAGAAAGTACAAGGCTGATGGGTCAATTGACAAGTATAAAGCTCGTTTAATAGTCAAAGGTTTCAAACAGAAGGAAGGGTACGATTTTTTCGATACCTATTCACCTGTAACAAGAATTACATCTATTCGAGTGCTTCTCGCGATTGCTGCCTTGCACGATCTTGAGATTCAACAAATGTATGTTAAGACTGCTTTTCTGAACGGTGATCTGGATGAAGAGATCTATATGGAACAACCTGAAGGGTTTGTAGTACCTGGACAAGAGAAAAAAGTATGCAAACTAGTTAAGTCTCTATATGGATTGAAACAAGCTCCACTACAGTGGCACTTAAAATTTGATAATGTAATGTTATCAAATGGTTTTAAAATAAACGAGTGTGATAAATGTGTTTATATTAAGAACACTAATAACGGTTATGTTATTGTGTGTCTTTATATAGATGACATGTTAATCATGGGTAACAATATACAAGTGATTAACGATACTAAGAACATGTTAAAAACAAATTTTGACATGAAGGACATGAGGCTAGCCGATGTGATTCTTGGAATGAAAATTTTGAGAAAATCAGATGGAATCATCTTGACACAATCTCACTATGCCGAGAAAGTTCTCAAGAAGTTTAATGCTTTTGAAAGCTTTCCGGCTAAGACCCCAATAGATTTAAATGATCACTTGAGCAAAAATCAAGGGGACCCCGTTGCACAAGAGGAATATGCACGAGTCATTGGGTGTTTAATGTATCTTACAAATTACACTCGACCCGATTTAGCTTGCGCTGTAAACAAATTGAGTTGTTACACGAGCAATCCAAGCAAAGAGAATTGGAAAGCTCTCGTTAGAGTTTTGAGGTACTTAAAGTACACTCAAAACCGTGGGCTACACTATTCGAGATATCCCCCGGTACTTGAAGGGTACTGTGATGCGAATTGGATATCCGATACGAAAAGTTTATGTTCTACAAGTGGTTACGTGTTTACCATTGGGGGTGGAACTGTCTCGTGAAAGTCCGCGAAACAAACGTGTATAGCCCGATCCACCATGGAATCGGAATTCATAGCTTTGGACAAAGCTGGTGAAGAATCCGAATGGCTCAGAAACTTTCTATAAGATATTCCATGTTGGTCCAAGCCAGTGCCTGCAGTGATGATTCACTGTGATAGCTAAGCTGCTATTAGTAGGGCGAGAAGTAACGTGTATAATGGAAAGTCTCGACATATTCGTCGACGCCATAATACCGTGAGACATTTGATCAAAAATGGGGTTATCTCTATTGACTATGTGAGGTCATTGGATAATCTAGTGGATCCGCTAACCAAAGGGTTAAACCGTGATCAAATGAATAAATTGCTCGAGGGAATGGGTTTAAAATCCACAAATTGAGAATTATCATAGTGGTAACCCAACCAAGATGACTGTAGATCCCAAGAACTTGGTTCAATGGGAGAACTAAGCTATGAGAGTTTGTGTGAAACACTCATCTAAGTTTATTCTCTATAGAGCAATTGAGTGTTGAAAGCTTACCTAGTGGTGAGGTTAAGTCTATGACTTTTAATAATTCCTAAAGACCTCGAGGAGGTTGACTATGACAAGATACTCGATAAAGAATCACCTATATAAGTGAGAAGTGGGGGCCACTTCATGAAAATCACTTATGAATCCAAAGGGGTGTCCAAGGCCCGCAAAGCACACAAAACGTGAGAACGAATGAGGTTGAGGTGTTCAAGTGTTACCACCATTGTCTCGGTGCACGCCATGGGGGAATAGTTCAAAGCATCAAGCCACTAATCCGCCTGTGTACCCGATGATGTTAACTATGGAAGGTTCAAAGTCACGAACTACCTATCCTTATACTTTAACGCCTCTTGAGGACTGAGCTTGAGTCTGCATATTGCATTTGGGCTATTTTCACTCATGTGGGGGATTGTTGGAATCGTTAATGATTTTAATTTTATTTTGTAAAATTAAATATCATAGGATCGATCTACGTTCCGAATAGATGATCGTGGTATATTCACTTCCTCTAAATTGTTTCCCGGTGAGTGAGAAATAGTGAATTAAAGTTTGTCACTTAATTGTGAAATAATAAGGGATGGAATCCCACATTGAATAATGAACCATCATTATTCTAGTATATAAGGAGTTACCTTTATGCATGTAATAATTAATGGCACATGTCTCTGGGCTCAAAGCCCACACGTGCGCGCCGCCACCGCTGCCCGCCCGCCTCGCCTCGGCCTCGGCCGCGGCCGCGAGCCGCCTGCCGCGTGCCGTGGACCGTGGATCTTGGACCTTGGCCTTGACCTTGGCCTTGGCCTTGATCATGATCTTGGACTTGGATCTTGAATCTTGGCAATTGGTCTTTGGGCCTGTTCATGGGCTTGGCCGTGAGCTAGGCCTTGGGCTATCTTAAAGAATTTTTTGGACAAGATCAACAATGTAGTTGGATTCGTATGTGCACATAAGGATGTCCAGGTACATCCGTCAAATGGTTAAAGAGCTTATTATAGTCCAGGTGCATCCGGACTGTTCAAACTCAGCCAAAAACGGGCAGTAACCTCCCAGGTGTTATGAGGAGGTGTTAAGGCTGCCTGTTCAAATTCAAAATGGGCAGTAACCACTACCTTGAATTGTGTAACTCCTGTGTTCAATGCAGGCATGAATGCCTGCATTATGGCAGCCTTAAGGGTTGTGTTTAAACCCCCCTGCAGGTGTGAATGGCCTATAAATAGGCATGCATTCCTTTGCTTCTGCACATGCAATTTTTCGAAACTCCAGCAAAAAGCATATAGTTTATAGTTTCAGCTTTGTCCTCGCCTCATTCAAGTTCGCCGGAGCTCGTAGGTCTTGTGGAGCTACTACCTACGAGACGTTGCCGTTTTATCTTTGGGGGCGATATGTCAGAACCGAGAGCACTATCGGGGCGTATTTCGTCTTGCGGATAGAGGATTCCTCGACTCGGCATTAGTTTACAGTTTTATAATTTATTTTCTTGTATTTTCAATTCTGTTTCGAGTTTTGTATTTTCATTTCCGTACGAGTTTGTAGTTTTTGTTTTCGAGTTGTAATTTTTTGTAGTCTAGTTGTAATTTCTTTTTCCGCCCAGCAAGTTTGTAACACAGAAAATATCAACACTAACCACCTTGGTTCTCAACGTGGTTGACTTCTTTGGTGACCACAGCCGCAAGGTCATCCTCTTTCCATCCGCCATTAGTCTCGGCGATGTTGGCAACATGTTTCTTCTTCTTGTTGGCCTTCGGCTTTCGACAGTCTTTCGCCGTATGCCCATGTTTGCCACAGTTGAAGCAATAGCCATCAAACTTCTTGACTGGTTGCTTCCCTTTGCTCTTATTTTGGACACTTGGACGAGCTCTTTTATTGGAGGGACCGCCATGCTCCAACAGATTGGCCTTAGCATCTATAAGGCCTTTTGGTTTGTGGTCATTTTTGCGCACGTCTGACTCGATGCGCAGTTTCACAATCAAGTCTTCAAGAGTCATCTCCTTTCTCCTGTGTTTGAGATAGCTCTTGAAGTCTTTCCAACTGGGGGGCAACTTCTCGATCACAGTTGCAACAGTGAAAGCGTCCGGCAGGACCATTCCTTCGGCATTGACATCATTAATGATGAGTTGGAACTCTTGCACTTGTTCCATGATTGGCCTTGAGTCAACCATCTTGTAGTCCAGATACTTGGCCACTACAAACTTCTTTGTACCTGCATCATCACTACGGTACTTATTTTCAAGTGCTTCCCATGTCTCTTTTGATGTGTTTACAACAGAATAAACATTGTACAAACTATCTTCTAAGGAGTTCAGAATAAAGTTTTTACAAAGAGTCTCCATTGTGCCAATTGTCATAGGCAGCTCGGACTATGAAACTAGTCTCTTGAGCACTTGGCGCCGGTGGCACATCTTCCTTAAGGAAGTTCGCAAAGCCCAATGTTGTCAAATAGAACAACATCTTCTGTTGCCACCTTTTAAAGTCGGCTCCACCAAACTTTGGCGGCTTCTCGGCGGCAGGCATCATCCTTGGCCCCGAGGTTATTCCAAAAAAGGAACCACTCGTGTTGAACCCGTAGGCTTCAAGACTAGATCCTAACATGGATCCAATGGTACCACTAAAAGTGAAACCTACGGTGCCACTCGAGGTAGATCCACCGGTAGTCAGAAATGGATTCGAAAACACCCATGGAGTTGTTGATGAGGTAGTTGAGCTCATCATGCTGGACATGGCTGCGGCAATGGCGTTTGCCACGTTCGAAGCTGCGGTTGCGGAGGTAAAGGCAGCGGTGGTGTTGGAGTTGGTGGAAGCAGCGGTCGTCATCTCCAGTTGTAGGATTCAGCAAGTAATTATTTCGTCTTGCGCTTGTTGATATTTTCTGTGTTACAAACTTGTTGGGAGGAAAAAGAAATTACAACTGGACTACAAAAAATTACAATTCGAAAATAGAAACTACAAACTCGTACGGAAATGAAAATATAAAACTCGAAACATAATTGAAAATACAAGAAAATAAATTATAAAACCTTAAACTAATGCCGAGTCGAGGAATCCTCTATCCGCAAGACGAAATACGCCCTGGTAGTGCTCTCGGTTCTGACGTATCGTCCCTAAAGATAAAACGGCAACGTCTCATAGGTAGTAGCTCCACAAGACCTACGAGCTCCGGCGAACTTGAATGAGGCGAGGACGAAGCTGAAACTATGAACTATATGCTTTTTGCTGGAGTTTCGAAAAATTGCATGTGCAGAAGCAAAGGAATGCATGCCTATTTATAGGTCATTCACACTTGCAGGGGGGCTTAAACACAACCCTTAAGGCTGTCATAATGCAGGCATTCATGCCTGCATTGAACACAGGAGTTACACAATTCAAGGCAGTGGTTACTGCCCGTTTTGAATTTGAACAGGCAGCCTTAACACCTCCTCATAACACCTGGGAGGTTACTGCCCGTTTTTGGCTGAGTTTGAACAGTCCGGATGCACCTGGACTATAATCAGCTCCTTAACCATTTGACGGATGTACCTGGACATCCTTATGTGCACATACGAGTCCAACTACGTTGTTGATCTTGTCCAAAAAATTCTTTAAAATAGCCCAAGGCCTAGCTCACGGTCAAACCCACGAACAGGCCCAAAGACCAACCCAAAGATCAATTGCCAAGATCCAAGATCCAAGTCCAAGATCAAGGCCAAGGTCGAGGCCGAGGTGAGGCGGGCTGGCGGCGGAGGGCGAGGCCGAGGCCGAGGCGAGGCGGGTTGGCGGCGGCGGCGCGCGCGTGTGCGCGCGTGTGGGCTTTGAACCCATACACATGTGCCATTAATTATTACATACATAATTAAAATAATTAACGATTCCAACACAAAGTAAGGATTAGATGGTGATCTGAATAGGTACACGAGAGATTAAGAGTAATACCATTTGGAAAAATTTCTTTTTTATTCAAGGTTCGTCAAAGTACGATCAAGTCTTTCTCAAATGCGTGCTTTCCCTTTCCTTCCATTACACCAGGTGAAACGCGGTCCCTCAAAACCAATATCAAGGAGCTCACAACTATAAACTTGCTTTTGAAATTATCTGTATCTTTAGAAAGGCATGGCGAACCCCTATCTTTTCACTAGCAAAAAGAAGCTCATTAAAGTCCGAGGTAACACACCAAGGCCGCTTACTGTTTGAATAAATAGTTTGAAGATCATTCCACAATCGTAACTTTTTTTTAAGGAAAAAGCGTCCAGTGTGGACGGGGGTTGAGGCGGGACCCACCAACCTGTAGATAAGAAGAAATCAAGAAATACAAAGTATCAGCCCCGAATTATGACCAAATGGGCCATAATTCGGGTCCAAACATCGAAGAAATCTACGGCCCGCTAAAAAAATACAAAGTGCACCACAAACCGTGGGCTAATGTGTGGACCCGTAGACTAAAATAACTCAACTCCGAATTATGACCAAAAATGGGCCATAATCCGGAATCTAAAATCTAAAGTGCCTACGGCCCGCTAGATCAATACAAGGTGCACCACTAAAACTGTGGGCTAATGTGCGGACCAATAGGCAAGCAAGCAATCAATAAAAAACCTATGTAAATCTAAAAGACGGATAACCAAGTTGATCCATCCGTATAAGGGAGAGAAGAAATGGAGGAGCAGTATCGTAAGTATAAGTCTGAATGTCGAGGGACGACATGCCGAGCTCAGAAAGAAAGTCGGCTGGCCTGTTGCCCTCCCGTAAAATGTGAGTGACTCTGAACTGAATATCTCTGAGAATGTGTCGGATACGCATAAGAGTGTGACGAACCTGCCAAGAGCCCCTATGGCCAGATGATAGCAGGGTCACCACAGCAGCAGCATCAAGCTCAATCCAAACATGTCTCGATCTCTGGGAAGCTAGAATCAATCCAATCGCCAATGCCTGGACCTCAGCATCAAAACTCGAAGAGGCCTGAAAAGAGGAATGGAAAGCAAGAAGGAGCTCTCCGTGGTGATCTCTAATCAGACCTCCCCCACCCGCAATCTGTGTGTCTCTAAAGAACGAACCATCCGTGTTCAGCTTGATCCAATGGATCTCGGGTCGAAGCCAAACCTCGTAACTTGTCTACTTTGTTTGTTTTCGAATAAATAACAGAGAGTAGCCAAGGATTTGGTTGTCGTGGCGCTATAATAGCATGCATACCCGGATCATTAGCTTCAATAACATCTACTTCAATAGCGTTATTATCATACAACATCCATATTCCACCTGCAAACCATCCGAAGGTGATATAGCAACACCGGTGAAACCCACTGTACCAATAATGGCCAATAATGTCTTGGCCATTGTTCTGTTATAAGGTAACTTTGGAGTCCTAGTTGAATTAGGAAAAGAGTTTATGGAAGACAAAATCTCATTCTCTTTATTACCATCTAAAACTCCAAACGTACTTGCAATTGTAATTTCTGCGGGTATGATTGCTTGGGTCACTCTTTCCAAGAGGCTCATCTTCGCCGAGCCCGTTCTATTTTCCCCCCAAAGGCAATTAACCTGACACTTAGTACGCAAGGCAGTGTTCTCCTTAATTATTTCATGCGATATAAATTTCCCTTTGCTGTTATGAGAGCCATTAGACTTGCGTGCTTTGTTCATCTGAGAGCCAAGTTTTCTTCGTTCAAGCTGCGACCAAGGCCCATATCCATACTTGTCAATAGGTGAAGGTTCATCTAATTTCGATTGTACAGGAGCAGTAGAAACTTGGTAGGATTGTTCATCGCATTTGTCCTTCACAACATCTGTTTCCATATTTTGAGAGTTCATTCTAGCTCGGGACAATGTCTATTAATGTGATCCACTTTCCCACACGAATATCATAGAGTTTGTAAATTTTCGTAAATGACTTTGTACGTCTTGTCATTAACCTCCACACCTCTTTCAATGGGTTTTGAGAGATCGACTTGTATAAAAAGCCTCGCAAACCCGCCATATGTCGTCCAAAAGGTATTCACATCAGCCTTAATAGGATCCCTCAAGCATTTTGCAATATTTCGAAAGATATCCCCTATATATAATTGTGGTGAAAGATTTCGAACTCTTACTTATGTTATTGGAGTGTCGATTTTATATGTTACCAGGTCGAAATCCGGAAACCATTTCCTCATTGCTATGAAGTGCCCTGCAGTTTGCCATGGGCCTTTGGTTTCCCGCTTGCGAATAGTTTTGGCTGGAATATAGAGATAGAGAAAATTACAGAGATAGAGATAATTATACGAATTCAGCTGGGAGTGCTCTAAGTCAAATAAAATTAGAAGAGGGCTATGAAGGAATAAAGTGAGAGGGAAAAAAATTGTACAGTAGCCTTTTGAATATAAGATAATTCATTTTCACCCAAAGTTCAACAATAATTTTATTGATGCCCAAATTGTCAGTTCTGACATTGACTCGAAGACATTCGAATCACCTATTCGAGTAATACATTCGGTCCATCTATTCAAATAGCATAAATTACATTCGAGTTACATATTCAAGTTAGCTAAAGTGCATTCGAGTCACATATTCGAGTCACCTATAATACATTCGATCACTATTCGAGTCACCTAAATTACATCTAGTCACGTAAATTACACTCGAGTTATGTAAATTACATTCAAGTCACTTATTCGAGTCACCTAAATATATATGAGTACCATTATATTCGAGTCACATATTCGAGTCACCTAAATTATACCTGAGTCGTCTAAAAATACATTCAAATCACTTATTTGAGTTACTTAAGTTACATTCAAGTCACCTAAATAAGTGATTCAAATATAAATAAATTAATTGCATATATTTAAATAAAAACCATAATCGATCATTTAAATATCAAAAAAATTATTATTAAACATTAACCAAAAACAAGTGGAAATAGCTTGTTTTGCCCATTTGCATATAGTAATATTCTTTTGTGCCCCAAGTTTAATAACAACTCTTTTGATACCCAAATTGTCGAAATTGACCTTTTACTCGAATAAATTCGAGTCATATATTATAATTTCGAGTAACATATTTTCGAGTCAACTCCAAAAAATATACAATATTGAGGAAGGTTGAAAATATGAGTTACACGAGCCCGAAAATTCGGGTTAGACCAGTCAAATCGTGTTAACCGAATTTAATTCGAGTCACAAGTAGTCGGGCTCGAATAAATTCGAGTCATATATTGTAATTTCGAGTAACATGATTTCGAGTAAACTTGCAAAAATATACACGTGCAGTATTACTCGAATGTGTTGTGGGGCACTGTAGTGTTACCCGAAGTGAAATTGTCTATTCGTGACAAACATAAAAAAAATCTTAAAATAAATGTGTTGTGGGGCAGCGCAGTGTTACCCGAAGTGAAATTGTCTATTCGTGACAAACATTAAAAAAATCTTAAAACAAATGTGTTGTGGGGAGTGTTACCCGAGCTGAAATTGTCTATTCGTGACAAACTTGTGATGAGTGAATTTTTTTTCCTCCAAAGTCAAACATCATGTGCAATGCAGTGTTACCCGAATCTGAATTCGGGTAACTCGAATCAGATTCGGGTTACTCGAATATAGATTCGAGTTACCCGAATCTAATTCGAGTTACCCGAATTCAGATTCCGGTAACTCGTATTTTGTTCGGTAACCCGAATTTGGGTAATTCGATTGTCTAATTGTGTTATCCGATTGTCAACCTTTCTCAGTATTGTACATTTTTTAAAGTTGATTCGAAATTATGTTACTCGAAATTATAACAAATGACTCGAATTTATACGAGTAAAGGTCAATTTCGACAATTTAGGTATCAAAAGAGTTAATACTAAACTTGAGACAGAAAATAATATTACTATATGTAAAAGGGCAAAACAAGTTTTTTCCAAAAAAAAAAAACAATATATTTTTTTAAATGAGTACATGTGTGTTGTGTCAAGAATTAACACTTTCCGACCGGCGATCGCCTAGGAGGTCGGGCGACCAAGTCGCCGCGAGCCCAAGGAAGAAGCTGAGCCACGGTGACTGTGCGACCTAGCCTTAACCCTACAGACAAGCATGAATCGGCCACCAAGGTCCCAGACAAGTCCGGTGCCGAGCGATCGACATCCAATACGATCATCTCTCGGCGCTGGCGGCCGACTTCAGCGGCCGACTTATGGACGATCATCTCTCAGCGCTTTGCCGACCGACCCTTGGTGACCGACCATTGCCGACCTTCAGTGGCTGGCCGAGAACGATCCTCGGTGTCCAGCTAGAGACGACCGCATCATGACGATCTGGGCCGATGGCCATCCAGTCGGCCAAGGCCGAGCAAACAGGACAGCACCCACGTGCAGATCCACAAAAGGCGCTGACAAACCTGTCACCTACCTCACCTACCAACAGGGCCCAGGCCTGCGAAAGGAGATGACGGACAAGACTGGTGACCACAGCCTGTCACCTACTGACAAAGTCCGCCGAAAGTAACAAAGTGGGACCTCCTGTGACAGTACTTCCGGACGCGTGCCGGCTCCTCATTGGGCCACTCAGCTGGCTGCCGGCTGGATCTCTGGACTTTTGGCAGGCAGCCCATGTGACCTTTAGGACGATCGCCCCATTACATTAATGGCCGAAAGGCGATCGCCCACTAGGAAACAAGGCATCTCAACCCCTATATAAAGAGGGCAGCCTGCACTTGGAAAAAAGGCCTGGCATTCTCGCATTTCACACCATACAGAAGCAAAATACTTACACTTGGCTAACATCCAACTCTTGGCAACAGTTATCTTTCGGTCTTACTTCTCTACTTATCTCATACAGATTATCGGCGGACGAAGAACACCGAGCTTCGCTCAAGAGCCGGATTAACGAGTCTTTTACACTCATTATATTTAGATTTCTCTCATTAATACTTGTATCCACGAATATTCGTATTAATAACATCTCGCGAGAGCATTCAAGCCCGGCCTAACAAACCCGCAAATCTTGTATTATTTATCTACTCGGAAGTGCTCCCGCAATTGTTGTTTGTTGTCCGTCTTCCAGCAGTATTAATCTTCGGATAAATATTTTGGGCAACAACAATTGGCGCTAGAGGAAGGGGTATCCAAACCTCGATTTTTATACCTACCGTCCCGAAGAACACTCACTGCTCGGGCATACTTGAAGTGACACTTACCGCACTTCAAAGAAATCCTTCGTAAATCATGTCTTCCGCCTCCGCGTCAAGAAAGCCGCCGACCACCCGGCCAAACCCCCTGCCTGTCCCGGGCCCGAGCCACACCCGATGGTGGAGGGTAGCCGCCACGGCCGAGACGCTCGATCCGTCCTCGACGGCGGCCTGCCTCTCGCTCGATCGGTTCCGAACCAAGGAACAGATCGAAGGGCCCCGGCCGTCCTACGGAGCGACGGAGTGCTCTCAACGCGCTCTCGCTATCGCCTCGACCGTCCGCCGGAAGTCCAAGCGGAAGCTCAAGGCGTCATCGGGCCGAGCGATCGCGTGAGGCTCCCGTCCGCAGGAAGAGGCGCCGCGCCCGGGGCACCTCTCTTCGATCGCTGGCGGTGACCCGACTGCTACGGGCGGTCCGGCCCGCCTACGAGACGACGGAGTTTGAGTCCGTCACCGGGAGCTCGGCCTACCCGATTCCCGGAAGGCGCCCTAGCCGCCCGCTCCCTCGCCGACCACCGAGGCCGGCGGCGTGAGCCCGGAGATCGGTACACGATCGCCTTGGCTCCTGCTCCCAAGGCCGATCTGCAAGCCAAGCCACGGCGATGGCTGCGATGCAACGTCAACTCGACGACGTGAAGGCGCTCTCGAATCTGTGGCAGCGCCAAGAAGACGATCGCCGGGCCAAGCGAGCCGCTCACGATCGGCATCGAGCTCGCCCCCGTGCGGACAAGATCGCTCCCCGCAAACACCCGTGTACGAGGGCGATCGGACCCCAAGTGCACCCGAGGAAGTTCAACATCTACATGACCGGGTGTGGGGCATCCGACGCGACCAAATGCCGAATGTTCCCTCTGACGCTGGACGACCTCGCCCACCGGTGGTACACTTCATTGCCACCTCGGTCCATTGGCTCCTTTAACGAGCTGGCGCACGTCTTCACGGAGTACTTCGCCACCAGGGTCGTCCGGCCCGAAGGTCCCCTTCGCATGATGCAAATCAAGCAGGGAGAAGAAGAGTCCGACTCGGACTACATCGACCGGGTAGACGTAATCATCCTCAATGGCGAGCCCATAAGCGATGAGACCGCCCTCTACGCGGTCCTAGGAGGATTTCAGGGTTTTTCGCCTATGTTCAGGCATCTCACGAAGACCCAACCTACGACCTACGCAGCCTTCCGGGCTAGAGCCGCAGATTTTCTGGCCAGGCAAAGGTTTCTTCTTAGCCTGTGAGCAGCGCGATCGGCACCCGGACGACGATCTCCCGCCCGATCGCCAATATCGACCTACGAATAAAGCGATCGGCAACCGAGCGACGATCGCCAGTCTTCCAGCCGATCGCCGATCATCACGCTACATCATCAGCAACCCGGTGGACACGATCGCCATCTACAGTCCAGCATATAACATGACGGACTAAGGCATAAGATCGCCTCCACCGCACATCATAAAGCCATGGTCCTGGCAGTCGATGGAACCGGCTGCTTCGGCCATGCAAGGTCCCTTTCGGCCAAGATCGTCCGCCCTTCGTTTAAATACGAGGCCGGCGTAGTCTGAGGGCTCTCCAACATTAATCAGTGGACACATGCCACAATCCCCGTCTCAACGTACACCGTCGAGGTCGGCCATCTCCATGGCTGGCCGAGGTGGAAGCAGAGCTAACAAGCCGCGGGCGTGGAGTTGATTCATCCGACGCTGCCCCGCGCAAGGACTCCTCTAGACCGAGACCGCACGCCCTTCGTTTAAATACGAGGCGAGGCGCAGCCTAACAGAGGACCCTCATAATAAAGTGAGTCACGAGACACTCATTGTCTTCGCGCACCAAGACACGGTCATGGAGTCGGTCCATCGATCTCCGCGACTGTGCACGATTCCTCAAACAAAGCGAAACCACCAAGTTTCCGTGGGGGATCGGCCAATGTTGTTTTTGCAGGTACAAGACCGAAAGATAGCCAAGCCAATCGACCATAATAGCCCAAGTCCGAAATCATAAGTCAGCTCAGCAAGATCGCCCGTCCTCGTCCTTACACGATCGCTCAGCAAGAACCACCTCGCCCCATGTCTTCAACATAGGAGCAAGCTGGGGGGCAATTGTTGTGTCAAGAATTAACACTTTCCGACCGGCGATCGCCTAGGAGGTCGGGCGACCAAGTCGCGAGGCCCAAGGAAGAATCACACCGACCGGGCGACCTAGCCTTAGCCCTACAGACAAGCATGAATCGGCCACCAAGGTCCCAGGACAAGTCCCGGTGCCGAGCGATCGACATCCAATACGATCATCTCTCGGCGCCTGGCGACCGACTTCTGGCGACCGACTTATGGACGATCATCTCTCAGCGCTTTGCCGACCGACCCTTGGTGACCGACCATTGCCGACCTTCAGTGACTGGCCGAGAACGATCCTCGGTGTCCAGGCTAGAGACGACCGCATCATGACGATCCGGCCGATGGCCATCCATGGCCAAGGCCGAGCAAACAGACAAAGACCCACGTCCGATCCACAAAAGGCGCCGACAAACCCGTCACCTACCTCACCTACCAACAGGCCCGTGCTGCGAAAGGAGCCGACGGACAAGATCGGTGACCACACTGTCACCCATCGACAAAGTCCGCCGAAAGTAACAAAGTGGGACCTCCCGTGATAAGATTCCGACGCGTGCCGGCTCCTCATTGGGCCACTCACCGGCCGCCACTGGATCTCTGGACTTTGGCAGGCCCATGTGACCTTTAGGACGATCGCCCCATTACATTAATGGCCGAAAGGCGATCGCCCACTAGGAAACAAGGCATCTCAACCCCTATATAAAGAGGGCAGCCTGCACTTGGAAAAAAGGCCTGGCATTCTCGCATTTCACACCATACAGAAGCAAAATACTTACACTTGGCTAACATCCAACTCTTGGCAACAGTTATCTTTCGGTCTTACTTCTCCCGGCCTATCTCATCCAGCAGATTATCGGCGGGACGAAGAACACCGAGCTTCGCTCAAGAGCCGGATTAACAGAGTCTTTTTACACTCATTGTATTTAGATTTCTCTCATTAATACTTGTATCCACGAATATTCGTATTAATAACATCTCGCGAGAGCATTCAAGCCCGGGCCTAACAAACCCGGCAAATCTTGTATTATTTATCTACTCTCGGAAGTGCTCCCGCAATTGTTGTTTGTTGTCCGTCTTCCAGCAGTATTAATCTTCGGATAAATATTTTGGGCAACAACAATGTGCATATTCCCACGAGCCAAAGCCTACATAGTGCCAAAAGTATCGAAATTTGATTGTGATGTTGCAGCTTATTGTTATTATTCTTTATTAAGCCATGGATTGTTCTGTATGACTAAACTAAGGGGTGGGATCCCCTGCAGTGCACAGCACCATGCTGTGCACTGCCGTCCGTCGGATGGGGCACACACACACACACCCGTGCGGGTGTGTGTGATCGGAGGGCAGGGAGTGCACAGCATGGTGCTGTGCACTGTAGGGGATCCCTGCCCCTAAACTAATGTTTTCTTATTCTTTATTTATTTTTTAATTATAGTTAGGGTTATCTGGGCCAATAGTTTCAACACAAGACAGTTGAAATACCTCATTTAATATATACTATTGTTATCCCGCTTAAAATATAACGGATAGTATGATTTTAATATTTTTAAACAAATAATTAAATGCAATAAATTGTTAAGTTGTATATGTAGCGATAGTAAAAATTATAATATAATAAAGGCATGAGAGTTAAAAAAATACAGTGAAGATTAAAAGATAATTTTTGCTGCTGAAAAGCATATAATGAATATTAAGCATGGTTCTAAAAAATTGCCATGTGCTAGACATTCGGATTGCTAGTGCCTAGCACCCAGAGGATTATTCGGGGAGTAATCGAGGATTAATTGGACTAGGTGGATTTATTTTCTATTATTATTTTAATCATTTTTATATATAAAAAATTATATATATGTAAAATAATTAAATATAATTAAAATTTAATCATTTAAATAAATATATAATCAATTATATATAATTAAATTTGAAATATTGATATGGATATAAAGGAGTCCATAATATCCATAATATCACAGTTTAGAAATTTATAGTACTATTAGAACAAAATAAAAAAAAAACAAAAAGTATAATCGCATAGGCACCCGTCAAGTCGCTCACATAGCTAGGATATTTTGAGGTATTGATATAGGTATAAAATAATTCATAGTATTCATAGTATCTTACTGCTTCATAGCCCCACCCAACCAAATTTAGACGACGATTAAATCACCCAAATGTCCAAGATGTCAAGACAGCCATAATTGGAATGGTAGAGGACCTTCTAGGGATTAATTGGAGTATTAATCGGCCTGGGGATTTTTAGAGTACTGAGATTAAGTAATTTGATGGTGATCGTTGATGTATGATGAAGATTAACAAATAAAAAGTATTGAGAATAAGTATATTGTGGAGATTAAGCAATTTGACTGTGATCAAGTGAAAATCAGTCGTTAAAATGGGAACGTGTGTCCGTATATATTTAGTACGGATTCATTGCACACATAATATGTTGTAATGCATATTTATTTTTTCTCCCAATGCATAGTGAATGCATAATAAAAGTGTACAGTGAATCCAAAAAAATGATATGCATACGACATACTATGTACGGAGTGGATCCGTACTAAATATGCACTGAACTCACATACTTATTTTAAGGATTGATCTCCATAGAATCCTCATGATGAAACATAAACTCCTTCTATTTTGATATTATAGGGTTCCCACCGTTAATGTTTGATAATCTTTTCGTCCCGTAAGAGTGTATTAACAAAAATTAAATAAGAGGGATATATTAATTATTATTATTGAAATGCTTGAACTTTGAATGTTGTAGTCGAGCCTGATCATATTTGATCCGATTACATCTCTAAATGCACCAGCCAAATTTGTCAAAGATATTTGATTAATGCATTGAGATGCTTAGGAATATAAATTTAGGAAATGTGATAGTCTGTCGTAGTCCATCTTAATAAACTATAAACCATGGCTTCCAACATAATGAGACATGTAATGGGAATCTTTATTAAAGCGATTATGTTGTGAAATAAAGTCAAAGTTCATTTAAGTAAAATTTGTCGTAAAGATGAAAAGACACTTGCCAACAATTAGGCTGAAAATAATTGAGAAAATTTCAAAAAATATTTATATTTTATCTTCAACGACTTTGTTTTATTGAGTTTCAGATACTGGTTTTTTATTTCTTCGGACATTTTCTCACACTTTTTTTTTGTTGTTGTTATTTCATTTTGCTTTTTTGTCGTCTACACATTTGTATACTTGTACAAAATTGAGTGAAATACGATCCATATAATTTCGGATCAGCACGTAAAAATGTACAAAAGAAGATGCGAGTGTACAAATATTTTTTTTACTTACACTACAAAAAATAACACTTTAGCCGACGACTAGTCGGAGAACGCCCGACGGTCGGCGTATGTCGTCGGCTAAAGCCCGAAGGTTTAGCCAACGGCTGTTGAGTTGTCGGCTAAAGATATTTATGTTGGAAATTTTGATATGAAAAATCGTAGTAAAACCATAATTCGATATGATGTTCCATTTGGTGATAATGAGATTAGATAGTAGATTTAAATCCTCATTTTTGAGTAGATGAATTTTATGTATTTATTTGTTTATATCCAAATTTGGATGAATGATCAATTGATTACAAAGATTTCTACTTGAAATAGAGATAATATTTTATGGTTACTAGGTTGCACCCATTCGTGAATAGTCGCAATGGTTCATAAGTGTTTGTTATTTATGGATAGAGGATTACACATTTTCATGAACAGTTACAATGGCTCATGATTAATGGTGGATGAAGAATCACACCTCTTTATGAACAGACACATTGGTTCATGATTAAAGGTAGATGGAAGGTCACACCACTTCGCAAAAAGTTTACCTATGACTATAAATAGGCCCCTACAGTTGATGATTAAAAATTTATTAATTCACCCACTGATTCTCCGACTCGTTTTCGAGCATTACTCTCATACTAGTATATTCAGGTCCATACATCATCTTAGTCGAAGTCTAGGAGTTATACTCAGTCCCGAGTATCTATATTGTTCGATCGGAACTACGACCCGCAGTGCAGCGTTTCGTATTTAAAGTTTGTCGTTGTATCTTGGGAACATTTGCTATAGACCGTGTGCACAAGTGCAGAGCAATTTTGTCTTATGGAGAGAGAATCTAATTCTCGTCTCGGCATTTACGTCATAGATTTTCATTTCTATTATTTGCTCTCCTTGCATTTATATATTTCCATTATTTCCAACACCCACATATAACAATCGTAAGACAAAATTTTGTTGGAAGATGGAGGATCTCGTTTATACAAGGAGACTGCTGAAATTCTACGGCACCGACTTCAATCATTGGAGGGAAAAAATGCTATTGTTCTTGAAATTGACACTGCCTCTGTTGTTCGTAAGATGTTTTGCAAAGGAATCGAATATAGACATATGGTGATATTGTCCAGAGAAGTAGATGTCTAACGGGAAGAAGAATGAGAAGATTCATCCGGTTTCTGAAAAATATATTTCAGGGAAGTCATTTTGCAATCTCATTTGAGTGTTTTAAGTTGGTTAATTGGGTTCGATATAAATTGCTAAAATCAACCATTGTTAATGGTTGTGAAATAAAGAAAATTAAATAATCAATTCTCTCCACGTGACATTGGATTAGTTGATTTGGTTAATTGTTGAAGTCATACATTGTTTATTCCATTACTTTATACTGAGTACCAATATGATTGGTATTTTTACCACACTAATCTTACTTTTCCTTGGCTCGGTGGAGGGATTTAACCCAAATAATAATATTGTTCCTCACAACACTTGATATGGCATGATTCCTGAAGGAGGACGCCCCTCTTGCCCATCCTGAGGTTTCTGACGACCTCAATTTTGCCAGAATGACCGTCTGGAGTAACGGTGATTTTGAATATCGTAATCATATTCTTTATCACCTTAGTTTTCCTATCTACGTCATATTTACAGATTGCCACACATCGAAGGAACTCTGGGATGCCTTGTAGGTAACATTCGACGTTGGAGGCATTGACCACTCCCACCAAGCCAAGAAGGCGATGGTCGATGGCCCACACTTTGAAGACACAGAAGATGATCCTCGTACGATCGAGGAAGCCTTGACATGCAAGGATGCTCCCTTATGGAGGGAAGCAATCCGCAAAGAGATGAATATCCTCATGGAAGAAGTGGAGGGAATCATTTGGAAGTTCCAATGGTACCTACTTGAGAACGTTCCGGGCAGAACCCCGCTGAGCTACAGATGGCGCCTACGCAATAAAAGGATTGAAGATGGAACGGTCTTCAAGTACAAAGCAACTCTGCAAGGGAATCACTTCAAGTCCAAGGAAAGTCTCGTATGACTTATCCAAAAACCTTGTACATAGTAGTGTAGAAAAAGTCGTAGAAGACTTGTACTAAAGGCTTGTAAATAAATAAAGTCTTCCTTTTAAATATATATAATATAGTATATATATAATCAAATATTTAGTATTTGATGCATGTTCATTTAATTTGATATAATTAAATGAAGGAAATTGCTTCGTCTACATTCAAGTAGAGAAACAATTGATATATTTAATTCGTTGGAATTAAATGAAAACGGTTATCTTGATTAGTCTACAATAAAGTATATAATCAAAAGACGAGTAAATTAATGTTCATTTAATTATGCTAATTAAATAGGATCCAAGAAATTGATTAGTCTACATTAAAGTAGATAATCAAAGGTGGGGAAGTATGAGTTTCATTTAAAAATTAAATAAACAAAGTTATTTTGTCTACATTGAAGTAGATATTCAAACACTCATTTAATTGCAAGATTAAATGAAGTAATTGATTAGTCTATTTTAAATATATAATCAATGTCGGGGAATGTAGCTAAGTACTTTGTAGGTTTAGATCAAGGATATCATTATAAATACAAACATTTAATTTATGGAACAAATTAAATGATAGATGATTTATTTCAAGGAAATAATCATGATATTTGGTACTGGGAAAAATATTGGAAAACAACAAGTGTACTAGCACATCAAATGAAGAAATCGGTTTGGAATGACATTTAATATTCATCATCATCCAAAGAACCAATAGCATCTAGATAGATACGAATGAAACGTGGGGGTATGACTAGCATGTCAAAATACAGTTAATATACCCAAAAGAAAAAAGAAAATTCAATACTACTAGTACGACAAACGTTTATGTCGTTTAGTTAAAATCACGTGTTGGAAAGCGTGTTACAAGGACAATAAAGAAAATTTGTCCCGTAAACACTTCACACTTGGAAAATTACTAAGACGACTAAAGAACGAAAAATTGTATAGTAATGATTGAAAATGCAAATATTTATCTTCGGATAATATATTTGATCAGATGTGTATGTTGACTAAAAAATGTCAAATACATTAATATGGCCATTACTTGAGATAAAATGTGGTCAAATATGCAGTAAGGGGAATGGATTGAAAACCACAATCAAATGGATGTTCATAAATGACACTCAACCATGATGACTGGAAATCCCAAAAACTTGGTTCAAAGAGACAACTGACTTATGAATGTTCAAGTTGAGCACTTGAAATTTGAAAACATTCTCGTAGCTTCTCAAGTGCAAAGCTTCATTGTGTGGTAAAAGATAATCCTAAAAATCTTTTAATGATTTCTATAGCCTTTAAAGTGGAGTATGGCAGAATACTATTTATAGGAGATCACCTATATAAGTAAGAAGTATGGCCGCTTATAAATGTTACAATACGCAAAATATTTATGAATCCAAGAATGGTCCAGGGGCAAAATGGACACAACATAAGAACAAGAGATATTAGATTTGTTATTGTGAGTGTGTTACTGTTTAGGTTTACACAAAAAGCTGACCGGTTCAAGACATCGCGTTCACCGAGCAGCGAGTAAATTCGATAGCACTACACTAAGGAAGGTTCAAGGCTAACTACCACCTATCCTGATGCAATAATGGGTCGTTGGGACTAAGTACTTGTTGCATTTGCATTAATCGCCATTCATGTGAGGGATTGTTGGAAATTTTGATATGAAAAATCCTAGTAAAACCATAATTCGATATGGTGTTTCATTTGGTGATAATGAGATTAAATTGTAGATTTTAAATATACATTTTGAGTAGGTGAATTTTATGTATTTATTTGTTAATTTCCAAATTTGGATGAATGATCAATTAATTACAAAGATTTCTACTTGAAATAGAGATAATATTTTATGGTTACTGTATTGCACCCATTCGTGAATAGTCGCAATGGTTCATAAGTGGTGGTTATTTGTGGATAAAGGATTACACATTTTCATGAACAATTACAATGGTTCATGATTAATGGCGGTTGAAGGATCACACCTATTCATGTTCATGATTAAAGGTGGGATGGAAGGTCACACCACTTCACGAAAAGTTACCTATGACTATAAATAGGCCCCTATAGTTGATGATTAAAAATCCATTAATTCACTCACTGATTTTCCGACTCATTTTCGAGCATTACTCTCATACTAGTATATTCATGTCCATACATCATCCTAGTCGAAGTCTTGGAGTTATACTCAGTCCTGAGTATCTATTTTGTTCGATCGGAACTACGACCCGGGGTGCAGCGTTTCTTATTCAAAGTTTGTCGTTGTATCTTGGGGACATTTGCTATAGATCGTGTGCACAAGTATGGAGCAATTTTATCTTACGGAGAGAGAATCTAATTCTCGCCTCGGCATTTACGTCATAGATTTTCATTTCTATTATTTGCTCTCCTTGTATTTATATATTTCCATTATTTCCAACATCCACATATAACAATTGTAAGACAAAATTTTGTTGGAAGATGGAGGCTCCCGTTTATACAAGGAGACTGCTGAAATTCTCCCGTTTATACCATTTTAATGATTATGAACATGTTTAAGAATTAGTTTGTTTTTTTGAAGATTTCCTAGTGTATGTATAACACACACACACACACACACACACACACACACACATATATATATATATATTGATGATTATATGACCAAGTATTATTTTTTTGAATAATATGTATATATGGGTTTGACATCTTGAATTCGTGTGATGATTGTAGTTGTAATTTTTGTATGTTCTTGATAAATACGAATTATGATTGTGTAATATTGTGGTTATTTTTGTTATTAAATGAATAAAAGTTGGATTGGTCTACAAAAATGGGATCCAAGAGTCATAGATGGAATGGATGAGTTTATTCGATTTGTGACGGAGCATGATAGTGATAGTATAATTCGTTACTGTCCATGCAATAAATGTAAATGTCGCAGCGATATGTACCGTTTTACACTTGATGTCGTATGGAAGCACTTGAAAAAGAATGGATTTTGGGATAAATATACATGTTGGATTTACCACGGTGAAAGATCAAATTCAATTATTCTCCATGATCACGGACAATACAATGATAACACATCCAATGACCCCATAACAAGGTTGATTGGCGACGCGTTTGGTTATTACGTGAGGGACATATCGGCTGAAGGTCAAGAATACCATAAAGCTGCTCAACCAGTCATATGAATGCCTACATTGATACCCGTTAACACTATTTCTGTTGATAGATACAACAAGTTAATCCAGCTCCAACAAACTCTTCTTTACCTTGGGTGTCACATGACGATTCTTGATAGTGTCATAGAGACTATGAGAGTCAAGGTGGAGAACAAAACCTCGATTAAATCTGTGGATGATTATTTGGAACTTAGAGGGAAAATGCTCCCAGAAGGTCATCATCTTCCTAGTAATCGCAATAAATTGAGACGTATCCTAAAAGGTCTTGGGCTATCGTACATCAAGATCCGCATATGCATATATGATTGTGCTTTATTTTGGGGAAAGCCTAATGAAGACCTAAAGAGATGTCCGGTATGTGACACAGAGAGGTATAAGTTCACTTCTTCTGTTAAAGAGAAAGTTATGAAGGTTCTTTGGTATTTCCCTCTGAAGGATAGATTGGAGAGGCTTTTCATGTCTCCTCACACAGCCAAGGCAATGCGATGGCACGCCGAGCCTCACGTCACTGATGAGGATACTATGATACACCCTTCTGATGGAGAGGCTTGTAAGCAATTAGATAGGGAGTTTCCAGAGTTTGCATCAGATGTCTGAAATGTAAGACTTGGACTTGCATCTGATGGATTTAACCCTTTTGGCAACATGAGTCTTTCGTATAGTATATGTCAGGTGGTAATGGTTTATTACAATCTTCCTCCATGGATGTGCATTAAGAAGGAGTATAATATGTTGACTCTCTTACTACCTGGCCCTTGGTATCCAGGAAAATGTATTGATGTTTATTTGAGACCTTTGATAGAGGAGCTGAAGTTGTGGGAGTAAGGTCATCCGACGTACGACAGTTACCACTACTAGGAAAATAGGATTCAACATCGCCCAATTTACATCGGTTTTTAAGAAAAACGATGTAAAAAAAAGGCGGTGGTGTAATTGTAATTTTCCTCTACGTTAACATCGGTTCTTAGTAGAACCGATGTGAATTTCAGTTGTTTAACATCGGTTTATGAAAAACCGATGTGAATATCAGTAGGTTTAACATCGGTTTTTTAGAAACCGATGTGAATATCAGTAGTTTAACATCGGTTTCTAAAAAACCGATGTGAATTATACTTATTAACATCGGTTTTAATATGTAACCTATGTGAATCCTTTTATATTTTTTTTCCAACCCTACGCAGCAGATCGGCAGTCTCCCCCTTTCTTCTTTCAATTGTTCTCTTCCCCGTTGAAACGAACGCAGCCTTCCCCCTTTCATTTTTCTTCTCGAAACTTGTCCAAGGAAATGATAATCTGAGTGTTCCTTCATCATCCCTGATCTCAATCGCTCTTCATCATCCATCATCCCCGTTTCATCAATCCCTCAAAGGGAATTGGGATCGGATAACAATAATATCTATATCAATCGACCAATCGAAGGAGAGAGGGAGAGATCTAAAAGATGGAGCCGTTGATGGAGGAGGAAGAGTACAACTGGAGAGAAGTGATTTTGCCGTCGCTGATACCGTTGTACCCGCACCCGAGCTCGACAGAGGAACCGACGAAAGAAGAAGGGGCCGCGACATAATCGTCGCCGTCGATCACGGCCCCAATAGCAAACACGCCTTTGATTGGGCCGTCACCCATCTTTGCCGACTTGCGGATACCATCCACCTCGTCCACGCCGTCTCCAGTAATAACTTACCCCAGCATTCCTGTTTTTATTTTAATTATTATTTAATATTTTTATCATTTTTTTTTTTAGGTTTTAAGAAGGAGATTGTGTATGAGATGACTCAAGGTCTTATGGAGAAGCTTGCCGTTGAGGCATTTGAAGTTGCTATGGTAAGTTTTTCACAGACCCAATGATATTCTCGTCTTTTTTATAACAGCCATTTATGGAATTAGACCTTTACGTTTGAAGAAAATAGAACAAGATTTTTACCCTTTCAAGATTGAATTTGGATGGACTTTCTCGAAGAAACTTTTAATTGAAGTCGGGACTTAGAAGAGTATAATCGCTTTTACGTGGTTGGATTTGATTTTTGATTGATTTTTCAGAATACGCTCGCTTCAAATCGGGGATGGGTTTTGTCAGTACAATATTGGGGTTTTGTGGATTTAAAGTTGGAATTTCTACTGGGATTGTGGTCGGGTATTACTTATTCATATATTTTCAGCCCAGCGATGTTAAGGTACCCCTTCCCTCTTTTACACACGCTACACACTACTACAAATCATGGCAAAGGAACCAATAATAAGAGATCACTTTTGTCGGGGAAGGGGTCTTTTATTAAAAGAAACCTTTTATCCCAAATAAGGGGTCTCTTATACATGTATATAAGAAACCTCTTCTAAAGAAGAGTGGTTTCTTATTTATTTCTATAAATTTATTAAGATCTAAGGAACCACTTTTTAGGAAGAGAGGTTTCTTATATTTTTTAATTAATAAATCAAAATTACCAAATAAGCATGCTAATTTGAGTTAAATTATTAATTACTAAATTACAACTACAATAAAAAAGGCAGAAAATAAAAAAAAAGAAAAAAAAAAAGGAAAAAACATACGCGGGAAGAATTTCTTCCACCCTAATTACTTTCTTCCCCCACACCCCGCGCTATTCTCCCGCACAATCCAAATCGCCCTTCAGAAAAAAAAAACCACCGTGCAAGCTGCAATCCGCCGCAAACCGCCGCATACCTTCGCAATCCGCCGCAATCCTACGCCATACCGACGGTATTGATTATTTTCATCTCTTTTAATTTCATCTGGTACGTGTGTGTGTGTTGGTGCCTGTATCTCTCTCTCTCTGTGTGTGTGTGTGTGTGAATGTGTGCTGGTGTATTGCACAATTTATGGATTTGGAGGGTACATATCTGTCTAAAAAGATATATAAGCATAAACATATCTGGTTTATTGACTTGGTAAATTTTGGCAAGGGACTGGGAATGCAAACTTTTACTTTGCAACTGCAATGGCATATGCTTGTTTCCAGTTTCTTCTTTTATTAACTTACCAAGATTGTTAAATTTACATTTTGATCTCAACCATGGCACGAGAATGTGCCTATACTATATCTTTATATCTCTGTTTGAAGAGTTATTAAAACCAGCCACTTTATCAATATTTTCTGCTTGGAGATTAGAACTAGTGTGACATCTTCTCCAGTCAGAAAATGATCCTTGCAAGAAAAACGCTCCTTCTTGCACTGTTTCTTTTCCCCTGACAATCTCCAGTATAATTCCTTTGAAGCCATTTGAAAGATTTAAAAGTGATGCACTGTAATTTCATTCTGTAGGAACTGTAGTTGATATTGCAATATAGGGAATAAATATTGCTCGTCTTCAATTTTTTGTGGGATTTTGCAATGATGAATCTGTTGCGAGATCATAAAATCATTAAAAAATTCCACGCCTGCTCTTAAGAATATTTGGTTACTTTAAATTCTTTATGGTAATTCTGCAGATTGTTATGGTGGTTGAGAGTGTGAGTGCTCTGCTTAATTATGATAGGAAGATCAGAAAACTGTGTGGCACTACAAAATCTTGAGATGTCATCTCTGTTGATTTAGATAAAAGGTTTTACCAAGAGATGAATATGGTTCTCTGTGCGGCTGTCTGACTGGAATACAAGTTTTTTGAAGTACTTTACCCTACGCCAAACAAATACTTGAATGGACGGCATTGCCTTAAGTACATTTGTGATTTCAGATATAGATGCTATATCATCGACATAAGCTTCATCCACATTTGATTTTTAATTTGGAATTTAGGGACAAATTACAATATATTAAAATTCAACCAAAAACAACTCTTTACCCTTGTCAAGTTATGTTTATTCAAAATAAAAGAACACTATGATAATTTGTTGACAATTGCCACTTAATTTGTTGTTAACTTAAATTGAATTGAAGTAGTAGCTTTATAATTTGAACTAGAAGATCGGTTTCTAAATAAAGGATTTTGGGTATAATTTGAACTTTTCATATGCTTAGTCTCTTAAAATTTTCTTTGTATTTGGCATTAATTATAAGCTTGATTATATTTGCATTAGGATAACTAAATTTAATTATATAGTAACTTTTACAATAAATAAATACTTAGTATATAGATTGTTTGTATCTTGATTGAGCATATATATGAAATTTATGTCTTTCATGCTTATGTCTGCTTTGGTATGCGTAGAGATGGATCGGAGTTGGATAACAACGACAAAGCCAGGAGATCCAAAATATAAGGCCGGAGTGACTGACTTTATTAATTTCGCAGTGAGGAATAGTAGAGGACGTGATAAGTTACCTTGCCCTTGCTTTAAGTGTCATAATTTGTTGCATAGAAGAGTTGATGAAATACTTAATCACTTAAACAGATATGCATTTTATAGAACTTACGCTTATTGGATTTTCCATGGAGAAGTTACGGGAAGTACGTCGAGTACTTCTAAGGAGGGCGAGAATGAAGGTTATGCTACGTATGAGGGTGATAGGTTGGAGGATATGTTACGTGTGGCTGAAGATAACTTAATTGGAAATCCTTCCATTGCTCAATCCTTGTTAAATGATTCTCAAATGCCTTTGTATAAGTTGCAATAAATATACAAGATTGTCAGTGTACTTAAGTTGTATAATTTGAAGGTGGTCATGGTTGGGTGATACGAGTTTTCTTGCGTTACTTGAGTTCTTGGGAGACATGCTCCCGGATGACAATATGCTTAGAAAAGTACTTATGAGTCCAAAAGATATTGTGCACGACAATGAGCTTGCGTTATGAAAAGATCCATGCTTGTCCTAATGATTGCATACTTTATCGTAATGAATATGAGTCATTAACAAGGCATCTATGTGCAATACCTCTCGATACAAGAAAAATACAAAAGTGTCGGCTAAGGTTTTATGGTATTTCCCAATAATACCAAGGTTTAGAAGATTGTATTCAAACCCAGGGGATGCAGAGAAGTTGACATGGCATCATAATGGTCGAAAAAAGGATGGGTACCTTAGACACCCGGCTGATTCACCCCAATGGCAGTTTATAGATGGATTTTTTTCGGAGTTCAGTAAAGATGAACGTAATTTACGCCTTGCATTGTCAACTGATGGCATGAACCCATTTAGCAACCTTAGTAGCACTTATAGTACTTGGCCAGTTATTTTGGTCACTTATAATTTATCTCCTTCTCTGTGCATGAAAAGCAAGTACATGATGTTGACATTGTTAATTTATGGGAAAAAACAGCCTGGAAATGACATTTGCGTGTACCTGGATCCGCTTATTGATGATTTAAAGCTTTTGTGGTATGAAGGTGTAGAGGTTTATGATGCTCATCGCAAAGAAATGTTCAATTTAAAAGCAATGTTGTTCTGCACCATACAGGATTTTCCGGCATATGGTAATCTGTCAGGGTATACAGTTTATGGACAGACAGCTTGTCCGTTGTGTGAAGATGGTTTCAAGGGAAAGTGGTTATCAGGTTCTGGAAAGAATGCTTTTTATGGGCATCGTGTGTTTTTGCCATGTGAACATCATTATCGTAAATATAAGAAAGCCTTTAATGGGGAACAAATGTTTGAAAGTCGTCCAAAGGTTTTTACAAGTGAGGAGGTGTATGAAAAGGTGAAAAATATCCAGATTACTTATGGAAAAAAGAAAAAGAAAAATCACCTTCCTAAACAAGGTTACAAGAAGTGCTCTCATTTATGGGATTTGCCTTATTGGAGATTCTTATTTGTTAGGCATTCTTTGGATGTTATGCATATCGAGAAGAATGTATGTGAAAGTCTTATTGGTACATTTCTAAATATCCCTGGGAAGTCATTAGATGGCCCTTTATCCAGGGCTGATTTAATAGTTATGGGGTTTAGACGCGATCTACATGCTGTTCACAAGAATGGGCCTCGAAAATACTTGCCACTGCCGCTTATACATTATCAAAAAAGGAGAAAGTCGATTTTGTGAATGTTTGGTGGAGTCAAAGTACCAGAGGGTTATTCTTCAAATATCGATAGCCTTGTGTCAATGGAACACTTGAAGCTTATGGGTCTTAAATCTCATGATTATCATATTCTGATGCAACATTTGTTGCCCGTGGCTATTCGTGGCATTTTACCTAAAAATGTTAGAAATGTGATTATTAGACTTTGTTCTTTTTTCAATTCAATCTACAGCAAAGTCATTAATCCTAAAGATCTAGATGATTTAGAGGATGAAATTATCATTATTTTGTGTCAATCGAAATGTACTTTCCACCATCATTTTTGATGTCATGATTCATTTGACTTTGCATTTGGTGAGAGAGATAAGATATTGTGGGCGGTGTATTTGAGATCTCAATGGCCTTTCAAAGGCAAAATAAAACGTACAAGGGGTATGTGAAGAATGCTTATCGTCCCGAAGGTTGTATAGCAGAGCGGGTCCAATATGAGTGTGCTATTTCACTTTGTAGTGAATATTTAGGAAATGTGAAGATGATAGGACTTCCTGTATCACGTCATGAGGATAGAATGGATGGGAAGGGGACCATTGGCCATAAACAAGCCGACTTGTCGACGGAGAAGTGGATGATGGCTCACACATATATTCTTCACAATGAGGATGAAGTTGCACCGTATGTCGAAAGACATATGGATTTCTTGAGGAAGAAGTACAATCACAAGGCGCTTGAGAAGTCGATAGCAAATGAGCATAGCCATACATTTTATGCTTGGTTCAAAGAACAAGTTATGAGCGAACTTGAAGCTTCATCACATTCTGTTTCAGATCGGGTCAAGAGCTTAGCATATGGGCCTAATTTCAGTGCCACCTTTTACTCCGGGTTTGCCATTAATGGCCACACATTCTACACGAAGAATCAAGATGAAAAAAGTACTATGCAAAATAGTGGGGTAACTTTGGAAGCCGTAGCTATGCATTTTTCTAGTGCTAAAGATAAGAAGCCCAGGTTTTGTAAAATGCGATATTATGGTGTCATTGAAGAGATTTGCGAGTTGCATTACATTGGTTTTACTATTCCTCTTTTTGGATGCAAATGGGTTGACAATAGTAATGGTGTTTTCTTTGAGGACTCGGGGCTATAGTGGTCAATCTTCACAAACAAGGTCATAAGGAAGATCCTTTCATATTAGCTAGCCAGGCAAAGCAAGTGTTCTATGTGATCGACCCTTCTGATAAGAGAAGGTCAATAGTTATATCACCATCATCTCGATATGCAATTGAGGATCATGAAGATGATAGTATGGAAGATAAGGAGTGTTGTTACAAGAGGAGTCAAATAGAGTATGATGATAATGGAGATTCCTCTATCTATATAAGAAATGATCACGATGAAGGGATATGGGTCGAAAAGGACAAGAATGACGGAAAGTCGCAAAAGCGTCGTCGGGTAAAAACTCACAGTGGCTCAGTGAGATTCACTGAACCAAACACCCCTTTAAGAAATTGATAATTTGATTTTCAAAGCTAAGGACAAGGACTTATCCTATAGAACCCCCACAGGTTCACTAACCCATATCCATCCCTTTTCAACTCTATTTCAATCTCTTGTCTTCATTCTTTTGGCTTTTTATTTTTATTTTTATTTTCTTGTATTTTTGATGATTTTTGTTTTTTCTTATCTAAACTGATTTAAATACTTATATGAGCTGATGGAACATTTATAATGAGCTTATAAAAGTGTTATAACTCTAAACAACCACTTAACAACATTGATGTAATTTGAAATTTTCAACTAAATTTAACTTAAACCGAATTGAGCTTAAAAATAGAAATTGATCATTGACAACCCTTTCAATTACACTAAGAATACTTAGTACTAAGAAAGCGAATTGAGGTGGAGGTGTGGCAAGTAATAGATGATGACTATAAAGTTGGAAGAAGAAGTGAGTAGATTTGAGTTAATTTCTGACTTGCAAATTTGATTTTCTATTTTACGTATATAAAATGTAAAAAAGATTATTACATATGAAGATGGAAAAGATTTTATGGTACTAGCTCAATACGTTTTTTGAGTTAGTCGTGGCACTTAGCGTGATTAGTATTGGTGGTGGAGGTAGGTGGTTATGGCGGCTGACGGTGGTTGTTGTGGTGGTGGTGGAAATAGTTGGTGGTGGTGGAGATGGGTGGTGTGGTGGAGTTAGGTGGTAGTGGTGGATGGTGGTAAAGGTGGCAGGAGGTGGTGGTGGATGGTGGATGGTGCATGAAATTACTATACAAACTCAAGGACCAAACATGTAATTTACTAACGAAGTGAGTTAACGGAAGTTAGGAAAAAACCCAAATCCGCCAAAAAAAAAAGTTGTCAAAGTTTTAACCGAAAATAGTCATTTATTATATCAAAGGTATAACTGAAACATCATTAGAAAATTGATGTTATATTCTGAAAAACTGTCAAAGTTTTAACTGAAAAAAGTCAATTATCATATGAAATGTATAACTGAAACATCATTACAAAATTGATGTTATATTATGAAATGCATTTATATTTTCCAAAATTGATGTTATATTATGAAATGCATTTATATTTTCAATTTATATGGCATCCGAAGTCCAATTTTTGCGAGTTAATGGCTAGAACGAAAAACATGTTCTTCAAAACCATGGTAGCCACTCTATGGACGATGCTAACTCCGATCCGAAGATGGAGCATCGATGTCGAAGAAGATAAACGTGAAGCGAGAGAGGTCGCCTTGTGCTTGCAATTGTTGGAAAGGCAATCCGAATGATGGTAAAGTTGTTCGGAATGGGATCCAATCTATAAAATTCCACGTGGGGATAACGCACCTTGTTTTCTTCATACATTGGTGTAATTGCTCGTGAACGTGTAAACATCACCTATAGGAGGTGGACTAATGTTCGAAGGTAACCAAGGATGAAGTGTTTGATTTCATTGCGGTAAGTACTAAAATCGATTTCATACTTGTACTTAACTTTTGTACAAGTGCTTGTTTATATGAATTACTAACAAGAATGAAATATGCAGAAAAGGATTCACAGTACCACAAACTCATAAAAAATGGGTTTTAACACGAGCATGCATTCGATGGAGGGCTTTTAAGACTAGGCTGAGAAAGTACTGGATGTATAAAGTATGCAAAGGCACTAAGGTGTTAAGGGAAAAATCACCATGGAAATATCCTTGGATACAACTAGACGATTGGAAAAAATTCTTAAGTGCATATGATAACTTACAGTTTAAGGTATATATTCTTTCACTAAATTCGTCATGATGTGTATATGTTTTATAATAGTGTATATTGATTAATAGTGTTAACAAATGTAAAGGAATTAAGTGAGAAGAATCGAGAAAGGTCATTAAAAAAGAATTCGAGCTATCGAGGAGGCCGACGGGGATACCAATATTATGAAGAAGAAATTGTATGTTTTAATAGTTTGATTTTTAGATGCTATGATTGAATGAATTTGGATCAACATTAGCTTCTAATATATTGTTGCATCATGTCAGGCAAAAGAACTTTCAAAGCAAGGGGTTCATGTTGCACAGGTGCCTCGGCATTTAGTTTGGCTTAAAGCTCATTCCACAGAAAAAGATGGCCAGATGGTTTTTGGTAATCCTATTGATCATCAAATTGCTGAAGCTATTGTAAGTACCTACACCATATTAAACCTTTCCTACCTATACCATCCAGTTCATAATTAAGAATTATAGTCATAATTACTAAATAATGAACATATATATTTTTTCCCTTTTATGTATTCAATTGAAATTACTTGTTATATTCGACATGTTATGGTAATATTTTAATTATATAAAAATTCATTAGAATGTGATTTTATGTGTCAGGAAGAGCACAATAATTATAAAGCTGACTCACAAAATTTACCAAACATAATTCAAGAGTACATAAAGCTATTTAAAATAGCTTATAAACTCAAATAAAACTTCCTAAAACAAAGGTAGCTTTGCTCGGCTTTGTTATGAGAGTTGCCTTTAAATTGTAAAGCTGAAAATTTGAATAACAGATTTGGATGAACCAAAAATTGGAAAATGAAGGACCACACATTATAAATCCATTAATACAAAGACGCTTAGAGCTAGGGGTGGGAATCGGTCTATTCGGTCCGATTTTGTACATAAGCGAAAAGCTGGTGTATTTTTTCAATTCGATTTCGATCGGTTTTTATTTTTGACTCGTCGGTGAAAATCGGATCGAACCGGAAGGGTCGATCGATTGGGTTTTCGGTTTATTTGGGCAAAACAAAAAAAACTCCTTGGGTAAGAGGTTAGAAATGATTTTCTGAACTTTAGGGTTTCATTTGACCGAATGAAATATTAGAAATGGGAGAAGTCAGGTTTAATGGAGAAATGATTTTCTGAACTTTAGGGTTTCATTTTCGGTTTTTATTTTTGTTTTTCAGTCCGGTTTTTCCGGTTATTGGTTTTCCGGTTTTAATGTTACATTTTGCTCACTGTAATAAGTTTCTGTTTTTATTGTAGAAAACATTGGAAGCTCAAAATGAAAGAGGTGAAATAATCACCTCAAGTCGGGATGACATCTTAGCAAAAGCAATACAAAAACCAGATTATGGTGGTCGTGTCGAATTGTTGGCTCGGGTGTAACAAAAGGGTATACTTTGGTTACTGATCGACCAACGCCTCCTACCATGTTGCAGGCGAAAGTGGTTACTTTGGAAAAAGAGTTGGAAAATATGAAAAACAATCAAAATTTGTTGATGTCCTACGTTATGTCATGCTCTAGTGGTTTCAACCCGGAGCATATGAGACAGTTCATGGCAGCTTGCAATGGCTTTGGTGGCCAAGGTTGTGGAAATGCCCAACTTGGTAGTTTTATTAATCTACTTAGTGGACAGGGACTGGGTGGTTCCCAACCTAGTACTTCTAATGGTCGGGGGTTGAGTGGTCTTTGGATTAGGTGGTAGTGGACAGGTAAATGCCCCACTTGGTGGTTTTATCGATCTCCTGGGATTGGGTAGTTTCCAACAACCTAGATCAAGTGGCGGAGAGTTGAATGGTGGTCGATTGAATAGTTTTATTGGTCAAGAGAATGTAGTCAATACACATGTTGAGAAAGAGCCTGAGCCTTACCATGTTGCTTGGCCCGAGATATCCACGACTAAAGAAGATAATAGAGAACATAATTTTCAGACAATTAATGAGCCCATTAGTAGTGATTGGATAAGGCCTGAGGCTACTGAATATAGTTTTCCTGAGGTATGAAGTTCTTGTTAAATGTTAATTATCTTTATTATGTACATTACAATAATTTGCTTCCTATGATATGATTAACTGCATGCATATGATTTTTGATTAGGGTTGGAGTGAGTGTTCTTTAGCGATTCAAAGTGACAAAAATGTACATATTGTTGCTTTGGAAAAGTGGAGATAAGGAATGGGGAGAAAGTAACTAAAGTACACAATGTTCAGATTACGAATGATCTCCTCGGGGTAATGGTTCTAGAAGTGATGATGCCAACGGCACTTTTGCCATCTCTACCCAAGAATTCAAATATGTTAGTCAAGCCAAGAGTAGTTTTGCTCCTTGGCCAAGGCACTTAATTTTTCCAATGAATCGTAATCTCTATTGTTTGTAAGTTCTAGATTTGTTGTTCATTTTCTTACCAAAATGATCTTTTATGAGATTTTCACATTCTATATAATAATTTGTTCTTATTTCGTCACTATTAAGGTGACAAACAACCAACGAAGTCCTTCACTACCCCATCCCCACAAACACCATCATCACAAGCATCAACAACTCATAAGTATGTGATTACGATGGAAGATCTTGATAAGTTGACAACTAGTTTGTTGCGAAAATTCAAAGTTCAAGGCAAGGATGGAAACAAAAGATCAACACATATCGATAACAATCCCAAGCAAGTGTGTACGGTCGTGAGCAAAAATTAGCATTGATCACGAAGATATGTATGCTTGGTGCTTTCAAAAAGAAGTTGAAGCTAAACATATATCCATCTTCATGAAGTAAATAACAAAAATTCATGATTTTTCATTAATCGATTATTTTTTTAATTTAATGGTTTCTACTATTGTGCAAGGTACTTGAGCGAAAAATGTGAAGAAGATTGTGTATCTAAGATGTATGGATTTTGTGATTCTCATTACTTATCCCCTTTAAAATCAATGGAGGACAAAGAAGAGCGATCTGACTATTTAGCACGTATTTTTGGACAAAATGAAGGAAAAAATGCTAATCAGCTTTTCTTTGCTCCGTATTATGAGAAGTAAGTGCATAGAAAACATCAATTTCACCTTAAAATGAGAATAATGCTAATATTATTTTTATTATTAATTATTTTTTCTATAGTTATCATTGGATGCTTGCATCCATTAGTCCTTGGAATGGAGTTGTGTTTTGGCTTGATCCAACTGGAGTGGAAAAGAATATCCATGAATACGTTCAACAGATCATCAATGAGTATGCATCTTTATTTTCTCTTAGCCATCATTTATTTATATTATGCAATATGAGATGCTTTGTTATGTAGCAAAACGGAAGTGTGAATTTGAAATCTGAAAATATTGGTGAAGTTTTATTGATTGCCTGCATTTGATTTTTTTGTAACACAATAGGGGAATCACAAAGTTCACCCAAAAGTATCGGACCGATGTCAAGAAATTTGATAAGAATAATCCAGAATTAAGTGGATAAAGACACAGTATGCTTTCTTTGGTTATAATATGAACTTAATTTGTTTCATAGTAGTAGCAATGATAAGTTTTGTTCTAATGCCATATATCAATTCATAGTGTTGTATTCACTTTGTTTTTGTTGACAAGCTGTTTTTGTTATAATGCCATATATCAATTCATAGTGTTGTAATATGAACTTAATTTGTGTTATACAATTCTTGTTTTGTTCTAATGCCATATATCAATTCATAGTGTTGTATTCGCATGAGATAATCATTCAATGAATTAATGTGTTGACAACAGCTTTTTGTTCTTTCCCAAATGTACGTAGTGCCCTCGTCAACCCCAAAATTCCAAGGATTGTGGATACTATGTTTGTCGCTTCATGCTTGAGACAATACAAAAAGACGACAAGTGATTCTGATAAGGTATTGTTTACATTAAATTTACTATATGAAATCCTTTTTGTATTATCATATTTTGAACATATGATGTTACGATAATATGTTGTTTATGATGTTTTTATAGTACTTCGGTGGTGCTAATACTTCCTTTCCTCAAGTAAAGATTGACAAGTTAAGAGACATGTGGATTGAATATGTGAATGAGCATAAACAAGTGGCTGATGAGGAATTGGATGATGGTATGAATGGAATTTGTTGATGTATTGTAATGAATTTATATAATGCTCAACATATATCATCTCATTTTGGAACTTTTTTAATAGAGTTGGAACTTTTAAGTTAGACTCTTCAACCAATGTAGACTCTTTGCCTTTGTATTGATTTGAGTATTATGACTTAGAACTTTGAGCAATATTAATAAAGCAAGCTTCTTGTTTGATTATTATTATTATTGTTATTGTTGTTGTTGTCGTTGTCGTTGTTATTAGCTACAGTAAAAATAAATAAATATTGATGTGGATAGGAGTGCAAAATTGGTGTTGTGTGCTGCTTCTGCTGATAGTGTGGTGCAGTGGGCTGCCAATGCCCTACTGTTGTGTGTGCGTGTTCTGGGTGCTTTGTGCAGGTGTTGTGGTTTTGTGTGTTTGCGGCGTGTTGTTGTTCTTTGATGCATGAACAATATGTGCATTGTTTGCGGCATTTTTGCGGCGTGTTGCTTCTGTTCGTCTATACTTTGGTGCGGCGTTTTGCGGACATGTATTCTTGCTTTGCTAAATGCTTCTTTGGTGTGTGAATATGTGCGGTGTTTGCGGCATTTTTACTGATGTTATTTAAGAAATTTTTTTTGCGGCATTTGCATTGTGTTTGCGGCATTTAAGAAAAGATTTACATTTTACATTCTTCTTGCTCTACGATGTTTGCATTGTGTTTGCGGATTTGCATTGTGTTTGCGGCATTTGCATTGTGTTTGCGGCATTGTGGTGCGGCGTTTGCGGCATTTTTGCGGCGTTTGCAGCATTTTTGTCGTTTGCTTGGTTTATGTTTCTTTGCCAATTTGTTGTTGTTGCCTATCCATAGTCATTTGGTATCGTGATCGATCCATAGCGAATTTCGAATCGATGAATCCTTGCAATTGTTTGCCGATCTGCACTTTTAGCTCCATGGAAGAGAAAAGCTCAACAATGGCAAGCCCGAGACACCGTCTTCTTCCTCCACGATTGCTTCTTAAGTTGCCCAAAGAAGCTTCTTTTGCCTTATGGTTCTTTGCATCCAGGACGCAAGTAATGGCCTAAAATTAGGTGAAGTTTTTCTTGTTTTTTTCTTCATAGAATGTATTAAACTTTCTACATTATGTGGGTTTATCTTTTTCTTTATTTAGTGATTCTTGGCGTATTCAACTTCCTACTGTTATGTGGGTGTTTTACATTGCGGATGTTATGTGGGTTCTTGCCTAATGTTTTAGTTAGTTGTTATTTATCTTGTGAATTCCACCTATCCGATCCAATGACTTGAATGTCATCAGTTGAAGCCGTAGTAGTCATGATGATGTAGTCTTAAACGGGATTTTTATGTTTTGTTGTTGCGGCATTTAATGTTTTGTTGGTTTATTTTTATGTTTTTATGTGTTGTTCTGTTACTAATCATTGTTGCAAGCATTTTTAATGTTTTGTTGTATTTAATTATTTTTATGTTTTGTTGTTGCTTGGTTTATATTTTGTTGTGGTGCAAATTATTTAATTAGCTTTTGTGTTTTGGATGTAGCTAGCTAGCAACAAAAATGAATGGCGAAGCAAAAAAATAATGCAGTCACGAAAAAGTTGTATTTAATTATTTTTAATATTTTTAATATTTTTAATAATTAAATTATTTAATTATTTATTTTATTTTTCTTGGGAAAAAAGTAAGAAATAATACATTTTTATTATTTAAATGAAAATAATATAACAGGAAAAAATAGATGTATTTAATTATGTATATTACAACAAAAATAGCTTAATTCAATTATATATAAAAAACTCAAAGAAAGAGACCCCCTTTTTAAAAAGTGGTCTCTAAGATACAATATAAGAAACCTCTTTTCCCAAAAAATGGTTTCTTTAATCAAACCAAAGAAACCCCTTTTTAGAAAAAAAGGGTTCCTTTAATGCTGTTCTTAAATAATTTCAGAAGTAACTAAGAAATCACTTTTTTTAAAAAGGGGTTTCTTAAGTTGAGCAAACAAACCCCCAAAAAAAAGGGGTCTCTTAATCTAAGACACCGCTGAGCTAAAGACCCCCTCTAAAGGGGTTTCTTAGGCCAATTTTAGGGGGTTTCTTTTCACAGTTTTGTAGTAGTGACAGCTTGTGTATGTGTGTGCGTATATATATTTGAATCTACTTTTTTGGTATTATTTACGGCAGAGTTGTGAAAATGATGATTGATTTTTCAGCTGGAAAGTTGCAGAAGTTTTATGTTTAGGCTAAAATCTTCTACTGTTGGTTGTGGATAATGGATATAGTTCTTTGTGGTTGATTAGTATCATGTGGTTGATAAGAAATCGTTTCCCTTGTTTGATAGAAGTTGGTGAAGGATTTAGGAGCTGTGATGGGAAGGAAAAAATCGGATAGATGGGATTAACCACGGCTATTACGCTTTTAGACCTAGATTTAGTAGCGCGGATTGTTATATCATGGCTAGTTTTCTCGGTGAAATGTTCTTAAATGTTCGTATGTCCGATGTAAAGTGAATGACACCACCACAATGGTCTCCTAGTGCGAGATCGAGTTGCGTAGCTAATTTATTTAAGTGTTTAGGGGTTCAAATTTGTAGTTCTTTTTAATTTTTCTTACGGTTTTGACTTTTAGTTTTTTTAATTTGTTTTAGTTTCTTGATTTTAAGGTTCATTTCTAGTACTCTATTTATTTGATTTTTCTTAGGATTTTCCATTTTTTATATATTTTAAATTTATCATATGATAAAATCTATTTCTGAGATCGGTCTCATGGTGAGACCAATCTACCAGTCGAACAAGAGACCTACTCAAAGTGAACACATTTTCCTAATATATGCATTGGAACCACCGATCCTTCATTTTTGTTTTGGAATACTCTATTCGAATGGAAGAATGTCGTATCATGTCGAAGAGGAGTTGCTTGGTATCGGTGTCAACATGTGAACTTTTTTAACTCAAGGCTTTAGCAGATCCGATATTCGTCCTTTGGCGGATCAAGACTCTAAAAGTTTACTGGGTTACTTCTGAAATACCCTTTTGGGTGAAGAATCCAGACTATGATCGCGTAAGTTTGGTCACTAACATTTACTTTGTTATTAGACAAGCACTCAATTCTTTTTTATGGACAGTTGTTTATTTTAATTGTTTTGTATTACCTTCTATTTTTGAAACAAGATGGGTGGCTCAACAAATGTCTTGAGATTATGTGGCCTTACCTCGACAAGGTATTGTTATCCATTCGAATCGTGACGCATATGAGTTTTTCATTGATTTTACGGATCGATTATTTCTGTTCTCTTGTAGGCAATTTGCAAGAGCGCCAAAAACATCGCTACTCCTATTATCGATGAGCAAATATCCAAATATAAAATTGAATCATTGAATTTGAAGCCTTGACGCTAGGATCTCTGCCTCCTACTTTTCAAGGTTGGTGAAGTAATTGTTATTAGTTTTGCCTAAGCTGTTTTCCGGATGCGATAACTCAAGTGCAATGCCTTCTTATGGTTTGGCAAAGGATGTTGTCTGCAAGTAAAACCGTTGGACTCTCATGGCGGGTATGAAGGTCTACCTCACCGAGGAGAAAGAGTTGATTATGGAGCCTTCCTTGAAATGGGCGGGAATCCTAATGTTGCGATTGTTGTTAGGGCATATGGAATGAAAACAACTATTCGGGTTGATACTGTTTTAACTTTAATAGATTATCTTATCATGTATATTGTATATGGATACTAAGCGAGGTGTTTTTAGATCTATTTGACTATTATTTTGTTCGAATTCGATTAATGATGAATTAAAATAAGTAATAAACATAGATTAATACATAAAATATGTTTTTGTATCTTTGCGGAGTTGTTTATAGAGACATTCTCTGTACTAAAATTTGCCCCCATTTTTTGGGCGACCTCACGTTGACTTCGGACTAAGGTTTGCAAAGGCTGATCTCATGTCAATCCTGGCACATGTACCGATTTATGCAGTACAACTCTTTAATCATTTCTTGATATCCTGGATTTGTGTTATTTTCTCTTTAGAAAAGCGGAATTCATGGTTTATGTACAAACAATAGAAAGCGAAATTGGACATATCTTTCACTAAAATGGGATTTTTTTCTTACGGATTATAGCTTATATACGCCTTTGCCTTGGTATTAAAAGCTTCCTTGCATGTAGTTCGTTAGTCGTTACAGTAGCTAATGGAGGTTACCGACATTAGAGGTGCTCATATCAGTTCTCTACTTTTTCAGATTATGGCATTGGTTTAAGAATATATATGGCGATTTAACTATTCTTCCTTGCAATCTTTGTGCAATTATTAACTCAAAAGGAAAAATAAGATAACATATCAGTGCTGAAGCCTCAAGAGACCTAAGTTTGTTTGTATTTTTACATAATATGTTGATTTATTTCTCCTCCTTGTTAGATCATTTAATTCCTAACCATTACATGAATTCCTCTTCCTCGTTTTGTGGGGCGGATGGAAAAAACTACTAGAAGTGGATAACTTTTGTGTCCATAATTTCCTCCGATATTTCTGTCCAGGTTTCTTTCAGGTGCTGGGCAGCATTTTCATTTTTCATAGGCAACTGTTTTTATATTAGTTTTTCTGTCCAGGTTTCTTTACATTTCTGTCTGTGGTTTTGGTTTTACATCCAGCTTTTTCAAGCTGTTTACATCTGTGTTTCTTTCTGCATACATTAGTTTTTATATCAATATATGGTAAACAAGAATACCAACTGTTTGACTTGTTGTAATTAATTTTTATTTAAATATATGATTGTTTTACAAGTTATTCAAATTCTCTATCTTTATTCGTTGTAGGATGAGTTTGAGGAGCAGTGCTCACAGGGCTCATTTGTTAACGAGGGTCGCAAGGATATACTATCAGCTGCAGTTGGGCGACTTGGGCGACCAGAGCACAACTCACAACTAATTCTTAACATCCCTAATTCTTTTTATTTCAGTCTCAACTCACAACTTTCAATTCTTATAATCCTGTGACCTCTTGTACTATTCATAACACAATTATGTTTTTCTTACTTCAAGTATTGTGACCTCATTGAGAGTGTTGGATGGTGCGCACACGAGTAAATCCAAGAAGGTCATTCAATGGATTTATCCCAAAGTAAGTAAAATTTCAATCCCAACTATTCTTTTACAAATAATTTTATGTGATTTTATCTTACTTGACAAATATTCTTTTACCGAATGCAATTATATTTTTTAGTGTAATAAACAAAATGGTGGTTGGGAGTGTGGATATTATGTCATGTACTGGATGCGGACCATAGTTCAGGCTGGTATTGCAGAAAATTGGGTGGAGGTAATTTTATCAAGTCAAACTAATCATATATTTTTTTTTTCTGTTTTTGTACTGAAAAGTATTTTTATAAATTATATGACAGATATTTAGCGATACTCAAGCGCTTCCTGAAGAGAGCATGAAAGAAATTCGAATGCAATGGGCGAAATATTTTTTTACCAAATTTGTTTAGATTTTTTCTATGACATACAAACGGTTGGTTCTTGTTATTCTCGAGCCGGTAAGTTCATGAAGTTAAAGGTTTCGGGACTTTTATAAGGATGTGTATTTTTATTTTGTAGTTAATTGATAATGCTTGTTGTAAACAGAGATAGTTACAAAAGTTTGATAATACATTCATTGCTTAAAAATTATGTTGGGTTGGTTTTCATTTGAGATGTTGCTGATTGTGATCAGAAAAATATGTTGGTGTAGGTTGGCCCAATTTTTTTATACAGGTGGAATTGGTCAATGTGAGACAGTGGGTGAAAAAATTAAATTCTGGGCACCATTCACATCGGTTCTGACCGTAACAACATCGGTTTTCAACCGATGTGAATTAACAGTAACAACATTGGTTTTCAACCGATGTGAATTAACAGTAACAACATCGGTTTTCAACCGATGTGAATTCATTAGAAAACCGATGTGAATTCACATCGGTTAAAACTGATGTAAATTAACATCGGTTTTAAAACCGATGTGAAAAATTGACATCGGTAGATACGACATCGGTTTTATAACCGAGGTGAATCAATTAAAAAAACCGATGTCGTATCGTGTTTTCATAGTAGTGTACTCACATGAGATGTTCTACTTACGTGCTATGTGTACCGGTACCATCAGTGATTTTCCTGCATACGAGATGTTGTCCGGATCTGTTATTAGTAGATATAGAAAATGTCCAGTGTGCTTGAATGCAGACTGCGCAAGGTATCATTGTCGGAAGGTTATCAGAATGCGTCACCGTCTATGGCTTGAGAGGATGCATGTCTGGCGTACGGATGCTGCGGAATTTGATGGGACTGAAGGTGTTGGTGATCCACCACGGGAGTGGACTGGTGGGGATATTTTGGCCGTGCTGAACGAGTATGATTATGGACAGTTGAGAAACCATCCTGATATAGTAGCGGCAACTCCTAAAAGACCGGACATGTATAAGTACTGGTCCCACAAAAGTATTTTCTTGGATCTACCTTATTGGAGTGAGTTGTTGATTAGGAACTACCTAGATGTGATGCACATAGAAAAAATATTTGTGAAAGTGTTGTCGGTACATGTGGAAGATCGTAAATCTTGTGGCTACGAGAAATATATATAGTGCGGCTACACTGGGACAAGCAGTAGATAAGGATGACGATGCAGCATATCAAGAGCCGGATACCGCTAATATTCCACCATCCTCCACAATACTACTGAATAATATTGTAGAAGGTCGAGTGGTTCGACCACATGGTGAAGAACGTGGGTTCGTAGATGTAGGTACAGATAATTTACGTACAGACTCTGATGAAGATGATGATGACGAGTTCTGACATATGCTGCCAGTTATCAACTCCGACACAGAGACAGACTCAAGTGGTGATTCTGACTACGAACCTTAGAATGACATATCTTTTGTAGAAGTTCCTTAGATATTCATTGTTGTGTGCCGCTCGAACGAATCGAAAAGGTGATATTTGTAATCGTTTTAATTTTATTATATTCATTGTTCCATTGATGGTTTTTCAAATATAAAATATTATATATATAATTAAATTCAAATATATAAAATATTATTATATAAAAATATGTATAAATATATAAAATATTATTATATAAAAATGTATAAATTAATATACAGATATATAATTATATTATATATATATATATTTATAATTAAATTCAGATATATAAAATATTATTATATAATAACAATATTAATATACATATATATAATCATATTATATATATTTATAATTAAATTTAAATATATAAAATATTATTATATAAAAACATGTATAAATATAAAATCTGTGTTTAAATGTACGAATGATAAACATGACACAGTGGCAAAATGCCATATCACCTATACAAATGGCCCGGGTTCAAACCCCGACAGCTATTGAGTTATGTTTTTTTTTTGGGGATATAAGTATAGCCGACGACAGCCGTTGCCTAAAGTCCTGGGTCTAGCCGACAGCTGTGTTGTTGTCGGCTAAAGTCCAGGTCAGGAACACGCGGGAGTCTTGTCTGCAGACTCAGCCATGTCATATTTGACATGGCCGACTAGGCTTTACCCGACGACAGCTGTCGGCTAAAGTTTAAATATCTTAGTTTTTTTATTAAATATATTTGTAATTAAATTTAAATATATAAAGTATCATTATATAAAAACCGTATAAATATATAAAATATTATTATATAAAAACTGTACAAATATATATATTTATAAAAATATAATTATAATTAAACTCAAAGAATTTAAAATATCAGTATATGTATAAATATAATAATTGTGTTTAAATTGGCAACTGAGCATGTTTTTTTTTTTTCAATTTAATTTAACCGACGGATGTCATCGGCTAAAGTCTTGGACACGCGGGTTTAGCCGACGACGCATGTTATCGTCAGCTAAATTATTTTTTTTTCTTTCTTCGGTTCTTCCTGGATAACCCTTTTTTCTTTCTGCCGTGACCTTGTTCCTGGAATCCTCGTCCCCTCCGTCCGCCGCCTTCCGTTGTCAGTCCGCCTTTTGCCGCCCGCCGCCGTCCTTCCGCCATCAGCCACGTTCCTGCCGAGCCAAGTGGTTTCGCCATCCGCCGCGTCGTTTAGCCGTCCTTCCGCCGCATGTCACCGTCCGCTGCCGCCGACCGTCCGGTACTACTATTTTTCTTAATCTGATCTAAGCAATTGGTTTGATTTAGAAGTTTGGGTTGATTTTCTGTGTGAAAGGATTTTTTGAATTTGGGTTTCTGCTGAATTCGATCCAAGTGGGTTTGGGGTTCTGTGTAAGTCCGCCTTCCTACATTTTTTGAATCTGCAAGCGTGAATAATATCAGAGATGATGAATATGAATTGATTTGCACGCTGTGCGGATAATTGATTTGCAGAGAAGAAAGTTTTGTGTCAAATTCATCTGATATGCCTATAATTTATACTTTCTTTATATTTGTAACTCCCTCTGATTTTGGAATTGGTTTATGGTTTGATTGGAAGAATTGGGAGCTGAATTCGTGTACTGCTAAGAATTGGAATTGGAAGAGTTTTCAATTTGATTTTGGAATTGGTTTAGGGTTTGATTTGTATAGTTTAAAAATATTCATGTATAAAATATTCAACTCGATGTTAATGTGTACTGTTTTGGATTCGTGTACTGCATTGAATTCGTGTACTGCATTGAGTTCGTGTACTGCTTTGATTTTGATTTGTTTAGTTAGTGTGATAATTTTTGATTTGTACAGGCTAAATGAATAAAATTAAGAGACTAGTGGGTATTAAGAAAAAGTTAGAAAACTTCGGAGTCAGAGGAGAGTTCCGCAGCTTCCAATCGTACGGATCCTGCAGGTAAGTATTTGGATAAGACTAACTCCGCATACGTGGGCTAGTAGAGAGTACTGGACTGAAGCTTAAGGATGGAAACTTGTATCCGACGGATGACGCACACACTGTCGAGATCGAGGATGACCCCCACTACTGTCGAGACGACCCAACCTCGTATGCCTCCTATACACCACATTCCCTCCCCTCCTCCTACATCTGGGAGCGGCCAAGCTACACCGAGCATGTCATCCGACGTGCCTTTCGGTCCGCCGTCGACTCTATTTATGCCCCTTATGGTACCGCCGATTTCAGGGGTCGATGAGAAAGGATTCAGTCGGCCATATAGCTTGGTTAACCCAACGGAGGCGTATGTGTTCCAGGCGTGGCCTGAGAAAATGATTTGGCGGACATGTCGGATATCTAAGACGAAGTTGTACGCGGAGCTTGCAGAACAGAATGGCGTCGTACCGAAGCCGAACCGAAAAAGAAAAAGAAGACTCGTGGCCCATCGAAGGATCTAACACTTGATGCTTATGTTAAAAAATGGCCGTCACAAAATAGCAGTAGATGAAAAGTATCGACGACCCATTTTGGCTTCTGATAATTGTACGGCATATTGTCGTAATGTTGGGTTTGTCATACGCGATAGGGTTCCGGTACTGTGGGCTGAGTGGAAGGATGTGCCACAATGTGTGAAGGATGCATTGAACAATGCTATGTCGGTAAGTTTACGTCTCAATTTCGGAAGCTGCTTTTTGTATTTAAATTTGGAAAAAATTTACTAATATATATTATATGTTAATTGTAGGTTTGGTTTGATGTTCCTTCTTTTCTACTACATACTTGGTGTGATGATGTGCAGACAATCATGTAAGTAATTTTCACAATACGTAGTTGAGTAAAAATATGTATTTGTCAAATGTTTTAGTAATTTATTTAATATAAAATAATTTGTAATCTAAAATTCACAACTTGTAAACATATAAGATAATTTGATTGATAATTTTAAACATGGTTCTAATTTACTTGTAATTATGAGTATTATAACATACACTTATAGAATTACATAAAACATTATAATATTGATTTTACATAAAAATAAAAAACTAACACATTAACATTAACATTATATAATCATACACAAATACAAATATAAAATAACTTTTAACATTATCACTAAACTTAAAGCTTAACATTCAACTGCATAATAACAACTGTACACACACAACAGATTATATGAATAAGATAATAAACAAATAACATTATTAATAAGAATAAAACAATAACACAAAATCACAATAAATAAATACATAAAATTCACAAAATACTTTACAAATATATTATACAAATAACACAATACACATTAAATTATAAATATTAATGTATTTAAACATATTGAACTGGTGATAATAATTGTTTGAGGTACAATTTAATTATGAGTTTTATGTTTGACTAATGTTTGATTATTATTTATAAATATTTGTTATAGGTACAAATCTTGGAAGAATGAGCTACACATATTTTGGTCGGCTTGGGGCAATTCCCGCGAGGCTACTCCCAAGGAGTTCAAGTATCGGGAGTACGAGTGGAGGTGGCTATGCGCACATTTTAGCGACCCGGACTATATTGTATGTAATCAGGTTCTAAATATTGTCGTAATGTTGTTGTTTAAAGATATGTAACGTGTATGAAACTTACTTGTGGTAATTTTGTTCCTTGTTAAATACATGTTTCTATGTGTAGGCGAGCAGTTCAACCAACACTGCTAATCGTAAGGGTTTGACGGAGCACCACAGCTTAGGTTCGCGGCCGTTGGCGACAGTTTCGCACGAGGCCACTTCTGATGAAAATGTGGCGAATGCCTTTGTCTACGTGACTCAGAAGGCATATCCGAACTATCCGGATAGAGTTGTAAGTTGTAAATATATCCTAACCATTTTAATAGTACTATCAGTCTTTACCTCTGAATTTTATTAATATTCGGTTGCTTTTTTTGTTCCCACTTAATTAGGAGAGAGTGGTTGAGGAGTCTGAGAGGATGCTGACAGAGATGGTGAGGGAGGAGCATCTGGATTTGGACGAGACTGGCCTCGAGTTAGCACATCTAGAGCTCGAGATGGTGAGGGTAAGGGCGCGGGCTAACATTTACCCTCCTAAAGGGAGTCATTACCGGACGCTGATGATGGGAGATGAAGGCAACAAATTATTGAAGAATACTGTAGGGTATTAGCGCAATCAAAGGGGCGACACTCAAAAGGCATATCTGGAGGAGCAATTGAGGATCGAGAGGAAACTCCGAGATGAGGAGCAAAGGAAGTCTCAAGACCAGTTCCAGAAATTCCAAGAGGAACAAAGGAAGGTTCAACAAGAGATGTTAGCTCAGCAGCAGGCCATGATGCAGTATATGATGTCATTGAGTCAGACCGTGACTCAATCGGGAATTCCGGCACCACCACCACCTCCATTCTTCAATTCACAAACACCCCCTCTTCTTCACAGCCTCGGGACGACGACATAGAAGACAGTAGTAATCCTTCTTCTATCTTTAAGAGTTTGACGGATTTATAGATGGATTTTAGTTGTCATTGTAGTAGCTCTTTTGCTGTATAAACATATTATTAATGCCGAATATTTTTTTTATTTAGACTCGTGTTCGTTAACGTTGGTGTTTATAGTGGACTTGTTGATGTTGCTATATGACATGTTGTGATTAAATTATGCTTTTCGTACATTGATGTATGTTGATTGTAATGTATGGTGATGTATTGTACATTTGGAATATCAGGTTATCTGAACAGGTTTTGGGGATCCTAAAATCTAAATATATATATTTTTTAATAGACTTTAGCAGACGGCATTTGCACAAACCGTTGGCTAAAGTTTTTATTTAAAAATAAATAAAAAAACGCCCACAACATATGAATCGTCGCCTAAAATATGTAGCATTTTTCCGACAATAACTGTGCAGTCAGTTATAACATAGAAACTTTAGTCGACAACCAGGCCCCGTCGGCTAAAATATAAAGACTTTAGCCGACAATTTCTTTGCCGTCGGCTAAAGTTTAGCCGAACAACCTCGACCGACCGACTTTTAGCCGACAACTGACTACTTTAGCAGACGATTTTTGATTTTAACCGATAATTTTTGCTGTTGGCTAAAATATGAACATTGGTAGTATTATCAAGATCAATTTATTAAAACAGAGAAAAAAAAGAGGGCTGATTAGAAGTAGCAACCAGCTAAAAAAATGCAAGAACAAATTAACAAACAAAACATTTTTACATATGAAGATCAATTTGTATATTTGTACAAAATATAAATTTGTCGTCTACACATTTTTATATTTGTACAAAATTGAGTGAAATACAATCCATATAATTTTGGAACAGCACGTAAAAATGTACAAAAGAAGATGTGAATGTACACATATTTTTTTTACTTATGAAGATCAATTTTTTTTTTTTTTTGAACAATGACTTTCATTCAAAAAAACGGCAAAATCCTCAAACCGAGGACCGCCAAAACAACCACCAATTACAACATGTATAACAGAAAAATACATCAATTATTCCACCTAATGTGTTTAAACCTCGACCTATGTTTAACCTATAAAAGCGCCAAAGATTTAACACACCCGACTACATCCTTAACTTTAGGAGACTTCCCTCTAAAAATCTTATCGTTGCGCTCTTTCCACAAAGCCCAACACGTAACCAAAACAATACCGTGAGCAATCTTCCTACCATCTTTCCCGGACCGAACTGTTTTGTAAAGCTCCAAAATATCTCGTAAGTCAAAAGCAAAAAATTGATCTATCTTGAGCCAATGACTAATCTGACTCCAGACGCCGAACGAAAAACTGCAACCCGTAAAAAGATGCATCGTGGTCTCCACATCCGTGTCGCATAAGCTGCACAAATCATTATCTACCCGAATGTTCCTTCTAGCTAACGCAGCGACCGTGGGAATTCTGTCTATCTCCGCTCGCCATGCTAAAATATTACACTTGAGGGGAACCCATGAAACCCATTTAAATTTAAAAAAAGTACCATAGCCTCTAGCTTCCCGAATTAAAAACTTCACATTAGACACAGTGAAGTGCCCATCGCAGCTACCAGACCAAGACCAAGAGTCTTGGCTAAGCCCAATAACTGATTGCACCAAATTAGAAGAAAGGATAATCCATTCTTCTACTTCCATCGCTGAAAACAACTGATCCAAAACAACAGGACACCAGCCAGCTTCTTTCCAACAATCCACTACCGAACATTTTTTATTGAGAGCTCTTTGAAAAAGATTCGGGCATTTAACTTTAATGGGCACATCGAATAACCAACTATCGGTCCAAAACCGGATGGATTTCCCGTTACCAAGCTTACCTTTGATGAAATCTTGCACCTTTTTTCACCGAATTTCATCTTCTCCACACTTTTAACAATCCCAGCCCAGCAACCTCCTACACGCGCTTTACACGGTAAAAAATTCCATCTCTCCCGACTCGTATGGCAAGACTCCACCACCCTTTTCCATAGACTCTTTTCTTCACATCTAAAACGCCAAGCCCACTTAGCCAGTAACGCCTCATTGCAATCCTTTAACCGCGAAATACCCAAGCCCCCTTTATTTTTTGGAGTCGAAACCCTATCCCACGCCACCCAATGAGTTTTTTTAATCAAATCTGACCCAGCCCAAAGAAACTTTTTCATGATTCCTTCCAGTTTATCTATGACACTCAATGGAGCCCGATAAAACGAAAAATAATAAACCGGCAAACTCTCTAGCACTGACTTAATCAAAGTGACTCGCCCCCCAATAGATAAACAATTGGCTTTCCATAAAGCTAGGCGGGCCTCAAAAATATCCACAATCTTCCTCCAATTGCCCACTTTATTCATATTAGCGCCCACCAGAATCCCCAAATATTCGAAACGAGCCAAGCCGACCCTACACCCAATAACTGAGGCCATCTCCACCACCTCTTGGCCTTCCGTGCCCAGACCAACAAGATTAGATTTATGAATGATAATTTTAAGATCGGAACAAACATCTCAAAACAGAGAAAAAGAGAAGCTGATTAGAAGCACCAACAGCTAAATAAAATGCAAGAACAAATTAAGAAACAAAACTTCGAGAAGTGAAAAATCTCAAGTCGATCCAATGCAGGCAATCAAAAGAAATAAAATTTTGAAAATTGATAAGCTAAAAGTCTAACAAAATTATGAAGATAAACCAAAAAATGACCAACAATCATGGTGGCAAGTGGAGGCATGAGATTTAAATAAAATCGATATATTTTGTGAGTGGCTCTCTATCCCCCTTTGCCAACGTCTTTGCCGACGGAAAACAGCCGTCATTAAAACGAAAAAACTGGTTTTACTAACGAAAAATTACGACGTCAATTAACTAAATTTACTAACGGATTTAGCGACGGCACGTTGGCGGGATGTTGGCGCGAACTTTAACATCAAATTTACCGACGGCATTAGAGACGGCAGAATTACTGACGACACGGTTGCATCTGGTAAATATTTTTTCTATTTTTTTATATTTCAGAATTTACTGACGTCATTACCGATGTCCAGTTGCCATTGGTAAATTCTGAAACAAATTTATCCTACATCCGAAAAATAGCACATATTTATCTGTTTATAAACCAACATCTTGTTGGGTAACATTCAATGAAGACATTGGGCCATTGGGCCTACCCGACCTCGACCGAGCCCCGATCCGACCTCGGCCCGGCCCGGACCAACAAGCTTTAATACATTTTGAACACTACAAAAAAACAACATTTACCGACGCCAAAATCCGTCGGTAAAATAAGCAGGGGCGTCGGTAAAAGAAATACCGACGCCATTACCGACGAAAGACGGACGTTGAAAAACTGATCGACGGTAAAAATTTACCGACGCCATTTCTGGGCGTTGTTAATTTGCCGACGGCTTCCCGACGACGTCGGGCAATCCCTATGCTGGCTGAAGTTGGGACAATTTTGCCGACTGATACTGACGGCAATACCGACGCCCTTGCCAACAGATTTTCCGATGCCATGCTTCCGTCGTTAGGTTAGAAATAACGACGCCGGCCCTACCGTTGTTAAAACGAAAAATGACGGCTAAAGTCGTCGGCAAATTTCGCGGGAAGACGCCCGCGAGATGGCGTCGTTAAAGACGTCGGGGATCGTCCAAATCCAAGGGGGTCGGTAACGACGTCGTTAAATGTTAAAAACACCAACGACTTTACTGGTGTCGGTAAACGGCGTCGGTAAATGCTTTTTTGTAGTAGAATTTACTGACGGCACCTTGTCGTCGGTAATTCTGATTGTTTCCTGTAGATTTTATCAACGGCACCGTACCGCCGGTAAATTACTAACGGCCGTTACCATCGGTAATCCGTTGGTAAAACCATTTCTGAATTTTGACAAGGAGAATTTATCGAGGGATGGGTCGTCGGTAAGCCGTCGGCAAATCAGCAACCGCAAATAATTTATCGGATTAAAAATATATTAAAGCTTGTATTCACCAGTTACCGGATTAAGCTCTTTTTCAGGTACCGATACCGGTACCGGATAATTTATCCAGTTCCCGGTCCGGTACCGGTTCGGTAACGGGAATCCCGGAATTCCTGTTATGGTACCGATTTTAAAAAAATCAAAATATTTCTTTTTCTACTTTTTAGATACAATTTTATGTTTTAATTGTTAAAATTATTAATAAAAAATAATATCAATTTTATAAAAAAATATATAAAGTATTATATATTAACCGATACCCGGTCCGGTACCGGTTAACCGGGTACCGGAATTACCAATAGAGGTCGGTACCGGTTAAACCGATATTCGGTACCCGGTTCCCTGTACGGTACCGGTTTGGTACCGGGAATCCCGGTTACCGAAATCCTGTTAGACACCCCTACTTTTAGCAGTTATTTATCAAACATGGAGTGGAGACAATAATGGTGCCGAAATCTGGGTTCGAGTTCGAGTTCTGGTCCGGGACCGACCCGCCGAGTCTACGGGTCGGTCAATTGGGACCCCGACCACACTCGTACATATAAAATATACGAGTCCGGGTCTTCACAGATCGACCACGAGTCTGGGTCAGGGTCCGATCTGCCGGTTCCCAGGCCTGACCCGTGAACCTTTTTTTTTTTAAAATTTGGCATCTTATTCATTTTATTGCAATATTTATGAATTTTTTGGCCATATTTTGATGCTACCGCTGTAGGCAAGACATCATTTGCCACAAGAACAATATCTACAAAATAGAATGATAATGAGGTAGATGTTAATGAAAATTAATGTTTTCTTCAATCACTCAATTGCAGCACCTTGAAGCATTTCCCTACGGGGGTGAACAATATATTTAAAACTATAGTTATATTTAACATCATTTGTTTTGTGTTTAACATTAAGAAGTGTGCCGATCACACTATCGCATATATTTTTTCGACATGCATAACATCTACGCAATGTCTAACATCTAGATGTCTCCAGTAAGGAAGATAAAAAAATATTGACCTCTTCTTCTAAATGTTTGTCGTAGCAGCCTTCTTTTTAGTTTTTCCAAATATAGTATCTATGTTCTTCACACGATCGTATACTTGCTCACCGGTCAAGGGCATCGGCGCAAGTCTATTTTCTGGGAATCCATTAAAAGCTTTTCGCGATCTACAATACGGTTGATGGCGACTGAGAAACCTCCAATGTTGAGTGTAAACTTTTTTATTTCCATGTTTCAACTGGATGTAGCTTGTGTTTCTTCACATGTAGGACATGCATGATGTCCCTTCACACTATATCCACTCAAGTTTCCATATGCAAGAAAATCATTAATCGTACAAAATAACATTGCACGCCTTGAAACTTTGCTGGCGGTAACTATCAAACACGTAAATCCCTTCATCCCACATCATTCTAAAGTCATCAATCAACGAACTTAGATAAACATCTATGTCATTTCTTGGTTGTTTTGGTCCTGAAATCATCATTGACAACATAACGTACTTCTGTTTCATACATAACCAATGAGGTAGATTGATGCAGGCCAGGACCCCCCAGTAGCAGCCCACCTGGCTAACTCACGACCCAAACGAGTATCCACCAGGCCCATTCGCTATGAAGATTAGGAAGCCCAGTTGAAGAAGTCAAGATATCCGTTGTTTTGTTTGTTATTTTCATTCTGCATGTTTCCATTATTTACTCCATGATTGAGATCATGGCTGATTTTTAGGCTAGTCCTTTACTGCACTTCTTCCTTTCATGTACTAGTATTTAAGTTGATCTTTGGTTGAAGAAAATACATCAGAAAATTGCTCCAACTTCAAACTTTCTTCGTTAGTTATTTCCAAGTTCTACATTTTTTTACAATTCTTGTTTAAGTATAAGAAAACTCCATCAAATTGGTGCTTTCATTATCGATCACTATGCCTCCCCGCCGTGACCCGTCACCTTCACCAAACGATACTTCCGCCCTCACCACCAAAATCGACCAACTTATCACCTCTTCCAACACCGCCGCCACTGACAACGATAACCGCCTGAAAGCTTTAATCACAGCCGCCACTGACACCGATACCCGCCTGAAAGCTTTAATCACTGCCACTGAAAACCTCTCCGCAAAGATATCGTTGAATTCAGACACCACTACCATGCTAGTCAATAATTTCCAACGTTTAACTTCTAATTCCAACCCGGTTCCGTCCACTGCCACCCCCACACTTACAATACCACCTTTAACAATCGGAACTTTCCACCCTGCTAACACCTCATCCACCACCACGTCCACCATACCACCAAACAGTACCCATATTCCCAACCAAACAACTTCCCCACAAATCATGCTCCAAGGCCTGACGAATTATTCCACTTCTTCATCCGCTTATACAGGCCCTCCGCTACCTCAGTTCAACGATTATAATTTTTCTAACAATAACAACCAATTCCACATGGCCAATCAAACCCCACCCTTCCAAGAACCGCCATTCTTTACTACCCATAACCCGTCAACCTTACGACAACCGATCAACATCACAGCACCACCGACTCAACCCTGTGCACCAAAAATTACGCTTCCATTATTCGATGGTACCAACCCACTTGATTGGATCTTCCAAGCCGAAATTTTTTTTAATTTTTACCACACCCCGATTGCTAATCGCACCACATATTCGGTCTTCTATTTTACCGGAGAAGCCCTTTCTTGGTACAAACACCTAGCTACAAATGAGATGCTCGGCACGTGGGAAACATTTAAACGAGAATTGGAGATTCGTTTTGGTCCGTCCTCTTATGAGAACCATGAAGCAGCCTTGTTTAAACTACGACAAACTTCCACTGTTGCTGCATATCAAACTGAATTCGAACGACTCAGTAATAGGGTTAACGGTCTGTCGGCCCAAACCCTCAAAAACTGTTTCATCTCGGGCTTACGAAAAGATATACAAAATGAGATTGCGTTACTTAAACCCTTGACTCTTCATCAAGTTTATGGGCAAGCAAAATTGCTCGAAGAAAAGCTGGCCCAAAACAAACCCAAAGTATCCTTCACCAACAAACACTCCTATTCTACTGTTACAAACCTAACAGCCACCCCCACTTCCCCTGCTAACATACAATCATCCTCCACCGTCACTCCATCACTTCCATTCGCCCGCTTAACGCCGGAAGCCATGCAACAACGCCGTAAGGACGGCTTATGTTTCCGTTGCCCAGAAAAATACACCCCCGGACACAAATGTTCCCCGCCCCAATTCCTGTTGGTCTGTGATAATGAAGACGATGATGGGCTGCCACCATCTCCCGACGAGCAACCATCCACCATTACTCATGACACTCCACATTACCTTGCTCTGTCGGATGCCGCCTTTTTTGGCCTGTATTCTACGCAAACCCTGCGCGTTACAGGTCATATTAACAAACACCCCGTTACCATATTAATTGACTGTGGTAGTACGCACAATATTGTACAACCAAGAATCGCCACTGCACTCAATCTTCAAGTGGAACCGATCCTTCCGTTCTCGGTTATGGTTGGCAACGGCCAACACATTCACTGCATGGGAGCTTGTCCCAATGTCCAGTTACAGTTAAAGAAGGCTACGTTCAATATACCATTTTACATAATTCCGGTGGAAGGTGCAGATATTGTTCTCGGTGTCGCATGGCTTGGAACACTTGGTCGCATATCGGCGGATTTTTCAATCCCAGAACTCTCATTCAAATGGAACGGTACCGAACACACCCTCACCGGCGAACCATTATCTTCCTACATCACTCCCAGTTCGGTGTCCTCTTGCATTAGAAACGACTCAGTTGCATCCTTCCACACACTTACTTACCAGCCGCTAATCACTACAACAACCAATGATCAGCACAACTCATCCTAACCCACGAATCAACAACCTGTTATCCACCTTTGCCAAACTATTTTTGAAACCAAACCACCTCCCACCCAAACGAACCAATGACCATCACATACCACTGATTACCGACAAACCCATCAATGTGAAACCATATCGCTACCCCCACTTTCAAAAGCAGATTATGACACAGCTCATCCAGGAAATGCTTCACGATGGGGTAATACGTCCTAGCCAAAGTTCATTTTCGTCACCGGTTCTTTTAGTCAAGAAAAAGGATGGTACATGGCGATTTTGTGTTGACTATAGAGCGTTAAATGCAGCTACACAAAAAGATCGCTTCCCTATTCCAACTATTGATGAACTGTTAGACGAATTACATGGTGCAACTATTTTTTCGAAAATAGATTTACGTTCCGGGTACCATCAAATACGAGTTGCAGAAGATGACATAAAAAAGACAGGTTTTCGTACCACTGATGGACACTATGAATTCGTTGTGATGCCCTTTGGCCTCACAAATGCTCCATCGACGTTCCAAGCAGCTATGAATGATTTGTTCCGTCCCGTTCTTCGGAAATTCGTATTGGTTTTTTTTGATGACATACTTGTTTATAGTACCAACGAAGAAGAACACCTCGAGCACTTGCAGTATGTTTTGGAAGCTTTGCAAAAAAATGATTTTTATGCAAAACCTTCCAAATGCACATTTGCTGCCACCTCCTTATCATTCCTGGGTCACATTATTTCTAATGAAGGTGTCGCACCAGAACAAGACAAAGTTTATGCCATACAATCCTGGCCAAAGCCTACTTCCATGACCATGTTGCGTGCATTTTTAGGGCTTATGAATTATTATCGGCGTTTTGTACGAGACTTTGCAAAGATTGCCACTCCTCTCAGTGATTTATTAAGATCTAAGGAATTCACTTGGCCTGACCAAGCTCACTCAGCATTTCTTGCTCTTAAACAGAAGATGGAACACTTGGTAACATTAGCTTTGCCAAATTTCAATGCAGAATTTGACGTCACAACCGACGCCTCCGGAACCGCGATTGGTGCCGTCTTATCACAAAACAATCGTCCCATTGCATTCTTTAGTAAGAAACTATGCCCCACAATGCAAGCTCAATCAACATACACTAAAGAACTTTATGCAATCACGGAGGCAGTAAAAAAATGGAGACAATATTTGTTGGGTCATCGGTTTCGTATCTTCACCGATCACCATAGCTTGAAGCACATTTTAACCCAAGCGATCCAAACTCCGGAGCAACAGAAATGGCTTACTAAGCTTATGGGTTACGATTTTGAAGTCCATTTTAAGCCGGGAAAAGAGAATGTGGTTGCCGACGCATTAAGCCGTGTTAATTCCTCCATTATGTTAGCTATCTCCACACCCCAAGCAACTTGGCTCAATGAGATAAAGAACTATTTTGCAACCCATATTGATGGACAGAAGCTGATCAGCTCAATTGTTGAAGACAAAGAAACTTTTCCACACCATGAAATTCGCAATGGGTTAGTTTTTGTTCACAACCGGTTACTTGTGCCTCCTCTTGCCGATGTGCAAAATAAACTGTTGGCAGAATTCCATGCATCACCACTCGGAGGCCATAGCGGTGTTACCGCAACAACGAAACGTTTAGCTGCTGACTTTTATTGGCTTGGTCTAAAGAAAGATGTGGCAACATTCATTCGAAACTGTACCATTTGCCAAACAACCAAACCACCAAACCACAAACCGTATGGTCTTTTACAACCTTTGCCGATTCCTGAAGGTCCATGGTTGGACATTTCAATGGATTTCATCACAAGCTTACCTCAATCAAAAGGAAAAGTAGCTATATGGGTGATCGTGGATCGTTTTTCAAAGTTTGCTCATTTTATTGCTCTTCCACGAGGCTATACCGCCGCCTCACTTGCAACCACGTTTTTGAAAGAAATTTATAGGTTGCATGGATTACCCAACTCAATTGTTTCCGATCGCGATCCGTTATTTTTAAGTAATTTTTGGAAGGAATTATTCAAGCAATTGAAGACAAAGCTCTTACATTCAAGCGCTTACCATCCCCAAACCGATGGGCAAACCGAAGTGGTCAACCGTTGTTTGGAGAATTATCTTAGAGCCTACGTTTTCAACGAACCAAGAAACTGGGAAAGGTACCTCTATCTTGCTGAATTTTCGTACAATACTTCGCACCATTCCACAATTGATATGACGCCATTTAAAGCCCTCTACGGACGCAATGTTAAAACAATTCATGAGTACACAAGCGGAACATCTACCACTGCTTCAATCGATCAAACGCTGGTTGAACACGCACGTTTAATCGGTGTCTTGAAAAAGGCGATATCGAAATCACAGGAACGAATGATCAAACAGGCCAATAAGAAGAGAAGTGATAAAGAATTTGCAGTCGGAGATCTTGTTTATCTTAAACTACAACCGTATCGTCAACACTCGGTTGTAGCTCGTCGATACCGGAAGCTATCAAAGCGTTACTATGGTCCTTACAAAGTATTGGAGCGCATCGGAAAAGTCGCTTATCGTTTGGACCTACCAACCGGATCTCGCATTCACCCGGTGTTTCATGTTTCACTCCTTAAGCAAAGCTATGAGACAACCACAGCATTGGAAGCGTTAGATTGGAAAGACAGCAGTGTCCCTGATTATCTTCCACAAGAAGTCTTACAATCACGAGTGAATCAATCGGGTAAAGATGAGTTTTTGATCAAATGGGAATCGAAACCGATAGAGGAAGCAACGTGGGAATCCAAGGAAACGATGGCACTCGATTATCCATTTTTTCAGCTCGACATTGAGGACAATGTCGTTTCTCAAGGGGAGGGTGATGATGCAGGCCAGGACCCCCCAGTAGCAGCCCACCTGGCTAACTCACGACCCAAACGAGTATCCACCAGGCCCATTCGCTATGAAGATTAGGAAGCCCAGTTGAAGAAGTCAAGATATCTGTTGTTTTGTTTGTTATTTTCATTCTGCATGTTTCCATTATTTACTCCATGATTGAGATCATGGCTGATTTTTAGGCTAGTCTTTTACTGCACTTCTTCCTTTCATGTACTAGTATTTAAGTTGATCTTTGGTTGAAGAAAATACATCAGAAAATTGCTCCAACTTCAAACTTTCTTCGTTAGTTATTTCCAAGTTCTACATTTTTTTACAATTCTTGTTTAAGTATAAGAAAACTCCATCATAGATTATATGTCACAAGTAAAACAGGCCAAGAGCTATGCTTGGTGCTTGAGTTACCGAACAGATTCATTCCATCTGTGAAAAGTCCAAGCCTAAGGAATCTTGCATCACTCCCGAAATCTGGAAATATATGATCTATTTTCTTCCATTGTGCAGCATCATCTGGATGACGAATTAGCCCGTCGTATTTTCTCTCATTTGCGTCCATGTGAGATTCTTTGCATCATCTCTATTAGCAAACATCGCTTGAACCTTGGAACTGTAATATCCGCAATTTTCGATTTTCGGGAAATTTATTTTTCGGCCGGAGTCCGTTTTGACGACTCGCTCATGACCGTTTCGTCATTTCGAGAATGATTAATTCTGCACTTTTTGTCATCCGAGTTCGTTTCGGTATCGTTTTGTTGAATTCCGAGCTTTTTAGCGACTTTTCCGCACTTGAGTTCGATTCTTGCGAATCTCGTCCGAAACTGTTGTTTCGAGTTTCTCGTAAGTTCATTTAATGATATTATTCATGTTGCGAGCTTTGGTTTGGTGTTTCGATCGCGTATCGTGAGTTTCGGACGTTTTGGGCCATTTTCGTAATTTCCCAAAGTTTTGGGTAATTACTTCCGTTGTCGAATTTCGAGCCTTCGGGTGGTCGGAATCGTGTGTTCTATTAGCTCTTAGATTCGTCTTTGCGAGTACTTCGTAACCGTAACTTCGATTCGTATTCAGGTTCGGGTTTCGGGGTCGTTCGGACGTAATTTTCGGCCGTCGGGAGGGGCTGCCAGGCGTGCAACACGGCCCCGAAACGGCAGCCTGCTGTGCGCCGTGTCTGCGCCGGGTCGGCCAGATCGCAGCTGCCGAGACACGGCCGAGACACACGGCTGCTGGCCGTTTGCTGCCGTGTCCGTGAACTATAAATATGGCGAAGCAGACGGGTTTTTCACCCATTTTATCACTCGTTTTCTTCCCTTCCGGTGGAACTTGCTCAATCATGGAGGCATGTTGTTATACAATGAATCCATGAAGTTTTGAGGTTCATAACATCAATTGATCATCACGTAACATCCTTCAATCCAGCGAATCAAGGCAAGTTTTCTTAAAATCTAGTTTTGGGGATTTTGTTCGATTTGTCCGTTTAATCCGTTTTAACTCAGAATAGTGATGTATTTATGATTGTTATACAATATTATGTCGAATTCCTTGCTGTTCCTCGGTTGAATCGCCGAGAATTCGTCGTTTTATTGAGTATCTTATCGACGCCTTGAAGGTGTTCGATAAAATGTCGCAAAGAGGATTCGAGCGTTCTACGATTATTCTTCCTCGTTCGTTCGTTAATTTATTGATGGTTTGACGGTTGGATTAATCGGCGGCCCCATGTATACTTTGAAAATTATTTGGAATTGGCGAGCCGGCCTTAGATTCTCAAATAAAACCTCGATGGTATTTGAAAGAGTTGTTTTAAAGTACATGTAGATATTTTGTAAAATGTTACCATCGTTGATTTTCATGTAGTGTTGGGGGGGATTTTCCAAAATGATTTTTAACGTATTGTTGTATTTTCAGATAATTCGAGTACATGATTTTCAAAAATCTTTCACATCATAAAAATATTTTATTTCAAAAACCAATACGATTTTTATATTCAAAAATATATATTGAAAGATAAAAAAATCTCACTCGATGTAAACTTCAAACTCGAATTTGAGAAAGTTTCCTGTATTGATTAAAGTATGTACGAATGGTTTGATGACCTTGCGTGGCTACCTTGTTGTTATTAACGTAATGCTGGTGTGTAGTGGCGTGGTGATTTTGACAATGCCGGTTGCACAGAAAATATTATTTAGCCAATGATTTCAAAATGAGACGGTTAAAGTCTGTTGTTTAAAAGTTTTGATGAAGCAACCTGAGGTACAAAAAATACTTTAAAGTTTTACTTTGAAGAGCACACAAATCCAAAGATTTTCAAATGATATCATTTAAAAGAATACCTCGTGGATTTTCTTATCGAGTTGTTAGTAGTTACCTTATGTGATATTGTCGTGCTGAGTTGATACTTTAGCATGTTATTTTTGCGAAGTTGTGGCATCGTATCGAGTGAGAATCCGCTTAGTATGCCGAGGGACAGAGGATGCAGTCGTGACCACGATACTAATGGCCATGAAGATCGGATGTGGACCAAGATGATATGGTCGGGAAGGTTGCTATTACAGCACTTCGTTCTCGTTGTTTAGGTTTCGGGACGAAACCTCTTTTAAAGGTGATATGATGTAATACCCGCATTTTTCTTTCTTTCTCTTCTGTTTCGTCCAATCGTATCGACTCGACTGTGTTCGTTGATGCTTCTGACACAGTGTTGTTTCTCACCTTTGTCATTCGAGCGAGTTCTGATATTGTCCCAAATTGAGCTATATATCGTTGTGACCTTTTCAAGTTCGGAAAATTAGTCTCGTTTTCGATCTTCCAACCCTTGGGCGGTGGAATTCCGTATTTGTTCAGCGATTGGCTCGCGTTTTGATTGATGTACCGTGGGGTTGGTCAATCGTATTGATTTTCGTCCGTTGTGTTTTGTGTTTGTTCGGATAATTGACTTGATTGTATTATCCAGTTGATGACGCTTGTCACTTGTTGGTTTTATTATATTCCTTACGGCGACGTTGTGTTGGTCGTCGTGGAGCGTGTTTTCACACCGCATATTCCGTTGCGTTGTTTGTAACATTTCGCCGTTGGGCGTTAGTTATGCATTTCTTGCGTATCTCGTTGAGTTTTTCTGGCAGGATATTGCTTCTCCCTACTTGTTTTAAGTTTCGGGACGAAACTTCTTTTAAGGAGGGTAGAATGTAATATCCGCAATTTTCGATTTTCGGGAAATTTCTTTTTCGGCCGGAGTCCGTTTTGACGACTCGCTCATGACCGTTTCGTCATTTCGAGAATGATTAATTCTGCACTTTTGTCATCCGAGTTCGTTTGGTATCGTTTTGTTGAATTCCGAGCTTTTAGCGACTTTTCCGCACTTGAGTTCGATTCTTGCGAATCTCGTCCGAAACTGTTGTTTCGAGTTTCTCGTAAGTTCATTTAATGATATTATTCATGTTGCGAGCTTTGGTTTGGTGTTTCGATCGCGTATCGTGAGTTTCGGACGTTTTGGGCCATTTTCGTAATTTCCCAAAGTTTTGGGTAATTACTTCCGTTGTCGAATTCCGAGCCTTCGGGTGGTCGGAATCGTGTGTTCTATTAGCTCTTAGATTCGTCTTTGCGAGTACTTCGTAACCGTAACTTCGATTCGTATTCAGTTCGGGTTTCGGGTCGTTCGGACGTAATTTTCGTCGGGAGGGGCTGCCAGCCTGTGCAACACGGCCCCGAAACGGCCTGCAGGCGCCGTGTCCTGCGCTGGTCGGCCAGACTGCAGCTGCCGAGACACGGCCGAGACACACGGCGCTGCTCGGGCCGCTTGTGCGCCGTGTCCGGCAGCCTATAAATATGGCGTAATGACGGGTTTTTCACCCATTTTATCACTCGTTTTCTTCCCTTCCGCGGTGGAACTTGCTCAATCATGGAGGCATGTTGTTATACAATGAATCCATGAAGTTTTGAGGTTCATAACATCAATTGATCATCACGTAACATCCTTCAATCCAAATAATCAAGGCAAGTTTTCTTAAAATCTAGTTTTGGGGATTTTGTTCGATTTGTCCGTTTAATCCGTTTTAACTCAGAATAGTGATGTATTTATGATTGTTAAACAATATTATGTCGAATTCCTTGCTGTTCCTCGGTTGAATCGCCGAGGATTCGTCGTTTTATTGAGTATCTTATCGACGCCTTGAAGGTGTTCGATAAAATGTCGCAAAGAGGATTCGAGCGTTCTACGATTATTCTTCCTCGTTCGTTCGTTAATTTATTGATGGTATGATGTTAGGGTCAGATTTCTCGCAAAGAATTCGAGTCGGAACCCTTCCGTTCGTCGTTTTCTTCAAGCTTTTCGATCGTGGGTGTATTCGTTGTCTTCGCCGGAGAATCGTAGGTGTTCGAGGTGTCCCGACTGATCCGTGATTGTGGGAGTGTCCAGCATCGATTATCGAGGCAAGTATCTTGCCCATACATTACGTGTTTTGTGGATATTATGGTTGTTAATCGTCGATATGTGCTAAATAAGTATTAATAACCTTTTTTCAAAAGAATCGGAATATTTACCATCATGCTTTTTGTAAAGGTGACCCGTGTGTGTCGGGAATTAATGTGCTTAGTTGAATATGTGAGCTAGTGTCGAGTATAGAATTACCTTACCTTCTTGTGATGTCATTGTGTATGATTATGTCGTTGGTAAATGTAAAGTGTAATTCTTTTGTCAAATTATGTGCTTGGAGTCACGTGTTTATGGATGAATATGTGAGTTTGTGTGATATTAGTTGTGTCGTTCGGTGCTGTTGAAATCTTGTGCTTCCTTGTGAATCGTATCATTACTTGGTCGTGAGTATATGTTGGATGAACTGGCCATTCTAGTAAGGTACCTCGACTATATATACTGTGATTGACCTTCGAGGCTTGTGGTTTGCAACTGTGATTTTGGAACGTGTGTGTGTGTGTTGTTCCTTTCACCCGGAGTGTCCGACGGGATGTCTGGGGGTCGATACTAAGGGGTACGGCCACGGAAGTGGACTTGGGTGCGTGTGTGGATGAACTTCCACCCGGAGTGTCCGACGGGATGTCTGGGGGTCGATACTAAGGGGTACGGCCGCGGAAGTGGTTTCCCACCCGGAGTGTCCGACGGGATGTCTGGGGGTCGATACTAAGGGGTACGGCCGCGGGTTACCAGTTGTGGTTTTCATCTTGAGGATGACGTTGATGTTTTCGTTAATTGTGATATTGTCCGGAGTATCACAATGCTTTGTGCTTGGGGTTGAGAGACATTATATATCGAGTCTTGGTGCTTGGCTAGAATGGCATAGGATTAATGTGTTATGTGTAATGTGACCTTGTAAGTGAATTGAAGTGGATGATCGGGTCGTGGACCCTGTGTTTTGTGATCGGAATGGTTGGGTCGTGGACCCCGTGTTTTGTTAAACGGATTTGTATTTTGAAAAAATGAACTTTGGGGTCATGTGACCCTAAATGGCTTTCGAGGAATTAAGAACATTTTCAATTTCGATGTTTTCAAAACTCCCGAGATTTGGAAATGTTTTCACAATGCTTACTTGCTTCGTCGCTTTCAAGACTTGAACTATTTTTAACTAAATATATCTCGGGAAGTTTTTCGTTATATTCTCGGAATGTGTTGTGTATGGCTCGTATTTGCACTTTATACTTGCACTAGCGAAACAAAGGAGTTTGCTAACCCCAGTAATCGGGGTGGAAATCAGATTGTGTCCGTGTACATGCAGGTTTTCGGGAGCAAGATACAGGATCGGCACGAGGGATGATGAAAGACGAATGATACTAATCACACGAAGGCCGCTTTTGGGTTCGATTAGTCGAGTCCATTGTATTGTCTTTTCCGCTGTCTTATTGTTCGTTGTTGCAAGTATTTTACCCTTGTGTGGGTATGAGTCTGGATGAGTTTATGTATTTTGATTTTTAAGTCAGTGACGAAAGACCAAATCGGTCTATTGGTCTGTTATTTTGATTCGTCGGTATGTAATGTAATGTGTTGTTTTGATGTCTAGCCTGGTGGATCCTCACGGAGAGGTGCATGGCGTGTAATATTCCGGTTTGATGCGGGGTGTTACATTTATGGTATCGGAGCTTAGGTTGCGGAAACCTAGGCTGTCGGGTCCAGTCGTGTATTGTTGGGTCTTGTCTTGTCAGATTGAGTCTGACTGATGTCGTGTCGCGACGCTTCGTCTGGGATGTCGGCCGTGATTAGTATCAAGGTGCAGCCATCATCTTCGTGCGATCTGTGGATGTAAGTCTCCCTACTACATGTTGTACCACGAGCTATACGAGCCTGTATGATTCTGTGTTATGTAGTAGTATTTGAAGGTGCATCGTGAGTAAGTGACATATATTTGTTAATTCCCGTTTTGTGCTAGAATGAAGAATGATATGGCCAAATGTATCCTTGTATGAACTGTTTTCCTTGCAAGAGCAACAACCTTGGAATTTTTTTTAGTTTCGAAGGCTTCCTGGGAGCCACGTAAATTTTTAAAATGTTCTCCAAGGGATGAAATATTTTGATTTTTTGTATGATGACCTCAAGTTCGAAAATTTTTAGACTTCAAACTACCGATATTTCATTTTCATCTCATACTATAAGTTTTCAAAACACGAGTTTTGAACTCAAATGAGTTCTACAAAATATACTCAAGACGTGATCCTTGCTTTTAACTTTTCGGTTTTGAATGACAATTGCCTTTTGATGGTTGCTCATGATGTGTTGTAATTATGTGAATCGATGGCTTTGGGATTCGAATATTGTTGTTGTTTAATTGTGACCTTCGATTCCAGTAATGTCGTATATATGTTCGTAATCATGTTACTAAAATAGAACCGTTAGCGCACGCTAAGTGTAAGGCTAGCGCGCTCTAATGCAGCATGGGTAGCGCACGCTAAATATGTGTTGTAGCGAGCGTTAGTCAGTCTGGGCAGAGGCTATGGAACCGCATTATATCCGTTAGGTCTAACTTGTGCGGCCAATCACCTGTAGTTGTATTTTCTACGTGGTGTCTAGTGATAACAACTGTTGTGCGTGAATGTGTGTTAAGACTTTTCGTATTGCTAGGTGATATTTGATTGTGTTTGATGAATTGATAAATTATGTCTGCTCTGTGTGTGTTCAAAAACACTTTCCTGGAAACTTCACAAGTTTTGACGGTTGGATTAATCGGCGGCCCCATGTATACTTTGAAAATTATTTGGAATTGGCGAGCCGGCCTTAGATTTTCAAATAAAACCTCGATGGTATTTGAAAGAGTTGTTTTAAAGTACATGTAGATATTTTGTAAAATGTTACCATCGTTGATTTTCATGTAGTGTTGGGGGGGATTTTCCAAAATGATTTTTAACGTATTGTTGTATTTTTAGATAATTCGAGTACATGATTTTCAAAAATCTTTCACATCATAAAAATATTTTATTTCAAAAACCAATACGATTTTTATATTCAAAAATATATGTTGAAAGATAAAAAAATCTCACTCGATGTAAACTTCAAACTCGAATTTGAGAAAGTTTCCTGTATTGATTAAAGTATGTACGAATGGTTTGATGACCTTGCGTGGCTACCTTGTTGTTATTAACGTAATGCTGGTGTGTAGTGGCGTGATGATTTTGACAATGCCGGTTGTACGTAAAATATTATTTAGCCAATGATTTATAATTGAGACGGTTATAGTCTGTTGTTTAAAAGTTTTGATGAAGCAACCTGAGGTACAAAAATACTTTAAAGTTTTACTTTGAAGAGCACACAAATCCAAAGATTTTCAAATGATATCATTTAAAAGAATACCTCGTGGATTTTCTTATCGAGTTGTTAGTAGTTACCTTATGTGATATTGTCGTCCGAGTTGATACTTTAGCATGTTATTTTTGCGAAGTTGTGGCATCGTATCGAGTGAGAATCCGCTTAGTATGCCGAGGGACAGAGGATGCAGTCGTGACCACGATACTAATGGCCATGAAGATCGGATGTGGACCAAGATGATATGGTCGGGAAGGTTGCTATTAAAGACTTCGTTCTCGTTGTTTAGGTTTCGGACGAAACCTCTTTTAAAGGTGATATGATGTAATACCCGCATTTTTCTTTCTTTCTCTTCTGTTTCGTCCAATCGTATCGACTGACCGTGTTCGTTGATGCTTCGACACAGTGTTGTTTCTCACCTTTGTCATTCGAGCGAGTTCGATATTGTCCCAAATTGAGCTATATATCGTTGTGACCTTTTCAAGTTCGGAAAATTAGTCTCGTTTTCGATCTTCCAACCCTTGGGCGGTGGAATTCCGTATTTGTTCAGCGATTGGCTCGCGTTTTGATTGATGTACCTTGGGGTTGGTCAATCGTATTGATTTTCGTCCGTTGTGTTTTGTGTTTGTTCGGATAATTGACTTGATTGTATTATCCAGTTGATGACGCTTGTCACTTGTTGGTTTTATTATATTCCTTACGGCGACGTTGTGTTGGTCGTCGTGGAGCGTGTTTTCACACCGCATATTCCGTTGCGTTGTTTGTAACATTTCGCCGTTGGGCGTTAGTTATGCATTTCTTGCGTATCTCGTTGAGTTTTTACGGCAGATATTGCTTCTCCTACTTGTTTTAAGTTTCGGACGAAACTTCTTTTAAGGAGGGTAGAATGTAATATCCGCAATTTTCGATTTTCGAAATTTCTTTTTCGCGGAGTCCATTTTGACGACTCGCTCATGACCGTTTCGTCATTTCGAGAATGATTAATTCTGCACTTTTTGTCATCCGAGTTCGTTTCGTATCGTTTTGTTGAATTCCGAGCTTTTAGCGACTTTTCCGCACTTGAGTTCGATTCTTGCGAATCTCGTCCGAAATGTTGTTTCGAGTTTCTCGTAAGTTCATTTAATGATATTATTCATGTTGCGAGCTTTGGTTTGGTGTTTCGATCGCGTATCGTGAGTTTCGGACGTTTTGGGCCATTTTCGTAATTTCCCAAAGTTTTGGGTAATTACTTCCGTTGTCGAATTCCGAGCCTTCGGTGGTCGGAATCGTGTGTTCTATTAGCTCTTAGATTCGTCTTTGCGAGTACTTCGTAATCAGAATTTCGATTCGTATTCGTGTTCGGGTTTCGGTCGTTCGGACGTAATTTTCGGCCGTCGGGAGGGGCCTCGCCTGTGCTCGTGCAACACGGCCCGAAACGGCCCTCACAGGCGCCGTGTCTGCGCCGGGTCGGCCAGATCGCAGCCTACCGAGACACGGCCGAGACACACGGCGCTGCTCGGCCGTTTGTCGCGCCGTGTCCGGCAGCCTATAAATATGGCGTAATGCACGGGTTTTTCACCCATTTTATCACTCGTTTTCTTCCCTTCCGCGGCTGGAACTTGCTCAATCATGGAGGCATGTTGTTATACAATGAATCCATGAAGTTTTGAGGTTCATAACATCAATTGATCATCACGTAACATCCTTCAATCCAGCGAATCAAGGCAAGTTTTCTTAAAATCTAGTTTTGGGGATTTTGTTCGATTTGTCCGTTTAATCCGTTTTAACTCAGAATAGTGATGTATTTATGATTGTTAAACAATATTATGTCGAATTCCTTGCTGTTCCTCGGTTGAATCGCCGAGGATTCGTCGTTTTATTGAGTATCTTATCGACGCCTTGAAGGTGTTCGATAAAATGTCGCAAAGAGGATTCGAGCGTTCTACGATTATTCTTCCTCGTTCGTTCGTTAATTTATTGATGGTATGATGTTAGGGTCAGATTTCTCGCAAAGAATTCGAGTCGGAACCCTTCCGTTCGCCGTTTTCTTCAAGCTTTTCGATCGTGGGTGTATTCATTGTCTTCGCCGGAGAATCGTAGGTGTTCGAGGTGTCCCGACTGATCCGTGATTGTGGGAGTGTCCAGCATCGATTATCGAGGCAAGTATCTTGCCCATACATTACGTGTTTTGTGGATATTATGGTTGTTAATCGTCGATATGTGCTAAATAAGTATTAATAACCTTTTTTCAAAAGAATCGGAATATTTACCATCATGCTTTTTGTAAAGGTGACCCGTGTGTGTCGGGAATTAATGTGCTTAGTTGAATATGTGAGCTAGTGTCGAGTATAGAATTACCTTACCTTCTTGTGATGTCATTGTGTATGATTATGTCGTTGGTAAATGTAAAGTGTAATTCTTTTGTCAAATTATGTGCTTGGAGTCACGTGTTTATGGATGAATATGTGAGTTTGTGTGATATTAGTTGTGTCGTTCGGTGCTGTTGAAATCTTGTGCTTCCTTGTGAATCGTATCATTACTTGGTCGTGAGTATATGTTGGATGAACTGCCATTCTAGTAAGGTACCTCGACTATATACCGTGATTGACCTTCGAGGCTTGTGGTTTGCAATCGTGATTTTGGAACGTGTGTGTGTGTTGTTCCTTCCACCGGAGTGTCCGACGGGATGTCCGGGGTCGATACTAAGGGTACGGCCACGGAAGTGGACTTGGGTGCGTGTGTGGATGAACTTCCACCGGAGTGTCCGACGGGATGTCTGGGGTCGATACTTGGGGTACGGCCGCTGAAGTGGTTTCCACCGGAGTGTCCGACGGATGTCCGGGGTCGATACTAAGGGGTACGGCCGCGGGTTACCATTGTGGTTTTCATCTTGAGGATGACGTTGATGTTTTCGTTAATTGTGATATTGTCCGAGTATCACAATGCTTTGTGCTTGGGGTTGAGAGACATTATATATCGAGTCTTGGTGCTTGGCTAGAATGGCATAGGATTAATGTGTTATGTGTAATGTGACCTTGTAAGTGAATTGAAGTGGATGATCGGGTCGTGGACCCTGTGTTTTGTGATCGAATGGTTGGGTCGTGGACCCCGTGTTTTGTTAAACGGATTTGTATTTTGAAAAAAAATGAACTTTGGGGCTGTGACCCTAAATGGCTTTCGAGGAATTAAGAACATTTTCAATTTCTGATGTTTTCAAAACTCCCGAGATTTGGAAATGTTTTCACAATGCTTACTTGCTTCGTTTCTGCTTTCAAGACTTGAACTATTTTTAACTAAATATATCTCGGGAAGTCTTTCGTTATATTCTCGGAATGTGTTGTGTATGGCTCGTATTTGCACTTTATACTTGCACTAGCGAAACAGTGGAGTTTGCTAACCCCCGAGTAATCGGGGTGGAAATCAGATTGTGTCCAGTACATGCAGGTTTTCGGGAGCAAGATACAGGATCGGCACGAGGGATGATGAAAGACGAATGATACTAATCACACGAAGGCCGCTTTGGGTTCAGTTAGTGAGTCCATTGTATTGTCTTTTCCATTGTCTTATTGTTCGTTGTTGCAAGTATTTTACCCTTGTGTGGGTATGAGTCGGATGAGTTTATGTATTTTGATTTTTAAGTCGGTGACGAAAGACCAAATCGTCTATTGGTCTCATTATTTTGATTCGCTCGGTATGTAATGTAATGTGTTGTTTTGATGTCTAGCTGGTGGATCCTCACGGAGAGGGTCTCACGGCGTGTAATATTCCCGGTTTGATCTGGGGGTGTTACATTTATGGTATCGGAGCTTAGGTTGCGGAAACCTAGGCTGTCGGGTCCAGTCGTGTATTGTTGGGTCTTGTCTTGTCAGATTGAGTCTGACTGATGTCGTGTCGCGACGCTTCGTCTGGGATGTCGGCCGTGATTAGTATCAAGGTGCAGCCATCATCTTCGTGCGATCTGTGGATGTAAGTCTCCCTACTACATGTTGTACCACGAGCTATACGAGCCTGTATGATTCTGTGTTATGTAGTAGTATTTGAAGGTGCATCGTGAGTAAGTGACATATATTTGTTAATTCCCGTTTTGTGCTAGAATGAAGAATGATATGGCCAAATGTATCCTTGTATGAACTGTTTTCCTTGCAAGAGCAACAACCTTGGAATTTTTTTTAGTTTCGAAGGCTTCCTGGGAGCCACGTAAATTTTTAAAATGTTCTCCAAGGGATGAAATATTTTGATTTTTTGTATGATGACCTCAAGTTCGAAAATTTTTAGACTTCAAACTACCGATATTTCATTTTCATCTCATACTATAAGTTTTCAAAACACGAGTTTTGAACTCAAATGAGTTCTACAAAATATACTCAAGACGTGATCCTTGCTTTTAACTTTTCGGTTTTGAATGACAATTGCCTTTTGATGGTTGCTCATGATGTGTTGTAATTATGTGAATCGATGGCTTTGGGATTCAAATATTGTTGTTGTTTAATTGTGACCTTCGATTCCAGTAATGTCGTATATATGTTCGTAATCATGTTACTAAAATAGAACCGTTAGCGCACGCTAAGTGTAAGGCTAGCGCGCGCTAATGCAGCATGGGTAGCGCACGCTAAATATGTGTTGTAGCGAGCGTTAGTCAGTCTGGGCAGAGGCTATGGAACCGCATTATATCCGTTAGGTCTAACTTGTGCGGCCAATCACCTGTAGTTGTATTCTCTACGTGGTGTCTAGTGATAACAACTGTTGTGCGTGAATGTGTGTTAAGACTTTTCGTATTGCTAGGTGATATTTGATTGTGTTTGATGAATTGATAAATTATGTCTGCTGTGTGTGTTCAAAAACACTTTCCTGGAAACTTCACAAGTTTTGACGGTTGGATTAATCGGCGGCCCCATGTATACTTTGAAAATTATTTGGAATTGGCGAGCCGGCCTTAGATTCTCAAATAAAACCTCGATGGTATTTGAAAGAGTTGTTTTAAAGTACATGTAGATATTTTGTAAAATGTTACCATCGTTGATTTTCATGTAGTGTTGGGGGGGATTTTCCAAAATGATTTTTAACGTATTGTTGTATTTTCAGATAATTCGAGTACATGATTTTCAAAAATCTTTCACATCATAAAAATATTTTATTTCAAAAACCAATACGATTTTTATATTCAAAAATATATGTTGAAAGATAAAAAAATCTCACTCGATGTAAACTTCAAACTCGAATTTGAGAAAGTTTCCTGTATTGATTAAAGTATGTACGAATGGTTTGATGACCTTGCGTGGCTACCTTGTTGTTATTAACGTAATGCTGGTGTGTAGTGGCGTGATGATTTTGACAATGCCGGTTGCACAGAAAATATTATTTAGCCAATGATTTCAAAATGAGACGGTTAAAGTCTGTTGTTTAAAAGTTTTGATGAAGCAACCTGAGGTACAAAAATACTTTAAAGTTTTACTTTGAAGAGCACACAAATCCAAAGATTTTCAAATGATATCATTTAAAAGAATACCTCGTGGATTTTCTTATCGAGTTGTTAGTAGTTACCTTATGTGATATTGTCGTGCTGAGTTGATACTTTAGCATGTTATTTTTGCGAAGTTGTGGCATCGTATCGAGTGAGAATCCGCTTAGTATGCCGAGGGACAGAGGATGCAGTCGTGACCACGATACTAATGGCCATGAAGATCGGATGTGGACCAAGATGATATGGTCGGGAAGGTTGCTATTCCAGCACTTCGTTCTCGTTGTTTAGGTTTCGGGACGAAACCTCTTTTAAAGGTGATATGATGTAATACCCGCATTTTTCTTTCTTTCTCTTCTGTTTCGTCCAATCGTATCGACTCGACTGTGTTCGTTGATGCTTCGACACAGTGTTGTTTCTCACCTTTGTCATTCGAGCGAGTTACGATATTGTCCCAAATTGAGCTATATATCGTTGTGACCTTTTCAAGTTCGGAAAATTAGTCTCGTTTTCGATCTTCCAACCCTTGGCGGTGGAATTCCGTATTTGTTCGGCCGATTGGCTCGCGTTTTGATTGATGTACCGTGGGGTTGGTCAATCGTATTGATTTTCGTCCGTTGTGTTTTGTGTTTGTTCGGATAATTGACTTGATTGTATTATCCAGTTGATGACGCTTGTCACTTGTTGGTTTTATTATATTCCTTACGGCGACGTTGTGTTGGTCGTCGTGGAGCGTGTTTTCACACCGCATATTCCGTTGCGTTGTTTGTAACATTTCGCCGTTGGGCGTTAGTTATGCATTTCTTGCGTATCTCGTTGAGTTTTTCGGCAGATATTGCTTCTCCTACTTGTTTTAAGTTTCGGACGAAACTTCTTTTAAGGAGGTAGAATGTAATATCCGCAATTTTCGATTTTCGAAATATCTTTTCGGCGAGTCCGTTTTGACGACTCGCTCATGACCGCTTCGTCATTTGAGAATGATTAATTCTGCACTTTTTGTCATCCGAGTTCGTTTGTATCGTTTTGTTGAATTCCGAGCTTTTAGCGACTTTTCCGCACTTGAGTTCGATTCTTGCGAATCTCGTCAAATCGTTGTTTGAGTTTCTCGTAAGTTCATTTAATGATATTATTCATGTTGCGAGCTTTGGTTTGGTGTTTCGATCGCGTATCGTGAGTTTCGGACGTTTTGGGCCATTTTCGTAATTTCCCAAAGTTTTGGGTAATTACTTCCGTTGTCGAATTCCGAGCCTTCGGGTGGTCGGAATCGTGTGTTCTATTAGCTCTTAGATTCGTCTTTGCGAGTACTTCGTAACCGTAACCCGATTCGTATTCGTGTTCGGGTTTGGGGTCGTTCGGACGTAATTTTGGTGTCGAGAGGGGCTGCCAGTGCCTGTGCAACACGGCCCCGAAACGGCCTGGCAGGCGCCGTGTCTGCGCCGGGTCGGCCAGATCGGCAGCCTGCGAGACACGGCCGAGACACACGCTGCAGGCCGTTTCTTGCGCCGTGTCCGGCGAGCTATAAATATGGCGAATGCAGACGGGTTTTTCACCCATTTTATCACTCGTTTTCTTCCTTCCGGTGGAACTTGCTCAATCATGGAGGCATGTTGTTATACAATGAATCCATGAAGTTTTGAGGTTCATAACATCAATTGATCATCACGTAACATCCTTCAATCCAAATAATCAAGGCAAGTTTTCTTAAAATCTAGTTTTGGGGATTTTGTTCGATTTGTCCGTTTAATCCGCTTTAACTCGAATAGTGATGTATTTATGATTGTTAAACAATATTATGTCGAATTCCTTGCTGTTCCTCGGTTGAATCGCCGAGGATTCGCTGCTTTATTGAGTATCTTATCGACGCCTTGAAGGTGTTCGATAAAATGTCGCAAAGAGGATTCGAGCGTTCTACGATTATTCTTCCTCGTTCGCTCGTTAATTTATTGATGGTATGATGTTAGGGTCAGATTTCTCGCAAAGAATTCGAGTCGGAACCCTTCCGCTCGTCGCTTTCTTCAAGCTTTTCGATCGTGGGTGTATTCGTTGTCTTCACGAGAATCGTAGGTGTTCGAGGTGTCCCGACTGATCCGTGATTGTGGGAGTGTCCGGATCGATTATCGAGGCAAGTATCTTGCCCATACATTACGTGTTTTGTGGATATTATGGTTGTTAATCGTCGATATGTGCTAAATAAGTATTAATAACCTTTTTTCAAAAGAATCGGAATATTTACCATCATGCTTTTTGTAAAGGTGACCCGTGTGTGTCGGGAATTAATGTGCTTAGTTGAATATGTGAGCTAGTGTCGAGTATAGAATTACCTTACCTTCTTGTGATGTCATTGCGTATGATTATGTCGTTGGTAAATGTAAAGTGTAATTCTTTTGTCAAATTATGTGCTTGGAGTCACGTGTTTATGGATGAATATGTGAGTTTGTGTGATATTAGTTGTGTCGTTCGGTGCTGTTGAAATCTTGTGCTTCCTTGTGAATCGTATCATTACTTGGTCGTGAGTATATGTTGGATGAACTGGCCATTCTAGTAAGGTACCTCGACTATATACCGTGATTGACCTTCGAGGCTTGTGGTTTGAAAATGTGATTTTGGAAAGTGTGTGTGTGTGTTGTTCCTTCCACCCGGAGTGTAAGACGGGATGTCTGGGGGTCGATACTAAGGGGTAAGGCCACTGAATTTGACTTGGGTGCTTGTGTGGATGAACTTCCACCGGAGTGTCCGACGGGATGTCCGGGGTCGATACTAAGGGGTACGGCCGCGGAAGTGGTTTCACCCGGAGTGTCCGACGGGATGTCTGGGGGTCGATACTAAGGGGTACGGCCGCGGGTTACCAGTTGTGGTTTTCATCTTGAGGATGACGTTGATGTTTTCGTTAATTGTGATATTGTCCGGAGTATCACAATGCTTTGTGCTTGGGGTTGAGAGACATTATATATCGAGTCTTGGTGCTTGGCTAGAATGGCATAGGATTAATGTGTTATGTGTAATGTGACCTTGTAAGTGAATTGAAGTGGATGATCGGGTCGTGGACCCTGTGTTTTGTGACCGGAATGGTTGGGTCGTGGACCCCGTGTTTTGTTAAACGGATTTGTATTTTGAAAAAAATGAACTTTGGGGCTGTGACCCTAAATGGCTTTCGAGGAATTAAGAACATTTTCAATTTCTGATGTTTTCAAAACTCCCGAGATTTGGAAATGTTTTCACAATGCTTACTTGCTTCGTTTCTGCTTTCAAGACTTGAACTATTTTTAACTAAATATATCTCGGGAAGTCTTTCGTTATATTCTCGGAATGTGTTGTGTATGGCTCGTATTTGCACTTTATACTTGCACTAGCGAAACAGTGGAGTTTTGCTAACCCCCGAGTAATCGGGGGGTGGATATCTATATTGTGTCCAGGTACATGCAGGTTTTCGGGAGCAAGATACAGGATCGGCACGAGGGATGATGAAAGACGAATGATACTAATCACACGAAGGCCAGTTTTGGGTTCAGTTAGTCGGAGTCCATTGTATTGTCTTTTTCGCTGTCTTATTGTTCGTTGTTGCAAGTATTTTACCCTTGTGTGGGTATGAGTCTGGATGAGTTTATGTATTTTGATTTTTAAGTCAGTGACGAAAGACCAAATCGGTCTATTGGTCTGTTATTTTGATTCGTCGGTATGTAATGTAATGTGTTGTTTTGATGTCTAGCCTGGTGGATCCTCACGGAGAGGGTCTGCGGCGTGTAATATTCCCGGTTTGATCTGGGGGTGTTACAGGAACAATCGGAAGATATCATAACACCTTCGCGGGAGGTCCTTGTTGTGTGTTCTCTTCATCATTCTTCACTTTGTATCGTGATACCCCACACCTAGGACACTTATGCAATTCTTTAAACTCTTTTCTGTACAGTATGCAGTCATTGGGACAAGCGTGTATTTTTTATACTCAATACCCATCGGACACAAAACCTTCTTCACCTCATAGGTACGCTTAGGCAATGTATTGCCTTTGGTATCATCTCATTCATCGACTGGAGCAATTCGGTAAAACTTTTGTCACTCCACCCATTTATTGCCTTCAAATTAACCAGCTTCAACATGGCAGATAGTCGTGTGAAATTTTCACACCCCAGATACAATAGAGTCTCTGAATCACTTTTCAACGCATCATACACATGAGCTCTTTATAATTCTTGTCCGACATCACGAATCATTTCTTCAAATTGATCACCATCTATATCTACATGAGAGTTTCCAGTTGGAACATCTACTATTTCGCCATGCCATATCCACGCCGTATAGTTGGTGTTTATCCCCTCATAAACAAGATGTTCACGAATTGTGTCAACCTCATTTCGTCTCGCATTCATATACCTCACACAAGGACAAAAGTATCTTTCATCTGGTTCCGAGCGATGTTGTCGAGCAAATTCAAGAAATTGCTCAATTTCATTGTCATACTCCGCACTCGCACGACTTACATTCATCCAACTTCGATCCATTTCTTCTTTTCTGTTACACATTATGAAATTCAATTTGCTATTGTTTTCTATAAGGGAAAGAATTTCATTTCTATATGATTACTAACTTTCTGAAAATTGTTTTGACAGAGAATGACAAATGTATGGTTGTCCTATAACTGTTGTTTAAAATAGAAACATGAACGATGGTTGTCAAACTAGAATTAACTTTATACTCGTCAACTTATGGCTTTATCAAGATTGCTAACTCTATCTACATGAACTGTTGGGAGAAGATCCTTAAGTCGAAAGTTAACATCTATCTCAAAGGGAGAAGATCCTTAATAAGTTAACCACATATATCCCAAAATAATTCGTGTTTCACAAAATTGTGTTGTCAAAAGCAACACACAATTAAACACACACACTCAGCTAAATTGATTAAATTATACGACAAACAAGAAGAAAATAACACGTAAAACTACATTACACACTCACATATACATAGTGCACACGCACATACATTACACAAACAAAGCACACAACAAAACACACAACACATACTGCACACACACACACATATACTACCACACAAACAATACACACACAAACAATAAAAACACAACACATACACCACACACACCAACATACACTGCCACACACACACACACTGCCACACAAACAATACACACACATAACACACACAACACAATACAACCTCACACACAATACACACACGCACACACTGCACATACCAATACACACACTGCACACACACATAGTAAACACACAGCAGACAACAATCCTTAAAGACTAGATAAAATTACCAAATAGAAATAAAGAAGAGAGTTCGGAATAGTTACTTGATTTCAATGTAGAGGACCGCAATCGATTGCGAAGCGTCGGGGAGTTTGCGGATGATGCGGAAGTCGGGAGGTCGCCGGAGGTCGCAGGTCGATTGTGAAGCATCGGGGAGGCAGAGTCGGGGGGATCAGAAGCGTCAGGGAAGAAAGAGACGAAAGAAAGAAAATATTAACAGCGGTGGTTGTAATATCCATTGTTAATATTTCATGATATTTACGATGTCTGCCACCATACAAATTTAACAGCGGTTTCTGTATAACCGCTGTTAAATGTCCGCAGTATGGTTATTTTGTAGTAGTGTAGTCTTAGATAAATTTATTCTATAATGCAAGTAACTTTCCTATGCCATTCAACTTCTTTCTGACTCCACTAGTTCAGGGTTTAGGGTACCAACAGTCAATTTTTTAATTATTTTTTTTGAAATTTGAATCCGAATTGACGGGTCGGCTTCGATGGGTCTAGTAACTTAAGACCCGAACCGCACTCATATAGACCACGGGCCCGAGTCCACTAGTCTCAGGGTTGCACTGGTCCAATGGGTTCGTGTCGGCGGATCCCGTAGACACCTCTGGATGAAACTAATACCATGGAGTAAACCCATTCTACACTGTTTACTTGATTACATGATAACTTATTAATGTTATCATCTTACACACCGTAGACAAAGAAAAACAATCATTACTAATTTGTTTCCTACAAAATTACTCGTCACTATCTGCAACTAACCGTTCACTTGTGTCTAGTTAAATAAAAAAAACTAGCAAAGAGATAGAGACTCAGACAATAGGGGTAGGATCCTCTGCAGTGCACAGCATGGTGCTGTGCACTGCCGGCCGTTAGATCGGACACATACACACACACACCCGTGCGGGTGTGTGTAATCTAACTGACATCTGCACACAGCACTACGCCGCACCGTAGAGATCTGCCCCAAGACAATACAACTATAATCAGTTTTTATACACATTTCAATGTATGTAGATAATAGATATGCATGTAAGATGCATTTATCTACAGTATTTCTCTCTCCAACTTCACAAAAAAAAGGTGCACAAACTAAACCTAGATGTGTAGTTAAGTTAACCACAACATATGGTCACTTGCATTTCCCACTTATATACACACGCATATACATGTGTCTTTCTCTATTCTCATTTCTTTCTCCCTCTCTGGAAATTCTCTCTTCATTCTCTCTTTTGGTTTGCCTTGCCAAGGTTACCACAGCGTATCAGCACAGGGGCAGTACGAAAAGAGAGAGGACACATATATCTTTTGTCAGTAGCAGTTACATAACGACTTTTACTTCCCCGTTTTGCCCTTCTCCTCTCAATTTTGCAGTCCCTGCGAGAAAAATGATAACCTGGCACGATCTTTACGTTGTGCTCACTGCAGTTGTTCCTCTGTATGTCGCCATGATTTTGGCTTACGGCTCTGTTCGCTGGTGGAAGATATTCACACCCGATCAGTGCTCGGGGATCAACCGTTTCGTAGCTGTTTTCGCAGTCCCGCTTCTATCTTTCCACTTCATCTCCAAAAACGACATCTACGCTATGAACTTCAGGTTCGTCGCCGCCGACACCTTGCAGAAGGTTATCATGCTCGTGGTTCTCGGATTTTGGGCTACTTTTACAAAAAATGGCAGCCTGGAGTGGTCTATCACGATTTTCTCTCTCTCTACTCTGCCAAACACGCTCGTGATGGGCATTCCTTTGTTAGTAGCCATGTACGGGGAATATTCCGGCAGCCTCATGGTGCAGGTCGTGGTGCTGCAGTGCATCATTTGGTACACACTCTTACTTTTTCTGTTCGAGTACCGCGGCGCGAAGATGCTGATAATGGATCAGTTTCCGGAAACGGCGGCCTCAATTGTGTCTTTCAAGGTCGAAGCCGACGTCGTTTCGCTGGACGGGCAGGATTTTCTCGAAACGGACGCTGAGATTGGTAGCGATGGGAAGCTTCACGTAACAGTGAGGAAATCGAACGCTTCGAGGAGATCTCTCTCTGGCGTCACTCCACGGCCGTCGAATCTGACGGGCGCGGAGATTTACAGCTTGAGTTCTTCTAAAATCCCGACCCCAAGGGCGTCCAACTTCAGCCACTCGGATTTTTACTCGATGTTGGGGTTTGGAGGGAGATTATCGAATTTCGGAAATTCAGATACCGGTAGGCTGTCGAATTTCAACGCGGCTGATATGTATTCGGTGCAATCATCGCGAGGTCCAACTCCGAGGCCGTCGAATTTCGAAGAGAACGGCGCGGCGGGTGGGCTGCTGACTACCCCTCCGAGATTCGGCCACTATTGTTCTTATCCTGCTCCAAACCCTGAAATCGCTTCTGCCGGACCGAATAATGTGAAAACTAATCAGCATCAGCAGCAGGGCGGTAAGCCTAATTATGATGCGAAAGAGCTTCACATGTTCGTTTGGAGCTCCAGCGCGTCGCCTATGTCTGAAATCGGCAGGAGCGGCGCTGGCGCGGACAGCCTACACGTGTTTGGCGAGCAATCACGGAAGTCTGATCAGCCTGCTAAGGAAATCAGGTTGTTGGTTAGCGATCGTCATCCTCAAAATGGGGACACCAAAGGTGAGTATGTTATCTTATTTTTATTTTGTTCATGAGTCGATGACATGGCTGTATAGAACTATTTGTAGTGTTCGCGCTCGCAAGTTGTTCGAATATTTGCCTGACTGGGATTTTATATCTCTAAATGAAGCTGCTCCGCGAACCGGGGACTCTGTTAGGGAGAACTTCAGTTTCGGCGGTGGGGATAGAGAAAAGGAGAGCCCCGCCACCCAGGTCGACCCCAAGGCGGCTGTCCGTAAGGTCGGCAAAGCAAGAAAGCATTTGCCACCGGCTAGTGTCGTTACACGCCTAATTTTGATCATGGTATGGCGTAAACTTATCAGAAACCCAAATACTTACTCCAGCCTTATTGGCCTCGTTTGGTCGTTAGTCTCGTTTAGGTAAAGCCAAAGCCAATCAAAAATTTTGATAACATTTTTTTTTTTTTTTTGTTAAGTTTAATGTGATTCATTAGATGTTGGATTTCAGGTGGCATGTGCATATGCCTAAAATTGTAGAACAATCAATCGCTATCCTCTCTGATGCTGGACTTGGAATGGCTATGTTCAGCTTAGGTTAGTAGTAGTCATATTCAAGAGCTGACCCCCCCCCCCCCCAATGTGAATATCAAAAGTGTAATTTGATTGACAAGAACCGATGTAAGACCGTCTCACGGATCCATGAGACGGACCCTAAATTTTAGTTCTTTTAATTTTCTCAGAGTTTTTCCAGTTTTTGTATTTTTTTTTTTTTACTCTTTTTAGTGTTTTTTTATATATTTAGTTTTTCATAAATTTTTCCGGTTTTTAGGTTTTATTTTCAAATTTTAGGCTTCCCTTTTTGATTATTTTAGTTTATAGAGATTTTTTTTTTATTTTAAAATTCTGTTTTAGTTGACATGTCTCACAATATTCAATTCGATTTTTGTGTTACAATTGTTAGAGATGCTCTGGTATTTGGTTAAAATGCCAACCCATCCATTTTCGGTGCAAAAGATCCATTTTTTTATCAACAAATGTGAAATGTATATACTTGAATGGTTCGTATTTTCATATTAATTTGATGGGTATTCGGTATACATGATTTCAAATGTATGAAATGGCGGGGCCAATGAGCAAAATGTCTTAATATGTGACATTAGGTTTATATTGATTGACAGGTTTGTTTATGGCCCTTCAACCGAAGATGATCGCATGTGGGAATACGGTGGCTACGTTTGCGATGGCTGTGAGGTTTCTCACCGGCCCGGCAGTAATGGCGGCAGCTTCCTTTGCTGTCGGGCTCCGTGGAACCCTCCTCCACGTCGCAATTGTGCAGGTACATGTGTTTGGAGTACGCATAATAAAAAAAGAAGAGAAAGAAAACATAAATATTCACATATAATTACAAAATTACAGATTCCATGAGATATTAATACCTCTGAGATTTGTATTTGTTTTAATGAAAATTAAGTATCCTTAAAGTTTGACTTAATTACCAAAAAGACCAGCTAACTTTCAAATTTAAAAATACCCCATAAGTTTGATTCACATTGTTGACACGTATCAGATACAATTTGAATACGATACCCCATACATATTAGATACGCGACGTGGCGTATCCGTAATTTAAGTGTCTTTGTTATTCTTCCAAAACGCGATCGAATATGTCTCGGATATGTGTATCCATGTCGAAGGTACATTTAGATATGATGCAGGATCTTTTTCGTAATATCTTCAACTTTTGTCGTGGACACATAAATCAAGATAGCAAATTATTTTGTTATTTTGTTAATTTGATGTTAAAAGATTTGAGTTATACTCCTATGATTGTTTTCCAGTTTTGCCTTTAATCTTCTACTTAAGCCATAATTATTAATGTTGAATGGTGATTGTGGGCATTAACATCTAAATTAAATAGTAATACAAATATTATATTTATAGGTATGTGGGGATATACATTTATAGATATATAAGTTTATCGTATCCTAATGAATGATTAAAAAAAAAAAATTAACCGTACCTATGGTGTATCTGCATATCATATATCTCTATCTGTAAGACAAAATAAACTTCTATGGATAATTCTTGTAGAAGGAAAATTAGTTGGTTTACATTTTAATGAACTGTAATTTTTTTAACTTGTGACATAATTCTATCGAATAGGCCGCGCTTCCACAAGGAATCGTCCCCTTTGTGTTTGCTAAAGAGTACAATGTTCATCCAGCAATTCTTAGCACTGGGTAAGTAAATAATCAACCTCATTTTAAATTATTTTCTTTTTTTCTTTTTCAATTTTGAGTTCCTTTTTATTTTTCTTAAAGTGTTTTTCCAATTTCTTAAGAGTTTAATCTCTTTTGAGTTCTCCAAACTTCAGGGTCATATTCGGAATGCTAATCGCGCTACCAATTACTCTGCTCTATTACATTCTACTTGGGTTGTAAACAAATTCCAGAGTAGCTAAGGAAATAGGTCAATTCGAAGAATTCTGGGGTACTTCTCTCATTATCAATTGATTTTGAGCGAAGCTCGTTTATTTGACTTAAATAGGGATCTTGAGGGAAAAGAAGTCGAACAACGCCGGAAATTTGTGCTTATTCCCCAAGAATTTGGACCCCACCTCCGATAGATAATTTGACTTTGATTATCCCGTGATTGTATATGCCCCCTAATTACAGGACAATAAAACAACTTGGGACTAGACTAGCCCGGACCGTCGGAGGAAAACAAGGGAGTCAAATATTCTCCCGCAATCCCCTGCGTTTGTAAACCTAGTAATTAGTCTAAGATCATTTTTTTTTCAATTAGTATTATCTTATTCTTATAGGGGATTTTCGTATTTCAGGTTCGTTTGTCGTTTACTTAATAGTGTAAATTACTTTTTAGGATGATTGGATGATAACAAGGATCTTGTCGCAAAGTGATCTCAGTAGTATTTATTCATTTTTCTTTTCAACTTTTTATTGTCTTCTCCTCTTCAATACGACATCGCTTGATTCTGACTTTCTTTTAAATTTGCTACGAATATTTTTACAAAAATACTGGTGTAATATCCGTGAATACAATTCACGATTTAAGAAAGATGATTCTTATATTTTTATTTTTATAAAGTTTTATTTAACATTTATTTTTGTATTAAACTCTAAATAAAAAATATATTGCATCTTAATACCAATGCATAAAAATATGTCTAAAAAATATAGAGAGTATAATAGTTAAAAGAGTGATTCGTTAGCTCGGTGATTTAAATTAAATCTTATAATTGTATATTTTATAAAAGTAGTACATTAAAAGAATGACCAAATTAAAGGAGAAAACTTGTCAAAATAGACCGTTTATCTTTTTTTTTTTTTAAATTTTACTCGTGTGTTTGAGATCTCCCCTGTGTAGAATTATCCCTTGTGCTTTGTGAAAAATACTGATTTAATTTTGGTAGTAAAATTTTGCAAGTTTCTCATACCAAATTTAAAGAATATTTTAAATTTTTTTGTATTAATTTCTATATTCTCTACCCAAATAAATGTTAATAAATATAACCAATCAATATATATATACACGCAAAAAAAAAAAGATAATACAAAAAATTGATTTGATTAAGGGCTTTCAAATCTATATCCTCAAACTTAAAAATTGAAATTTAATTTAATTAATAACAATTGAAATTTAATTTAATTAATAACAATTTTTTTATTTTTAAATGTTTAATCTCAAAAATGTAATAATTACATATTTTGGAATAAATATTATTTATAAAATTTATAATCTTAGTTATATTCGAAAATGTAATAATTACATATTTTGGAATAAATATTATTTATAAAATTTATAATCTTAGTTATATTCGAAAATATGCATTTTAATCTGAAAAATTAAATACAAATATTACAAAAAAATTAAAATTTAATAATGACATTTTTTTGAATATGTATTAATTACTACAACTTGATCATAAGTTTCATAGTCTAGTTATATTCAGGATTTATAAACAAGAGATATTAAATTAACCTTAAATATTAACTACAAATATTAAGAAAAATCTTGCACATATAATTCAATTGTTAAATTAAATTAATCAAAATTTATAAACAACTTTTATATTTTCTAAAATGTATTCTTAATTTACATGCTAAAATATGGTTATATATATTGTAATTATATAATTTTGTAATTATATTATAAAGATAATACTCCTAGAAGATGATCTATTCCATAAATAAAAAATCTGCAGAAGATCAAATGATTTTAAAATATTTTTCGTTTATACCTACAGAATTTCTATTTGCAGTTTTTGTTTTCAAAATAATTGTTTATATAATTGAGGGAGTGACATGAGGACAAAGTCTCTCTTTTAATATATACATCTTCAATTTTTTAATTTTAAAAATTATAAGAAGTTGATATTTTGAAAGTATATTTCGAGATGAATCTAACAAAATCCCACATGACTATATTTTTCCACATGTATAAATTACAAAAGATGGTCAAAAGAGAGTATGTGAACAGTGTAATAGTCAACACGTTGCAATAATAAAAGAACGGAGGAAGTAGTAGATTAGTTTCAGATGTTCCTTTTCTTTCTTGTCAAAACCAAATCAAATCAAACATACTCGGTATATCCCGCTCAGAGCAGGGTCTGGGGAGGGTAAGATGTATGCAGACCATGCCCCTACTTTTTACGGTAGGGAGGCTATTTCCGTGAAGACCCCCAGCTTAGTGCACAACAAAGTATTGAGTGATATATATACAAAGGAGCAAAAGATTCGAAAAAGCTCAAACTCATACGTGAGCCCATGGTTTAATTCACACGAGACTTACCTAAGAGGACTTTGGCAACTACTCTCTCGATGAACGCTGCTCTAACAAAAGCGAGGTTGACTCTGCGCACAGCTCCCTGTCAAAAATACACCACACGCAAAAGCAAATAGGGTAAAATATACCAAAAAAAATAAAAAAAATTGCTATGCTCTAGGTCAAAGCTAACCGTGACAACCCAACCCTGAGGCTCTCTACTACATCACCGCTTCCTACAAAAGAATCCACAACTCTGATCTGGCGCCTCCAAGAGCCCCTATGGTCTCGGAAAGGTTTAAGGCCTTCAAATCTAATCTCACCTGCTCCTCCCATGTTCTCCTCGGTATGCCTCTCCTCCCCCTACAACCAATAAACTTTCGACCCTCCTCATCGGAGCAGATGACTGTTGTAACACCCTCAAATCCTATTGGGTTATTACAGTGCCGTGGACCCCACACCAGGAGATCCACCAGGCGAACACGACTAAAATACATCAAATTAACCAACAAGGGAAATCACAGTCCCTACTATGATATCCGACACAATATTCCGATAAGGAATTTCAACGACAACGATGGGCCTACATGGCCAAAATGAAAATACAACAACACCCACGAGCATCTGCTCGGGTAATACATAATGACAATGACTGACAAACTGGAGAACACTCCAACTGACTAGCCAACATGAACAACTCGGACTAGTATCGCTCGAATGCCTCGCCGCCATCGTCATGCCCCTGTGTCTCAACTCTCTCCTCGCAAGCACCTAAAATATGAAAATATGTTCCGCCCCCACGGGGTCAGTCATCCATATAATGAATATCAAATACATGTATAACATGATAAGCATCCAAAGGTAGAATGAAACGGTACAATGATAATAATAATACGAGATGCTCACAAACCAAGGTGAGAACCGAGCATTCGTGAAACACTATGCCCACGGCATACTATTAATACCTGTTCAACAGGTTAGAACATAAGTGCCCAACGAAGAATCATAATTATAGAGCACCATGAATTACACGACATGAACCAAACCAGAACTGAATTAATTATAAATCACAATGCCCGAAGGCTCCAATGAAATTACCAAGACATTACAAAGGCCTGAAAGCCATTGAACCGAAGCTGTCAATCAACATAATCACCTGAAGCCAAAATAGCCCGAAGCTGTATCAATAAGGGTCGAAGCCACGACACGAAGCCATATCACAATAAGGGCCGAAGCCACGGCACGAAGCCGTATCACAATGAAACCATCCAATGGCCGTTGACCTACTGAGTTGTAGGTGTTGGGAAGCCAACCGCGAAGGTTTCAAACTCCCCAAACTTACCCATAATGAAATCACCTAGTGACAGTTGACCTACTGAACTGTAGGTGTTGGGAAGCCAACCGCGAAGGTTTCAAACTCCCCAAACTTACCTCTCGAGCACTAGCATCCAAAACACAATTAACCACAAACGGCAATGATCCCAAGATTACCGAATTCACGAGAATGATAGTGTGCTGCCTTGAGTCGGCCAACACGACAACAATGACTCACGGATGGGCACAGTCCTCGGCGGTCCCAATTCAATACCTCGATTACCTTAGAATGGTCAATCGATAACAACGACACAACGGATGGGAACTATCATCGACATCCCCAATTCAATACCTTGATTGCCTTAGAATGGCCAACCGATAACAATGACGCAGCGGATGATTCAATACCTCGATTGCCTTAGAATGACCAACCGATAACAATGATCCCATGAATGATTGAACACTTCGATTTCCTTAGAGCGGCCAATCGATAACAATGATACAATGAATGCCTCGGGACCTTTAATCGGTTACCGAAGACGAAGATGAGAACGAATACGCCAATGCCTTCAATCGGCCGATATAATATGAATGACATGACGCTAATATTAATAACAATGATTACAACAATGTCTTAGATCGACATCAATATTAACAACAACAATCGATACATCAATACCGCGAACCGGCTATCGACAATAACATTAACAACGAGTATGCCAATACCTTCAACCGTCCATTAATGAACAATAATAACATTTGGCATAATTGTCGAAGAGTATCATATCGAACGATCCCCTAATATCAATGAATTCATGAAGAGACTAAGTCTCGGAATGATACAACACATTCATACACATATATGATAACATTAATCTCATGACTCGTACAAGTATAAAACTTGCCTCAAACCGACGACGAGAAAGTCCTTCCACGAACAACGTCCTTGAAGTGATTATCGGTCCTCAAAACAATCTTGAATAACACAATTACCAACGATTCGCTTAATATACGAATCAAGCATGATCACGACCAACTCAAAAGTCGATACAACAAAACCCAAACTCATTGAAGCAATTCAACAAACACGTTGTAGACAACCTCTAATTGTTTACAACCAATCTCAATTATATCGATACCAAAACTCTAATGAATGACTCAATCCAACAAAACATCTTATATACGATCGATAAACCCATAGGAATACATAATTCGAGATTACGACAACATCAAATCGAAACCCCCAATTCCAAAGTCAACATTCGAAATGTTCTTGAATAATCCCAATTAATCCGATGATAATCCATAACAACCCATAATCACAAGTATATCACTTTATATATCATGATTATAATATCCAAAACATCATATCCCAACTCAAAATCGAAATTCAAGATGTTGAAGAATTTACCTTTGAAGACCCAAACACTTCGATCCGGTGAACTCGTATTTAAATGACTATCCAAGCTTCCCAGTCCAAGATGTATGCTTAGAACACTACTACACAAGTGATGTGATGAAGAAAATCTCTCCCAAGAACTTCTCTCTCGGAACTCAAGTGAAAGAATGAGAAAAATGAGCACAAAAACCCGATCAGGTACTTAAGTACTGCCGAATGTTACGGCCGTAACTCGGCCTACACACAGCCGTAACCCTCCAAGTCAACGGCCTTACGGCCGTGACCAGCCATATCGTACGGGTGTAACCCGATTTCGTCGAAAGTCTGCCGACAGACATACGACCGTAACTGCACCTGCCTTACGGGCGTAACTCGACTCATACGGCCATACTCGGCAAAATCTTACGGGCGTATGAAGCCTACGTCGAAACTGACCGGACGCACTGCTCGATCGTACGGCCGTAACCGGCCAAGCCTTACAGCCGTACCTGCCTCAACTTACGGCCATATGCCGCAACCCTTACGGCCTTAAGTCCTCTTTGTCCGACATGATCCGAAAACAACGAACGTATGTTACGGACGTAATGCAAGCATGTGACGGCCGTAACTCGCTAATGGACGTCAACAGAACGACAACTCCGTCTACTCGACACAAATCGCTGAATGATTCGACATGCCATACTTATATGAATATAATTAAGTCCAATCATACGCAATAATGATACTCCCAACACAAGGCTACCAATCACGATGATGATGAAAATATTCTCGTCTCGATCCCAAACAGTGACGAATGACGAATAACAACTGATACACGACTCCAAGATACGCCGAACGATGAACACGAAATGAATGAATATGAATGATGAATGATTATTACTGAGTGAAAAATATCTGAGTGACAAATACTGAATGATAATCAATGAATTCACAATCGGGTATTACATACTCCCCCCTTAAAAAGAGGTTCGTCCCCGAAACTAAGGGTACACAGCTCGGGATATGAACTATCCATCAGGATCTGGAAACAACATCTCCAGGAATACTATCAACGCGAAACACTCCGCCGGAGACCAGCCAGAAAGTCGTACAACATCGAGCACCGAGTACTGCGATGTCCTATTGTATCACAGTTAAAGCAAACAATAGTCGAACTCATCGTCTGAGATGAAGATGCTTTCCCAGCACGAAGACGACTAGAAAATGACCTCTTGGATTTCGGAGCCCGATGTCCCTCTGAACGAACCGACAACTCAGTCCTCCCACCAGAAGAAGCTGAAGGGTGCTTCCGAGTAAGCTCCTTAATCAAAAGATCTGTTCCAAGAGCCTTCTCGATGAACTCACTAAGTGAATTACAATTGTGATTGAACAACTGCATCCTCAACTGCGGATTTAGCCTCTTGCTAAAATATTTGATCTTATCCGCCTCAGTACGGATAAAAGACGAAGCAAACTGAAGAAGTCCCTGAAACTTCTCAGCAATGACAATAACACCCTCGTCCTCGACGGGTTCGGGGTTCAAAACCACTGATAACTTGGCTTCACGAAGTGAAGCTGGATAATACCTCTCTAACATGAGAGTCTTGAACTCACTCCAAACACAATCACGATCGGTGGGTTTTACAGAAAACCACCAAGGATAAACACCCTTACTCAAGTAGTAAGCCACTACTGCCACCTTACTCTCTTCCGGACACTGAACCATGTTGAAGAGTTTATCAAAATGCTCAAGCCAATGAACAATATCAGCTGGTTCCGACGAACCCTCAAAAGTAGGCGGTCTCTGACGAGAGATTTCGCTAACAATCTTATTTACTCCTCCAGTTTGTCCATGAAACAGCACTTGGAATCCCTGCTGTGGTTCACCACGAACCATCGAGGTGTGCATGGTCTCCAACAGACGCATCATCTGAGTCATCTGGGCCATCATGCCCTGTATGCATATGAATGGGTCCACCCGAACACCTTCCGATTGAGCTGCTTCTCGGGTACGACTCCCTGACATTGAATGATTATCTGACAGTGAATGAGTAGCATAGCTAACTGATGAACACATGTTATCCCTCGCATTTGTGCGGGTATTCATACGAGATCCCGGGTTTCGGCCCGCACCGCGGCCTCTTCCCTTGCGTCCTCTGACAGCTCTATCCATACTGAAGCAGGAAGGTCACATGACGATTATAGGTCCCGTATGAATATCGCATTATGATTACGTTACGTAATGGTAAAACTGAGCATACACGCTCTAACACAATGAATTCATTAATGATGCAATAATATAATCGTCAACATGATGCCGGAATATGATAATATCACATGAAATATCAAGTGAGGTGACATGATTATATGATGAAATTCCTGAAATGATTATCTTGAACAAGTTAACAAGATTGATAATTCGATCCACAAGATCAACAATTGAGTAATGAGATTGACTGAGTGATTAATGAATTAACATGATCGACCAGATCAAAAACGATGATTGAGTATTGTTGACTAATGAATGAGTTGATCCTTAACGCTTACACAGGTCACACGTACTCCAAAACAATTAGTCATGAATCAATCGTAACACTAATATCACATATAGATTTCAACAAGGCATTTATGATTAATGACATGATGAATGTATGAACATAAAGATAATCGAGTCCTTACACAGGTCATACGAAGCTTCGAGGTCTCACGATACTAGTCTTCACTGACGACGACTCGATGAATGAATGACTTGTGTAGTCGTATTAATATTACGACTCACAAAACCCGACTGTCCAGATTGTCATAACTTGACAGTCCCACTACTACCACGCCGGTAGAGCCACATAACTCACATATCAGGGTATCTCACAACCCAAAGCTCTCTGATACCATCTTCTATAACACCCCCAAATCCTATTCGGTTATTACAGTGCCGTGGACCCCACACCAGGAGATCCACCAGGCGAACACGACTAAAATACATCAAATTAACCAACAAGGGAAATCACAGTCCCTACTATGATATCCGACACAATATTCCGATAAGGTATTTCAACGACAACGATGGGCCTACATGGGCAAAATGAAAATACAACAACACCCACGAGCATCTGCTCGGGTAATACATAATGACAATGACTGACAAACTAGAGAACACTCCAACTGACTAGCCAACATGAACAACTCGGACAAGTATCGCTCGAATGCCTCGCCGCCATCGTCATGCCCCTGTGTCTCAACTCTCTCCTCGCAAGCACCTAAAATATGAAAATATGTTCCGCCCCCACGGGGTCAGTCATCCATATAATGAACATCAAATACATGTATAACATGATAAGCATCCAAAGGTAGAATGAAACGGTACAATGATAATAATACGAGATGCTCACAAACCAAGGTGAGAACCGAGCATTCATGAAACACTATGCCCACGACATACTATTAATACCTGTTCAACAGGTTAGAACATAAGTGCCCAACGACGAACCATAATTATAGAGCACCACAATGAATTACACGACATGAACCAAACCAGAACTGAATTAATTATAAATCACAATGCCCGAAGGCTCCAATGAAATTACCAAGACATTACAAAGGCCTGAAAGCCACTCAACTGAAGCTGTCAATCAACACAATCACCTGAAACCAAAACAGCCCGAAGCTGTATCAATAAGGGTCGAAGCCACGACACGAAGCCGTATCACAATAAGGGCCGAAGCCACGACACGAAGCCGTATCACAATGAAACCATCCAATGGCCGTTGACCTACTGAGTTGTAGGTGTTGGGAAGCCAACCGCGAAGGTTTCAAACTCCCCAAACTTACCCATAATGAAATCACCTAGTGACAGTTGACCTACTGAACTGTAGGTGTTGGGAAGCCAACCGCGAAGGTTTCAAACTCCCCAAACTTACCCCTCGAGCACTAGCTTCCAAAACACAATTAATCACAAACGGCAACGATCCCAAGATTACCGAATTCATGAGAATGATAGTGTGCTGCCTTGAGTCGGCCAACATGACAACAATGACTCACGGATGGGCACCGTCCTCGGCGGTCCCAATTCAATACCTCGATTACCTTAGAATGGTCAATCAATAACAACGACACAACGGATGGGAACTATCATCGACATCCCCAATTCAATACCTTGATTGCCTTAGAATGGCCAACCGATAACAATGATGCAGCGGATGATTCAATACCTCGATTGCCTTAGAATGGCCAACCGATAACAATGATCCCATGAATGATTGAACACTTCGATTTCCTTAGAGCGGCCAATCGATAACAATAATACAATGAAGGCCTCAGCACCTTTAATCCGTTACCGACGACGAAGATGAGAACGAATACGCCAATGCCTTCAATCGGCCGATATAATATGAATGACAGGACGCTAATATTAATAACAATGATTACAACAATGTCTTAGATCGACATCAATATTAACAACAATAATCGATACATCAATACCGCGAACCGGCTATCGACAATAACATTAACAACGAGTATGCCAATGCCTTCAACCGTCCATTAATGAACAATAATAACATTTGGCATAATTGTCGAAGAGTATCATATCGAACGATCCCCTAATATCAATGAATTCATGAAGAGACTAAGTCTCGGAATGATACAACACATTCATACACATATATGATAACATTAATCTCATTGACTAGTACAAGTATAAAACTTGCCTCAAACCGACGACGAGAAAGTCCTTCCACGAACAACGTCCTTGAAGTGATTATCGGTCCTCGAAACAATCTTGAATAACACAGTTACCAACTATTCGCTTAATATACGAATCAAGCATGATCACGACCAACTCAAAAGTCGATACAACAAAACCCAAACTCATTGAAGCAATTCAACAAACACGTTGTAGACAACCTCCAATTGTTTACAACCAATCTCAATTATATCGATACCAAAACTCCAATGAATGACTCAATCCAACAAAACATCTTATATACGATCGATAAACCCATAGGAATACATAATTCGAGATTACGACAACATCAAATCGAAACCCCCAATTCCAAAGTCAACATTCGAAATGTTCTTGAATAATCCCAATTAATCCGATGATAATCCATAACAACCCATAATCACAAGTATATCACTTTATATATCATGATTATAATATCCAAAACATCATATCCCAACTCAAAATCGAAATTCAAGATGTTGAAGAATTTACCTTTGAAGACCCAAACACTTCGATCCGGTGAACTCGTATTTAAATGATTATCCAAGCTTCCCAGTCCAAGATGTATGCTTAGAACACTACTACACAAGTGATGATGAAGAAAATATCTCCCAAGAACTTTTCTCTCGGAACTCAAGTGAAAGAATGAGAAAAATGAGCACAAAACCCCGATCAGGTACTTAAGTACTGCCGAATGTTACGGCCATAACTCGGCCTACACACGGCCGTAACCCTCCAAGTCAACGGCCTTACGGCCGTGACCAGTCATATCGTACGGGTGTAACCCGATTTCGTCGAAAGTCTGCCGACAGACATACCGCCGTAACTGCACCTGCCTTACGGGCGTAACTCGACTCATACGGCCATACTCGGCAAAATCTTACGGGCGTATGAAGCCTACGTTGAAACTGACCGGACGCACTGCTCGATCGTACGGCCGTAACCGGCCAAGCCTTACAGCCGTACCTGCCTCAACTTACGTCCGTATGCCGCAACCCTTACGGCCTTAAGTCCTCTTCGTCCGACATGATCTGAAAACAACGAACGTATGTTACGGACGTAATGCAAGCATGTGACGGCCGTAACTCGCTATTGGACGTCAACAGAACGATAACTCCGTCTACTCGACACAAATCGCTGAATGATCCGACATGCCATACTTATATGAAGATAATTAAGTCGAATCATACGCAATAATGATACTCCCAACACAAGGCTACCAATCACGATGATGATGATGAATATATTCTCGTCTCGATCCCAAACAGTGACGAATGATGAATAACAACTGATACACAACTCCAAGATACGCCGAACGATGAACACGAAATGAATGAATATGAATGATGAATGATTATTACTGAGTGAAAAATTTCTGAGTGACAAATACTGAATGATAATCAATGAATTCACAACCGGGTATTACATACTCCCCCCTTAAAAAGAGGTTCGTCCCCGAAACTAAGGGTACATAGCTCAGGATATGAACTATCCATCAGGGTCTGGAAACAACATCTCCAGGAATACTATCAACGCGAAACACTCCGCCGGAGACCAGCCAGAAAGTCGTACAACATCGAGCACCGAGTACTGCGATGTCCTATTGTATCACAGTTAAAGCAAACAATAGTCGAACTCATCGTCTGAGATGAAGATGCTTTCCCAGCACGAAGACGACTAGAAAATGACCTCTTGGATTTCGGAGCCCGATGTCCCTCTGAACGAACCGACAACTCAGTCCTCCCACCAGAAGAAGCTGAAGGGTGCTTCCGAGTAAGCTCCTTAATCAAAAGCTCTGTTCCAGGAGCCTTCTCGATGAACTCACTAAGTGAATTACAATTGTGATTGAACAACTGCATCCTGAACTGCGGATTTAGCCTCTTGCTAAAATATTTGATCTTATCCGCCTCAGTACGGATAATGTATTTAAGCAAATCAAGAAGTCCCTGAAACTTCTCAGCAATGACAATAACACCCTCGTCCTCGACGGGTTCGGGGTTCAAAACCTCTGATAACTTGGCTTCACGAATTGAAGCCGATAATACCTCTCTAACATGAGAGTCTTGAACTCACTCTAAACACAATCACGATCGGTGGGTTTTACAGAAAACCACCAAGGATAAACACCCTTACTCAAGTAGTAAGCCACTACTGCCACCTTACTCTCTTCCGGACACTGAACCATGTTGAAGAGTTTATCAAAATGCTCAAGCCAATGAACAATATCAGTTGGTTCCGACGAACCCTCAAAAGTAGGCGGTCTCTGAAGAGAGATTTCGCTAACAATCTTATTTACTCCTCGAGTTTGTCCATGAAACAGCACTTGGAATCCCTGCTGTGGTTCACCACGAACCATCGAGGTCTGCATGGTCTCCCACAGACGCGTCATCTGAGTCATCTGGGCCATCATGCCCTGTATGCATATGAATGGGTCCACCCGAACACCTTCCGATTGAGCTGCTTCTCGGGTACGAATCCCTGACAGTGAATGATTATCTGACAGTGAATGAGTAGCATAGCTAACTGATGAACACATGTTATCCCTCATATTTGCACGGGTATTCATACGAGATCCCGGGTTTCAGCCCGCACCGCGGCCTCTTCCCTTGCATCCTCTGACAGCTCTATCCATACTGAAGCAGGAAGGTCACATGATGATTATAGGTCCCGTATGAATATCGCATTATGATTACGTTACGTAATGGTAAAACTGAGCATACACGCTCTATCACAATGAATGCATTAATGATGCAATAATATAATCGTCAACATGATGCCGGAATATGATAAGATCGCATGAAATATCAAGTGAGGTGACATGATTATATGATGAAATTCCTCAAATGATTATCTTGAACAAGTTAACAAGATTGATAATTCGATCGACAAGATCAACAATTGAGTAATGAGATTGACTGAGTAATTAATGAATTAACATGATCGACTAGATCAAAAACGATGATTGAGTATTGTTGACTAATGAATGAGTTGATCCTTAACGCTTACACAGGTCACACGTACTCCAAAACAATTAGTCATGAATCAATCGTAACACTAATATCACATATAGGTTTCAACAAGGCATTTATAATTAATGACATGATGAATGTATGAACATAAAGATAATCGAGTCCTTACACAGGTCATACAAAGCTTCGAGGTCTCACGATACTAGTCTTCACTGACGACGACTCGATGAATGAATGACTCGTGCAGTCGTATTAATATTACGACTCACAAAACCCGACTGTCCAGATTGTCAGAACTTGACAGTCCCACTACTACCGCGCCGGTAGAGCCACATAACTCACATATCAGGGTATCTCACAACCCAAAGCTCTCTAATACCATCTTCTATAACACCCCCAAATCCTATTCGGTTATTACAGTGTCGTGGACCCCACACCAGGAGATCCACCAGGCGAACACGACTAAAATACATCAAATTAACCAACAAGGGAAATCACAGTCCCTACTATGATATCCGACACAATATTCCGATAAGAAATTTCAACGACAATGATGGGCCTACATGGCCAAAATGAAAATACAACAACACCCACGAGCATCTGCTCGGGTAATACATAATGACAATGACTGACAAACTGGAAAACACTCCAACTGACTGGCCAACATGAACAACTCAGACTAGTATCGCTCGAATGTCTCGTCGCCATCGTCATGCCCTTGTGTCTAAACTCTCTCCTCGCAAGCACCTAAAACATGAAAACATGTTCCGCCCCCACGGGATCAGTCATCCAGATAATGAACATCAAATACATGTATAACATGATATGCATCGAAAGGCAGAATGAAACGGTACAATGATAATAATAATACGAGATGCTCACAAACCAAGGTGAGAACCGAGCATTCGTGAAACACTATGCCCACGGCATACTATTAATACCTATTCAACAGGTTAGAACATAAGTGCCCAACGGCGAATCATAATTATAGAGCACCACAATGAATTACATGACATGAACCAAACCAGAACTGAATTAATTATAAATCACAATGCCCGAAGGCTCTAATGAAATTACCAAGGCATTACAAAGACCTGAAAGCCACTCAGCCGAAGCTGTCAATCAACATAATCACTTGAAGCCAAAACAGCCCGAAGTTGTATCAATAAGAGTCGAAGCCACAGCACGAAGCCGTATCACAATAAGGGCCGAAGCCATGGCACGAAGCCGTATCACAATGAAACCATCCAATGGCCATTGACCTACTGAGTTGTAGGTGTTGGGAAGCCAACCGCGAAGGTTTCAAACTCCCCAAACTTACCCATAATGAAATCACCTAGTGAGCGTTGACCTACTGAACTGTAGGTGTTGGGAAGACAACCGCGAAGGTTTCAAACTCCCCAAACTTACCCATAATGAAATCACCCACTGACCGTTGACCTACTGAACTGTAGGTGTTGGGAAGCCAACTGCGAAGGTTTCAAACTCTCTAAACTTACTTCTCGAGCACTAGCCGAGACTAGCCTCCGAAACATAATTAATCACAAACGGCAACGATCCCAAGATTATCGAATTCACGAGAATGATAGTGTGCTGCCTTGAGTCGACCAACACAACAACAATGACTCACGGATGGGCACCGCCCTCGGCGGTCCCAATTCAATACCTCGATTACCTTATAATGGTCAATCGATAACAACGACACAATAGATGGGAACTATCCTCGACAACCCCAATTCAATACCTCGATTGCCTTAGAATGGCCAATCGATAACAATGATGCAGCGGATGATTCAATACCTCGATTGCCTTAGAATGGCCAACCGATAACAATAATCCCATGAATGATTGAACACTTCGATTGTCTTAGAGCGGCTAATCGATAACAATGATACAATGAATGCCTCGACACCTTTAATCGGTTATCGACGACAAAGATGAGAACGAATACGCCAATGCCTTCAATCGGCCGATATAATATGAATGACAGGATGCCAACATTAATAACAATGATTACAACAATGTCTTAGATCGACATCAATATTACCAACAATAATCGTTACATCGATACCGCGAACCGGCTATCGATAATAACATTAACAACGAGTATCCCAATGCCTGGAACCGTCCATTAATGAACAATAATAACATTTGGCATAATTGTCGAAGAGTATCGTATCGAACGATCCCCTAATATCAAATAAATCATGAAGAGACTAAGTCTCGGAATATTACAAAACATTCATACACATATATGATAACATTAATCTCATTGACTAGTACAAGTATAAAACTTGCCTCAAACCGACGGCGAGAAAGTCCTTCCACGAACAACGTCTTTGAAGTAATTATCGGTCCTCGAAACAACCTTGAATAACACAATTACCAGCGATTCGCTTAATATACGAATCAAGCATGATCACGACCAACTCAAAAGTCGATACAACAAAACCCAAACTCATTGAAGCAATTCAACAAACACGTTGTAGACAACCTCCAATTGTTTACAACCAATCTCAATTATATCGATACCAAAACTCCAATGAATGATTCAATCCAACAAAACATATTATATACGATCGATAAACCCATAGGAATACACAATTCAAGATTACGATAACATCAAATCGAAACCCCCAATTCCAAAGTCAACATTCGAAATGTTCTTGAATAATCCCAATTAATCCGATGATAATCCATAACAATCCATAATCACAAGTATATCACTTCATATATCATGATTATAATATCCAAAACATCATATCCCAACTCAAAATCGAAATCCAAGATGTTGAAGAATTTACCTTTGAAGATCCAAACACTTCGATCCGGTGAATTCGTGTTTAAACGACTATCCAAGCTTCCCAATCCAAGATGTATGCTTAGAACACTACTACACAAGTGATGTGATGAAGAAAATCTCTCCCAAGAACTTCTCTCTCGGAACTCAAGTGAAGGAATGAGAAAAATGAGCACAAAAACTCGATCAGGTACTTAAGTACCACCGAATGTTACGGTCGTAACTCGGCCTACATATGGCCCTAACCCTCCAAGTCAACGGCCTTACGGCCATGACCAGCCATATCGTACGGGCGTAACCCGATTTTGTCGAAAGTCTGCCGACAGACATACGGCCGTAACCGCACCTGTCTTACGGGCGTAACTCGACTCATACGGCCGTACTCGGCAAAATCTTACGGGCGTATGAAAGCCTACGTCGAAACTGACCGGACACACTGCTCGATCGTGCGGCCGTAACCGGCCAAGCCTTACGGCCGTACCTGCCTCAACTTACGGCCGTATGCCGTAACCCTTACGACCTTAAGTCCTCTTCGTCCGACATAATCTGAAAACAACGAACGTATGTTACGGCCGTAATGCAAGCATGTTACGGCTGTAACTCGCTATTGGACGTCAACAGAATGGCAACTCCGTCTACTCGACACAAATCGCTGAATGATCCGACATGCCATACTTATATAATTAAGTTCAATCATACGCAATAATAATACTCCCAACACAAGGCTACCAATCAAGATGATGATGATGAAAATATTCTCGTCTCGATCCCAAACAGTGATGAATGACGAATAACAACTGATACACGACTCCAAGAAATGCCGAACGATGAACACGAAATGAATGAATATGAATGATGAATGATTATTACTGAGTGAAAAATTTCTGAGTGACAAATACTGAATGATAATCAATGAATTCACAACCGGGTATTACAACTGTCTCCTACGGATGTGGCCAAACCATCTCAATCTCCATTCCCTTACTTTCGCTGAAATAGGCGCCACTTCTAGCTCGTACCTGAAAACCCCATTCGAGATTCTATCCAACATTGTGCGACCACATGACCAACGTAACATTCTCATTTCAACCTGTTGGAGCAAGATCGGTATATGCGTCGTGTTGCGGAAGCGTAAAATAAATGTGCGAAAATTAAACGACACACGAATTTATAGAGGTTCGGCTATAAACGAGCCTACGTCCTCTCTCGGTATCTTTTTCTTTAGGTTGAAGATAAAAACCTCCGCACCTCTCTTCTATCGGTCGAGGGATAACCGTTACAATCACGTCTTCTATTGGTCCGTGATAAACCACTCGTACTTGTCTTTGTGTCGGTCCAAGTTAAACCGTTTTCCTTTTCTATTGGACAAGGAATCAACCACTCTAGCTTTCTATGGATACTAGATAAACCTCACTAAGATAGCGATTGCGATTCTAATAATGCCGGATCCTTGATCCTAATAACACCGAATCCAATCGTATCTTTTTTTTTACCTCTCGTGTATATGTTGAATTTATAAACATTCAAACTAACAATATAAGCTCAATATCACAACAACAATGTAAGTATATCAATCTGAGATCAATGAATGTTTTGCTTGATGTTGTTGTATGGAATAATACCAAGGATATGGTATTTATAGGCTACAAAGCCTCAACTAGCCGTTAGCCTCCTGACACTCCATTACGGCCGTTAACACTTCAATATTACGGCCGTTAGCACTTTAACGTACGTTAAATCGTCCCAGTTACGTACGTTAACTTCCCCCAGTTTCAGTCCAGTAGCATTCGTTTTGATCATTACGTACGTTAAGGATACATCATTGCTGACGTCATATATCTGTTGCTGCTTTTCTGACTTTGACTCTCCCAACGTTCATCTGATTTGAACACCATTACGTACGTTAACTTCCACTTCTTACGTACGTTAAATGCCTTATATTATGTACGTTATTGCTCCTGCGTTACGTACGTTAAGCATGCAATTTCCAGGTTTTTGCACTTCGTCTTCTTCGATGCTTTGCTTCGTCTTTTTGTTGTTTTGTTTTGTGTAACAACTTAATCATCAAAATATTATTAAAGCATGTATGGAATAAAATGTTCCAACAATCTCCCCTTTTTTGATGATTACAAAACAACACTTCGTCAATGAGATTTATCTGCAAAAATACAAATATATGTATATGTGTACAGACCAAAATTTTCGACTTTATCCGTTTCGTTAGTTTCTTCTCCCATTTCTTTTTCGACTCCTTCTTTTCTTTTCTTTTTCTTTTCGAATTTTCAAATTTTCATCATCTTTTCGACGTCTCCTCATTTTTCTTTTCAACTTCATCTTTTTGATTTTTCTTCTTCTTTTCTCCTTTCAAATTCCATTTTTCTTTTCAATTTCAACTTTTCGACTTTTCTTCGATTTTTCTTCCTCTTTCAGGGTTAATCCCATTCTTCTTTCTCCCCCTTTTTGTTTTCATCAAAAAGTGTAATAAAAAATATGATGATACCAAATATAAAATATGCATGATACCAAATGATGAATATAACAGATATGCACGAATAGGGTATAAACTTCCCCTGAAAATATTATTTCCCTTAAAAAAATTATTACTCTCTCTAAGTAAAATATTTTGAAAAAAATTAATTTTTGGGGATCGAACCGAGAGTTGGTTTTTCATTTGAAACATAGACGATATTTGAAATATTTGTTCCTTTAGGAACCCAAATCTTTTTAATTTTAATCGTGCGGCGTGGGATTTTACAGTTAGAAATGTGATGCCCGATTTTCAAACATTTTACGCAACGGGGAATCTTTAAATTTAAGGATTCGTTTTTAGAACGAGGTGTGAATCCCAACCGCTGTTTATTTAAAATATATTTTTGAACCGAGAGCATATTTTCAAATTTCTCGTTTCCGAGAGAAAATTTCTTCGTTAAAATTTTGAGCTCAGTTTGTATTTTAACTGTAACACCCCCAGATTTAAACGGAAATATTACAGTGCCGTGGGCCCCGAGATGGAACCCACAAGGCTAAAAGATATTTTTCGCAAACATTTACAAATGCCCAAGAGGCCGACGACGTTACTATCTTTAAAAATTCACAAAGACTTATAAAAGCCATTTATCAAAAACCGTCGTAAAAACTCATTTGAAATCACAAGGCCAAACGGCCGACACTCAAGAGTTTAGAAAATGATTTCCAAAGTAACCTCAGTTACCAGAAATCAAAAGAGCGTTTCAAAATACTCACGCAGCGGAAAAAGACCAACCATAAAGATACTCTAGCAGCGGAATACAAGAACCAATCAAGAAACTCAATGCAGAAACATGTCCTAGCCAGTATCCTCCGGGAAGCTCATCTCTTCACGACCACTACAAGCTCGATACTCCAAAAACCTAAAAAGAAATCCCACGACGGCGTCAGCCATAATATCCAACAATGATATCAATCACATCACATCAATAATTACATACCAATGAGAATACAGAATAAGAATACGACCAGTGTAATCTTATCGTCATAACTTTACTTACTCAAATAATTCTCGACAGAATAACCATTACCACATTTCACATCTCGTACTTGATTAACCAATAAATTCGAACATAGTATCTGTATTGTACCTCAAACAATACTCAAGATTCTCAAACTATCATCAACAACTCACGATACGGAAAAGTACCAGTTCTGACCAATACGATCCCTCGAATAACATCATCAAATCCCAAAACGATAACCGATTGTCCATCAAGGACAAATACCAAAGGAAATACGGAAGATACCTTGAGATATGAAATGCCACGACAATTATGTCAGTCTAATCCGAGATCAGATCAATGCAATATGGACACGGTCCTAACACAAGACCTACAAATGCATACTCATATGACCACGTCAATATGCTCAAAATAATATCAACAGTGTATACTTAATGGAAATCCCATGACCCAGCGCCCTCATAATAGGTCCCAAGATGATCCTACAAGATCAACACGAGGTGGATAACCAATAATATACATATGCAAAACAACACAACACTGGGTAATCCAACGATCCAGTGCCCTCAGCATAGATCCCAAGATGATCCCGTCGGACCATATTTAGGTGGAAGAACCCGTCCAATGATCCAGCGCCCTCAGCATAGATCCCAAGATGATCCCGTCGGACCATAATGAGGTGGACATCTGATCCAGCGCCCTCAGCATAGATCACACGATCCCAACGGATCAACACAACATAAACAACATAAACAATACACATATGCAAATCAATATGTTCATCGACATGAACAACACATGACTCAATAACATGAACGACATTATGACAAAACAACTAGGACGGCCTCATGTTCAGCAATATGAAAGACAGCCTGCATGATCAACATCATCAACATTAAATCGAAATCAAAACTAAAATACTTGTCCCGAGTCCTTCAGGAGCAATCTCGATGTCAAATCTGTAACACCCCCGATATATTCAGGAATATTACAGCGCCGTAAATCCTTTACATAAGGATTTACAAGGCTGAAGAATTGAACGGACATTAAAAGATACTAACGAATGGAAATAACGGAATTAAGATACAACAGCTCACCAAATCGAAAGTACAGTTGTTCAACAGGAGCTTAATAATAATACATCACCAAATTCAAATTCAGCATAAATGACTTCGTACTCGAGTACTTATTGAAATAACCAATAAACAACAGACAAATAAACCCGGCCGAAATATCACTCTGCACCCTCGTCGTCATGCATCTCCAGTGGTTGTTTCCCCGCTCTCCTGGATCCTGAACATACACAAATGTTCACCCCCGAAGGGGTTAGCACAACGATGCTAGTACAAGTACAATAATCATACAACAATGATATAATCAACAATTATATCGTAACAAGTTTCTCCAACGAGAAATATTCACAACACATATCATATCATAACAGTTTCAACATACTGTTGGTATTCCAACGATCCAGCGCACACAGCTATAGATTCCCATGATGATCCTGTCGGACCAACACATGGTGGAACTACCTGTCCAACGATCCAGCGCACACAGCTATAGATTCCCATGATGATTCCCGTCGGATCAACGCATGGTGGACATATAATCACAACATATTTACACGATACAATCACATTGTCATAATATAAACAATTTTAATTAGAGTACTTGCCTCGGTTCGTTGACAAGAATAGACTTCCACGAATATCAAAATACTCGAAGGTCGTCCCCTTCGATCAATCACGTGTTAAGCTCGAACCTTAACAAAAGAAATAGCACAGAATTCATTTCATGCCGTACGAACGGCTAATAATTCAACAATTACGGTAGGAAGTCCTTAATATGCAATCTGTCTGGATAGCTTAACGCACGCTACGCATCCTATGTAGCGTACGTTAATGCTACTCGTTAGCGCACGCAATACACACAGCCTAACGTACGCTAACCATGCACGGTCAGTACCTCACTGGTCAGCCGACTGACTCGCCTGATGACTTAGCGCACGCTAAGTTGCAAATGTGGCGTACGCTAAACATACACGATAGCGCACGTTAATTCACATAGCTTAGCGCACGCTAAGAGTGCATGGCAGTTCACTGGAGGGCAGCAGATTATACAAATGGTGATGAAGTAAGCGAATTCCTCATTGATTTGATGTTTGTTATCCGACTTCATGTTATGTTCATAACCCTTATGCATGATCTCAAGGATAATAACAACTTCAAGATGCAAGTATACGTATAATCATCATAGCACCATAATCCATCTTGATTACAATTCTCATGCGAAGTTGGTGATCTCCGGTTGATGTATTAGATTCTACTATCGTTATACATATTCAGACTTCATCTTGAGGTGAACTAACAATTCCAACTTATACGAAAGAATATTTTATAGGATGATTCTTCCTTTAAGTTCTTATAGTATCACCTCCAATTCATGATCACAAAGATAACATAAATCATACGGATTGTTAACTTCAGAATGTTTCTCTCATCATTTGAAGTACTAGGATTCCGACTTCAAGGTTCCAACAATAATATCGTAATTGTAGACATTCCAATCTTATAAACATGATGTTGTTGAATAATTCACTAATGAAATTCAATACCTCGTTAACATGATCATCTTATCCCTTGGAATCCAAATCTAAGACTAGTGATAGGTTGAACATACCTTAATATGCCGAAATCACTGAACCACAAGGTAGAATCCGACTCCGGTTGGTTATGTGCCACTCCAAGGTGCTATTCCACTTCAATGATTACTCCCAAGTGATAACCAATATACAAAGACCAACAAGATGTGTTCTAAGTGTGTAGAGGGATTATTACAGCTCTCTGGCCTCTCAAGGATGAAGAATGGACGGATGAAATGTAAGCCAAAACGGGTTGTTGTCCCATTTATAATATTCTGCATTCTAACAAGTTAGCGCACGCTACTAAGCTTCCTTAGCGCGCGCTAATAAGAGTTGACTTCAGAACTGTCCAGGTTCATCCGCGGGAATCTTATCCGGACCCATATCCCGGCTGGCGCATGTGCTAGCCATCCCGCTCAATAATTGAGTTCTTAGCGCACGCAACTCCTACATGCATAGCGTGCGCTAGTAGTAGCCCGATAGCGCACGTTAAGCTACATTCTTAGCGTGCGCTATCACGAGTTTGCATGAGAAATTTTGCATGTTGTTATACTTATGTACAAAGATATCAATGCAAGAAATATCATACTCCAATAATCAAAACCACAAATCCGAATAATACAGGGTTTGAATACAGATGAAATACACCGTAATAAATCCGGATATTACAAAATCATCACCGGCGATTATCCTCAATGCTCGACGATTCAAACGCACCATGAACTATAGGCATTCATATCCTCATCTTTCTCGCAACGTAACCTTGATACCCGAACATACCAATAACCGAGATAAAGCATATACATTATGATTTACCTCCCAGAATCGGAAGAATGATATATAATCCAAATACCCCGAGTTCACAATAATAATCATCGCTATATGCATTATAAACGAAATGAAACCGAAACCATTCATTAAATATTATAACTGAGCAAGTAATAACTTGCCTCGATACCGATACGACGATGATGAAGCCGCTACCAATTTCATTGCCTTCGTCTACGAGCTCCTCAGCCCTGACCACGCAATTCACGAACATGCTCGAACACGACCGCAATATACGGTTATAATCACCGATCGATTATCACAACCTATCGCAATAATAAATTTAACACACATTCGATAACAATCAATAATCGATATAACCAATCCACAAACTCAACGGTTCTATGATATCTCGGTTAAACATAGACTGTACAATCCAGCTCGAACCAGCACGAATTCATAATCATAATATGATGTACTGCATTGTCTGCCTACTTAGCGCACGTTAATCACTCATCGTAGCGTGCGCTAAGTCGCCTCCGATAACGTGCGCTAGCCAGTAAGCTTAGCGTGCGCTACTGCTGTACAGTTTGCATGTTTTACAAGTATCGATCAACATATGGTGATTATCAAGAACACTAAGTAATTCGAAACCATGTTCAAAGCTATCAAGACAACGAAATCCGATATCCTTTAATATATAAACAATCATTCAACTTATAATCCAAGTCCTATATCCATATATCAATAAAAACATCATCATAATCCGGTAATCCATGTCCTAGTCATACTTATTAACTGGTTTATATGATAATCATCAACTCAAGAACATCAATCTCCAATCCAAAATGAAATCCAAAGGTGAAGAACTATTACCTTGTATAGACGAACCATGAAGGAGAACAGTCAACTTTAATCCATGTTCCTCAGCTTAATCTTTGTTAAAGATCATCATCTATCAGTGTTTGGAACCTCCAACTTCTCTCTAAAAACTCTCTCTCTCAGTTGCAAGGAAGGAATGGACGAAATGAATGATAATGCCCAACTACACATATATATTGTATATTATTAACGTACGCTAACATTCTCATTTAACGTACGTTACATGCTTAGCGTGCGCTAACTCTCTTTCATTAGCGTGCGCTATCGCGGTCCAAAGGCTACTGACTTGCTCCGCACATCAGCTTACGCACGTAATGCCCATGCAATAACGTACGTAAACTACACTGTCTAGCGCACGCAAAATCTTGTATCTTAGCGTGCGCTAATCGTAGTTGACTTGCTACAGTATGCACCTACCCCGAATATACTCGTGACCCCACATGCCGAAAGCTACCAATAAAGCCAAGATTCCCTGTTGACCGATCTGATATTAGCGTGTGCTAACAACAGGCATTAGCGTGCGCTAATGCTTTACGACAAACATCAGTTGACTTCGTCGGCACATGCAACGAAAGTGACCAGGTCCACACGTAGATTCCCTCTGATCTGTTCTGAACTAGCGTGTGCTATATTTTCCCATAAGCATGCGCTAAACCTGCACGATAGCGTGCGCTAGGAATGCATATTAGCGTGCGCTAATAATGCTACACTTAGCCATTTCCCGCAATTTCTGTCCAACGTCTCGACATGCCAAAAACGAACATACGACACACTGAATACATATACTCGACACATTATATCCTCAAGTGCAATTGTCGACCAAATACGACAATTATACCAAAACTGACATCTCAGTCCTTATTTATTTTATCCATACTGTACAGATTCCACGCTGTACAATATAACTCGGATAAAATAATCTCAAACAACAGTAGTAGAAATTTCAGTTTGCATTTTAACAAGATCATCCTTAAAAATATTTTCATTCTCAACACACTTTGAATGATCGATCTCGACAAATTTTCCCTTTTCAAGAATCTTAGAATATTCAATTTCCAATGATTTATTTTTAAATTGAAGGGATTTATTTTCGGATAAAGCATTTTGATAATCCGTTGCAATAATTCAAATGCTTCAAAAAGTTCGTCGTAAGAATTACTTACTTGGCTTTCGACGTCGCTATCGTCGAATGAACTTCGTGCCATAAGAGCGAGATTATTTTTATTGATAAAATCATCATCTTCGTCGTCATCGCTCCATGTTGCAACGAGAACCTCCTTCTTGGGTTTAGCTCGACAATTCTTAGCAAAGTGGCCTGGTTTACCACATAATCGACAATTATTGTCGAATTTCTTAGATTCGCTCGTTTGGATGTCCTTCTTTCTCCGGTTTAATAAGTGTTGGAACTTATTAATATTCTTGGCATAATATGCCGATTCTTCGTCGCTATCATCCACCGGAATTTCTTCTCTCTTAGACATCTTAGCCTTCATGGCTATTGATCGTTCCTTCGGCTTTGGATTGACACTTCGTGATTTTAAAACTATCTCATAATTAATTAGTGAACCAACGAGTGCGCTAAAATCAAGCGTATTGAGATCTTTAGGTTCCATGATCCAAGTAACGGTGCCGTCCCATTCGCTAGGTAGTGATCGTATAATTTTCTTGACTTTTTCACTACTAGATAATGGTTTTCCAAACGAAGCAAGTCCATTAGTGATGACCGAAAATCGGTCGAGCACGTTGGTGATGGACTCGTCACCTTTCATCATGAATAACTCGTAGTCATGGAGAAGCATATTGATCTTCGTCTCCTTGACTTGAGTTGTCCCTTCGTGTGTGATTTCAATAATTTTCCATATCTCTTTAGCACTTTCACACGATGAGATACGATTGACCTCTTCTGAATTTAAGGCACAATATAGAACTTGAGTAGCCTTACAATTTAGATGGACGTTCTTCCAATCCTCGTCATTATATTCTTCGAAACTCTTAAGAGATCCGTCAGGTTTGATTGGAACTTTCGGGCCAAGACAAATGATCTCCCAAATCTCGATGTCATACGCTCAGATGAATATTGACATTTTTTATTCCATGTCATGAAATTTGCGCCATCAACAAATGGTGGTCGGTTAAGAGCAAGTCCTTCGACTGGAGCAAATTGAAATGCCATTTGGATCGTCTCCTCGGATGTTAATGTAATACCCTCGCCTCTACTATTGTATTTTCCGATTTAAATCGACCATTGTCGTACTATATATGTGTTTCCTGTAATAAATATATGGACGAGTTCTGTGAAATTGAATTTTTGATCTTAGTCATTCACTATAGTTGCTTACTAGATGATTAGTAGGAATTTCATTTTACTTGTTGATGTTGCTCCTAATGTGCGTTAGCACACTTAGCCTACGTACACTATATAAGTCGAATTACAACGTAACCTTTTCAAGTTATCGTACGTAATGCGGGGGATCATTCAGCAGATCACCTTTCGGCGGATGGGGCCGAATGTGTAGGTGATGGTCGGAAGTCGATTGCGACAGCCAAGTCAACGGTTGTTACGTACCTAATGGCTATATCTTTACATACGTAGCGTTATGTGTATTTTAAGTCAGAAACATCTGGCAAAATGGCTACGTGCGTAATGTTCATAAGATTACGTACGTAAGCGCTTTAACGTACGTTAATCCCTTTTTATAACATACGTAATGTTAATTTTGGGTTATAAAAGTTTGAGTTGCCTTTCATTTCTACACGAACTTTTTCCATCCTCCCTCCCTCAAAACCGATTCCCTGCTCCCTTAAATCATAATCTTGCCTTCCAATCTCATATTAGAGCTACAACCCTTGGATTATAGCTTGGTAACTAGAAGATAGGAGTGTGTTCTTGGAAGATTTGGTATTATTCTTCATTCCTTTCCTTGAGGTTGGTTATCTTACTCTTGTTGTTCATATGATTAGTGATGTTAGTAGTAGAATAACCTGATATATCATGATGAACATTGAAGTTATGAACAAATTTAGTTTGGAACATGATAATATTGTTAGAACCCTTCCTGGAATATTTGATTAAGTTGTGGATAACATGTTCAATGTAGAATCCTTAGTTAATCAAGTTAAAATCAGGAGATTAAATTTATAAATGTGTTCTTAATTTCTAGAAGGATCCTCTGATGTTATATCCATATGTTGGAGAAGGTTTAACAACTCATTGGGAAGAGATTGATGATGTCTTTAAGAATTTCAAAACCTTCAAAGATATAATTATGCTTGAAGTAAAAATCTTAGGGATGATGATAGATTATGTAAAACACAAGTATAACCTTTATATATTCAAGATAATTGGGTTTGTTGATAATTCAAGTAGGGGTTTATCACTACATTAATATGTTAATAGTGTTCTAAGACGACTATAACAAATATGGGTAATAACGGTGCGGTAGAATTAATAATCGAATTCCATTACGTTGATCCTCGTGTATTAGGATGACGTAAATTAGGATGATGTTCTTGTTATGCTTAAAACTTAATGTTATTATTTCACTGCTGGATTGGTTAACGTAATTATTGTGAAGGTGACGAAGAATGTAAATAAACACAAACTGTTATAATAATTTGACGTTAATCGGAAGTTTGGATGAATTGAGAGTATGTTTAATCATCATAGTATTACATTGATAATATTCTTGACTTCAAACACCTGCCATTAATGTTAGAAAGGGTGGGCGAATCTAATAAAGTTGTGATGTGATAACCCATAATGGGAACGTTAGAATATTCAGTCGGATAGTCAAAACTACTCGAGTAAAATTACAAATATTGTTTCTATGAATTAATACCATTATAGTACGACTGTATTTTTGAATGAATTACGTTTCATTCAAGGTTGCTTGTTCAAGTGAGTATTGTTAGACGGAGATACCGTTCGTTGTTCATTCAAAGAAGGATTATTCATCTACGGAATTGAGGCAAGTTATCTTGCTTGGTTATAATGATGGTTGAATTCTTGTAATTATTATGCATTTCGTGTATATGAGTGAATCAATGATTCATGATGTGGTGATATCCTTGACCGTGTTACTGTTTGTGGCGGAATTGCATTCCCAAACATATCGCCCTTGATACTGTTTGTCTCATTGAGCTTTGTTGTCACTTCGGTGAGTTGTTCGATTCTTTGATAAAAGTGTAATTCATTGAGTATTGTTGTCAAGTTGTGTCATGACATCTCTGAAGTCATATCTGCGTGCCGATTGGTTATGTGTAGGATTTTTAGCCGGGCACTTGATGGTCATGCGTGGATGTTTCCGCATTAGATCGTACACACGAGACGTAGTTTGTGAGGCTAATTAGATACATCGTCCCACGTATATTCTGGATTCCGTATACGGGGTGGACATGTGCACGGACACATTTCCGGATCGGGCGTACTGTGACGTCTGTCTTGAGACATATCATTTGGTCGTTCGTATGATCGGATATGTTCGATAGTTGGGACTGACTGTCTATACGCCTGCGGGGTATATTCAGTAGTCGGTTGTTTCTTTGGGATAAGTATGTATACGAATTGTATAATGCCAAGAGAATTATTTTCATGTATACCTGACCCTGTGGTTTGGGCGAAATACTTGTATTTCAGGGCGTGGAAAGGGTAAGGCACAGGAAGAGCACGACGATGACGGAGGGTTTTGAAGGATGCTAATTCGGGGCCCCCGAGTCTTTTGATGTTCAGTTATGTCTTAATGTGATTGTTTATTTTATTTTATTTCGGATGAATGTATTATAATTTGTAAGGTATTTTCCATCATCATATGGTCTATACCGATTTTGGATCCTGTGTACGTTGTGTGAGTTGATATATGTATAATTTTTACTCTACGTCGGGGTTTTGATTATTATTGTGGTTCGGTACCACGCTGTTGGGTTTTTAAGGTTTATGTTGTGATATCGCCTGGTGGGTCCAGATGGGGGTCCATGGCACTGTAATAGCCGCCATTTTCTGGATGTTACAGAAGATGGTATCAGAGCGGTCTTTTCTTTTGAGTCATTGTAGATTGAACTAGCATCAAGAAACCTTCATGCCACGTGTAACCTGTGCAAGCGCCTGACCCGTCGAATACGGTATGTTCCTCATGAGCCATGATTTAATTACTGGCATAAAATTGATGACGTATTGATCTCTTTACTGATCTTGGCATCTTGATAACGTGTGGTAAGATTCATTTGTTTGATTTTCTGAGGAAACCCTAAATTGATTATGTGATTGGAACTGGTTCGACTTGATGTTGATATGATATTGAGTGTAGCACCCGCGGTGCCAGTGATTCATCACGAACTGTTTTTTATTGAATATGTAATTCCTTGTTGCTATTAACTTAGCATGAATTATGATTGATAACTTGAACTGTACTTATGATTTGATTCTTTAAGTATGGAAAGAAATCTGAGAGGCCGTGGCAGAGGGGGACGAGGCCGCGGAAGGGTCCGAATCCCGATACCACGAGCCAACAGGCGCGCGAATGTGGAGCATAGTTCCGCAGGCAGTGATTCGTCTTCTAGGGACCAGTCGCATCACACTAGAGAGAATGCGCGTGTCGATCCTTACGCTGTGATGCAGGGCATGATGGCACAGATGACCCAAATGGGTCAGCTAATGGAAGCTATGCAGAGGAATACTACTGGTCAACAGCAGGGGCAGCAGCCTCCGCCTCCTGTGCATGGCGGGATCGTGAGCCGGATTATTAGCGACATATCATGACAGCGACCTCCAACTTTTGAAGGCTCATCTGAGCCTGCTGACATTATACACTGGATAGAGCATTTCGAGAAACTGTTCGAGATGGTAGAGTGCCCAGAGGAGAATCGAGTTGTTGTGGCCGCCTACTACCTTAGTAAGAGTGCCCATACTTGGTGGCTTTCCGTGAGGTCTGCTGATGGCGCGAGTACTTGGGAGGAATTCAAGAACCTTGTGCTAGATCGTTACTATCCTGCACCCCTCCGTGAGGCCAAACTATCCGAATTGTTGAACCCCGATCCATCTGAGGACGAGGATGTATTAACTATTGCCGAGAAATTCCAAGCACTTCTCCCTTTTGCTACGTCAATTGTCCGTTCGGAAGCTGATAAGATCAAATATTTCCTCAAGAGGCTTAAACCCCGGATGAGGATGAAACTGCTTAACCACCACTGTACAACCTTACCAGAATTTATCGAGAAAGCTCTGGAATATGAACTTACTGCGAAGGAGATTTCCAAGAAGCATCCTCAGTTTTCCAACAAGAGATCCAGGAACCAGACCCAGGCAGACAGTAATCGAGGGACGTCAAAAAAACCCAGTCAGTACCAAATCCTTTTGAACGGCCACCTATGGCGCCGAAGCCGACCGAAACGCACTCTCGGGCAATCAGCTCATTTGTCGTGCGTTATAACTTTGGGGACCAGGGACATATCAGCTCCAAGTGTTCGAAGTCGGCCGTTGCCTGTCACACTTGTGGAAAGAACGGACATTAGCATCTCTTGCTCCAGTATAGTCTTCTGTCCAGGATCGCGTTCCTCCATCCGCTTCCTATCAGACTACCGGGGCAAACAAAGGGATGGGCCGTGGAAATCAAGCTGGTACACCTGGTACCGGAGTTGCGAAACCCAGAGTCTACAAGATGAAGAAGGCTGACGATCCCGAAGCCAGCATGATCGCAGGTACTCTTGAGATCCATTCTCAGCCCGTTTGTGTTCTTTTTGATACTAGTGCTTCACACTCCTTTTTATCTATATCTTGTTTGAGTTGTTTGCAATTGGATCATGTTAAAGATTGTGAACCTTATGTCATCGGTCTACCTGATGGTAGGAGAATGGTTGGGAATCGTGAAGTACAGAACTGTCCGATTCGCATGAACGATCATGAGTGGTTGTCGGACTTGATTGTGGTCGATTTACCTAAAGATGATGTGATCATGGGCATCGACTGGATGGATCGTCATGATGCCGTACTCAGCGTCCGTAAAAGAATAGCGACCGTTACATCTGATGATGGCGTCGAGTATATTTTTCAGGGTGATAATTCCAGTCATTCTGGGAGAGTCATCAGCGCTATGAAGGCAATGAAACTACTGAACCAGGGATGTGTTGGTTATTGGTGTTACATGACCAAGACAACCGACCGACCAGTCGAGTTGGCCGACATTCCGATAGTTCGGAACTACCCAGATGTATTTCCAGAGAGCTTCCAGGACTACCCCCACAGCGAGAGGTAGAATTCACCATCGAGTTGGAGCCAGGAACGTCCCCACTTTCGAAAGCACCGTATCGCATGACACCGACCGAGATGCAGGAATTAAAGAGCCAGCTTGAGGAGTTAACTGAGAAAGGCTATATTCGACCTAGTGCATCCCCTTGGGGAGCACCAGTGTTATGTACGGAATAAAGACGGATCGTTGCGTTTGTGTATTAACTACCACGAGCTGAACAAAGTAACAATCAAGAACAAATATCCTTTACCTCGTATCGATGATTTGTTGGATCAGCTCCAGGGAGCCGCTGTATTTTCCAAGATAGACTTGAGATCCGGGTACCATCAATTGTGGATTCGAGAATCTGACATTTCGAAGATAGCTTTTCGCACTCGCTATGGGCATTATGAGTTCATTGTCATGCCATTCGGACTGACTAATGCACCGGCAGTGTTCATGGAATTGATGAATCGGGTTTTTATTGATTATCAGGATCGTTTTGTAGTCGTTTTTATTGACGACATTCTGATATACTCTCGTGACCATAAAGAACATGAGTGTCACCTCCCCCAGGTCCTCGATGCGTTAAGGCGTGAACAACTCCATGGAAAATTTTCTAAATGTGAATTCTAGATGCCTGAAGTTATTTTTCTGGGGCATGTAATATCGGCAGATGGAGTGAGAGTAGACCCACAGAAGACAGAAGCCATCCGAGACTGGCTACCTCCGAAGAACGTGAAGGAAGTTCGTAGTTTTCTGGGTCTAGCAGGCTATTACCGACGATTCGTGGAAGGTTTTTCCAAAATTGCTCAACCGATGACTAATCTATTGAGGAAGGATAAGAAATACTTGTGGTCGGAGGCATGTCAGCAAAGTTTTGATGAACTCAAGATTCGATTAATTTCAGCACCTGTCTTGGTTCTACCTAAAGGAACGGAAGGATTCGTGGTATATAGCGATGCGTCGAGACAGGGCCTTGGCTGCGTACTAATGCAGAATGGGAACGTGATCTCCTATGCATCTAGACAGTTTCGACCTTACGAGGTCAACTACCCAACTCATGATTTGGATTTAGCAGCTGTGGTGTTTGCTTTAAAAATCTGGCGCCACTATCTGTATGAAGTTACGTGTCAGATTTTACAGATCACAAGAGCCTGAAGTATATTTTTACTCAGAAGGTGTTGAATATGAGACAGAGGAGGTGGTTAGAGCTAATCAAAGACTATGATATCGAGATCCTTTATCATCCGGGCAAGGCAAACGTGGTTGCCGATGCCTTGAGCTGTAAGACAGTACAGGAGCAGATACTTGCCCGTCTGACTGCCCATAGAGAATTGCAGTTAGAGTTCATGAGGCTGGGGATTGAGATCTGGTTACAGCGCATTCAGGGACAACTTCGTACGCTTAAGATTTCATCGTCCCTTAATGAGATAATCAGAACAAAATAGATGACGGACCCATTCTTATCTAGAATTCGAGGAGAAATCGATCAGGGGAAGGCCACTGGATTTGTGGTTCACGAGGACGGACTGATACGCTTCAAAAACCGAATATGTGTACTAGCAGACGAAGAGTTGAGTAATACTATTCTGAAGGAGGTTCATGCTACCCCGTATTCCATACACCCGCGATCGAACAAAATGTATAAGGATTTGAAGCCGTATTATTGGTGGGGTAACATGAAATGGGAGATTGCCGAATTCGTTTCAAGGTGTTTGACCTGTCAGCAGGTCAAGATTGAGCATCAGCGACCAGCTGGCATGATGAAACCACTCCCGATTCCCGAGTGTAAGTGGGAAGACATATCGATGGATTTTATTACTAGCTTGCCGATGAGCCGTCGAGACATGAATACGATCTGGGTGATTATGGATCGACTGACCAAATCAGCCCACTTCTTGGAGATTAAGGATACGTAGAGTCCTGAGAGATTGGCCCAGCTGTTCATCAAAGAGATTGTGAGACTGCATGGTACCCCTAAGAGTATTGTATCAGATCGTGATGGACGGTTCGTGTCACACTTCTGGAAGGCGGTTCATCGTGCTATGGGTGCACAGTTGAACTTCAGTATGGCTTTTCATCCTCAGACCGATGGTCAGTCTGAGAGGACTATTCAAACTCTGGAGGATATGTTGAGGGCGTGTGCTCTCGATTGGAAGTACGATTGGGAAGCCCAACTACCGTTGGTAGAATTCACATATAATAACAGCTGGCACGCCTGGATCAAGATGGCACCTTATGAGGCATTATATGGTTGTCGTTGTAGGTCCATTTTGTGTTGGGACGACTTGTCTGAATCTATTGGTACGGAGCCTGATATGTTATTAGCAGCCCGCGAGAAGATTACCCTGATCAAGAGTCATCTATTAACGGCCCAAAGCCGCCAGAAATCATATGCAGATAATCGTCAACGACCACTCGAGTTTGAGGTTGGTGATCATGTACTAGTCAAAGTGTCTCCTACTCGAGGTGTTTTCCGATTCGGGAAGAGGGGCAAGTTGAGCCCAACATATATTGGTCCGTTTGACATCCTGGAACGAGTAGGCGACCTAGCCTATTGTTAGGCGTTACCACCAGCCTTAAGACGGATTCACAACGTATTCCATGTATCTCAGTTGAGGAAGTATGTTGCTGACCCGAGCCACATTATTCAATTCGACGAGGTCGAGATAGCCGATGACCATTTGTATGAGGAGCGTCCTATGCGGATACTTGAGAGGAGAGTCAAACAGTTGAGGAACAAGGCGATTCCCTTATTAAAGATTCAGTGGTCGAGACATGGAGTCGAGGAAGCTATGTGGGAGACTGAGGATAACATGCGAGAGAGATACCCCGAGATGTTTACCCCTTAGTTTCAGGGACGAAACTCCTTTTAATAGGGGGAGTGTGTAATACCCTCGACTTTACTATTGTATTTTCCAATTTAAATCGAGCATTGTCGTACTATATATGTGTTTCTTGTAATAAATATATGGATGAGTTCTGTTAAATTGAATTTTTTATCTTAGTCATTCACTATAGTTGCTTACTAGATGATTAGTGGGAATTTCATTTTACTTGTTGATGTTGCTCCTAACGTGCGTTAGCACACTTAGCTTACGTATGCTATATAAGTCGAATTACGTACGTACCCTTTTCACGTTAACGTATGTAATGCGGGGGATCTTTCAGCAGATCACCTTTCGGCGGATGGGGCCGAGTGTGTAGGTGATGGACGGAAGTCGATTGCGACAGCCAAGTTAACGTCTGTTACGTACGTAATGGCTATATCTTTACGTACGTAGCATTGTGTATTTTAAGTCAGAAACATCTGGAAAAATGGCTACGTGCGTAATGTTAATAAGATTACGTACGTAGGCACTTTAACGTACGTTAATCCCTCTTTATAATGTATGTAATGTTAATTTTGGGTTATAGAAGTTTGAGTTGCCTTTCATTTCTACACGAACTTTTTCCATCCTACCTCCCTCAAAACCGATTCCCTGCTCCCTTAAATCATAATATTGCCTTCCAATCTCGTATTAGAGCTACAACCCTTGGATTATAGCTTGGTAACTAGAAGATAGGAGTGTGTTCTTGGAAGATTTGGTGTTATTCTTCATTCATTTCCTTGAGGTTGGTTATCTTACTCTTGTTGTTCATATGATTAGTGATGTTAGTAGTAGAATAACCTGATATATCATGATAAACATTGAAGTTATGAACAAATTTAGTTTGGAACATGATAATATTGTTAGAACCCTTCCTGGAATAATTGATTTAGTTGTGGATGACATGTTCAATGTAGAATCCTTAGTTAATCATGTTAAAATCAGGAGATTAAAGTTATGAATGTGTTCTTAATTTCTAGAAGGATCCTCTGATGTTATAGCCATATGTTGGAGAAGGTTTAACAACTCATTGGGAAGAGATTGATGATGTCTTTAAGAATTTCAAAACCTTCAAAGATATAATTATGCTTGAAGTAAAAATCTTAGTGATGATGATAGATTATGTAGAACACAAGTATAACCTTTATATATTCAAGGTAATTGGGTTTGTTGATAATTCAAGTAGGGGTTGATCACTACATTAATATGTTAATAGTGTTCTAAGACGACTATAACAAATATGGGTAATAACGGTGCGGTAGAATTAATAATCGAATTCTATTACGTTGATCCTTGTGTATTAGGATGACGTAAATTAGGATGATGTTCTTGTTATGCTTAAAACTTAATATTATTATTTCACTGCTGGATTGGCTTAACGTAATTATTGTGAAGGTGACGAAGAATGTAAATAAACACAAACTGTTATAATAAATTGACGTTAATCAGAAGTGTTGATGAATTGAGAGTATGTTTAATCATCATAGTATTACATTGATAATATTCTTGACTTCAAACACCTGCCATTAATGTTAGAAAGGGTGGGCGAATCTAATAAACTTGTGATGTGATAACCCATAATGGGAGCGTTATAATATTCAGTCGGATAGTCAAAACTACTCGAGTAAAATTACAAATATTGTTTCTATGAATTAATACCATTATAGTACGAATGTGTTGTTGAATGAATTACGTTTCATTCAAGGTTGCTTGTTCAAGTGAGTATTGTTAGATCTAGATACCGTTCGTTGTTCATTCAAAGAAGGATTATTCATCTACGGAATTGAGGCAAGTTATCTTGCTTGGTTATAATGATGGTTGAATTCTTGTGATTATTATGCGTTTCGTGTATATGGAAATGTTCTGTGAATCAATGATTCGTGATGTGGTGATATATTTGATCGTGTTACCGTTTGTGGCGGAATTGCATTCCCAAACATAACGCCCTTGATACCGTTTGTCTCATTGAGCTTTGTTGTCAGTTCGGTGAGTTGTTCGATTCTTTGATAAAAGTGTAATTCATTGAGTTTCGTTGTCATGTTGTATCGTGACATCTCTGGAGTCATATCTGCGTGCCGATTGATTATGTGTAGGATTTTTAGCCGGGCACTTGATGGTCATGCGTGGATGCTTCCGCATTAGATCGTGCACACGAGACGTAGTTCGTGAGGCTAATTAGGTACATCGTCCCACGTATATTCTGGATTCCGTATACGGGGTGGACATGTGAACTGACACATTTCCGGATCGGGCGTACTGTGACGTCCGTCTTGAGCCATATCATTTGGTCGTTAGTATGATCGGATATGTTCGACAGTTGGGACTAACTGTTTATACGCCTGCGGGGTATATTCAGTAGTCGGTTGTTTCTTTGGGATAAGTATGTATATGAATTGTATAATGCCATGAGAATTATTATCATGTATAGCTGACCCTGTGGTTTGGGGGAAATACTTGTATTTCAGGGCGTGGAAAGGGCAAGGCACATGAAGATCACGACGGTGACGGAGGGTTTTGAAGGATGCTCATTCGGGGCCCCCGAGTCTTTTGATGTACAGTTATGTCTTAATGTGATTGTTTATTTTATTTTATTTCGGATGAATGTATTATAATTTGTAAGGTATTTTCCATCATCATATGGTCTATACCGATTTTGGATCCTGTGTACGTTGTGTGAGTTGATATATGTATAATTTGTACTCCACGTCGGGGTTTGGATTATTATTGTGGTTCGGTACCATGCTGTTGGGTTTTTAAGGTTTATGTTGTGATATCGCCTGGTGGGTCCAGGTGGAGGTCCATGACACTGTAATAGCCGCCCTTTTCGGGGTGTTACAGTTAAGTCGTGTATTGGAGGTACCACTCCGATACCAATTGTTGGAGCAAGATCGGTATATGCGCCGTGTTGCGAAAGCGTAAAATAAATGTGCGGAAATTAAACGACACACGGATTTATAGAGGTTCGGCTATAGACGAGCCTACGTCCTCTCTCGGTATCTTTTTCTTTAGGTTGAAGATAAAAACCTCTGCACCTTTCTTCTATCGGTCGAGGTATAACCGTTACAATCACGTCTTCTATTGGTCCGTGATAAACCACTCGTACTTATCTTTGTGTCGGTCCAAGTTAAACCGTTTTCCTTTTCTATTGGACAAGGAATCAACCACTCTAGCTTTCTATGAGTACTAGATAAACCTCACTAAGATAGCGATTGCGATTCTAATAATGCTGGATCCTTGATCCTAATAACACCGAATCCAATCGTATCTTTTCTTTTACCTCTCGTGTATATGTTGAATGTATAAACACTCAAACTAACAATATAAGCTCAATATCACAACAACAATGTAAGTATATCAATCTCAGATCAATGAATGTTTTGCTTGAAGTTGTTGTATGGAATAATACCAAGGATATGGTATTTATAGGCTCCAAAGCCTCAACTAGCCGTTAGCCTCCTGACACTCCATTACGGCCGTTAGCACTTCAATATTACGACCGTTAGCACTTTAACGTACGTTAAATCGTCCCATTTACGTACGTTAAACATCCCCCAGTTTCAGTCCAGTAGCATTCGTTTTGATCATTACGTACGTTAGCCAACACCGATTACGTACGTTAAGGATACGTCATTGCTGACGTCATATATCCGTTGCTGCTTTTCTGACTTTGACTCTCCCAACGTTCATCTGATTTGAACACCATTACGTACGTTAACTTCCACTTCTTACGTACGATAAATGCCTTATATTATGTACGTTATTGCTCCTACGTTATGTACGTTATGCAATTTCCAGCTTTTTGCACTTCGTCTTCTTCGGTGCTTTGCTTCGTCTTATTGTTGTTTTGTTTTGTGTAACAACTTAATCATCAAAACATTATTAAAGCATGTATGGAACAAAATGTTCCAACACAGCCGCTTCCAACTTGCTCTCAAGCGACTTCTTCATCGCCCAACATTTGGAGCCATTCAACATAGCCGGTATGATTGCCGTCTATAGAATTTACCCTTCAACTTAAGAGGGACTTTCTTGTCGCACAAGACCCCTGTCGCAGCTCTCCACTTTAGCCACCCTCCCTTGATACGATGAGTGACATCATCTTCACACTCACCTTCCTTTTGAATGATCGAACTTAAATACTTGAACTTATCCGTACGGGGTACGATCTGATCACCAATCATTACCTTTACTCCTTCCTCGTTGGCCTCACCACTAAAGCTACACCAGAGATACTCGGTCTTAGACCGGCTCACACGCAATCCATGGGATTCTAACTTAGATCTCCATAGCTCCAACTTCGAGTTCACCTCCCTTCTCGACTCCACCACTAACACAATGTCGTCAGCAAAAAGCATGCACCACGGGACGTCATCCTGTATCTCCCGCGAAATGACGTCAAGGATTAGGCGAAGAGGAGAGGGCTTAGCGCCGACCCCTGGTGTATCCCTATCTCAACCGAAAAATACTGGGTGTCACCAACTGGGGTCCTAACGCAAGTCCTAGCTTGGGCGTACATGTCTTGGATCGCCCTAACGTATGGCAACGACACCCTCCTCTCTACTAGGCTCCTCCAAATAACATCGCGCGAAATGCTATCATAAGCCTTCTCTAGATTAATGAACACCATATGGAGGTCCTTACGCCACTCTATAAACTTCTCCATAAAGCGTCTGACGAGATGAATGGCTTCAGTCGTGGACCTCCCCGGCATGTAGCCAAATTGGTTCTCTGAGATCTCAACTTCTATTCTAACCCTGCATTCCACCACTCTTTCCCAAAGTTTCATAGTATGACTGAGGAGTTTAATGCCCCGATAGTTACTACAACTCTGAGCATCGCCTTTGTTATTGAAAAAAGGCACAACAATACTAGTCCTCCACTCCGTCGGCATCTTAGAACCTCTGAGGAGGATGTTGAATAGCTCTGCTAGCCACTGAACTCCATCTTCCCCCAGACAAAGCCCCACCTCAATAGGGATCTGATTCGGGCCGAATCTGATCCGGGCCTACAACATTAGCTCTACCTATTTTCCTGAGGGCACACTTAACTTCCCCCTTGTTGATGCTCTCACAGGAACTTAACGAACGAGCAGAAGATAGACTAACTCCTTGCTTCACTGAGTCACTACCCCTAGACTCATTGAAAAGTTCAAAAAAATACTTGTAAATATTTATCAAGAGTTTGGTTATGTTTCAATATAATATGCAAATCAATCTAAGTTCTTATATTATTAATATATTCAATATCATTTCATGTTGTTTGGGTCTATCATTGATGTGGCTCAAATCGTTTTAAATAATTTGCAACGAAAATAGTATCCTGTATTTGCATCTTTGAAATACACCAACCATGTTGTTGTTACCCAAAATATTATCCGGAGATGATATGCTGGAATGGACGAGTAACAAACAAAATGCGAGAGCACGTCCGTGGGGAAGTAAATAACACAAGATTTGCCGGGGTTGTTAGTCCCGGACTTGAATGCTCTCGCGAGATATTATTAATATGAATACTTGGGAGTACAAATATTAATGTTAGAGTACAATTACAATGAGTGTAAAGACCCTAATTATCTTAGCTCTTGAGTGCTGAAGATTGCCGGAAGAACCAGAGATGATGCTCTGTGACTTCTTGTAACAACGATGGAGTGCTAAGTTCTTTAGCTGAATGTCTGAGCTTCTGAACTTGTGAACCCCTTAAAGTCTAAATTTCTGAACCTTTTTCCAGTTGCTGGAGGCTCTCTATTTATAGGACTGGGAGTCGCTGGGCGATCGCCTCTGCTGTATTATAATAAGCGGGCGATCGTCTTTAGCACATGGGTTGGTCTCCTTAATGTCCGCAGCAGCTGCTGGCAGTCGGATGTGCGAACCAATGATAAGACAACACGCGTCTATGTCGCTGTCTTGGAAGGCCCCACCTAGGACCTTTCGGCGGGTCTGTCGGTAGGTGAGGCCGTCCTTGTCACTGACAGCTGCTGATGGGCTGGAGTCAATGATCCTTATTCTGTGGCGCCATTCGCGGATCTTGCACGTGGGTCCTCGCTCTGAGATCCAGTCCTCGTAGATATGACGGATGATGGCCTTATACGTGGCATAGGACGTTCGTCCTTGGTCGGGCACCAGAGTTGGCCGCTAGGTACCAAGAGACGATCGCTCCGGGAGGTCGATCGCTAGATACTCGAAGATGGACTGTTACCTCCGATTGACAATTGTCGTGGCTCATTTGATCGTGAACTCGGTCGCTCGGCCTTATGCCAATCGCCGTCCAGGCGTATTAATCGCCGCACAACAATTGCCCCTCAGCTTGCTCTCATGTCGAAGACGTAGGGTGAGGTGGATCCACTGGCGATCGCTTGGATTTAGACGAGCGACTTTTTGTGAGTTTAGACAATCATTCTTCGAGCGGACTGGTTTTGAATTTGCACGATCCACTCGATCGCTGAAAAGAGCGGGAAATAATAGCGGGACCGAAACTCCGCTGGGGTACATGTCGCGATGCGATTGGGGGAGTACGACGGTTAGTTAAGACTCCTCATCTGGCGTGTCCTTGAAACGACGCGTACGCGGGTTTCAAGGGAGGCATTGACTGTGACTTTATCTGACAGTTGCACTTCAGCCCCCCGATATTCTCCTTATTTGCACGGAAGCTCCCGCCTTCTCCTATAAAAAGGGCCAGGGCTACAGTGTAATCCCCCTTACGCAATTTCATCGGAGAGGAAGATAGCCAATTTTTTTTTTCAAGCCTTGTCTGCCGATCGTCGATCGACTCAATCCTTCGATAAGAAACAATCCTCTTTTTCCTTTTCTTTTTGAGAATGTCTGGAGTACCTACAACATCTGAAATGGGCACCACCTCCGCCGCCGGGACTTCGACTGCCCGGGAAGGATCCTCCGCGGAATTCCACATGGAGACATCTGCCGAGGCTATCCGCACCGGTATTAATCCTGCGGAAGTTTAGGAACTACTCAACGAGGCCGATGCTGCCAGGGAGGCGGCGGCTGAGCAAAAACGCTTGCTGGTCGAGAAGTAGTCGGTGGTGAGGGCGTACTGGGAGCAACATAGCGCCTTCGGCCAAGCCTATTCAGCCTTCGCAGAAATTATGGAGAGACTGACCGGTCCGCGTCCCAAGTTTGACTATCGGGAGTACTCGATCGCCCATCCCTACCAATCCGCGAAGCGGTCGCTGTTCCGGGCCGTGCAGCGCTCCCCATGGTCCCTTGGCCAGATCAGGAGCTTGGCAACAGGAAGGACTTGGCGATCTGGAGGGCGAGGTACCATGTCCCTTCTGATGTGGACCTTTTCGCGCCTTCTGAGAACGAGCGAGCTGATCAACCTCCGGAGGGCATGGTTGCCGGGAATGAGGCGATAATGGAGGTCGGGCTGCGGTTCCCACTATCGTTTGTCGTCTCTAATTTGCTGGTCGCCTGGAATGTGGCGCTGCTTCAGCTAACGCTGAACGCCTGGCTCCAGATTGTCTGCGCCCTCACTTTGTTCGGCGGTCATCGACTGTACTGCCTTCCCTCGCCGTTGGAGATGAACCACCTATTCAAACTGACGGTTCAGAAAGGGTCCGTCGGTGGCTACCACATCCAAGGCCGCTCTGGTCGGGTAATCCTTGGGGTCCCGGACAAAGTGCGGGGCGATCCGGCGAAATGGTTTTAGGTCGGCGGTGCATGGAAAGCATCCACGAGCGACAATCCCACTAGCGAGCTGGACATTACCACCGGCTTTCGGGAGCGGAATCCGAGTAAGGGTTCTGACTCTCCCTTTGTTCGGATACGTTCTGAACTGATCTAATTTTGTCTTTCTTTTGCAGGCTTCCATATTCCGGCAGCTGACGAGCTACCTTTTGACTTTTTGATCGTCTGGGAGAGGATACGCAGTGTTCCGGACGACGATATAGATGCTCGCCAGATTAAAAAAGAGAGATGTTGGTTGGCTGCTTGGTTATTTCGTTCTCCGCGCCACCTTTTGGTCCCAGGCATGAATTTCCACGATCTCCTTTTGCTTGGCGATCGTCCTGTTTGAGGAAGACGCTTAACCATTGTTTGATCGTTTTCCTTTTGCAGAGGTCCGTTTCCCTCGCTTCCTGGAGCCTCCGCTAGAGATCGCCATGTCAAACCCTGGAGTCTTGAGTCGCCTGCGCTAGAAGAAGTCGAGTCGAGTTCCCCCGGTGGCGCTACCTCTTATCCCGGAGGTGAGGCCTCATGTGGAGCCGATCGCTTCGGAGGAGGAGGCTCGGGAGGAGGGACTCCAGCTGAACCACAAGCGACAGAGGTCGGGGGAACCCCCAACCTTTGCCCCTGCTGGTGAGCAGCCGATCACCGCGCCTCCGCTTACCGCGGTCTCCTTGGTGGAGGAGTCTACGCCCTCGTCGGCTTTCCTGCAAGCCATGGAAACTGCCGAGGCCGAGACCCCACGCGGGAAGCCGTTCTTCGGCCGCGACCCCGAGAAGGCCGATAGGTAAGCTTCGGTTGTTTTGCCGAGTTTTGTCACTTACGTAGGAGATGTGCTAACTCTTCTGTTCTTGATGCAGGATCCGCTGCACCAATCCGAATTGCTCGCCGCTGGTACTGGACTTTCTCGTGAGCCAATCTCCTTGCGAGGCCTGTGACATCCCGCACTACGTCGCCCGAGCTTTCTCTGCTCTGCCGAAGGCCTGGACAACTGATTTGGATACGATCGCCCGCCAGCGATCCGCGAACACGATGCAGGCGGCCTTTGCTCTATCCTTCAGGCGGCGACGATGGCCGCCCAAGCTGTGAAGGACTTCGAAGGGCGCCCTTCTACTTCCCGTCTTCAGGTGGACCTCGAGGCTGCTCGGAAAAAGAACTCCGAGTTTGCTGAAAGGATCGTAGATATGGAGAAGAATTCCTTGGAAGCGGCTAAACGGACAAGTCAAGATCTTGAGCTAGAGAGACAGGATTCTGAGCGGGCCCGGGCGATGGTCGACCGGATTCGGGATCAGATGACAGAGGTCCGCCGGTCATACGCGGCTGCTCAGAAGGAAGCCGATCAGTTGAAGGTGACTGTCGCCCGGCTGACTAGCGAGTTGGCGTCATCGAGGGAAGAAATGGCTGCCAAGGCATCCGAGCTCCAGGGTGCACATCAGGCGGTTGCGGAGTTGAAGGGAAGGCTGAAGGTGATCGAGGCTGACCCTTTTCTCAACGTGGAGTTCATCAGCGAGTTTGCCTACTACTTGGCGTTCGCTGACTCAATCCGCGCCGCTAAGAAGGGAGGGCTGGAGGTCGGCCCTCTGGCTGAAAACTTCAAGGCTTATGTGCTGGAGCATCCTCTGCATCCCGCCTTCTCCGTGCCGATCCTGGACCTCTCGGATCTCAGCGTAGACCTGAGCTGGTACCCGATTCCCGGAAATCTCGTTCATCCAGATGCCCCGGAGGATGGGGATGCGATTCGGCCATGGGGAGCGCGGCCGATCCAATGCCGAAGGTGAAGGCCAGGCAGGGACAGCCTGAGGTTGTACGTCCTTTATTTTTTTTTTCGTTTGTAATTTTGGTAGCTTTCGTTATACTTTTGCCTTCGGGCGACCGTGTTTGTATTTTTATTCCAAGTGGTTAAATAAACGTTCGCTTTTCTGATTTCTTGCTTGTATGATTGTCTTTCTGAGTCTTTTGCATGACTTTATACAAGTGTGTGAGGAACGATCATTGTGTGTACAGCTCCAAGTAAATTGATAAACTCATATTGATAACTTTTACAACAAAGTCGATCGCTGCACATACATCTGAACAATGCCGATCAGCGTATGTGTAATTGGGTAGAGATGATCGTGGTATACATAGCTCCGCCCTTCCCCTTTGTTTTTGTTTACTTAGTGAAAGTAAGGGGACGAAAATAAATCGTTGAGTGATCGGTCTTCAATTTTGCAGATTCCTCGAGGAAGGCCGACCATCCCGGCCTAGAGGAACCGTGCACGATCGCGGAGTTTGATGGAACCGACCTCCACGACCATGTCTTATGCGCGATCGACATTCCGTCTGATGGCCAACTTCTCGCGACTCACCTAATTGTGAGGGTCCTCCGTAGGCTGCGCCCGCATCGTATTTAAACGAAGGGCGTGCGGTCTTGGTCTGGATGAGTCCTTGCACGGGGCGTCGTCGGATTAATCGACTCCATGATCATGGCTTGTTAGCACTTTTTTACCTCAGACCGTTATGTTAGATGGCGATCCTCGATGGTATATGTTGTGACGGGGGAGGGGGGGAGGGACGCGTCGCATTGTCCGGATCCACCATGTTAGGTGATGGACCTTTGAGGGCGGGCAAACGTGTCCATATATCTATTTTGGAGGGCCATTTGGCTACGCCCGCCTCGTATTTAAACGAAAAGCGAGCGAACGACTCTCGCGACCGTATCGGGAGATTGATGGGGTTCCGGCTAAGTCAATAAACTGTCCAACTTGCCCTCCTCGAACAATCTCCAGAGTTGTCTGAGGAGGTCGCGGCATTGGTTGGTGCTGTGACCGGGACTCTTGTGGTAAGCATAATATTTATTGTGGTCCAGATGACCGTTGTCCCTTATCGGATTTGGCTTGCTTAGCGGTTCGCGCCCCTTGATGGCGTAAAAAATGTGGGCCGGAGTTCGGTTGAACTTATGGAGGAGATCGGCTTCCACATCTTCGAAGGCCTTGAAATCACCGGGTGGCTTGGCGACCGACTTGTTGGTTTTGACGATCGCCGCCTTTCGGACGGGAGGCGGCGTCCCCTCGCCTAGGCCGAGGGTGAGCAGCCTCTGCCTGGCAAAAAAATCGGCAGTCTTAGCGCGGAAGATCGCGTAGGTCGGGGGAATGTCCTTTGTGAGGTGCCTAAACATGGGTGAATGACTATAGAATCCCCCCAGGACCGAGTAGAGAGCGATCTCATCACTGATGGGCTCGCCGGTGAGGACTATTTCATCCATCCGGTCGATGTAATCTGCGTCGGTCTCGTCTTCCCCTTGCCTGATTTTCATCATGCGGTGGGGGCCTTCTGGTCTGGCAACCTTGGCGGCGAAGAATGATGTGAAGTCGCTCGCCAGTTTCTCAAAGGAATTGACCGATCGTGGTGGCATTGAGATGTACCACCTATGGGCCAGATCGCCCAATGTCAACAGGAACATTCGGCATCTCGTCGCGTCTGATGCCCTGCATCCGGTCATGTAGATCCGGAACTTGCTTAGGTGAGTCTCGGAGTCCGATCTCCCTTCATACAAAGGTGTTTGGGGAGGAGCGATCCTTGGTTGCACGGGGGCAAGCTCAATGTGGACCGCGAGTGGCTCACTCGATCCGATGATCTTTCTACTGGCGCTTGCCCCAGTTTCCATGAGCATTTTCATCTCGTCGAGGTGGCGCTACATAGTGGCCATCGCTGCGGCTAGGCGCTCAGAGCGGGAGCTGAGGCGATCAAGTACTGATCCCCTGGCTCCGCTGTCGATGATGTCCTTGCCGCATGGCTCGACTCTTTGGCGGATGGGGGCCAGACGGCTGACCTGTATTTGGTTCGGAGTTGGGTATGCCGAACTCCTGGTGACGGACTCGAATTCCGTCGTCTCGTGGTTGGGGACAGAATGCCCCGGTCGCCACGATGTATCGCTTCCCAGGCGGCTGAAGACGGAACCGTCCCACCTCGCGAGAGCCTTTTCTCGTGAATCGGGGCTTTCTGACGATCGCTCGACCAGTAACCCCTTGAGCTTCCGTTTGCCCGCGCGGCGGATGGCCGAGGGGGTTATAGCGGGCGCTGCGCATGCTCTCCGTCGCTCCCTTAGGATGGCCATAGCCTCCTCGATCTGTTCCGCAGTTTGGAACTGGTCGAGCGAGAGGCTGGGGCCGTCCCTCAGGGGCGAGATCGAGAGTCTCGCATCGCCGCGGCAACCCTCTGCCGTAGGCTGGGGCTCGGATTGAGCCGGAATATGACGGTGGTTCTGAGAGTGGCTCTCTTCGCTGTGGTGGCAGACGTCATTATTCTGAAGGTTTATCTTTGAAGAACAGTGAGTGTTTCTTCAAGTATATGCCCCGGAGAACAGTGAGTGTTCTTCGAGACGGTCGGAATGAAAATGAAGGTTAAGTCGCCCTCCTCTAGCGCCAATTGTTGTTACTCGAAATATTATCCGTAGATGATATGCTGGAATGGACGAGTAACAAACAAAATGCGAGAGCACATCCGTGGGGAAGTAAATAACACAAGATTTGCCGGGGTTGTTAGTCCCGAGTTTGAATGCTCTCGCGAGATATTATTAATATGAATACTTGGGAGTACAAATATTAATGTTAGAGTACAACAATGAGTGTAAAGACCTTAGTTATCTTAGCTCTTGAGTGCTGAAAATTGCCGGAAGAACTATAGATGATGCTCTGTGAGTTCTTGTAACAACGATGGAGTGCTAAGTTCTTTAGGTGAATGTCTGAGCTTCTGAACTTGTGAACCCCTTAAAGTCTGAACTTCTGAACCTTTTTCCAGTTGCTGGAGGCTCTCTATTTATAGGACTGGGAGTCGTTGGGCGATCGCCTCTGCTGTATTATAATAAGCGGGCGATCGTCTTTAGCACATGGGTTGGTCTCCTTAATGTCCGCAGCAGCTGCTGGCAGCCGGATGTGCGAACCAATGATAAGACAATACGCGTCTATGTCGCTGTCTTGGGCGGCCCCACCTAGGACCTTTCGGCAGGTCTGTCGGTAGGTGAGGCCGTCCTTGTCACTGACAGCTGCTGATGGGCTGGAGTCAATGATCCTTATTCTGTGGCGCCATTCGCGGATCTTGCACGTGGGTCCTCGCTCCAAGATCCAGTCCTCGTAGATATGACGGATGATGGCCTTATACGTGGCATAGGACGGTCGTCCTTGGTCGGGCACCAGAGTTGGTCGCTAGGTACCAAGAGACGATCGCTCCGGGAGGTCGATCGCTAGATACTCGAAGATGGACTGTTACCTTCGATTGACAATTGCCGTGGCTCATTTGATCGTGAACTCGGTCGCTTATGCCGATCGCCGTCTAAACGTATTAATCGCCGCACAACACATGTTATATCTTGATTCTCACCATTTGGTAGTTTCCTAGAAGAATATGCAAAATATCTACCAAGGTCATCTATCGTAAACTTGAAATTAGTCTCTCTTAAGGGACCTTTTCTATCAAGATATCTCTAGTTTTATTATCTATATTATGTCAAATTCTTGGATCCAATATATTTGTAGTACTATTCTCATTCACAGTAGCATTAATTTCTTCATCCAAACCATCACTCTCAATCCCATCCTCAACTACATCAACTTCTTCATTTCATTCTCAATAACATGGACTACTTCATTCAAATTATCAACCTCCTCATTCCCAATCACATCAACTTCTTTTGCCAAAGAACTAGAACTAGTTGTAAGAAACTTATGAATGACCCCTTTTTGAAATTTAATATCTCTTCACTTTTTTTTTTTTACTTTCAAATGCATATTTTATAGGCAATATTGTACTCATAATGTTATTCCTTTCTTTAATGACGAGAGAACCCACAGTCCCTACTCTTCGAGTGTGCACTAGATAAACTCTCGGACTGAACGTAATAACCCGTAAACTACGTCAATCAGGTAAATCCTGTGTGACAGGCTCAACCAAGAGATTATTGGTAGAGAGAATTGAACATCAATCTCGCACTCTCCTACTCCACCAACTTAACTACCATTGTGGGTATCACAATATTATAAAATCACGGGTGGTTGATCAATATGTATTAATTACAAGTTGATTATAAATATTATAATCTAGTTATATCCAGGATTTATAAACTGAAGATATTACTAACCTTAAATATTAACTACAAATAGTAAGAACAATCTTGCACATATAATTCAAATTATTAAATTAAATTAATCCAAATTTATAAATAAATTTTAAATTTTTTAAAATTTATTCTTAATTTGCCTGGTTATATATATATATATATATTAATTTTGTTATTATATTATAAACTATAAAGATAATACACGTAGAAGAGATATATTCCATAAATAAAAAATCTGCAGAAGATCAAAAGATTTTAGAATATTAATTTCTGTTTTTAGTTTTGTTCTCAAAAAAATTGTGTTTATAATTTTTATTCTCAAAAAGTTATAGATGCAAAATAATTGAGGTAGTGACATGTGGATAACTTTTTGTGGTTTGGTTTATTGAAATTATATTTTTGAAAGCAAAATACTGGATATTGAGAGTGTCTTTGAACTTTATGTTGTACAAGATATGTTTGTTCTTAATGCTAAATTCCAAATATTTTCTAGAAATCCCAACACAACATGGCTTCAAATATTCAACACTTCTTGGAACAATATTTTTTATTTATTTTCTTAACATAAATAACTTATAGTATATATTAATACAACGCATCTTCTGCGTACATCCTTGGTTCATTGGCTAATTGGTCATTTGTAAATCGTATTTAACTTCCTCATTCACCATCCTATCTCCAATACAATCTTCAGTACAATAAATCCACATTGCACGAAAATAACTGGCATGAAATAATATTTATTATTAATTTCGTGCGGCTACAAATATGAGTGACAACAATAACCCAAAAAAATAGGCGTAAAATTATGAATTTTCTAAATTGGTACAAATGCTAGTATTTTCATCCGTGCATGTTCTAAGATATAATTTTAAACCCAAGAATAAATTTTACAAACTATAAATTCACATACTTTTTTTTGAGAAATGTTATTCCATTCATTCAACCACAAACAAAAAGGCAATGTTGAAGCATTAATCCCACATTGAGAAAATACAAGTTTTGCAATCAATATATAAAGATTTTGGACTACTCCTCTCATTGCTAATTGGTTTTGAGATCGAGCCCCAGACATTAATATGGTATCGAAGCAGACTCTCTACACATGCGAGCCCAACGGCCCAAGGTGTTCTAGCTCTGCGCTATCTGAGTTAAAAAGTCCACGCTGTAAACCTTGATTCCAGCTACGTGTGACGGCATGTTGAAGCATTAATTCCACATTGGGAAAATATAAGTCTTGCAATCAATATATAAAGGCATGAGCTACTCTTTAATTGATTAGGACATGTTAGACTTTAACAACCCGTAACTCTTAGTATGATCACCATCACTATTAGAGATGTTAAACGGGCTCGGACCCGGTGGGCTGGGCCGTTTAACCCGCCAAAAAACCGGGTTAGGGCCGATATTTCCTAGCCCGTTTAAATTCGGGCTTTTTTGGCCCGAACCGTTTAGCCCGAAGCCCGTTAGGGCTAGTCCGAAGCCATATATATATATATATATAAATGAAAATGCTACGGAAGTAGCCCTAAATACTGAACAACACTGATCTGATGAGCTTCAGTCTACCCACATAGGAAAGCCATTTGCTAGTCCACGATTCCACCCTTTTTTTTGGTAATCTTATTAATAAGAGGCCGACAGTCTCAGGTTGTGAGTCTAGTGGAAATAAGGGGCATTCCAAGATATATATATATATATATATATATATATATATATGTATATACATAAAAGTGTATTTTTTGTTATATTTATTATAGTATAGTTGTTACTATATATAAAATATATTGTTACTTTTTTTTTTGTTTATAACTTATAAAAAAATAAAAAATAGATTTTTTTAAATATTTAGCACGAAGCCCGTTAGGGTCAGGGTTAGGGCCAATATTTCCTAGCCCGTTTAAATCCCAGGTTTTTACCAATCAACTGAAAATTAGCCTCACAGACTAAAATAAACCGCTGAGTTCGCTTAACATCTCTAATCACTATCACTGGTGATAGGGCTAAATTATTACTAGTTCTAGGAATAAAATAGAAAACAATAGTTAAAAAAAAAAAAAAAAAGAGAAAGGAACAAGTTTCATCTAAAAACACACCATCAGGTGACAAAGATCGAGCAGACGAATTAAGTGCATTAATAACATTAGCACAGTCGCCTTCAATGACGACATTCTTCAGGTGCCATCTCCATCGCCAACATGACCGCTTGTTTTGCCACCAAAGCCTCCGCATAACTTGGCAGATTTTACAAACTGTGAATACCTTAGGGATGGGTTCATATTAATCACAAATATAAAATATAATTACACCTTTAAAACTATAAAGAATTTAATATAAGTAGAAATATTAGGGCATTAACCAACTGACTTGGCGCAATTGACCATCTCACCTTCAATTTAATTAGTTGGAGGTCAGATGTTCAATTCCTAGTGGCAACACTTTGGAATTGAATTCTCAAGACCCAATGATCCCTTAGTCTTTGACTAAGGGTTAGGTTCTAGCCTCTCGGGGTAGCTGACGAATAGTTACAATATCATGTGCTTCAAGCGACAGTGTGAGAGGCCTGATCTCGGTGGGAACTTGCGGTTGGATTATCAGCATGAAGCAATCATTTGGGGGATAACTTCTTGTGCGCGGAAGTGGAGTATATTTAATTGTTAGTCATGTTTATTATCTCGCAGTTTAACTGCAAGTTGTTTTGAGAGGCCGGTGCTGTTTCTCATAGAATTAGTCATAAAAAGTATGGATCACGTATCGAAAAAAAAATATTAGGGCATTTGAAAAAGAAAATATTTGAACATCTAGCCATAATTTTGAAGTAAGAAAGTGTGTGCAAACACTTAAAAAGTGATTTGTAGCTTTTGCAGTTTTAAAAAAAAAAAAAAAAAAAAGAACAAGGCAAACGAAAAAATCACTTCACTTTCATACATTAATACATCTACAACTCTTTAACGAGACACTCTCGTACAAAAATAACAACAATATATGAGTCTTAATTCTAAAATAATTTGGGATAGGCTAACATAGATCATCTTAAGAAACTATCAACGATCAAAAGAATCAGTTGAGAGCCAAAAACACAAATGAAATTACAAAGTGTATAATCAAAGCAAATCGACTATAGAGAAAAAAATAATAATAAATAAAAATAAAATAAAATAAAAAGAGAAGTGAAAAAGAATCAAACTCCATCATCCACCTGTATATTTTTTCTCCACATTGTTCTCTCCATCGCCATATTTTCTTAAATCTCAAGAAACCTCATATCATTTTTAATCACATATATCCATGTTTTTTGGGTTTCTCTATCATTTACAATCTTATCTCTTTGCCAAACTTCAAGCCTCCTTACTGAGGCATCAACATGTTTCCATATCACATGGTCAAACCATCTTAACTGATTATCCATCATCTTATCTTCAATTGATGCAACTCTTGCATTCTCCCCAATACCTCATTTCTGAGTCTATCTTTTTTGTGTGGTCACGCATCCACCGTAGCATACGTATTTCCACCATATTCATTTCTAAATGTGATATTCCCTCCGTCCACCAAAAGTGTAGCACATTTGACTTTCACGGTCTTCAAAATACAACTTTGACCATTAATAATTTTAGTTATATATGATACAAATAATATTTTAAAAATACACATTAAGACAAATTTAACAAATACTTGCACAACTATAATTTTCATATAATAGTTATAATTTATGGTCAAATTTTATTAATTTTGACCGTGAAAGTCAAATGTGCTACACTTTTGGTGGACGGAATGAGCATTAGTTTAAAGTCTAACACCCGATTTCATATAAGAGTGCATGTCTAATTATCGTGACGTACACCTTTTAGTCTAATAGGCATGACTGGATCAAAGAGCAACCATGTGGCACTATTTCACTTCAACCAACCCGTCTTGATTTTGTGAGCCGCATTACCATTTAACTCTCCATCCTTTTGAATAATAGATCCAGGATAACGAAAAAAATTGGATTATAAATCCCGTCAAAAGGGATTATTATCACCTCTCTGCCTTCAATTTTTGCTAAACCTACACTCTATATATTCAGTCTTACTTCTGATCAGCCTAAAGCCTCGAGCTTCCAAAGTACCTCTCCAAAGTTCTAACATCCTTTGAACTCTAATATTTGTCTCACTGATCAATACAATATCATATGCACATATCATACCCGAGGAATGTCGTCTTGAATGGATCTTGTCAATTCGTCGTCATGTCAAAGAGAAAAGGACTAAAATCATATCCTTGATGCACCCTAATGGTAATGGGGCACTCTTCTGTCCTCCCAACAGTAGTACGTATACTTGTACTAACTCCCTCATACATGTCATTTACGAGATCAATATATTTACGAGATACACCCTTCTTTGCTAAGGCCCACTAAAGTACTTCCCTTGGCACTTTATCATGCTCTAAATTAATAAAAACCATATGTAGATCTTTCTTTTTATATCGATAATGTTCCATCACGTGTCTCATAAAATAAATTAATTCCATGGTCGATCTTTCTGGAATAAATCCAATCTAGTTTTCTGAGGTACTCACATATTTTTTGAACTTTTGTTCAATCACATGTTCCCATTATTTCATGGTATGACTCATTACTTTAATTCCATGATAAATAGAAAAATCTGCCCATCATCTCTCTTCTTATACAAGGAGACAATAGTACTTGTCCTCCATGTCAATGACATCCTGTTGCTTCTCCAACTTTTATTGAAAAGCTAGTTACCGGTTCAATCCCTCTCTGTCTCTCTCTCTCTCTCCTCAAACACCTCCAAATTTCAAAAGATATACCATCCGGTCCTTCTGCTTTCTTAGACCCCATCTTCTTCAATATTATTTTCACTTCACCCTTAAAATTATCCGCATAACTTCTCGATTAACATACTCGAAGGGATGTTTACATCCCAAATATATTGTTCCTGATGACCATTGAATAGGGTATCAAAGCATGACCTTCATTTATCATTTATCTCTTTAAATCGATCCAAAACCTTTTGGTCAATATCCTTCATATATTTAACTCTGGCAATATTCATTGTCTTCTGGTCTCTTATACGAGCAAGTTTTAGATATCATTTTCCCGTTCCTTCATATTTAATCGCATATAATTGATTCACCTTTGCTTTGCATCTCACACTTCAATTTTAGCTTCTCTTCTAGCTTCCTTGTACTTCTCATAGTTCTGCTTTCTTCTGCATTCCTCAATACTTATAAAATTCATGTTTGGTCTTTATCGCCCGTTTAACTTCATCATTCCATCAAGATGTGTGAACTAAGGTTGGAAATGATGTTTAAGTTAAGAAATATGAATGGATTCGGTTCATAAATATTTGATTAAATGGATGACCAATATTTATTCTCACAAAAAGTTATACATGAAATATGTTGTTTTATGCACGATATTCCATGCATATAATGCACTTTTAACGCATATAGTTTTATACATGAAATGCATATATTTTATTCATGCGCTAATATGGACCGTAGATCATACAAAAATTAATTGTTCAGATTTATTTCTTTTTTTACTCAAAACATTCTCATTTGGTTCATTCTATATATAATCTAATATTATTAATATTAAAAGAGAAGTATAAATTTCACAATTTGCACCATGTTCATTCTCTCACTAATTAGTGAGAATTTAAAAACATATCCATGCTAGCAAGTTTTCTTTCTTTTATATTCTCGTTTTTAATGGGGGGAGTGGGAACCGCAAATTTAAACGAACACATCAAATGAGAATGACTTTATGATTCATTTTGGTGTGATCTACGATTCTAATGAACGTATTCCTAAAATATATACGTTTTATGTATTAAAATATTAATACATTAAAATTATATGTTATATGCAGAAAAATATTGATGTATTAAAATAATGCATTTCATGCATTAAAATAATGTATTTCATGCATAACTTTTTCATGAGAATGAATCTTTGTCATTCATTTAATCAAGACCTACGAACCAAATTCATATTCTAACATAAACCTCATCATCACTAGAACATATATCGGCAAGCGGCCAATTTGAACAGGTGGGTCGAATTTTTGGTGGGTCAAAAAGGCCTAATTTTGGGCCTAAATATTGAGGCCCGTGGCCCATGCTGGGCGGGCCTAGCCCAGCCCATGGGCTACAAATGTTTTCTTGCTTCCAACTTAATCAACAAAATATATTAAAAATATCAATAATATGATAGAAATATATTTTCAAATATTTTAAAAAGTTCAAACATCCATTTCAATACTATTAAAATCGTTGATTCTTGCACTACAACTTGCGGTACGGAAAATAGCTCATCACTTGGTCCATTATCTGTATTCGATAGCAAAATATCAATACAAAAATCTAAACAAATTCAACTTTAAATTGAAATAAGTTACGGTGTAAGGTTATACCCATTAACCTTAGCCTAATTAATTAATATTTATTAGTTGTTAAATTTTTCACGGGCCTCTGGGCGCCCGTGGGCTGGGCCTTCCTGGGCTGGGCCAAAATCTGGGCGGGCCAAAAAGGCCGAAGTTTCTATGGGCTAATAAAAAGTAAAGTCCAAAGCCCATTTATTCATGGGTGGGCTGGGCCGGCCCGTGGGCCTAGGCCACTTTTGTCAGGTCTACTAGAACAATCACATACACACAGGAGAGATGTAGTTGCATTTATTAAAAGCTAAAAATATGAGAGAGAGACATGATTTGCCCATATAGAATTAGGAATAGTTAATAAAAAAAAAAAACAAACCAAACATACCTAGTATATCCCGCTCAGAGCAGGGTCTGTGGAGGGTAAGATGTACGCAGACCATGCCCCTACTTATTACGGTAGGGAGGCTGTTTCCGTGAAGACCCCCAGCTTAGTGCACAGCAGAAACTTGCGTGATAAATACAAAGGAAAACATATGATTCGAAAAAGCTCGAGACCATACCTGAGCCCATGGCTTGATCCACATAGGACTTACCTAAGCGGAATTTGGCTACTTCACTCCCGACGAACGCTGCTCTAACAAAAGAGAGGTTGACTCTGCGCACAGCTCCCTCTCAAAAATACACCACACACAAAGACAATAGGATAAAATATACAATAAACGTAAAAATGCAATGCTCTAGGTCAAAGCTAACCGAGACAACCCAACCCTGAGGCTCTCAACTACAGCACCGCTCCCTACAAAAAAATCCACAACTCTGATCTGGCGCCTCCAAGCGCACCTATCAATAGCCATGGTCTCGGAAAGGTTTAAGGCCTTCAAATCTAATCTCATTTGCTCCTCCCACGTCCTCCTCGGTCTGCCTCTCCTCCTCTCCCCGACAACCATTAAACTCTCGACCCTCCTCACCGGAGCAGATGCCTGCCTCCTGCGGACGTGGCCAAACCATCTCAATCTCCCTTCCCTAACTTTCGCTGAAATGGGCGCCACTTCCAGCACGTTCCTGAAAACCCCGTTCGCAATTGTATCTAACATTGTGCGACCACACGACCAACGTAACATTCTCATTTCAGCTTCCAACTTGCTCTCAAGTGACTTCTTCATCGCCCAACATTCGGAGCCATACAACATTGCAGGTCGGATTGCCACTCTATAGAATTTACCCTTCAACTTTAGAGGGACTTTCTTGTCGCACAGGACCCATGTCGCTGCTCTTCACCTTAGCCACCCCGCCTTGATGCGATGCGTGACATCATCTTCACACTCACCTTCCTTATGAATGATCGAACCCAAATACTTGAACTTATCCGTACGGGGTACGATCTGATCTGCAATCATTACCTCAACATCTTCCTCGTTGTCCTCACCACTAAAGTTACAACAGAGATAATCAGTCTTAGACCGGCTCACACGCAAGCCCTGGGATTCTAACTTAGCCCTCCAAAGCTCCAACTTCGAGTTCACCTCCCTCCTCGACTCCGCCACTAACACAATGTCGTCAGCAAAAAGCATGCACCACGGGATGCCATCTTGAATCCCTCGCGAAATGACGTCAAGGATTAGAGCGAAGAGAAGAGGGCTTAGCGCCGACCCCTGGTGTAGCCCTATCTCAACCGGAAAATACTGGGTGTCACCAACTGGGGTCCTAACGCACATCCTAGCTTGGGAGTACATGTCTTGGATCGCACTAACGAACGACAACGACACCCTCCTCTCTACTAGGCTCCTCCAAATAACATCGCGCGGAATGTTATCATAAGCCTTCTCTAGATCTATGAACACCATATGGAGGTCCTTACGCCGCTCTCTAAACTTCTCCATAAGGCGTCTGACGAGATGAATTTCCTCAGTCGTGGACCTCCCCGGCATGAAGCCAAATTAGTTCTCTGAGATCTCAACTTCTCTTCTAACCCTGCATTCCACCACTCCTTCCTAAAGTTTCATAGTATGCCTGGGGAGTTTAATGCCCCTATAGTTACTACAACTCTGAGCATCAGCTTTGTTCTTGAAAAAAGGCACGACAATACTATGCCTCCACTCTGTCGACATCTTAGAGCATCTGAGGAGGATGCTGAACAGCTCTGCTAGCCACTGAACTCCGACTTCCTCCAGACAAAGCCACACCTCAATAGGGATCTGATCTGGGCCTACAGCCTTAGCTCTACCCATTTTCATTAGGCACCCTTTACTTCCTCCTTGTTGATGCTCTCACAGGAACTAAACGAATGAGCAGAAGATAGACTAACTCCTTGCACCACCGAGTCACTACCTCTAGCCTCATTGAAAAGTTCAAAAAAATACCTATTCCACCGCTCCTTAATAGCCACATCGTTCACTAACACTTGACCCAAATCATCCGTAATAAACTTAATGGGACCCAGGTCGTGCCGCCCTCTTTCCCTTGCTTTCGCTAGTTTAAAAATAGTATTCGCTCCTTCTTTGGAGTCTAGGCGCTTGTACATCTCCTCGTAAGCCTCACATTTAGCCTTAGCCACTGCCTTCTTAGCCTCTATTTTCGCCACCTTGTACGCTACAATCTTCAAGATTCTCTCCTCCCCAGCACTAACCGACAAAAGCTCCTTCAATAGCGCTTGTTTTGCCTTAACCTTGTTTTGGACCTCCTCATTCCACCACCAAGCCTCCCTAGGTCCACTAGACCTGCCCGAAGAAACCCCTACCACCTTCTCGCCCACTCTCCTAATAGCATTGGCCATGCTGGTCCACATAAGGTTAGCATCGCCCGCACACAAAAACCTCCTTCGCGGGTCAGAGACTCCTTGAATAATGTCGCCTTCTCACCCTTCAGATCCTTCCATAGAATCCTAGGTCTAGCTTCTCTAACTCTGCTAACAACACGACCTCCCATGAATAAATCCATAGCCAGCAGCCGGTGTTGAGAAGCACATGCCTCGCTCCGGAACACCTTGCAGTCCACGCACGCCCTAGCATCACGACTGCGCAAAAGAAGGTAGTCAATTTGCGTGTTGTGCCCCCCACTAATGAAGGTGATGAGGTGCTCAGCTCTATTCTGAAAAACAGAGTTAGCAATTACCAACTCATGTGCAGTAGCAAACTCCAACAGTGCGGAACCTCCTGCATTCCTAACTCCGAAGCCGAAACCCCCATGCGCACTATGATAACCATCCACCTCCTCACCAATGTGCCCATTGAAATCGCCCCCCAAAATAATAAATTGATCGTCCGGAATACACCCGACCAACTCATCTAAACAGACCGAAAAAGCTTCCTTATCAAGCACACCCAAACCAACATGCGGGGCATACGCACATACCACATTAACCACCTTCTCCCCAACCACCACTGGACTGCGCCCCCTTCCACCTAGTCTCCTGAATACAAGCCACATCAACCCTTCTCTTACCCAAAATATCCACAAGCTCCAAAAGCTTACCCGACAAGGTACCCAAATACCAACTACCAACCCGCAAACAGTATAAATTAAAAGATTTGATGTGAAAAGATTTGTATAAATTAAAGATTTGTTAATTGAGTTTTCAAAATTTAAATTTTGGATGTGATTTGCATCTCCCCACCTCCTTTTTATTTCCCTCCCCCTGCTGCCACCCTCTCTCCCCTCCTCCCTCCCTTGCTGCTAGCATTTCGCTGGCTGACTTTTTTTTTTTAATTTTTTTAGTTTTCTTTTGTTTTTTATTTAATTTACTTACTTATAAATATACTAAATTTATATAAAATAAAGAAATACAATATTTAAATAGACATATTATATATGATGATTCAATTCAAGAAAAATTTAATAAATTTATGTAAAATAATATAAATATGTATTATATTAAAAATAGATAAATATAATTATGACGATACCAAACAAATGTGTAAAAATATATTATTTAAATAGATAAATATTACTGGAAATATGTCTTTGTATCCACTTTAGAAGTGGGTAGAAGAAAAATACCCAATTTCAAGCTGCATGTGAAAAAATACCCAATTGCTTAAAAAAATGACCAAAAAGAATTATTTTTTGCTGTTTTATTTGACAGCTGAAAATAAAAAAAATAAATCTTTTTGCTGTTTTATTTGACAGCTGAAAATAAAAAATAGGATTTTGCACCCCTGCATGTGAGTTTTTTTTATAGAAAGTAAAAGATACTCTCCCCCATGCAATTGCCGACACTTTCATCTCAAAACGTTCATTAAATTGCGTGCCAACTACAGTAGAATAATTAAATAGGCAATTGAGTATTTTTTTCATATGCAGCTTGAAATTGGGTATTTTCCTTCTGCCCACTTTTAAACTGGATACAAAGACATATTTTCAGTAATATTTATCTATTTAAATAATATATTTTTACACAATTTATTTGGTATCATCATAATTGTATTTATCTATTTTTTAATATAATATATATTTATATTATTTTACATAAATTTATTAAATTTTTCTTGAATTGAATCATCATATACAATATGTCTATTTAAATATTATATATTTTTTATTTTATATAAATTTAGTATATTTATAAATAAGTAAATTAAATTAAAAACAAAAAAAATAAAAAAAATAAAAAAAAAGGCTGCCAGCGAAATGCTGGCAGCAAGGGAGGGAGGAGAGGGGGGGCGGGGGGCAGCAGGGGGAGGAAAATAAAAAGAAGGTGGGACCTGCCACGTAAGGTGGGAGACGCAAATCACCCATTTTTGGGTGATGACTAGCATTATCTTTAAATTTTAGCACAAATGAATATTCGAAATTTAGAAAATAAATCCATATTTGAATCATAAAACAAGTATGTCCATAAGGCTACGACGGAAGGACCCATGCCAATATGTATCCACCCCTTCGGAGAAATGACGGGTATATGAGAATGACCTTTCCTTTAACAGTGTGTTATGCCGGGCCGGTCCTATGCAGTACAGCACGGTGCTGTGCACCCTCTCCATCATTGGATCACACGGGTCTGTGTGTGCCTGTGTGATCCAATAGTGTGCAACAGCACAACACCGTGCTGTACTGCACCAGATCCGAATCCTATAACCAAACACATTATATCGTCATTGTTATAAGGTAGATATACATTTATGATAATCATCGTGATGATATTTTTAGTAATATCAATTCATAATTTTTATAGTCACTTTAGTATTATTGTGTATTTATAATATTTTTATAAACTTGTTGTTACCCAAAATATTATTCGGAGGGGTTTGCTGGAATGGATGAGTAACAAATAAAATGCGAGAGCACGTCCGAGGGAATGTAAATAACACAAGATTTGCCGGGGTTGTTAGTCCCGAACTTGAATGCTCTCGCGAGATATTATTAATACGAATACTTGGGAGTACAAATATTAATATTAGAGTACAATTACAATGAGTGTAAAGACCCTAATTATCTAGCTCTTGAGTGCTGATGATTGCCGGAAGAACCAGAGTTGATGCTCTGTGAGTTCTTGTAACAACGATGGAGTGCTGTGCTCTTAGCTATAGGATTCAACAGTTTCTGAACCTTTGTATGGAAACAACAGTTTGTCAACCTTTTTCCAATTGCTGGATGTTTCCTATTTATATGAGTGGAGGTAGATGGGCGATCGCCTTTATTGTATTAAATAAGCAGGCGATCGTCTTTAGCACATGGGTTAGTCTCCTTAAAGTCCGCAACTACTGCTGGCAGCCGAAGGTGCGAACCAATGAGAAGACAACACGCGTCCTATGTCACTGTCTTGGGAGGTCCCACTTAGGACCTTTCGGCGGGTCTGTTGGTAGGTGAGACTATCCTTGTCGTTGACAGTTGTTGATGGGCTGGAGTCAAAGATCCTTATCCCGCAGCTCCATTCGCGGATCTGCACGTGGGTCTTCACTCCGAGATCCGGTCTTCGTAGATATGACGGATGATGGCCTTACACGTGGCATGATGTGGTCGTCTTTAGTCGGGCACTAGGGTCGATCGCTAGGTGCCCAAAGACGACACTGAATGTCGATCGCTCGGTACTTGGTCTACCTTGGATTATTTGATGCTGACTTCGGTCGCTCGGCCCTAATGCCGATCGCCGCTGAGGCGTGTAAATCGACGCACAACAATTGCCCTCCAGCTCGCTCCGATGTTGAAGACGTGGAGTGAGGTGGTTCTACTGGCGATCGCTTGACTTAGACGAGCGACTCAGCATTTTATGGAACAGACGATCGTCTCTCGAGCAGACTGATTTTGAATTTGGACGACCTATTCGATTGCTACAACGAGCGGGAAATGACAGCGGTTTTGAAAACGTCACCGGGGCACGGGTCGTGCTCCTGTTGGGGGAGTCCGACGGTTTTGTCAGGCTGTCCTTTGGCGTGCCCTCGAAACGATGCGCACGCAGGATTCGAGGGCAGCATTAAATGTGGTCTTATCTCACGGTTGCACTTCGATCCTCGGGACTTCGCTTATTTGCCCAGAAGCCCCCGCTCTTGCCTATAAAAAGGACTGGGGTTACAAGGTAAAAAACCTTATGCGTTTCCGTCTGAGAAGAAGACATAGCCGATTTCCCTCGAAGCTTTGTGTGACGATCATCGTTCGACTCAGACTCTTTAGGTAAGAACAAAAAAAAAGTTCTTCTCCCTCCTTTCTCTTTGAATATGTCCGGAGGAAGACCAGATGTGTATGAGGTGGGTAGTACCTCCGCCGTCGGGGTTTCGACCGCCCGAGATGAACTTTCTGCGGAGTTCCATGTGGACACCGCCGTCAAGGCCGTCCGTGCCGAATGAGCCCGCGGAGATCGAAGAACTTTTTAATGAGGCTGACACGGCTAAGACGGCGGAGGCCGAGCGGATCCGTTCACTGAAACAGGAGGAGATGGATGCGACAACGCACTGGGAGCGGAACAACGCGTTCGGCAAAGCCTTAACAGATTTTGCCTAACTCATGGAGAGATTGGCTGGCCCACTCCCCAAATTTAACTTTACTGAATACTCGATCGCCCATCCTTATGAACCTATAAGGTGGACGTTGTTTCGGGCTGCTCGCCGCACTCCGTGGACCCTTAGCCAGATCGGGAGCTCGGCGACCAGAAAGGATTTGGACCGTTGGAGGGCGAGGTTCCATGTTCCTTCTGATGTTTGCCTCCACGTGCCCGCCGAGAATGAGCGAGCCGATCAACCTCCCGTGGGCATGGTTGCCGTCAACGAGGCGATAATGGAGGCCGAACTGCGATTCCCGTTGCCATTTGCTGTCTCCTACCTGCTGACCGCCTGGAACGTGGCGCCGCTTCAAATGACGCCGAACGCCTGGATGCAGATCGTCTGCACCCTTACTTTGTTTGGTAGCCATCGACTGTATCGTCTTCCTTCACCGTTGGAGATGAATCATCTCTTCAAATTGACGGTTCAAAGCTCTGTCGGCGGCTACCACATCCAAGGTCGCTCAGGCCGGGTGATTCTTGGGGTCCCGAACAAAGTAAGGGGCGATCCGTCGAAGTGGTTCTTGGTCGATGACACGTGGAAGTCGGCAGCGAGCGACAACCCAACCGACGAGTTGGATATTCCCACCGGCTTTCGGGAGAGGTGTCCGAGTAAGGATTTAGACTCTCCCTTTGTTCAGATATATTCTGAACTGATCTGATTTTGGCCTTCTTTTTGCAGGTGTCATTGTTCCGGCGGCAGTCGACCTCGCTTTTGATTTCGCGATCGTCTGGGAGAAGATACGGAGTCTTCCTGATGACCATAAAGACATATGCCGAATCAACAACGAAGCCTGTTGGTTGGCTGCTCGGCTATTTCGCTACCCTCGCCATCTAAAGGTTCCAGGTACGAACTTTCACGATCTTCTTTGACATGTCGATTGTCTTGATTGAGGAAGATTACTAACTTTGTCGATTGCTTTCTTTCGTAGAAATTTGCTTTCCTTGTTTCCCAAACCCTCCTGCTGCGATCGCCATGTCTAATCCGGGGATCATGAGCCGCCTTCGTCAAGGGAAGAAGGTGAGCCGAGCTCCTGCTGCTCCGCCCCGACTGATCCTGGAGGCGAGACCTCTCCAGGAGCCGTTCGTCGAAGAGCAGGAGCCTCCGGAGGAGGGGCAACTTCGGCTCATCCGTAAGAAATGGAGGACTGAGGAGCCCTCGGCCCCTACTACTGCCGACGAGCCGCTGATTTTCGTGCCTCCGCTTTCCGCGATTCCTCTGGTGGAGGGGTCCACGCCGTCTTCGACTTTCCTTCAGGTCATGGCGACCGTTGAGGCCGAGACTCCGCGTGGCAGGCCGTTCTTCGGCCGTGACCCAGAGAAGGTCGAAGGGTAAGCCGGGTCGCTCTTCTGGGTTATGACATTTCCTTTGTTGGAAATATACTAACTCTGTTGCTTTTTATGCAGGATCCGCCACTCCGACCCGAACTGCTCGCCGATGGTGTTGGACTTCCTGAAGAGCAAAGCTCCTCGCGAGGTCAGCAATATCCCTTCTTACGTTGCTCGGGCTACCGCCTCCCTGCCGAAGGCCTGGACGACCGATCTGGATGCGATCACGCGTCGGCGATCTGCTGACGCGATGCAGGCTACTTTCACGCTGGCCCTTCATACGACGACGATGGCTGCTCAGGCCGTGAGGGACTATGAGGGGCGGCCGTCCACCGCTCGTCTCCATGCGAACCTAGAAGCAGCACGGAAACAAAACATTGAGTTTGCCGACAGGCTCGCGGCCATGTAGAAGAGCTCCGTGGAGGCGGCTAAGCAGGCGAGGCAGGATCTTGACTGGGCGCGGGCGGAGACTGACCGGATGCGGGACCAGATGACGGAAGCCCGCAGGTCGCACGTGGCCATGCATAAGGAGGCCGACCAGCTGAAGGTGACCGTCGTCCGACTGACCAGCGAGCAGGCATCCTCGAAGGAAGAGGTGGCCGCCAAAGCTGCCGAGCTCGAGGGCATGAGCCAAACGGTTGCAGAGCTAAGGGAAAAGCTGAAGGCGACTGAGGCCGATCCCTTCCTTAATGTGGAGTATGTCAGCGAATTTGCCTACTATATGGCTTATGCTGACGCGATCCGCGCTCCTAAGAAGGGAGGACTCGAGGTCGGCCCTTTGGCTGAAAATTTTAAAGCTTATGCGCTTGAGCACCCTCTGCATCCAGCCTTCACCGTGCCGATCCTCGACCTTTCCGCGGATTATAGGATCGATCTGAGCTGGTACCCGTTGCCGACCTTATTTATCCGGGTGCCCCGGAGGATGGGGGTTCAGAGCCTGCTGCTGGCGATGGGACGAGCGCCGATCTTTGAGCTTTTCTGCTTTTTGACTTGTAATTTTATAGTTTTCGTTGTATTTTGCCTTTGGGCGCTTGTACACATATTTCGAATGAAATGGAATAATATATTTGCTTCTAATTTCCTGCTTGTATGATCGTCTTTCTGAATCTTTTGCATGACTTCATACAAGTGTTTGAGGAGCGATCATCGTGCGTACAGCTCCAAGTGAATTGATAAACTCATACTGGTAACTTTTAGAACAAAGTCGATCGCTGCACATACATCTGAACAATGCCGATCGTCGTATGTGTATTTGAGCAAAGGCGATCGTCGTATGTTGTAACTCCGCTCTTTCCCCTTGTTTTTGTTTACTTAGTGAAAGTTAGGGAACGAAAATAAATCGTTTAGCGAGCAGTCTTCAATTTTGCAGATTCCTCGAGGAAGGCCGACCATCCCGGCCTAGAGGAACCATGCACAATCATGGAGTTCGATGGAACCGACCTCCGCGGCCATGTCTTGTGCGCGAGCGACATTCCATCTGATGGCCAACTTCTCGCGACTCACTTAATTGTGAGGGTCCTCCGTAGGCTACGCCTGCCTCGTATTTAAAAGAAGGGCGAGCGATCTCAGCCTGGAGGAGTCCTTGCACGGGGCGTCGTCGGATTAATCGACTCCACGACTGTGGCTTGTTAGTACTTTTCTACCTCGGATCGTCATGTTAGATGGCGATCCTCGACGGTATACATTGTGACGGGGGGAGGGACGCGTCGCATTATCCAGGTCCACCATGTTAGATGGTGGATCTTTGAGGGCGGGCGAGCGTGTCCACATATCTGTTTTGGAGGGTCCTTTGGCTACGCCCGCCTCGTATTTAAATGAAGGGCGAGCGATCTCTGCCCAAAGGAACCTTGCATGGTTGCAGAGATCGGTTCCGTCGACCTCCACAACCATGTCGGTACTTTTCTACCTTGGACCGTCATGTTAGTTGGCGATCCTCGACGGTATACGTTGTGTAAGGGGAGGCGATCGCTTGCCTAGGTCCTTCATGTTGATGACGAACTTTAGAGGGCGAGCGAGTCATCCCCTGATTTGTTTTGGAGGATCCTTCGGCTACGCTCGCCTCGTATTTAAATGAAGGGCGAGCAATCTCTGCCCAAAGGAACCTTGCATGGACGGGTCGTCGGTTTCATCGACCTCCGGGACCATGGTGCCACTCTTCTACCTCGGACCGTCATGTTAGATGGCGATCCTCGACGGTTTACGTTGTGCTGGGGGAGGCGATCGCTTGCCTAGGTCCGTCATGTTGGATGACGAACTTTAGAGGGCGAGCGAGTCATCCTCTTGTTCGAGGCGTTGTTCAGGCAGTAGCCTTTGATTTGACATGGTGGGAATCGAGAAAAGACCTCTGAGATTCCCAACTCTTGATTGAAACATATAGATCCGTCTGCTGAGGTTGATCGGGGGGTCGACTCGTATGAGTCTTCTGGCCTGTCGCATTTGACTCGGGCGACCGGTTTGGGATATTGACGGAGCTTCGGCTAATCCATTAAACTGTCCAGCTTGCCCCCCTCGAACAATCTCCAGAGTTGTTTGAGGAGGTCGCGGCATTGGTTGGTGCTGTGACCGGGACTCTTGTGGTAAGCACAAAATTTATTGTGGTCCAGATGACCGTTGTCCCTTATCGCCTTTGGCTTGCTTAGCTGTTTGTGCCCCTTGACGGCGTAAAAAATATGGGCCGGAGTTCGGTTGAAGTTGTGGAGGAGATAGGCTTCCACCTCCTCGAAGGCCTTGAAAACACCGGGTGGATTGGCGACCGCCTTGTTGGACTTGGTGATCGCCGTCTTTTGGATGGGAGGCGGCGTCCCCTCACCTAGGCGAAGGGTGAGCAGCCTCTGCCTGGCCAGAAAATCGGCAGCCTTGGCGCGGAAGGTCGCGTAGGTTGGGGGGATGTCCTTCGTGAGGTGCCTGAACATGGGTGAATGACCATAAAATCCCCCCAGGACCGAGTAGAGGGCGAGCTCATCGCTAATGGACTCGCCGGTGAGGACTATTTCATCCACAAGGTCGATGTAATCTGCATCGGACTCGTCTTCCCCCTGCCTAATTTTCATCAAGTGGTGGGGACCTTCTGGTCTAGCGACCTTAGCGGCGAAGTATGACGTGAAGTCGCTCGCCAGTTTCTCAAAAGAATTGATTGATCGCGGTGGCAGTGAGATGTACCACCTATGGGCCAGATCGCCCAATGTTAATGGGAATATTCGACACCTGGTCGCATCTGACGCCCCGCATCCGGTCATGTAGATCCGAAACTTGCTTAGGTGAGTCTCGGGGTCTGATCTCCCCTCATACAAAGGCGTTTGAGGAGGAGCGATCTTTGGTTGCACGGGGGCAAGATCGATCTGTACCGCGAGTGGCTCACTCGGTCCGGTGACCTTTCTCCTAGCGTCTGCCCCAGTTTCCATGAGCGCTTTCATCTCGTCGAGTTGGCGTTGCATAGCGGCCATCGCCGTGGCCTGGATGCTCGCGGTCCGGTGCTCGGAGCGGGAGCCGAGGCGATCAAGTACTAATCCCCTGGCTCCGCTGTATATGATGTCTTTGCCGCGGGGCTCGATTCCTCGGCGAATGGGAGCCAAACGGCCAGCCTGTTTTTGCTTGGGAGTTGGGTATGCCAAACTCCTGGTGACGGATTCAGATTCCATCGTCTCATGGCTGGGGCCAGCATGTCCCGGTCGCCACGATGGATTGCTTCTTAGGCAGCTGAAGACGGAACTGTCCCGCCTCGCGAGTGCTTTTTCCCGTAAATCGGGGCTTCCTGACGATTGCTCGACAAGTAACTCCTTGAGCTTCTGCTTGCCCGCGTGGCGGATGGCTGAGGGGGTTATAGCGAGCGCTTCGCATGCTCTCCGTCACTCCCTTAGGATGGCCATGGCCTCATCGATCTGTTCCGCGGTTTGGAAGTGATCGACTGAGAGGCCGGGGCCGTCCCCGGGCGGGATTGAGAGTCTCGCTGTAATATCCAATGGAAAATCTTACTTACTATTGTATTATTTGGATAATTCAATACTGTTGTAGTCTTGTTGCATTTGTTTAATGTTTATTGATGTTGGAATATATCATAATAGACTTAATAAAAACTATCACTCGCACTATGATTGAATTTTCAGCGTTGTATAGATAAGTGCATTTTTGGGCAAGTAATTATGTACTTAACGTACGCTAACCCTTTAGCATAATGTACACTATAGTGTGAGATTTACATACGTAAGGAGGTGCCTTTTACGTACGTAATACTTGTAGCCGTATCCGATCTCAACTTTCGGCATGTGGGGTCGGGCGTGATTCATATATCTGATCTATTGGAGGCAACCTAGTTGACATACATTACGTACGTAATGCTCCAAGCGATAACGTATGTTATGATGTTCGTATTTTAGTCCAGTAGCCTCTGTAATTAGCTTACTTACGTAACACTTTTGGTGTAGCGTACGTAAAGCTACTAACGTACGTTATCCTTTGGTGTATAACGTACGTAACGTACTGTGCTGTTATAAAAAGACAACTTGTGTCTTTCATTTTGCACGTTCAACTTCGTTCTTTCTCCAGTATAAACATCCCCCTGTCTCCCTAGATCACTTCTACCTTCTTTCCACTTGTGTTTGAGCTATACATCTTGGTTTGGAGCTTATTGATTGGAAGTTTGGAGTCATTCTTGAAGCTTAGAGTGTGTTCTTGTGATTTTGGTGTAGTGTTCTTCATTTTTGAAGGTATGTTATACGAATTCACTCTATAATTTTGTAGTTATAATGTTAGTGATAATATATACTCCACCTAATGTTAAATCAATCAAGATGAACATGGTTGTAGTTAAGTTTTTCAACAACATAATGATGAATATGGAGAACAAGGTTTGATATGGTGAATTCTTGATGTTTTAATGGTAGTAATCATGGCTAATAGAAACTCACTCTCCTTGCTGAACTATTAACATTACTAAGATGATAATAATCATTAATTTCATTTTAGATAGGTTAATTCATTATATTGAATCAACTATCATGTTTAGAGAGATTTTGAACTAGATGAACTTAGGTTCCTCATTAGAATTGGTTGAACCTTGGATTTCATCAACATAAGATTATAGTTCAGAGATGTTAATGAAGATTTCGTAATGATCTTGTGATGAGTAACTCAACTATATCACTAAACTAACTTGATGAACTCATAATCGATGAACATAGTATTAATTTGCAAACTCATGATTCGTTGAGCAATGATTATCACCGAGTAACCTTCATTTTAATCAATCTTTTATGAACGTAGTTGTTCGGATTATACCTTTTGTTGCTACCCCAAATATTATCCGGAGATAGATATTGCTGGAATGGATGGATAGCAAACAAAGTGCGAGAGCACTTCCGTGAGAAAGTAAATAACACAAGATTTGCCGGGGTTGTTAGTCCCGGGCTTGAATGCTCTCGCGAGATGTTATTAATACAAATCCTTTGGAGTACAAATATTAATGTTAGAGTGCAATTACAATGAGTGTAAAGACCCTAGTTATCTTAGCTATGGAGCGTGAAGATTGCCGGAAGAACCAGATATGATGCTCTGTGAGTTTTTGTAACAATGTTGATGTGCTGTGACGACCGAGAGAAATCGACGGTCTCTCACGGTGTGTATTAGCTGTATGTATAAGCTCCTGGGCTTGCGAGTCTCGTTGAATTTGTACTGCAGGGAGTTCTTGCCTCTGCCGACCGTCTTCTGGATGAGAGGTACTGAAAGAGAAATCCTGAGGTAGATTCAAGAGAGGAAGCTGAGAGCCTGACAGTGTGTATGTATTCTTCACGTGGTTGCAATTGAGAGGAACCTTTGTGAATGTTTTTTGGAATGATTGGAACGAATTGCGAACCTTTTTCCAGTTGCTGGAGGTTCTCTATTTATAGGACTGGAAGATGTTGGGCGATCGCCTCTGCTGTATTATAATAAGCGGGCGATCGTCTTTTAGCACATGGGCTGGTCTCCTTAAAGTCCGCAGAGTTGCTGGCAGCCGGCTGTGCGGTCCAATGAGAAGTCTGCACGCGTCTGAGTCGCTGTCACGGGCGGTCCCACATTGTACCTTTCGGCGGGTTTGTCGGTAGGTGCGACAGGCTGTGGTCAACGATCCATGTTCTGCGACGCCTTTCGCAGATCTGCACATGGGTGCTGCTTTGAGATCCAATCTTCGTAGACTTTGACGGACGAAGGTCTTGTTCGTGACATAGGACAGTCGTCCCAGTTCGGGCACCAGAGTCGATTGCTCGGTGCCAGAAGGCGATCGCCTTGAGATTCGATCGCTAGATACTCGAAGGTGGACTGCTACCTTTGTTCTGACCAGCTCGCCGTAGCTAGTTTGGTTGTGGACTCGGTCGCTCGACACTTATTCCGATCGCCATCGAGGCGTGTTAATCGCCGCACAACAATTGCCCCCCCATCTCGCTCCGATGTTGGAAACGTGGGGTGAGGTGGTTCTGTTGGCGATCGCGGAATTTTGACGAGTGACTGCATTTTACGGAACTGGCGATCAACTTTGAGCGGTTTGGTTTTAAACTTGGACGACCTGGTCGGTCGCTGAAATGAGCGGGAAAATGACAGCGGTCATGGAAAAGTCTCCGGGGCACGTGTCGGGTTCTTGTTGGGGGAGACCGACGGTTAGTTGCGACTCCTCGTCTGGCGTGCCCTCGAAACAATGCGTGTCGGGTTTCAAGGGAGTCATTAGTTGCGACGGTTGCACTCCGACCCCTGAGATTCTCCATAATTTGCAAAGAAGTCCCTGCCATCTCCTATAAAAAGGGGCCGGGTTGCAGGGTTAAGACCCTTACGCGCTTTTGTTGGAGAAGAAGGATACTATCGCCGAAGAATTTTTCTGAAGATCTATCTGCCGATCGTCGATCGATTCACCCCTTGGTAAGAAAACACTCTTTTTCTCCTCTTCTTGTTTCGAGAATGTCTGGAACATCTTCTTCGTACGGAATGGGCACCACCTCCGCCGCCGGGGCTTCGACTGCCCGGGGACGATCCTCCGCAGAATTCCATTTGGAGACGGCCGCCGAGGCTATCCGGGCCGGTATTGACCCCACGGAAGTCGAAGCGCTGTTTAATGAGGCCGACGTTGCCAGGGAGGCGGCGGTTTAGCAAAGACGCTCGCAGATGGAGAGAGACTTGGTGGTGAAGGCCTACTGGGAGCAGCATAGTGCCTTTGGCCAGGCCTATCTGGCCTTTGCTGAAATCATGGAGAGGTTGGCCGGTCCGTCTCCTAAATTTAATTATCGGGAGTACTCGATCGCTCATCCTTATCAACCTGCTAAGCGATCGCTGTTTCGGGCTGCGCAGCGATCTCCGTGGTCCCTCGGCCAGATAAAGAAGAGCTCGGCGACCAGGAAGGACCTGGCCGTCTGGAGGACGAGGTATCATGTCCCTTCAGATGTGGATCTTTTTGTGCCGGCCGAGAATGAACGGGCCGATCAGCCTCCGGAGGGCATGGTCGCCGTGAACGAAGCAATCATGGACGCTGGGCTGCGGTTTCCTCTGTCTTTTTCTGTCTCCCATTTGCTGGCGGCTTGGAACGTGGCGCCGCTCCAGTTGACGCCGAATGCCTGGCTCCAGATCATTTGCGCTCTCACCTTGTTCGGCGGTCACCGACTGTACTGCCTTCCTTCGCCGTTGGAGATGAACCACCTATTCAAGCTGACAGCTCAGAAAGGGTCGGTCGGAGGCTATCACATTCAAGTCCGATCCGGTCGGGTGATCCTCGGAGTCCCGAACAAGGTGCGGGGTGACCCGGCGAAGTGGTTCTGGGTCGGCGGCTCATGGAAGGCATTAGCGAGCGACAGTCCCACGGACGAGCTGAACATTCCCACTAGCTTTCGGGAGAGGAATCCGGGTAAGGGTTCTGACTCTCCCTTTGTTCGGATATGTTCTGAACTGATCTAATTTGTTTTTATTTTTGCAGGTTTCCATATCCCGACAATCGACGAGCTTTTTTTCGACTTTTTGGTCGTCTGGGAGCGGATTCGCAGTTTGCCGGACGAAGACTTAGATGCTCGCCGGATCAACAAGGAGAGCTGTTGGCTGTCAGCTCGACTATTCTGTTTCCCACGACATCTCTCGGTCCCAGGTATGCGTTCCTGCGATCTCCAATTTCTTGGCGATCGTCGTGCTTGGAGAGTGTGTCTGACCGTGGTTTGATTGTTCTTTATTGCAGAAGTCCGCTTTCCTCGTTTCTTGGAGCCTCCAGCGGAGATAGCCATGTCGAACCCCAGAAGAAGTTATCTCGGGTTCCACTGGTGGCGTTACCTCTTATTCCGGAGGTGGGGCCTCACGTAGAGCCGATCTTGGCGGAGGAGGAAGCTCGGGAGGAGGGGCTCCGGACGAACCGCAAATGGTAGAGGTCAGGAGAAACTCCAGTTTCTGCCCCTGTCGGTGAGGTGCCGATCGCCGCGCCTCCGATCACCATTGTTCCTCTGGTGAATGTGCCTACGCCCTCTGCGTCTTTCTTGCGAGAGATGGCGATCGCCGAGGATGAGACCCCTCGCGGGAAGCCATACTTTGGTCGCGCCCCCGAGAGAGCTGAGAGGTAGACTCTCTTTGCTTGTTGAGTTTCGTCACTTGCGTGGGAGATGTGCTAACTTTTTGTTGTTTGATGCAGGATCCGTAGAACTAACCTATCTTGTCCGCCGATGGTGCTGGATTTCCTCGCGAGCCAATCTCCTCGCGCGGCCTGCGACGTCCAACTATATGTCAATCGGGCCGTTTCTGCTTTGCTGAAGGCCTGGACGACGTACCTAGATGCGATCGCTCGCCAGCGATATGGGAATACAATGCAGGCTGCTTTCGCCCTTTCTCTCCAGGCGGCGACGATGGCTGCCGAGGCTGTGAAAGAATTCGAGGGGCGTCCTTCTACTACTCGTCTGCAGGCGGACCTCGAGGCCGCTTGGAAAGAGAATGCCGAGTTTGCCGACAGGATTGTGGCTATGGAGAAGGACTCATTGGATGTAGCTAAACGGGCGAGTCATGATCTTGAGCTGATGAGAGAGAATTATGAGCGAGCTTGGGCGACGGTTGACCGATTTCGGGACTAGATGACATACGTCCATCAGTTGTATGCGGCCGCTGAGAAGGAGGCCGATCAACTGAAGGTGACTGTCGCTCGGCTGACTAGCGAGCTGGCGGCGTCGAGGGGAGAGACGGTCGCTAAGGAGGCCGAGCTTCAAGGTGCGCAACAGGCGATGACGGAGCTGAAAGGGAAGCTAGAGGCGACCGAGGCCGATCCCTTTCTTAATGTGGAGTTCGTGAGTGAGTTTGCCTATTATATGGCGTTCGCTGACTCGCTCCGAGCTGCTAAGAAGGGAGGGTTGGAGGTCGGCCCTGTTGCTGAAAACTTCAAGGCATATGCGTTGGAGCACCCTCTTCATACTGCCTTCTCTGTGCCGATCTTGGATCTTTCGGAACTTGGCGTGGACCTGAGCTGGTACCTGACTCCGGCGAACCTTGTTCATCCTGATGCTCCGGAGGACGGGGAGGCCGCTCCAGAAGCTGGAGAAGGGTCGCGGGCCGATTCAGAGGTTGAAGGCGAAGGCCAGGCAGGGGCCTGAGGCTCTTCGTTCTTAATGTTTTAGATCTTTTGCCTTGTAATTTTGTAGCTTTCTCTTTGTAATACTTAGACCTTCGGGCGACTGTGTATGTACTCCGATATGTCAAGTAATGAAATGAATGTTTGTTTCTTCGATTTATCACTTAAATGATTGCTTTTCCGAGTCTTTTGCATGACTTCGTACAAATGTGTGAGGAGAGATTGTTGCGTGTATAGTTCTAAGTGAATTGATAAACTCATATAGATAACTTTTACAACAAATTCGATCGCTGCACAAATATCTGAAAAATGCCGATTTCCGTATGTGATTGAATAGGGACGATCGTCGTATATATAGCTCCGCACTTCCCCCTTGTTTTTGTTCACTTAGTGAAAGTGAGGGGACGAAAATAAATCGTTGAGTGAGCGGTCTTCAATTTTACCGATCCCTCGAGGAAGGCCGTCCATCTCGGTCTTGAGGAACCGTGCACGATCGCGGAGTTCGATGGACCGATCTCCACGGCCGTGTCTTGTGCACGAGCACATTCCGTCTGATGGCTAAGTTCTCGCGACTCACTTAATTGGTAGGGTTCTCCGTAGGCTGCGCCTCGCCTCGTATTTAAACGAAGGGCGTGCGGTCTTGGTCTGGAGAATTCCTTGCGCGGGGCGTCGTCAGATTAATCGACTCCACGTCTGCGGCTTGTTAGCTCTTTTCTACCTCGGGCCGCCATTAAGATGGAGACCCTCGACGGTATACGTTGAGACGTGGGGAGGGACGCGTCGCATTGTCCGTGAAGGACCCACCATGTTAAGTGATGGACCTTCGAGGGCGGGCGATCGTGTCCACAGATCTGTTTTGGAGGGCCCTCAGACTACGCCAGCCTCGTATTTAAACGAAGAGCGGGCGATCTTGGCCTAAAGGGACCTTGCACGGGCACAGAGAATGGTTCCATCGTCCTCCACGACCATGTCGACACTCTTCTACCTCGGATCATCAAAGTCAGATGACGATCCTCGACGGTATACATTGTGTAAGGGGAGGAGATCGCCTGCCTAGGTTCTTTATGTAGATGACGAACTTTAGAGGGTGAGTGAGTAATCCTCTGATTTGCTTTGGAGAGTCTTTCGGCTACGCCCGCCTCGTATTTAAACGAAGGGCGAGCGATCGGAGCCCAAAGGAACCTTTGCATGGACGGATCGTCAGTTTAATCGATTTTCACGACCATGGCGGCACTTTTCTACCTCGGACCATCATATCAGATGACGATCCTCGACGGTATACGTTGTGCTAGGGGAGGTGATCGCTGCCTAGGTCCATCATGTTGATGACGAACTTTAGAGGGCGAGCGAGTCATCCTCTTTTTGGAAGCGTTTGCTCAGGCAGTAGCCTTTTGTTTGATGAGGCGGGAAATCGGGGAGAGACGTCTGAAGTTCCATTCTCTTGATTGAAGCATGTAGATACGGTCGCCGAGGTTGATCGAGGGGTTGGCTCGTATGAGCTTTCCCGCCTGTTCGCGTTCGACTCGGGCGACCGTGTTGGGAGATTGGTGGGGCTCCGGCTAAGCCAATAAGCTGTCCAACTTGCCTTCTTCGAACAATCTCCAGAGTTGTCTGAGGAGGTCGCGGCATTGGTTGGTGTTGTGGCTGGGACTCTTGTGGTAGGCACAATATTGATTGTGGTCCAGATGACCGTGGTCTCTTATTGCCTTTGGCTTGTTCAGCGGTTCGCGCCCCTTGATGGCGTAGAAAATGTGGGCCGGAGTTCGGTTGAACGTGTGGAGGAGATGGGTTTCCACATCCTCGAAGGCCTTGAGATCATCGAATGGCTTGCCGACCGTTTTTTTGGTTTTGGCGATTGCCGTCTTCTGGACAGGAGACGGCATTCCTTCTCCTAGGCGGAGAGTGAGTAGCTTTTGCCTGGCCAGAAAATCGGCAGCCTTAGCGCGGAAGATCGCGTAGGTTGGGGGGATGTCCTTTGTGAGATGTCTAAACTCGGGCAAATGGCCGTAGAATCCCCCCAGAACCGAATAGAGAGCGAGCTCGTCGCTGATTGGCTCGCCGGTGAGGACTTTTTCATCCACCCGGTCAATGCAATCTGCGTCGGATTCGTCTTCCCCCTGTTTGATTTTCATCATGCGGTGGGGGCCTTCTGGTCTAGCGACCTTGGCGGCGAAGTATGACGTGAAGTCACTCGCCAGTTTCTCAAAGGATATGATCGATCGTGGTGGTAGTGAGACGTACCACCTATGGGCCAGCTCGCCCAAAGTTAACGGGAAGATTCGGCACTTGGTCGCATCTGATGCCCCACACCCAGTCATGTATATCCGGAACTTGCTTAGGTGGGTTTCGGGGTCCGATCTCTCGGTGTTTTGGGAGGAGCGATCCTTGGTTGCACGGGGGCAAGCTCGATGTGGACCGCGAGTGGCTCGGTCGGTCCAATGATCTTTCTACTAGTGCTTGCCCCAGTATCCAAGAGTGCTTTCATCTCGTCGAGCTCGCGTTGTATAGCGGCCATCGCCGCGGCCTGGCTGCTCGCGGCTAGGCGCTCGGAGCAGGAGCCGAGGCGATCAAGTACTGACCCCCTGGCGTTCGGAGCGGGAGCCAGACAGCTGACCTGTATTTGGTGGGGAGTTGGGTAGGCCGAACTCCTGGTGACAGACTCGAATTCCGTCGTCTCGTGGTTGGGGCCAGAATGCCCCGGTCGCCATGATGGATTGCTTCCCAAGTGACTGAATACGGAACTGTCCGTCCTTGCGAGAGCCTTTTCTCGCGAATCGGGGGTTTCTGACGATCGCTCGCCCAACAGCCCCTTGAACTTCCGTTTGCCCACGCGGCGGATGGCCGAGGGAGTTATAGTGGGCGCCGCGCATGCTCTCCGTCGCTCCTTTAGTATGGCCATAGCCTCCTCGATCTATTCCGCAGTTTTGAACTGGTCGAGTGAGAGGCTGGGGCCACCCCTTAGGTGTGGGATCGAGAGTCTCGCGTCTCCGCGACTTCCCTCTGTCATCGGCTGGGGCTCGGATCGAGCCGGGATATTAGGTCCGGCGGTTCGGAGAGTAACTCTCTTCGATGTAGTGGCGGATGTCATGATTCTGAAGGTTTTCTTTGAAGAGCAGTGAGTGTCACTTCAAGTATATGCCCCGAGAACAGTGAGTGTTCTTCAGGACGACAGGAATAAAAATGAAGGTTAAGATGCCCCTTCCTATAGCGCCAATTATTACTACACAAAATATTATTCGGAGATAGATATTGCTGGAATGGATGGATAGCAAATAAAGTGCGAGAGCACTTCCGTGAGAAAGTAAATAACACAAGACTTGCCGGGGTTGTTAGTCCCGGGCTTGAATGCTCTCGCGAGATGTTATTAATACAAATACTTTGGAGTACAAATATTAATGTTAGAGTGCAATTACAATGAGTGTAAAGACCCTAGTTATCTTAGCTATGGAGCGTTAAGATTGCCGGAAGAACCAGATATGATGCTCTGTGAGTTCTTGTAACAACGTTGATGTGCTGTGACGACCGAGAGAAATCGACGGTCTCTCACGGTGTGTATTAGCTGTATGTCTGAGCTTCTGGGCTTGCGAGTCTCGTTGAATCTGTACTGCAGGGAGTTTTTGCCTCTGCCGACCGTCTTCTGGATGAGAGGTGCTGAAAGAGAAATCCTGAGGTAGATTCAAGAGAGGAAGCTGAGAGCCTGACAGTGTGTATGTATTCTTCACGTGGTTGCAACTGAGAGGAACCTTTGTGAATGTTTTTCGGAATGATTGGAACGAATTGTGAACTTTTTTCCAGTTGCCAGAGGTTCTCTATTTATAGGACTGGAAGATGTTGGGCGATTGCCTCTGCTGTATTATAATAAGTGGGCGATCGTCTTTTAGCACATAGGCTGGTCTCCTTAAAGTCCGCAGAGTTCTTTGGCATCCGGTATGCGGTCCAATGAAATGCACGCATCGAGTCATTTGTCACGGGCAGTCCAACCTTGTACCTTTCGGCGGGTTTGTCGGTAGGTGATAAGGTGGCGACAGGCTGTGGTCAACGATCCATGTTCTGCGGCGCCTTTCGCGGATCTGCACATGGGCACTGCTTTGAGATCCAGTCTTCGTAGACTTTGACGGACGAAGGTCTTGTTCGTGACATAGAACGGTCGTCCCAGGTCGGGCACCAGAGTCGATCGCTCGGTGCCAGAAGGCGATCGCCTTGAGAGTCGATCGCTAGATACTCGAAGGTGGACTGCTACCTTTGTTCTGACCAGTTCGCCGTAGCTAGTTTGGTTGTGGACTCGGTCACTCGACACTTATTCCGATCGCCGTCGAGGCGTGTTAATCGCCGCACAACACCTTTCAAAATATTAATGTTGATTTTAAGAAATTCTATCGGCATATCCATTTTAGCAAGTTCTCCTTGAGGATTGTCCTTGATAAATGCTTATTCATTTGAACCACATGAGTGATTTGAGAGCACCTTGAATGATAACCAATAATAAGTATAAATTGAAGTTAGTATGAATCTTTAAAATGGAATTAATGCAAGGATAGTCGAACTAAATGAATTCAATTTAGGATATCAATTCGCTGAATTAGATATCGATAGTTATGAAAATGTGTTATTGAATGGATTGTATCCCTTACAAGGTTGATTGTTCGAGTAATCGATATTAAGTCGAGGACCGTTCGTTCGTTTGTCAAGGAAGGACTATTCTCGCCTCCGTATTGAGGCAAGTTATCTTGCTTGGTTATAATGATGTTTGGATTCTTGTGATGATTATGCGTTTCGTGTATATGAAATACTTATGAAATTGTGATCCGTGAATTGATATTATTTTTGATGATGTCCCATTTCCATCGTGGGATTGCAGTCCCAAGTTCGTCACTTTGAACCATTATTGTCATTGATCCTTATTGTCATTTCGGTGAGTATCTTGATTATTAATCGGATATGAGATTTATTATTTTGTTGTCATGTTGTATCGTGACATATCCGGAATCATATCTGCGTTCCGATTGGTTATTGTGTAGGATTTTTAGCCAGACACATATATAGTCATGCATGGATGTTTCCGTATTGGGCTGTGCACACGAGACGTAGTTCGTGAGGCTAATTAGATACATTATCCCACGTATATCCTGGATTTCGTATATGGGGTGGACATGTGCACTAACATATTTCTGGATTGGGCGTACTGTGATGTCCATCTTGAGTCGTACTATCTTAGTCGTTCATAGTCAATTTATATATTTGGATGTGTTCGACGTTTTGTGACTAAGCGTTCATACGCCCGAGGGGTATGTTTGTTAGTCGGGTTGTTTTCCTTGAAATCTTATATATGTGAATTGTATAATATCTTGAGAAACCATTTATCATGTATATCTGACCATGTGTTGGGCGAAATACTTATGTTGTATTTTAGGTCGAGGAAAAGGAAAGGCATGGGAAAATCATGGTGGTGGCGAAGGGTTCGAAGGATACTAGTTCGGGGGGCCCAAGTCTTTTGTTGTCCGGTCATGTTCGTACCGTCTAATGTTATCTTTCCACTTTATTTTAATTATGGACAAATGTATTGTTATTTAAAGTATATTCCATCTCCATATGGGTTATACTTATAATTTGGATCCTGTGTATAATAAGGTCGTTGGCCATACTACTGTAAACTCCTAATCGGAGTAAGTACTATGTATTGTGGTTCGGTATCACATGTATGGTGTATTTAATCTGTATTTTGGGTATCGCCTGGTGGGTCCCGGTGTGGGGTCCACGGCACTGTAATGGCCGCCTTATTGGGGTGTTACAGAAGATGGTATCAGAGAGAAGTCATTTTTTTTTTCTTTTGAGTCTTTGTGTATTAAATTAGTATCAAGAGACGTTCGTGTCACGTGTGACCCGTGAGAGCGCCTGATCCTACGAGCCAAATGCGGTACGTACTTTATGAGCCATGATTTAATTACTAACATGATATTGATATCAGAATGGATCTCTTTGTTGATCTTGGCATTTTAAGGATTTATGGCAAGAATTATCGGATTGATGATACGAAGAAAATTTTGGATTGATCATATGATTGAAATTGTTCGAATCAACGTCGATATGATATTCTGTGTGACCCTCGTAGTGTCGATAATTCATTACGAACTGTTTTCTTGAATATGTAATTTCTTGTTGCTATTAACTTAGCATGAATTCTGATTGGTATCATGAACTGTACTTATGGTTATCTTTACGAATTGATTCTTTCAGTATGGAAAGAAATTTGAGAGGCCGTGGCAGAGGGGGATGAGGCCGCGGAAGGGGCCGAATCCCGATACCACGAGCCAACAGGCGTGCGAATGCAGAACATAGTTCCGCAGGCAGTGATTCACCTTCTAGGGACCAATCGCACCACACTGGACGCGAGGATGCTCGTGTCGATCCTTACGTTGTGATGCAGGGCATTATGGCTCAGATGACCCAAATGGGTCAGTTAATGGAAACTATGCAGAGTGCTGCTACCGACCAGCATCAGGGGCCACCTCCTGTACATGGCAGACCGGTGAGTCAGATCATCAGCGACATCTCTCGCCAGCGACCCCCGATTTTTGAATGTTCCTCTGAGCCTGCTGATATCGTGCATTTGATTGAACACTTCAAGAAATTGTTCGATATGGTAGACTGTCCAGCAGAGAATCGAGTCTCCGTAGCAGCTTACTACCTGGGCAAGGGCGCCCACACTTGGTGGCTTTCGGTGAGGCCAGCTGATGGCGTATGTACTTGGGAGGAATTTAAGAATCTCATGCTAGACCGTTACTATCCGGGTCCGATAAGTGTCAGTTTTATATACTTATCCATTGTTTGTATCGATATATTTCACCCATAATTGAGCTAGTCTACTCATTTTTTTTCTTAGAATTAATTAGCTTTTAAAAATTTTATTATTTATCAGATGAAAATGTAAATTTAGTCTTAATCGGATTGAATTAATGATTTACTCAAGAAATAACATGTGTATAAAATATCTCTTAGATGAATTTTTAGGTATTCATGTTGTAGGGCTTTCCGAGACGAGTTCGACAGTCTTTCCGGATTCAAAACAGAGTTATATATCAAAAGTTATCATCCGAAGAAGATTTGGGGCAAAAACACAAAGTCTAGGAAAATCTGGGCTGAAAACGTAACTCACAAAGCAATCTTTCATTTCCTTGAATATTAGAACTATTATTGCATTTTCTTTGTAATTGTCAACCAAACTCTTAAATTGTGTGTTTCAATCATATAAATCTCTATAACAAATAGTTAAATAGTGTATAATTCAATATATAACCTAACTTCCTCGTGAGATCGATAAACCGGACTCAAAAAGTCCACTTACTACTTGATACGATATCGTCCACTTGCGATAGTTACTCAAAAGACGTGTCAAGTTTTTGGCGCCGTTGCCGGGGAAGTATAAGTGTTATATTTGAAATCTTACATTGTAAACTATTGTTTTAGGATACAATTTCTCGACGTTGTAACTTAGTACTCAATTGTGTTTGTCCAGTCAAGTAGCGGATAACGGTACTCCGTGACTATTAAAGTCAGATTTTTCAGTATCCCACAACAACTGATATTTTTAGATATTATTTTTTTTATTTTATCATGGAAGAAACTTTGAATAGTATTGAAAAGAGATTTCCCTTTCCTAGCAAAAAAAGTAATTTTAAAAATTTACAAGACAAGACTTGAAAGGATGAGGTTGCTTATGAATAAAAGCATACCTTTTGACATTAGATTCATTATTGAAGCCAAAGTGAGAATAGCAGGTGAATTCACAGAAATACCTACTAGATTTTTACCAGGGCTTGGAAAAAGTTCATATGCTAAGAAACGACGAGCAAAGATAATAGCCGTTTGCTATAAATGTGCTAGATGGAACTGTAATTTAAAATATCGATCTTTAGGAATTCCATCTACAAACAGAGAAGATAAAATTCAGTTCATAAATGATGGTATGAATAAAGAGAATTTAGATAATATCGAAATTTCTCTTGACACGCATCCTAGTGGACTCGTACATTACGTAATTCGATGGTTGTAGAATAAATTCAAACCAGAATATGAACAACGTCTTGGGAATCTGACGTTAAAAGACCCTGTTTGCCAATTTGTAAGAAAATTGGATGGGAAGCTTCTCCCCGACTCATAGAAGGCGTTTAGGCTGTTTCTGAACGTAAAATCAGAGGAAGATGTGAGCCACAATCACAACTACTGTACATACACGTGAGTATCTTTTATTTTTGTCGTAAGGTGAGATTTTCTGAATAAAAAAAGGGGTGATACGCAATAAATGCATTCATTATTCTATTGAGTAGTTGAAGCGCAATCAACGCAATCACAAACTTGTTAAACAATTTTACCTCATTTTTCTTCTATAAATAAACATTGTGCTTGTTTCTTTTATTCATCCCTCAAACTTGTACTTTACTCTTTTTCTCTCAAATAAATTTCTTTTCAAAAATGGAGTCATCATCTTCCACAAAAAAATTTAGCACAGTCTGCATTTTTGGTGGAGCTAGTTATGGAAAAGAGGCATGCTTTCTTGACGGCCCACAACTTCGGTCGTACCTTAGGAGAAAAATGCATTCATGTAGTTTACGGAGGAGGAAGTCTAGGATTAATGGGACGAGCTGCTGCTTCTGCCTATATGGAAGGAGTAAGAGTGTTGGGAATAATTCCAAAACCTCTGGCTGAAAGTAAAATCATCGGGGCAACTATTGGAGATGAGTTTAGAGCTGTAAATATACAAGATCGCACAACTCACATGATAAATAATTCTGGCGCCTTTATCACCCTTCCCGGTAGTTTTGGCACTCTTGAGGAACTTTTTCATGTGGTTACCAGAGCTCAGCTAAATGTTCATCAAAAACCAATAGGTCTGCTTAATGTCAATGGTTTCTTTGATGGTTTACTATCTTTCATTAACTACTCTGCTGAAAAGGGTTTTATTTCCGAGCGTGCTAAACGAATCATAGTCGTTGCAACAACACCAGAAGAACTAATCAAAAAACTCATTGAATTTGTTCCTCAACCGGATCCAGCTCTATCTAAAATTGTCTGGATGGAAGATTTTACCGTGAGAAAATGAAAAGTGGATTCATTCCTCTCCCTTTGATAACCCATGTCGGACCTCTTGTATTTTTACTTTTTTTTCGTGTGTAAAAAAATCGTGCTAAATGATGGCAGCTTAAGGAGTTTCTTCTTGATCTCTTGACGCACATCTATTCGCGATTTATGTGTTGTTATTTTATTGCTGTAATTTTTATTGTTTGTTTTTTATAAAAACATTGATGGCAGCGTAAGGCGACTCTTCGGACTTTCCTGAAGCCCATCGTAAAAATTATGTTATACTTCCGGGTATATTTTATTTTCTTTTGTTGTTTGCCTCGTAGATTTTTGTTCTCTTGCAGATCCAAAAAGGCGATAGCTCAAGCATCAACTTTCATAACATGGAGTATTCTACTTTTCTCCCTTGCTTTTTATTTTATTTTTTTTATTATTATTTTTTTTAAATCGAGGACAGTTTCTTTTTCAAGTTTGGGGGTGGTATGTTTTGATTATTTTGGTGTGTTTGGTATTTTGGAGTGTTTAGCTTTGATTATTGTGGTGTGTTTTGATTATTTTTATTATTTGGCATTGATTTTTTTAGTGTATATTTATATATATATATATATATATGTGTGAGATTTCTAGATCTGGCCATAACACCAATAAGTTAGCTATATACAAGCTTCTATAATCGTTTTAACCGGTAAAAAAATTGTATATTCCAAAAATTTTTGAGCCTTAATCTCTCTTTCCAAGCCTTGTAGTTATCATATAAAATCGAGTCATTCGTTTCCTTGAAAAAAGAAGAATCAGTCGGTTGCTGAAAAATAGAACTGAAATTTACTTAATTTGTGGAGTTTTTGATTTTTCATGCTTAATTAATAAATGATTTTCGGCAAAAATTCTATTCCCTAAAAAAAAAGAGGTCATTGGTGAAAAGAGCTACACGTTAGCAATTAACGGTGTGAAAGCTATCACCTAAAAAAATAGAAATTGAGTTGGTGAAAAGAGCTACACGTTAGCAAATAACGGTGTGAAAGCTATCACCTAAAATAACAAAAATGGAAATTGTGTTGGTGAAAAGAGCTACACGTTAGCAAATAACGGTATGAAAGCTATCACTAAAAGGGATGTAGTTTATGAGCAGATTTGAATTAATTAGCGGCTGAATTTTAATACACTCAATTTTGTGAACAATCACAATATTTGATGACGCCGATGAAATTCTTCTTCATATTGAGTCGAAAAATAAACGAGTGATCGAGAGCAACCATTAAAGGGAGTTGTATGTGTCACGAGTGGGAAATAAATAATCAACCTTTTGGGGGAATACCTTGCATTTGGAATTACAAAATAAAACCGTGTTTTAACTTCAAAATCATTAGTAGATTTATTTTGAATCTTGATTCATTTTTATCTACTGTATAAAGATGGTTGTTATGTATTAATGGCATTTTGATCTCCTTTTCTCTTTTTATATGATTATTTTTTCTTAATTTATGTGTGTATTATTATTTTTGTTTTATTTTTATTTTTATTTTTGGAGTGGGATTAATAAAGAGTCTTGCTCGGGACTAGCAAGAATTCAAGTTTGGGGGTGTGATAAGTGTCAATTTTATACACTTATCCATTGTTTGTATCGATATATTTCACCCATAATTGAGCTAGTATACTCATTTTTTCTTAGAATTAATTAGCTTTTAATAATTTTATTATTTATCAGATGAAGATGTAAATTTAGTCTTAATCAGATTGAATTAATGATTTACTCAAGAAATAACATGTGTATAAAATATTCTCTTAGATGAATTTTTATGTATTCATGTTGTAGGGCTTTTCGAGACGAGTTCGGCAGTCTTTCCGGATTCAAAATCAGAGTTATATATCAAAAATTATCATCCGAAGAAGATTTGGGGCAAAAACACAAAGTCTAGGAAATTCTGGGCTGAAAACGTAACTCACAAAGCAACCAATGTACAAAAAGCCGAAGCAATGTTACAGCCGTAACATCTGAAAGTGCCGTAAGACCTCAATGTTACGGCCGTAACATCTGCAAGTTACGGCCGTAACTCTTGACAGATTATTGATCATTGTCTAATTTTTTATACTTTTGGTCTATTATTGAGGGGATGGCTGACATTGATCCGATCTAATGTAATAATGCTGGAGTTTGGAGCTATTAGATGACTTTAGGTGTATAAATAGATCCCTTAGATCCATCATTATGAATCATTCATCTTATATTTTCTCACTTTGTAATATTTTTTCTTTTTGTGTGAAGAACACACTTGTGTTCTTGAGTGATTTGTGTAAGTGTGGTTTAGCTTATGTTGTTGAGGGAGTTTATTGCTTCTTTCTCCTTTATCTACTAAGGGAGTTAGGATCAATTTTTTCCCTTTTTCAACTATTAATGACCACTAAAGCTTGTAATATGTTGAATAAACCCTTAATGGGCTAAGTTACTTAAGTTGGGATTATAAACAAGGTTAGTCATGTTATTTAAGTTTGTATAAAGATCTATTATGAATTACTTATTATTGTGTGTGATTGTCATTGTTTTACCAATCTTTATTTATTTGGCCAATAAATGACGATATTTATGGTCTTCATATGTTTCGAAAGAAAATATGTTTGATTAGATCAAATGATCTTCACTTTAAGTTGTTCTAGGGGATAGAAATATACCTCTAGACCTTAGATGATTCTTTGAGTTATTTTCATAAAACCTAATGCTATGTATTGAAGCCAATCAACATAGAAATATAGTGGATTGATTCAATATATAAGGGGCGTTTTGACATTCGAAAGAGGAACCGTCTTTTTAAGGAAAATCAAATCTACACAACATAATACGTAAATTCATCTTATGATCTCCTATACATATTCTATAACTAATGATGAACTAAGTTTGTAATCCCAACTATTTCATTTTATCTTTTATTAATGTATTATTAGTGCAATCTTTCATTTCCTTGAATATTAGAACTATTATTGCATTTTCTTTGTAATTGTCAACCAAACTCTTAAATTATGTGTTGCAATCATATAAATCTCTATAACAAATAGTTAAATAGTGTATAATTCAATATATAACCTAACTTCCTCATGGGATCGATAAACCGGACTCAAAAAGTTCACTTACTACTTGATACGATATCGTGCACTTGCGATAGTTACACAAAAGACGTGTCAAGGTCCTCTCCGCGAGATCAAACTATCAGAATTGCTGAATCCAGACCCGTCCGAAGATGATGACGTATTATCTATTGCCGCGGAAATTCCAGGCACTTCTTCCTTTTGCCGCGACGATTGTCCGAACGGAGGCTGATAAGATCAAATACTTTCTCAAAAGGCTTAAACCCCGAATGAGAATGCAGCTGTTGAACCATAACTGTGCGACCCTACCGGAGTTCATTGAGAAAGCTCTGGAGTACGAATTGACCGTGAAAGAAATTTCCAAGAAGCAACCGCAGTCCAACAACAAGAAATTCAGGAACCAGAACCAGACAGACAGCAACCGAGAAACATTCAAGAGGCCCCAACCAATGCCAAATCCTTCTGAACGGCAACGCATGGCGTCGAAGCCAACCGGATCACAACCTCGAGCGGTCAGCCTCTCTGTTGTGTGCTATAACTGTGGAGACCAGGGGCACATCAATTCGAAATGCCCAAGGCCAGCCGTGGCATGCCATACTTGTGGGAAGAATGGACATCGTGCTCGTTATTGTAGGAGTGGACCAGGACGTACTCTAACAGCACCTCATGTTCGATTCGATCTTAGTCCGGGACGTGTACCTCCGTCGCTTCTTATCGAACTAAGGGCAAGCAGAGGAATGGGCCGTGGAAATCTAGCCGGTGCATCTAGTACCGGCTGCAAAACCGTGGTCTACGAGATGAAGAAGGCCGACGATCCGGCTTGACATGATTGCAGGTATTCTCGAGATCCGATCTCAGCCTATTTGTGTTCTTTTTGATACTGGTGCTTCACACTCCTTTTTATCTGCTTCTTGTTTGAGTCGTTTGCAATTAGATCATGTTACCAATTGTGAACCTTATGTAATTGGTCTACCCGATGGTAGAAGAATTGTTGGGAATCATGAAGTGCAGAACTGTCCGATTCGCATGAACGACCGTGAGTGGTTGTCGAATTTAATTGTGGTCGATTTACCTAAAGATGATGTAATCTTGGGTATCGATTGGATGGACCGTCATGATGCCATACTTAGTGTTCGCAAACGAACAGTGACCGTCACATCTGACGATGGTGTTGAGTGTACCTTCCAGGGTGACAATCCCAGCCGTTCCGGGAGAGTCATCAGCGCTATGAAAGCAGTGAAACTGCTTAATCAGGGGTGTATAGGATATTGGTGTTTCATGATCAAAGTAGCGGATCGACCAATCGAATTGGACGATATTCCGATAGTCCGAGACTACCTAGACATATTTCCAGATGAGTTGCCAGACTTACCTCCACATCTTGATGTAGAGTTCAATATTGAGTTAGAGCCTGGTACGTCCCCGCTTTCAAAGGCACCGTATCGTATGGCTCCAATTGAGATGCAGGAGCTGAAGATCCAACTTGAGGATTGGACCGAGAAGGGCTATATTAGACCTAGTGCGTCCCCTTGGGGAGCACCAGTACTATTTGTACGGAAGAAGGACGGATCCCTACGTCTGTGTATTGATTATCGTGAGCTGAACAGGGTAACCATTAAGAACAAATATCCATTGCCGCGTATTGATGATTTATTGGATCAGCTTCATGGGGCTTCTGTGTTTTCTAAGATCGACTTGAGGTCTGGTTACCATCAGTTGAGGATTCGTGAGTCTGACATTTCAAAGACCGCTTTCCGTACTCGCTATGGGCATTATGAGTTCGTAGTGATGCCTTTTGGACTGACTAATGCACCGGCAGTATTCATGGAGTTGATGAATCGAGTCTTTATTAATTAGCTGGATCGCTTTGTAGTCATTTTTATTGACGACATTCTAATCTACTCTCGTGACCATGAAGAGCATGAACGTCATCTCCATCTAGTTCTCGAGGCGTTAAGGCGGGAGCAACTTTATGGAAAATTTCTAAATGTGAGTTCTGGATGCGTGGAGTTATCTTTCTCGGGCATGTGATATCAGCTGATGGAGTGCGAGTAGACCCACAGAAGACAGAAGCTATCCGAGACTGGCTACCACCAAAAAACGTTAAGGAAGTACACAGTTTCTTGAGACTAGCAGGTTATTACTGATGATTCGTGGAAGGTTTTTCCAAAATTGCCCAACCAATGACTAATTTGCTGAGGAAGGATAAGAAGTATTTATGGTCAGAGGCATGTCAGTGGATTTTTGATGAACTCAAGAGTCGGTTGATTTCGGCACCTATTTTGGTCCTACCGAAGGGAACGGAAGGATTTGTGGTGTATAGTGACGCATCTAAACAGGGCCTTGGATGTGTACTAATGCAGAACGGGAAGGTGATCTCCTATGCATCGAGACAGCTACGACCTTACGAGGTCAAATACCCCACCTATGATTTAGAACTTGCAGCTGTGGTGTTTGCTTTAAAAATCTGGCGTCATTATCTGTATGGAGTTACCTGTCAGATTTTTACCGATCACAAGAGCCTGAAGTACATTTTTACTCAGAAGGAGTTAAACATGAGGCAGAGAAGGTGGCTAGAACTCATCAAAGATTATGATATCGAGATCCTTTATCATCCGGGAAAAGCAAATGTAGTTGCCGACACTTTGAGTCGTAAAACAGTACAGGAGCAGATGCTTGCCCGCTTGACAGTTCAGGGAGAATTGCAGTTAGAGTTGGTGAGGCCAAAAATAGAAGTCTGGTTACAGCGTATTCAAGGACAACTCTGTACACTTGAGATTTCATCGTCCCTTGAGGATATAATTAAATCGAAGCAAGTTACGGACCCATTCTTATCTCGAATTCGGAATGAAGTAACTCAAGCGAAAGCCCCTGGCTTTGTGATCCACGAGGATGGATTGATACGCTTCAGGAACCGAGTTTGTGTACCCGCAGACGACGAATTGAGGAACTCTATCCTGAGAGAAGCTCATGCTACCCCGTACTCCATTCACCCGGGATCTAGCAAAATGTATAAGGATTTGAAATAATATTATTGGTGGGGAAGTATGAAACGTGAAGTTGCAGAATTCGTTTCGAGGTGTTTAACCTGTCAACAAGTTAAGATTGAGCATCAGCGACCCGCAGGAATGTTGAAACCGCTCCCGATTCTCGAGTGGAAATGGGAGGACGTATCGATGGATTTTATCACCAGCTTGCCGACGAGTCGACGAGGGATGAATACGATTTGGGTGATTGTAGATCGTCTGACCAAATCAGCCCACTTTCTGGAGATTAAATACACTTGGGGACCCGAGAGATTGGCCCAGCTATTTATCAAAGAGATTGTAAGGTTACATGGTACCCCTAAGAGTATTGTATCAGATCGTGACGGGCGATTCGTGTCACATTTTTGGAAAGCAGTTCATCGTGCGATGGGTATGCAATTGAACTTCAGTACAGCATTTCACTTGCAAACGGATGGTCAGACTGGGAGGACTATCCAAACTCTAGAGGATATGTTGAGAGCGTGCGTTCTCGATTGGAAGGATGATTGGGAGGCCCAACTACCTTTGGTGGAATTCACTTATAATAATAGCTGGCACACTTCGATTCAGATGGCACTTTATGAAGCGTTGTATGGCCGTCGTTGTAGATCCCCTCTGTGTTGGGACTATCCATCTGAAACCTTGGGTATGGAACCCGATATGTTGTTAGCAGCCCGTGAGAAGATCGCTCTGATTAGGAGTCGTTTGTTGACGGCTCAAAGCCTATAGAAGTCTTACGCAGACAACCGCCGACGACCACTCGAGTTCGAGGTCGGCGATCATGTCCTAATGAAGGTGTCCCCTACTCGAGGTGTTTTTTGCTTTGGGAAGAGAGGTAAGCTGAGTCCGAGATATGTCGGGCCGTTTGAGATTTTGGAACGAGTAGGCGATCTAGCCTATCGCCTGGCGTTGCCACCAGCTCTGAGCCGGATTCATAGCGTGTTCCATGTCTCCCAGTTAAGGAAATATGTTGCTGATCCGAGTCATATACTTCAGTTCGACGAGATCGATATAACAGAGGATCATTCATACGAGGAGCGCCCCGTACGGATACTTGAGAGGAGGATCAAACAGTTGCGGAACAAGACGATTCCCCTACTGAAGGTTCAACGGTCACGACACGGAGTCGAGGAGGCCACGTGGGAGACGGAGAGCAGCATGCAAGAGAGGTATCCCGAATTGTTTACCCCTTAGTTTTGAGGACGAAACTCCTTTTAAGGGGGGTGTATGTAATATCCGACAGAAATTCTTACTTAATGTTGTATTATTCGGATAATTCAATACTGTTGTAGTCTTGTTGCATTTGTTTAATGTTTATTGGTGTTGGAATATATCATAATAGACTTAATAAAAACTATCACTCGCACTATGATTGAATTTTCAGCGTTGTATAGATAAGTGCATTTTTTGGCTAGTAATTCTGTACTTAACGTACGCTAACCCTTTAGCATAACGTACGCTATAGTGTGAGATTTACGTACGTAAGGAGGTGCCTTTTATGTACGTAATACTTGTAGTCGTATCCGATCTCAACTTTCGGCGTGTGGGGTCGGGCATGATTCGTATATCTGATCTTTTGGAGGCAACCTAGTTGACCTACATTACGTACGTAATGCTCCAAGCGATAACGTATGTAATGATGTTCGTATTTTAGTCCAGTAGCCTATGGAATTAGCTTACGTACGTAACACTTTTGGTGTAGCGTACGTAAAGCTGCTAACGTACGTTATCCTTTGGTGTATAACGTACGTAACGTACTGTGCTGTTATAAAAAGACAACTTGTGTCTTTCATTTTGCACGTTCAACATCGTTCTTTCTCCAGTATATGCATCCTACTGCCTCCCTAGATCACTTCTACCTTCTTTCCACTTGTGTTTGAGCTATACATCTTGGTTTGGAGCTTGTTGATTGGAAGTTTGGAGTCATTCTTGAAGCTTAGAGTGTGTTCTTGTGATTTTGGTGTAGTGTTCTTCATTTTTGAAGGTATGTTATACGAATTCACTCTATAATTTTGTAGTTATAATGTTAGTGATAATATATACACCACCTAATGTTAAATCAATCAAGATAAACATGGTTGTAGTTAAGTTTTTCAACAACATAATGATGAATATGGAGAACAAGGTTTGATATGGTGAATTCTTGATGTTTTAAATGGTAGTAATCATGGCTAATTGAAACTCACTCTTCTTGCTGAACTATTAACATTACTAAGATGATAATAATCATTAATTTCATTTTAGATAGGTTAATTCATTATATTGAATCAACTATCATGTTTAGAGAGATTTTGAACTAGATGAACTTAGGTTCCTCATTAAAATTGGTTGAACCTTGGATTCCATCAACATAAGATTATAGTTCAGAGATGTTAATGAAGATTTCGTAATGATCTTGTGATGAGTAACTCAACTATATCACTAAACTAACTTGATGAACTCATAATCGATGAACATAGTATTAATTTAAAAACTCATGATTCGTTGAGCAATGATTATCACCGAGTAACCTTCGTTTTAATCAATGTTTTATGAACGTAGTTGTTCGGATTATACCTTTCAAAATATTGATGTCGATTTTAAGAAATTCTATCGGCATATCCATTTTAGCAAGTTCTCCTTGAGGATTATCCTTGATAAATACTTATTCATTTGAACCACATGAGTGATTTGAGAGCACCTTGAATGATAACCAATAATAAGTATAAATTGAAGTTAGTATGAATCTTTGAAATGGAATTAATGCAAGGATAGTCGAACTAAGTGGATTGAATTTAGGATATCGATTCGCTGAATTAGACATCGATAGTTATGAAAATGTGTTATTGAATGGATTGTACCCCTTACAAGGTTGATTGTTCGAGTAACCGATATTAAGTCGAGGACCGTTTGTTCGTTTGTCAAGGAAGGACTATTCTCGCCTCCGTATTGAGGCAAGTTATCTTGCTTGGTTATAATGATATTTGGATTCTTGTGATGATTATGCGTTTCGTGTATATGAAACACTTATGAAATTGTGATCCGTGAATTGATATTATTTTTGATGATGTCCCGTTTCCATCGTGGGATTGCATTCCCAAGTTCGTCACTTTGAACCATTGTTGTCATTGATCCTTATTGTCATTTCGGTGAGTATCTTGATCCTTAATCAGATATGTGATTTATTGAATTCGTTGTCATGTTGTATCGTGACATATCCGGAATCATATCTGCGTTCCGATTGGTTATTGTGTAGGATTTTTAGCCAGGCACATATATAGTCATGCGTGGATGTTTCCGTATTTGACTGTGCACATGAGACGTAGTTCGTGAGGTTAATTAGGTACATTGTCCCACGTATACCCTGGATTCCGTATACGGGGTGGACATGTGCACTGACACATTTCCGGATCGGGCGTACTGTGATGTCCCTCTTGAGTCGTACTATCTTAGTCGTTCATAGTCCATTATATATTTGGATGTGTTCGATGTTTTATGACTAAGCGTTCATACGCCCGAGGGTTATGTTCGTTAGTCGGGTTGTTTTCCTTGAAATCTTATATATGTGAATTGTATAATATCTTGAGAAACCATTTATCATGTATATCTGACCCTGTGTTGGGCGAAATACTTGTGTTGTATTTTAGGTCGATGAAAAGGCAAGGCACGGGAAAATCATGGTGATGGCGAAGGGTTCGAAGGATACTAGTTTTGGGGGCCCAAGTCTTTTGTTGTCCGGTCATGTTCGTACCGTGTAATGTTATCTTTCCGCTTTATTTTAATTATGGATAAATGTATTGTTATTTAAAGTATATTCCATCTCCATATGGGTTATACTTATAATTTGGATCCTGTGTATAATAAGGCCGTTAGCCATACTACTGTAAACCCCTAATCGGAGTAAGTACTATGTATTGTGGTTCGGTATCACATGTTTGGTGTATTTAATCTGTATTTTGGGTATCGCCTAGTGAGGGTCCCAGTGTGGGGTCCACGACATTATAATGACCGCCTTATTGGGGTGTTACACTCGCGTCGCCGCGGCTACCCCCCGCCGTAGGTTGGGACTCGGCTCGGGCCGGAATAAGACGTCCGGCAGATCGGAGAGTTGCTCTCTTCGATGTAGTGGCATACGTCATTCTTCTGAAGGTTTTTCTTTGAAGAAGAGTGAGTGTTTCTTCAAGTATATGTTCCGGAGAACAGTGAGTGTTCTTCGAAACGGTCGGAATGGAAACGAAGGTAAATTCCCTTCTTCTAGCGCCAATTGTTGTTACCTAAAATATTATTCGGAGGGGTTTGCTGGAATGGATGAGTAACAAAAAAAATGCGAGAGCACGTCCGAGAGAATGTAAATAACACAAGATTTGCCGGGGTTGTTAGTCCCGGGCTTGAATGCTCTCGCGAGATATTATTATTACGAATACTTGGGAGTATAAATATTAATGTTAGAGTACAATTACAATAAGTGTAAAGAGCCTAGTTATCTAGCTCTTGAGTGCCGATGATTGCCGGAAGAACCAGAGTTGATGCTCTGTGAGTTTTTGTAACAACGATGGAGTGTTGTGCTCTTAGCTGTAGGATTCAACAGTTTCTCAACCTTTGTATGGAAACAACAGTTTGTCAACCTTTTTCCAGTTGCTGGAGGTTTCCTATTTATAGGAGTAGAGGTAGCTGGGCGATCGCCTTTATTGTATTAAATAAGCGGGCGATCGTCTTTAGTACATGGGTTGGTCTCCTTAAAGTCCGCAACTGCTGCTGGCAGCCGGAGGTGCGAACCAATGAGAAGACAACATGCGTCCTATGTCGCTGTCTTGGGAGGTCCCACTTAGGACCTTTCGGCGGGTCTATCGGTAGGTGAGACTTTCCTTGTCGTTGACAGTTGTTGATGGGCTGGAGTCAAAAATCCTTATCCCGCGGTGCCATTCGCGGATCTGTATGTGGATCTTCACTCCGAGATCCGGTCTTCGTAGATATGACGGATGATGGCCTTACACGTGGCATGATGCGGTCGTCTTTAGTCGGGCACTAGGGTCGATCGCTAGGTGCCCAAAGACGATCGCACTGAATATCGATCGCTCGGTACTTGGTCTGCCTTGGATTATTTGATGCTGACTTCGATCGCTCGGCCATTATGCCGATCGCCGCTGAGGCGTGTAAATCAACGCACAACAAAACTATATTAGATAGTTTAAGTTATTTTTTTTAAAAGAAATCATAAGAAATCTTGCATTGGCCCACAAAAATTTTAGAGTGAGAAAGTTTCAAAATTGTTTGACATTTCACTACCTATATCGTTCTCTTTCACCTAACTTTGAAGTAGTGGGCCAAACCCTAACAAGAATGCATTAAATCGTTGTGTAAAATATAGAAAAGTGAACTTAGGGTACCGGCAGCACCCACGGTATGCCTTCGGCATGGGTTGAAACCGCACGACAACACCGCCACCACCCCTGCGGTGTGCCTGTGGTATGGCGGGTTGCGGCATATTTTGCCGAGCTGGTATGAACGAAAAAGAACCGTTGGAAATTAAATTTTGGAACGTTGGGGAGGGGACCGTTGGGGGAGCGTGGGTAAAACAAAAAAAAAATCCTTCTTTATATACTAGACAAATTTTAAAGGTTCCACACCCAATGAATCCTCAATCGGGCTACTTTCCCCAACCTCCACCGATGAATCCACAATACCATCAAAACCAATATTTTACCCAACCTCCACCGATGAATCCTTGCCAATACAATATATAAATGACAAGTGAATTCAACCCGTTCACCGACTATCGTGAAGGTCCTTCGCGTCGTGAACCAAGTGTTGAACGACAACTACCACTATATGATTACGAGGATGATGATGTTGAATTTGTTCCCAAACTCAACCACAAAATACAATCGGTACATTTTTTTTATAGTCGGTATATATATATATATTGTTTTTTTTAAATCGGTATACTTGTGGTAATTTATTTGTTATATTATTATTTGATATACAAGATGATGAAGAAGTTGAAGTAGTTCAAGGGAAAAAAACTAAAGCGGATAAAAAACCTTGGACGTCGGCCGAAGAGGTGGCTTTGGCAAAAGCGTGGGTTCATGTGTCGACATGTACAAAATAAAGATAGTTTTTGGGGTAGAATTTTAGAGCATTTCAAGGATACCGTGAAAGATACAAAACGAACTCATCATAGCTTGAACACAAAGTGGGGAAATATGAATACCGTCGTGGGCCTCTTTAACGGGCTATACATCTAACAAGTAATTTTTAAACTATATACTTGCGTTAATTTATATGATTGCATTAATTTATATACTCTTACTTTTATAATTCTAGACTCGTATTCGTGAGAGTGGGTGTGACGATGTTAACGTCATGACTAATGCCATGGCCGATTATGATAAAAAAATAAGGGCAAGGCTTTTACTCATATTGAAGCATGGGAGGTTGTTAGGGGAGAAGACAAATGGTTGAAACAACCATGTTTTGTTCAAACATCTTCGGCATCTCATTCCGACAAACGAAGAACGTCGTCGGAATCTACCTACTACGAGTCCGGAAGCAATGACAATGTTGAGACTGTTATTCCGGATCTAAATGACGACACAACTCCTACACGGAAAAGAAAAGGGAAAAAGACCGATAGCGAGGCGTCGACAAAGAATAGTGTTGTTCAGAACTTCGAGAGCTACACGGCAAAGAAAGCACAAATATTCGAGGAGGCGATGAAAAAAAAACGTGCAAAGGATGAATTGGCCGAAAAGTTGATGGCGGCACAACTCGCTAATGTTGAAGAAAAGGCTATGATTCGGGCGATGAAGTTCTATAACGATTCGCACGATCACATAACCAATCCGGTTATGCGAGATATCACTATTGCCAAAAAAACGTGAGTACGCGGAGAAATATGGATGGCCTACCGATTTTTAGTTATGTTTTTTTAAGTATTATGTAATTTTCTTTTAATTTTGTTTTTCTTAAGTATTATGTAATTTTCCTTTAATTATTAATATGTTTTAATTAAATTATTTAATATAATTTATGAAAATAAAAAATAAAAAATAAAATTAGTTAAGGTATGGTGAATCATGGTTGCCACTAAAAAAGTATGGTGAGGTATGGTTGAGGTATGAGATGAGGTGGAATGATATTATTGGTGGGTGGTGAAGTATGGGGTTTTGGTTGAAGCATGATTGCCACCACCCTTAGTCATTTGCATTTGTCGCATAATTTTTTCTTTTTGAGAAGAAACAATACTTTCATGCATAATCAATCAAGCATAAGCAGTACAAATCAGATCACCCAATCTCAGGTAAATCTGTCAATCCATCTCTATCCTCAACTACTTATGCAAAGTTATGATGTGCGAAAAGGAAATAGAGTCAAACAAATACAAGATTTTCAAGTTCTATTTTTCCTTCTATATTGAAGATTTCAAAGAGTAGATCGCCAAATGTTCGTTTCTTGCAAACACTGCAACAGAAGAATCAAAGGTCGTTGTATCTTAAGAGCGATTGCCGAAAACTGTAAACACTTTGTGTATGGAGCAATTTCGTTTTACGGATTGTCAGACATCAGACTCAATTTAACTAATTTGTTGTCCCGTTATTGCTAATTTTTAAGAAAACTGTACCAATCTTGCAACAGTTATTTCTCGTACTTTTTTTTTCTTTTCCCTCGTAACTCATTGGAATACGTGTTTGCTTCTTATTTCACGGGTTATATGTATAAGGAAACTTACTCGGGTGCAGGGCCGGTCCTGAGGTTCCGGATGCCCATGACGAAAGGCTAGAAAAATGCCCCTTTATTATGCATATGAAAGGAGTTTGGAACCTAGTCAAGCTAGGCGGCTCATCCCCACGCCAGATCTTTATTAAATAAAACAAAAACAATGCGACGGGGTGACATCGAGAAGAGGCCCAAGAGAAAACTATTTTTTCTGCTAAAAATGAGCCTACCGAGCCTAAGAAGTCACCGAATGGTGATGCCCTTCTAATTTTGCTGTCCATGGCCGTCGCTATCACACCCATAGGCTAGGGCCGGCCGTGCTCGGGCGTTCCAGAGTTTTGTTTTTATTAGTCATTTTGTTACTTGAGTGCTATTTTATTATAGCAGAAATTGCATGGGATGTATATCACCTCTCTTATTATAAAAAGAGCAATGCTACATATACACACATTCATACACACATTCATACACACATAACATCCCATCCATTCATTTAATGTGGTCCCACAATAAACAAATAGGTCCCACATTAAACAAATGGATGAGATGTTAGTGTGTAGGAAAGTGTGTATAAATGTGTGTATGTGTAGCATTTCTCCTTCAAAAACGCACGTCTCCTGTGAGAATTCGGTCTGAAAAAAAGTAGTTGAGTTTATTTCAGTCCCACTTAAATATAATATTCTTTAGAGACAACATGATATATAGTGTAAGGTACATCGGTTGTATTATATTATACTATATGTTCTTTTGTGCGATGTATCAGAAAAAATATTCTCTTATTAGAAAATAATTTCTCGATCTACAAATTTGTTCTTAAAAATCTTCGACATGAGTATCACATTAGCGTAGTGTTAATAAAAAAGTTATGGAGTGTAATATAATTGAAGAAAGAATATCACATTAGCGTAGTTTTAAGTCAATTAGTGTCCATTACGTGAATAAATTTTTTGAACATATCGAAAAAATGTAGAAACAAATTTTAGGGACGAAAATAGTATGTGATTAAATCATAATATATATATGTGTGTAGTGTATGTTTTATTATTTTTGGTTATTATAAATAAATTAATATTAGAATTTATTTTTTATGTAAGCAATATAAGTCTTAAATCTAATTGTCTAAACATGAACTAATTTATTTTTACTTTGCATCAATTAATTTTACTGAAAATTAATATCCATATTTTTTTAATATAAATTTTTTGTGCAATTGGCCATTAATATAGATCCATCAAATTTATTATATTCAATACGGATGTCTAATTGAAGATCGTGAAATAAGAATTAACTTGATATATTTTTCATTAAAAATAAACTTGATATAAAAATATAAACATTTAGAATTTTAAACTAAAAAAATAAAGGAATAATTTGTTTTATTAGTAGATGAGTGTAAGTTGTGGAATAAAACTCCCACAATACGTATCTAAAATTTTTTTTTCTAGAAATTCTAGAATATGTCCACGTATATGTAAGTTACATTAAAAAAATCAAAAAACTTACAAAATGACATGTGTCGCGATTTTCTTTTAATAGTAAAGATAGATGGATATCACTTGTGATTATATTGTTTTGCGTTATATTTTTACTGTAATTATATTACACACAACTGTGATTATGTTATACACCAACTGTAATTATACTAGTAATCACAAGTAATGTATATTTTGTACCGTATACTCATGTAGTGGGATATACCAACTCGACAAATATTAAATGTATGGAAATTTCAAATTACAGTTACGAGGCATTATCTAACCCGTGCAATGCACGTAATGTTGGGGCAGACGGTTGAATGAGCAGATGGCCGAATTTAAATGCCTTTTAGAGAAGTTTATATATTTTTTTTATTGTTATTGTCCTTTTATTTTAATCTATGTAATTGTTACTAACCCGTATGTTGCTCCGGGGTTGTTTTTGGTTTATTCAACCCGTGCGAGCATCGATTGTATCTAAGATTTCATAGCTAAAATTTAACCATCTTGTAATTTATACTATCATTTAAAAGTTCATTTTAATCACCTTGTGTATTAAAAGGTGCATTTGCATTGTGATGTTTATCATAACTTTTGTATTTAAATTAATTTATTTACATTAAAACTTACAATTAAAATAGTCTCTTCATATATTTACAATTAAAAGTTACAATTAAATCCCCCTTCCACATTAAATTAAGGGAGATAAGTATTATATAGTATAGATAATCGTAATTTTAAAGGAGATCCACATCAGTTTTCTTACACATCTAAAGTTACTCCACACATCCGCTACAAATTTCTTTCATCAGCAAGCAGATATATATATAGTGGCTTTTCTTACACACACACACACTAACAAACACACACACACGCACATTACACGTATACACTGCACAAACACACACGCACATTAAACATACATACTGCACTCACACATAATAAAAATAATTTTCACATCGCATATGAAACACTGCTAGTTATCAAAGGAAAATAAATAAATTCCAAGATTCATCCTTCATAACCACGAGGAACTCGATATGAATCAACAGCTGAAAATAAATTTAGGCCAATAACGAAAAAAGAACAAAATTGGGGCAAATCGAAAAACATAACAAAAATTAGGGTAATGATTCCATACATTTTAATTTCGAATCGGTAGATGTAGAATATGCTATCTTGGTGAACTCTGGTGATGATGGTGGTCGATTTCGCCGGAGAAAGTGGCCTGATGGAGCGGAGGAGCTGAAATCGCCGGAGTTCAATTTAGTATATTTTTTTACTTCTGTGTTAATATTACCTGAGCCCGTATTTTAAGTAAGCACATGGCGATGGATGCGGCTCTTCCCTAATCCCTCATACGCTTGGAGGGTGTTTGGTTGGGAGATTTGGAGAGGAAGGGAGTGGAGAAAGGGACTATAATTAAACTGTTTGAAGGGAAAATAGCAGAATGGAAAATAGAAGCGAAAAGATTGTTGTTGTTGTATTCTTTCAATTTGATGAAATCCTTAAATAGGGAGAAATACATACAAACAGGCCTTGCAAACCCTAACTAGGAAAAGCTCATAAACTAACAGACTTGCAGACAATGCAGATATTCCTTTAACACTCCCCCTTGTGCCTAGTCTACAAGCGCATGTCATGTTGCCTCGTTAAAACCTCGTCAAGCAAAAACTCAGTGGGAAAAATGTCTTGATCGTAGGGAAAATAGTACAGCATCTAGACACGTTAAGTTTAGACTTCGTCATTTGAATCTATCCTCTCATATGATCGTTACATTTGATCATATCGCTACTAAGGTGACCATTTCATCGATCCCTAAAATCGTACATCTTGTTACCTCGTTAAAAACCTTTCCAAGTGATAAAAACCCTGTGGGAAAAATGATCCTTGGAAGGAAAATAGTATAACGTACGTTGTGGATGTAAGACTCCCCCTCAAGTCTACATCTCCCCCTGATTTGTACATCAATCAAGTAGTTGTTGTCTCATTAAAAACTTCGCCAAGTAACAAAACCCAATGGGAGAAAATGAACCTTGGTCAAAGAAAAGAAATCTGTACAACGATTAAGTTTCTTTATAAACCACCATTTCCTTGTGATCTTTACATCAATCTCGGAAGTTGGAAAATTCTACAGCTCCCCCTAATGCTTACATTCATATATCGTTGCCTCGTTAAAAACCTTGCCAAGTAACAAAACCCAGTGGGAAAAATAAACCTTGGTCTAAGGAAAAGAGTGCAACCTATGTGAGTATGTTACGTTATATCTCACATATTTCCCGTTATGATCATTCCATCAATCAAGGGGATTTACAAGTTACATTATGTTCATAAATGTAAGTATGCTCATCAGTGGCAGTACTTAACCGCTAGTTCCTCACAAGTGTAGAATGATAGTTCTTTAATCATGTACACTCACAGACTGATTCATGCAAAGCAATAATCATGTCGCGAATGAGGTAGCCAAAAAAAGGGGTTTGCTTAGTCGATTTCCAAGACATAAGCAATTCATACCAACACATACTTTGTGGTAGTTGCTTCGGCACCAGCATTTACTTTAGCATTTGCCTTTTCGTAAGCAGCTTCCTTTGCCTGCTTGTAGGGAAAGAATAGTCTCAAGTCAATGGTTTCTTTTAAGTATCAAAAGATATTCTTGATACCATCCCATTGATATTGCGTCGATGCTGAACTAAATCTAGTCAGCGAATTAACTGAGGAGTGATAGCAGGTCGTGTACATTGAGCTAAGTACAATAATACGCGATTACACTCAAGTAGGAAATTTCAGCTCCCAAAGCTCTTCGTCACTTTCGTTTAGACGAAATGGATCTTTCCTTTGCATCCAAATGTTCGACCTATCATGGGGTGCTAGTCGGGTTTACCTTGTCCATGTTAAAGTGCCTGAGAAACTTCTGGACATAGGAAGACCGGTGGAATGAATTCCACAAACTCGATGTCTATGTCAATGCCTCGACAGAACCGAGTTTTCCCAAGATCTTTCATCTCAAACTCGGATTTTCAATATCCGGTGGTTTCTCTTATTTCATCAAGACCGATTATGTTCATGTCATCGACATACATTGTGATGTGAATCCGGATCTTATTTGTGAAGACGCAGGGACACATTTCATCGTTCTTATATCCCTTCCTAATCAAGTATTCACTTAGACGGTTATACCACATTGTTAGGCGTATTTTTATACGCTTATTTATCATCATTTTGTATTGTTTTGGAGAGTAAAATTGTCTAAATGAGCCTTTAATGCCTTAATTTTGTATATTTGTCAGGAAATTGAAGTCCGGAAGCTAAAACGAGGCAAAACGGGCGAAAACGGCAAATCTGGACTATGAGCCGCGGCACAAGGAAGCAGGGCCGCGGCACAGGAAGACACCCAGCCAAAGGCGAGTAAAGCGTACTGCATGCCGCGGGGCCGGCCAGTGAGCCGCGGCACGAAGAAATTAAGGCGCCCGAGCATCCAGTGAAGGCCCTGTCTGCGGCACAGATTTAGTGCGCCGCAGCTTTACTTGGCGGTTTTTGTATGTCCGCGCGGATTAGGGCCGTTTCGAAGCCAGTTTTCGACCTACTGATACGGACGCGATTTGGAAGATGTGCTGAGCTATAAATAGGGTTTAAGACCCTAATTAATTATCTTTGGATCTTTTATCTTTGGGAGCTTAAGCTTGGAGACGGCAGAAGAAGAGGGAAGCAGAAGACTTCAAAGGCAGAGGGCGGAAGCTGAAGAACGGAGGAATCCGAGCTTCATCTGCGTTTGATTTTTATGCTTTCATTTATTTATTCTGTATTTTCAATTATTAGTATGTCAGGCTAAAGCCCTAATCTAGGGTTTTGATGAAACCTAAGTTTTGACGAATTGCTTGAGATTATCCAATTAATTACCTTTTTGTTGAGTTTTCTCAATTGTGTTTAATGCTTGCAATTATCTGGCCAATAGTTGTATTGATTTAATCATTCAATTCGAATCGGGAGAGGAGAATTGGTGAGGAACTATTGGTGAGGACCGTTTTATTCTGTGAGATAGGAATATACTCATAGGAACTACGTGGCCTTTGGGAGATTTTATGCTTTTCGCCTATTGACGAATTAATTCACCTAGGGATAGAGTGCGTTATTCGCCTTTAGATAAATCTATTGACCTCGGGAGAGGCGGTAGAATATATTAGCAATCTCCGCCTTCAATAAATTGGGAAAATTATTTATTAAGGGTAATCGAGAGTAAATTCGGATAAACCGAGGTGGATTCAGAATCCTAGACTTATTCATCATTTGATTACTTTTATTCAAGCTAACGTTTTCTACTGTTTAGTCGCTTAGTAATTCTTTTAGTTATTAATTGCAAAAACCCAAATTCGATTGTTCAAATAAAATTGGAATACACAAAAATTGGTAGTTAGAGATTCAATCTTCGTGGGAACGATACTCTACTTATCACTTTATTACTTGTAAACGATGACGTGCACTTGCGTGTAAGAAATATCGCAACAAGTTTTTGGCGCCATTGCCGGGGATTGAAATTTTCTAATATCGATTTAAGTATTTCTAGTCTTAATTTGAACGTTTTTATTTTTATTATTTTGTGTATTTAATTTCGGTTATTTGTCTTTCCTTTCAGGACCTTTCGTTCAGTGCATGAAAAAACTCGGTAACGAAGACCTACTACCTTTGTATACCGAGCTCGAGCGCACTCTAAGAAGGAACAAGAAGGAGAAAAGAGAGTTGCAGATGACGGTCAACATGGCCGAGAATATCGAAGTCCAAGGAGGAGATAACCAAGTGCGGCAGGTTCAACCGGAACTAGCTCTTCGAGATTATGCCATGCCGCAGATCAATGCTAATTTTTCGGGAATTCGGCGTCCCACTATCCAAGCCAATAATTTTGAGATCAAGCCCGCTATTATTCAGATGGTGCAGGCGAGCCAATTCTGTGGACTACCGAATGACGACCCGAATGCCCATATTGCTTCTTTCCTTGAGATATGTGACACGTTCAAGACTAATGGTGTCACCGACGATGCCATCCGATTGAGGCTTTTCCCTTTCTCTTTGAGGGATAAAGCGAAATTTTGGTTAAATTCCTTACCGCCGGGATCGATTACAACATGGGGAGAGTTAGCGCAAGCCTTCCTTGCCAAATTCTTCCCACCTGCTAAGACGGCGAGGTTGAGAAACGAAATAACCACCTTTGGTCAGTACGATATGGAATCGCTCCACGAGGCGTGGGAGCGATATAAAGATTTGCTACGAAGATGCCCTCATCACGGCCTTCCTGATTGGCTTCAGATTCAGACGTTCTATACTAGTTTGAGTGTTTCTACACGCACTCTCGTGGATGCGGCCGCTGGTGGGGCCTTGATGGGAAAGACTATGGCCGAGGCACACTCGCTTTTGGAAGCTATGGCCGCAAATGTATATCAATGGCCATCGGAAATATTGACACCGAAGAGAGTTATGGAAGTTTCAAGTAATGATCCGATTTCCACCTTGTCAGCTCAAGTCGCCGCTTTGACCCAACAGCTCCAAGCATTTTCGCACGCACCTTCCCCCGTTACCATAGAGACATGCAATTGGTGTAACGGATCATACCCGAGCGCGGAGTGTCAAGTTGGAAACCCGTTCGAGCAATATCAGATGGAGCAAGCTCAATTTGTGGGCAATGGAAATCGACAAAACAATTCTTACCCCAACACTTATAATAAAGGGTGGCGAAATCAACAAAATTTTCCATGGAGAAATGGGCAAGCTTTGAAACCTCCACAAGCTCACTTCGCGCAGCCCCCACAGCAGCCTCCTCAATCACCAAAGGTATCTTTGGAAGATGCTCTTGCTCAATTGGCGGCTAACACAAGCCAATTCATGACCCGCACCGAGACGACCCTCCAAAATCATTCTACCTCCATCCGAAATCTAGAAACACAAATGGGGCAGATTGCTAATTTATTGTCTTCTCGGTCTCAAGGTGCATCGCCCAGCGCAGCCGAAGTGAAATCCAAGGAAAATGTGCAAGCGATCGAATCACGAAGCGGAAAGGAGTTGAAAGGGCAGCCTATAAATGACAAAGAGCAGCCGATCGGGCAGAACGAGAAGGAAAAGGATGAGGCGCCCAAGCCAAATGAAGTATCGACTACTCAGCCCACTCCTCAAATTCCATTCCCACAGCGTTTCCAAAAGCAAAAACTGGACAAGCAGTTTTCAAAATTCCTCGACGTCTTCAAGAAATTGCACATAAACATTCCATTTGCCGACGCATTGGAACAAATGCCGAGTTATGTGAAATTCATGAAAGAAGTCTTGTCCAACAAAAGAAAGCTCGAGGAATATGAGACGGTCGCTTTAACGGAGGAGTGCAGCGCTATTTTACAAAAGAAGCTCCCACCTAAATTGAGAGATCCGGGAAGTTTCACCATCCCTTGCATCATTGGAAATTCGTCTTTTGAAAGAGCCCTATGCGATCTCGGGACATATAAATCTTATGCCCCTTTCTATTTTTAAAAAGTGGATATTGGGAAGCCAAGCCGACGGCAGTCTCTTTACAATTGGCCGATAGATCCATCAAATATCCGGGGTGTGATAGAGGAGGTTTTAGTCAAAGTTGATAAGTTCATTTTTCGCCGATTTCATCGTACTTGACATGGAAGAAGACCAAGATATCCCAATTATCTTGGGAAGACCATTTTGGCAACCTAGAACTTTGATTGATGTGGAAAAGGAAGGTGACTTTGCGTGTTCAAGAGGAGCAAGTAACATTCAATATCTTTCGATCCGTAAAATATCCAAGTGACGCTGAAAATTGTTTCCAAGTTGACGTCATTGACTTGTGCGTGAGTAGAACTTTTCGAGAAAATTATCCACCCGATCCATTGGAATCCGTTTTGATTGAAATTTTAGAACTAAATGGAGAGCATGCAGCCTACGTACGACACATGGATGCCTCCCCGCCAATTTTTATTCGTAAACCATTCGAGGAGCTTGGAAGTTCACTAACTCGACCAACCCCATCGATCGAAAAACCTCCAAAGTTGGAACTCAAGAAGCTGCCACCTCATTTAAAATATGCATTCCTGGGGCCCGACAACTCCCTTCCAGTTATTCTTTCAACCACTTTAGCGGGAGATCAAGAGGCAAAATTATTAAGAGTTTTGAGGGAGTACAAATCTGCTCTTGGATGGTCTATTGCGGATATTAAGGAGATCAGCCCGTCGATTTGCATGCACAAGATTTTGATGGAGGAAGACTACAAACCATCCGTGGAGCATCAATGCCGGCTGAATCCTAACATGAAGGAGGTGGTAAAAGTCGAGGTTTTAAAACTCCTCGACGCAGGTATGATCTTTCCAATTTCTGATAGTAAGTGGGTAAGTCCGGTTCAAGTTGTGTCGAAAAAAGGTGGGATAACAGTTGTTCAAAACGATAATAATGAATTAATTCCCACTAGGATTGTCACGGGGTGGCGTATGTGCATAGATTATAGGAAATTAAATAAGGCCACTAGAAAAGATCATTTCCCCTTGCCTTTTATTGATCAGATGTTAGATAGATTAATAGGACACGATTTCTATTGCTTTCTAGATGGTTACTCGGGTATAATCGATTTACATAGCCCCGAGGACAAAGAGAAAAGCAGCGTTTACATGTCCTTACAAAGATTTTCGCTTATAGGCGCATGCCTTTTGGATTGTGTAATGCGCCGGCTACTTTTCAACGGTGTATGATGGCTATTTTTCCGACATGGTAGAGCGGTGTATTGAGATTTTTATGGATGATTTTTCTGTTTTTGGAGATTCGTTTGATATTTGTTTGGAAAATTTGCGAAAGTCTTGAGAAGATGCGAAGAGACCAATTTAGTCTTGAATTGGGAGAAGTGTCATTTTATGGTGCAGAGGGCATTGTGCTTGGCCATCGAATATCCTCACATGGAATTGAAGTCGTGAGCGAAAATTGAAACAATTGAGAAGATGCCTCCACCCACTTGATCGAGGGATTAGAAGTTTTTGGGACATGCCGGTTTCTATCGCCGATTTATTAAGGATTTTTCAAAGATCACGAAGCCGTGCAATCTACTCATGAAAGATGTCCCATTTACTTTTGACGAGTCTTGTAAAGAAAGTTTCAATTGTCAAGAAAGCTCTAAGCACGGCACGGTGATAGTCGCTCCGGATTGGGACCTTCCGCTCGAGTTAATGTGTGATGCTAGCGACTTTGCCATTGGGGCTGTTTTGGGGCAAAGACGAGGGAAGGTGTTCCATGTCATATACTATGCGAGCCGAACACTCGATGACGCCCAAAGAAATTATGCCACAACGGAGAAGGAATTGTTGGCGGTGATCTTTGCATTCGATAAATTGGGCTTATCTAAGGAACGAAAGTGATAGTGTGGACCGATCATTCGGAATAAAATACCTTTTGGAGAAGAAGGATGCCAAACCAAGGTTGATTCGGTGGGTGCTACTCCTTCAAGAATTCAACTTGGAGATTCGAGATAAGAAAGGACCGAAAATGTTATAGCCGATCACCTTTCACGATTAGAGAGCCCTCGAGAAGGAAGAAAGTCAGCCACAAATCACGAAACCTTCCCGACGAAAGCGGCTCTACAAGTTGGATTCAAAACACGCGCCTTGGTATGCTGATCTAGTGAACTACTTGGCAAGTAAAACAATTAGACGACCTCTCACGTCATCAAAAGAAGAAGCTAATCTCGGATGCTAAGTACTATTTGTGGGACGATCCTTTTCTCTTCAAGCGATGCCCCGATCAAATTATCCGTAGATGCATTCCGGATGAGGAAATCCACAGTGTGCTGAACCATTGCCATGCATCACCCTACGGTGGACATTTTAGTGGAAATAGAACAGCGGCGAAGGTCTTACAATCGGGATTCTATTGGCCGTCCTTATTCAAAGATGCTCACTCCTTTGTGTCCGCGTGTGATCGGTGTCAACGAACGGGAAACATCTCAAGACGACACGAAATGCCGCTGAACACCATACTTGAAGTCGAATTGTTCGATGTATGGGGGATCGACTTCATGGGTCCATTTCCCCCATCAAACAAGAATCTCTATATTTTGGTGGCCGTAGATTATGTCTCAAAATGGGTTGAAGCGGTGGCACTACCTACAAATGGGTCCAATGTCGTAATCAAGTTTATTAAACAACATATCTTCACACGCTTTGGGACTCCACGTGCTATTATCAGTGATGGTGGGTCACACTTCGACAACAAATTTCTAGATGCGGTTTTGAGAAAATACGGAGTCACTCATCGTGTTGCTACAGCATACCATCCTCAGACGAGCGGTCAAGTCGAGATATCAAATCGAGAGCTGAAGTGGATTCTAGAAAAGACGGTCAGCTCGTCTCGAAAAGATTGGTCATTTAAACTCGATGATGCACTTTGGGCGTACCGGACTGCGTATAAAACACCTATCGGAATGTCGCCCTACCGATTGGTCTATGGGAAAGGTTTCCATTTACCGGTAGAGATGGAACACCGTGCTTACTGGGCGATAAAGAAACTAAACTTTGATCTAAAATCCGTTGGTGAAAAGCGTTGTTTGCAGCTGAACGAGTTGGAAGAAATTCGCCACGACTCATACGAAAATGCGAAACTTTATAAGGAGCGGACAAAGATTTGGCATGATAAGCACATCACGCAGAGAGAATTTGTCCCGGGACAAGAGGTGTTGCTATTTAACTCTCGCTTAAAGCTATTTCCCGGGAAATTGCGTTCACTATGGTCGGGACCGTTCACCATAGTTCAAGTGTTTCCACATGGTGCAGTAGAAGTACAAAAAGATGCCCGAAAATTCAAAGTTAATGGACAACGGTTGAAGGCATACTTGGGAAATCCAATAGACACGCAGAAAACGAGCGTCGCCCTATCCACCACCGGATGAATGCGAGAAAATTTCGGCTGAAGACTATAAACTTAGCGCTCCTCGGGAGGCAACCCGTGTAATATCCGGAATTTCTACTACTGATGTTTAATATTATTTTATCCGAGTTATATTGTACAGCGTGGAATCTGTACAGTAGAGATAAAATAAATAAAGGACTGAGATATCAGTATCGGTATAATTGTCGTATTTGGTCGACAGTTACATTTGAGGATATTGTGTATCAGGTTGTCGTACTTTTGATATTGGGTATATCAAATGATGATATTATTGGATTCAGTGTTTGTGTTCAGTGTGTCTTATGTTCGTTTTTGGTATGTCGAGACGTTGGACAAGAACTACGGAAAATGGCTAAGTATAGCCTTATTAGCGCACGCTGGAATTCATGCATAACGCATGCTATCGTGCAGGATTAGCGCACGCTACGTTTATAGGTTAGCGTACGCTAGTGCAGACAGATCGGAAGGAATCTGCGTGTGGACATTTGCTTTGGCGCATGTTACAGTAAGTCAACGGTTGTTGTCCTGAAGTATTTAGCGCACGCTAAAATATTAGGCTTAGCGCACGCTAAATATATATCAGTCAACAAGGAATCTTATCCTTGTAAGATGCTGTCGGAATGTGGGGGCGAGTGGTAGGTGAACACGGTAGTAAGTCAACTTCGGATAGCGCACGCTAAGAGTAAGGACTTGCGTACGCTAGACATGATGATTTACGTACGTTAATGCATGGGCATTACGCACGTAAGGTAGTTTACGAAGCAAGACAGTAGCCTCTGGACTGCGATAGCGCACGCTAACAAAGTCAGTTAGCGCACGCTAAGGCTAGCGCACGCTAAACATAAGGGTTTAGCGCACGCTAGTGGTGCATTCTATATAAAGGGACAAACGGGTGACATGAAACATTTCGTCCATTTCTTTCCTTTCACCCGACAGAGACAACCTTGTGAGAACATTTGGAGTTCCTAAACACTGAGGGATGATCCTCTTTAACAAGATTAAAGATGGAAATCATGGAGTAAAGCTTTGTTCTTGAAATCATTGGTGATTCTTGGAAATCAATCCTTTCCTTCAAAAAAGGTAATTACTCTTCACTTTGAGATTTCGTTTTGGATTGTATATGATGTTCTTGAGTTGATGATTATCATATAAACAAGTTGATGAGCATGACAACGAGTTGGATTATCGTACTAAGTTAGTGTTGTTATCAATATATGAGTATTGATATGTTTCGTATGGTTTTGGATGGAATTCAAGATATATGTTGATGTAATTCCCTTCTTCAATTCGGATTTTTGATGTTTTGTCGTATGGTAACGATTATGGTGATGCTACTGTGATTCTTGAAGTTATATGAATTGTATGTCGAAGAACATGATGAATAAGGATTTTTAGATGTTAGAACACATCGGATTTTATCATTTATGGATCATGAACGCGAATTTGGATAATTCGTGTTCTTGAAGAGCTATTAAATTATATGTCATGATTGTTATGAAATCCTTAATCTCGAGATGAGTTGATCATTGTCATGATGGAAGTGTTAGACGATGCTTGAAATGCATGCCACCGCACGGCATTAGCGCACGCTTCGTTCTTGCCTAGCGCGCGCTAACGGGAGCAACTTAGCGCACGCTACGTTAGGTGATTAACGTGCGCTAAGTAGGCGACAGTCTGATATTTTTGTGTTTTGATTAGGAATTTCGTGATGGTTTGACTTGGTTGGTTCCATTGTGTTTATTCGAGGTTGTGTTGAACCGTTGAGTTCGATTAGTTAGTTTTGTCGCTTGTTGATTGTTATCGGATATGTGTTATTTGATTTCTTCGATAGGTTGAGATTGTTGGTCGGTGAGTATAACCGGATATTGCGGTCGTGTTCGAGTATGTCCATTGTATTGCTTTTGATCGAGGCTGAGGAGCTCGTAGACAAGGGCAATGTGTTCGGCAGCAGCTTCGTGGTATCGGTATCGAGGCAAGTTATTACTTGCTCAGTTATAATATTTAATGAATGATTTCAGTTTCATTTCGTTCTTGATGCATACAGCGATGATTATTATTGTGAACTCCGGGTATTCAGATCGCATATCGTTCTTTCGATTCTGGGAGGTAAATCGTAATGTATATGCTTTATCTCAATTATTGGTATGTTCGAGTATCGAGGTTACATTATAATAAAGACGAAGATGTGAGTATCTATAGTTCATTGTACGTTTGGATCGCCGAGCATTGAGGATAATCGTCGGTGATGATTGGATATCGAGGTTGCTCCCGAAGGACTCGGGGCAAGTATTCCATATTGATTATGGTTTAATGTTATTTATTTTGGTCTCGTACATTTTCTTTCATGTCGTTGAACATGAAGTCGTCCTAGTAAATTGTCATGTTGTCGTGCATGTTATGTTGTTCATGATGATGAACATGTTGATTCGCATATGTGTATGCATATTGTGTTGCTTATGTTGTGTTGATCATGTGAGATCATGAGGATCTATGCTGAGGGCGCTGGATCGAACGTCCACCTGATTTTGATCTTGTAGGATCATCACGGGGATCTATCTTTGAGGCTGGATCGTTGGGACGGAGTTTTCCACCTGATTTTGATCTTGTAGGATCATTACGGGGATCTATGCTGAGGGCGCTGGATCGTTGGACAGGTTTTCCACCTGATGTTGATCTTGTAGGATCATCACGGGGACCTATGCTGAGGGCGCTGGGTCATGGGATTTCCATTGAGTATACATTGTGGTTATTATTTTTGAACATATTGACGCAGTCATATGAGTATGCATTTGTAGGTCTTGTGTTAGGACCATGTCCGTATTGCATTGATCTGATCTCGGATTAGACCGATATGATTGTCGTGGCACTTCATATTTCGAGGTATGTTCCGTATTTCCTTGGTATTTGTCTTTGATGGACAATCGGTTATCGTCTTGGGATTTGATGATATTATTCGATGGATCGTATTGGTCAGAAATGGTAGATTTCCGTATCGTGAGTTGGTTATGATAGTTTGAGGATCTTGAGTATTGTTTAAGGTACAATACAGATATTATGTTCGAGTTTATTGGTTAATCGAGTACAGGATGTGAAATGTGATAATGGTTATTCTGATGAGAATTTCTTGAGTAAGTAAAGATTACGTTGGTCGTATTCTTATGTTGTATTCTCATTGGTATGTTATTATTAATGTGATGTGACGGTTATCATTGTTGGATATTATGGCTGACCCCGTCGTGGGATTTCTTTTAGGTTCTCGGAGTATCGAGCTTGTAGCGGTCGTGAAGAGATGAGCTTCCCGGAGGATACTGGCTAGGACATGTTCTGTACATTGAGTTTATTGTTTGGTTCTTGTTTTCCGCTGCTAGAGTATTGTTTTGGTTGGTCTTTTTCCGCTGCGTGAGTATTTTGAGACGCACTTTTGGTATCTGGTAACTGAGGTTACTTTGGAAATCGTTTTCTAAACTTTTGAGTATCGGCTGTTTGGCCTTGCGATTTCAAATGAGTTTTACGACGGGTTTTGATAAATGGATTTTATAAGTCTTTGTGAATTTTTTTAAAGATAGTACCGTCGTTGGCCTCTCGGGCATTTGTAAATGTTTGTGAAAATTTCTTTTAGCCTTGTGGGTTCCATCTCGGGGCCCACGGCGCTGTAATATTTCCGGTTAAATCTGGGGGTGTTACAGAATATGGTATCGGAGCTTAGGTTGAGAAAACCTAGGCATTTGGGTCGAGTTGGGTCGTGTTTTTGTTGCGTCATTCGAGTTGTCGATTGACAAATACTAGAGCCGTGAGTCTTTGTTGTTCACTCAGGCTTGTGCGTTATCGGAATTGCCAGTATCGTACTGGGCTTGTTATAACTTTTCCAAATGGTGTTTACGTGATATATTGTGTTCTTGAGTTGAACTGAGTCTGCAAAACGTGAGTTTTGAAAATACCTGTGTCGAGTATTTTCTTGAGTCTAGACATGTGCCAGTATCACGGGGAATCGTCGGCTTCACGATCTGTAAGTATTTGGATTTTTTTTTTAGATTTATTGCCGTTCTAAGTTGATATGTTTGAGATTCAGCAGATATCATGCGTTACAGTATGAGATGTCAGAGTGGGACAGGATTGATGATCTTGAGAAACTATGATTTTGGAAATCAGTATGTCGGTTAGATTTTGGAACGGAATTGTGTAATCGGGAGAAGGACTATGGATTGTTGAGGAGAACATGTAGTCATGTTAGTTCATTTTATGATATATATGAATCGCTTTGAGCATTTGAAAATGACACTTTTCAAAATGAATATTTCACAGATGTTTTACGAAAAATGATTTTGGGCCGAGACCCAAATCGATTTCGAAATGGTTTTGTGACTCAGGACTTGAAGTCCAAAAAGGGGTTTTCTACTTTTTAAACTTTTTGTAATGCGGAACGAGATACGGGCTGAGACCCTAATGTCTCAAAAGACATTTCTGTTTTCTAAAACTCCCGAGATGTGTAAAACTCTTTATCAATCGTTTTTGTTGTTACTACCTTGTTTGGTTTTTGGTTTTACTTGTTAAAATGGAATTTCTCGGAAGTCTTTTGCCGTGTTTGATTTGTTGATTTGTTTCAATGTTTTGTCATATCATATTTGAGGTGATCCGGGATGGATCAAGGAATGACGTTGCGAGTAGTATGTGGAGAAGAGTTTTTATCGAGTCTATATTTTGAGGTTTTGGAACTCGATCTTGTGGTTTCTGTTGGAATGTCAGTGGATTGTGACGAGCCGTAGTTGTATGCAGCAGTATGGATATAGTCGAGCACTTGCATACTTTTAATTTTAAAACTTCGAAATCGTGTGTATTCGAAGGAAGCTGATATCGAATACTTGGCACCATCGAGCCAAGTTAATTTTTCGAAAATTGATTTTGTGGTCTTACCAAAATTTATGTTTTGAGTTCTCAAACTCTTGAAAGAACTTTCGAAAATTGTCTTCGTGACAAAAATATATGATTTCAAACTGGTTTTGAAAATGTGATTGATATACATACGCATTTAGTGCATAGTGCATATCATATTGATGGTACGATGAAAAAGAAATTCGAACGTTAGTATGTTAGTTTGATTATCCGGTGATGATCGGTTGAGTTATCGGATAAGAGAAATATGTTGCGTGTTGTAGATTCATGCACATAATATTATTTTGGAAACTTGGGATTTTGGTGAAACCGGAACATATGTGCTATGTGATTCCATTGGTATGGTAGTAGCGCAATTTTACCTTAGTGATTACGGAATGATTTCCTTGTAAGCGTAGATTTGGGGATGGTGACCCCATACTGGTTGTTTAAATAGTGAGTGGTCGTTTCCACTCCGTGTATGATTAGGCATGTTCGTCGGTTTGTGATTGGTTGTTCATATGCCGAGGGTATGTTCGCGATCGGATATGTTTATTGAGATCCGTATGTGATCGGTGTGTCGTTTGAGAATTTTGCTTTTCGTATATACATTTACGTGGTTACGTGTTGATAGTGTTGGAGTTTACCGTGTGAAGGTATTCTCGATTTAGTTGATCGTTCGTTGGTCGTATTGGAGTTTATCACGTTGATGATATTCTCGATTGTGTTTTGACCTCTGGTTGGTCAGATTGGAATTTATCATGTCGATGATAAATTCGGTTGATTGTTGATGATTGTTGGTGATCATCTGAGCGTTCAGATTGTCTATCGATGTTTCGGGATTCGTTGCCATTGTATTGAGCAGTTGTTTCACAGATACATCGGATATTATTCGTTTTATCAGAATTGAGACTTGATTATGTAATCAGGCAGACAGGATTTGACTCGGGCAGATTGTTTCATCTGAAGATGATATATTTTGTTGAGACTCAGGGAATTGTGATCGAAAGTGTATTGAGATTGTACAGTGAGATCGCTGGCTAGTATCTCCGGAGATCGTCGACCTGCGTATTTGTAAGTATGCGGTTTTGGCTATTCAGAATAATGATGATTGATCAGTGTCGTGATGGTTTTGGGATATTTTGGGTTGAACAGTATGGTTGTTCTTTTTATGATGGATTGCAAGTTTCGAGGACGAAACTTATTTTAAGGGGTGTAGAATGTAATATCCGGAATTTCTACTACTGATGTTTAATATTATTTTATCCGAGTTATATTGTACAGCGTGGAATGCATGCAGTAGAGATAAAATAAATAAAGGACTGAGATATCAGTATCGGTATAATTGTCGTATTTGGTCGACAGTTACATTTGAGGATATTGTGTATCAGGTTGTCGTACTTTTGATATTGGGTATATCAAATGATGATATTATTGGATTCAGTGTTTGTGTTCAGTGTGTCTTATGTTCGTTTTTGGTATGTCGAGACGTTGGACAAGAACTGCGGAAAATGGCTAAGTATAGCCTTATTAGCGCACGCTGGAATTCATGCATAACGCACGCTATCGTGCAGGATTAGCGCACGCTACGTTTATAGGTTAGCGTACGCTAGTGCAGACAGATCGGAAGGAATCTGCGTGTGGACCCGGCTGCTTTCGGCGCATGTTCTGGTAATTCAACGGTTGTTGTCCTGAAGTATTTAGCGCACGCTAAAATATTAGGCTTAGCGCACGCTAAATATATATCAGTCAACAAGGAATCTTATCCTTGTAAGATGCTGTCGGAATGTGGGGGCGAGTGGTAGGTGAACACGGTAGTAAGTCAACTTCGGATAGCGCACGCTAAGAGTAAGGACTTGCGTACGCTAGACATGATGATTTACGTACGTTAATGCATGGGCATTACGTACGTAAGGTAGTTTACGAAGCAAGGCGGTAGCCTGCGGGTGCGATAGCGCACGCTAACAAAGTCAGTTAGCGCACGCTAAGGCTAGCGCACGCTAAACATAAGGGTTTAGCGCACGCTAGTGGTGCATTCTATATAAAGGGACAAACGGGTGACATGAAACATTTCGTCCATTTCTTTCCTTTCACCCGACAGAGACAACCTTGTGAGAACATTTGGAGTTCCTAAACACTGAGGGATGATCCTCTTTAACAAGATTAAAGATGGAAATCATGGAGTAAAGCTTTGTTCTTGAAATCATTGGTGATTCTTGGAAATCAATCCTTTCCTTCAAAAAAGGTAATTACTCTTCACTTTGAGATTTCGTTTTGGATTGTATATGATGTTCTTGAGTTGATGATTATCATATAAACAAGTTGATGAGCATGACAACGAGTTGGATTACCGTACTAAGTTAGTGTTGTTATCAATATATGAGTATTGATATGTTTCGTATGGTTTTGGATGGAATTCAAGATATATGTTGATGTAATTCCCTTCTTCAATTCGGATTTTTGATGTTTTGTCGTATGGTAACGATTATGGTGATGCTACTGTGATTCTTGAAGTTATATGAATTGTATGTCGAAGAACATGATGAATAAGGATTTTTAGATGTTAGAACACATCGGATTTTATCATTTTATGGATCATGAGCGAATTTGGATAATTCGTGTTCTTGAAGAGCTATTAAATTATATGTCATGATTGTTATGAAATCCTTAATCTCGAGATGAGTTGATCATTGTCATGATGGAAGTGTTAGACGATGCTTGAAATGCATGCCACTGCACAGCATTAGCGCACGCTACGTTGCCTAGCGCGCGCTAACGGGAGCAACTTAGCGCACGCTACGTTAGGTGATTAACGTGCGCTAAGTAGGCAGACAGGCGTATTTTTGTGTTTTGATTAGGAATTTCGTGATGGTTTGACTTGGTTGGTTCCGACTGTGTTTATTCGAGGTTGTGTTGAACCGTTGAGTTCGATTGGTTAGTTTTGTCAGTTGTTGATTGTTATCGGATATGTGTTATTTGATTTCTTCGATAGGTTGAGATTGTTGGTCGGTGAGTATAACCGGATATTGCGGTCGTGTTCGAGTATGTCCATTGTATTGCTTTTGATCGAGGCTGAGGAGCTCGTAGACAAGGGCAATGTGTTCGGCAGCAGCTTCGTGGTATCGGTATCGAGGCAAGTTATTACTTGCTCAGTTATAATATTTAATGAATGATTTCAGTTTCATTTCGTTCTTGATGCATACAGCGATGATTATTATTGTGAACTCCGGGTATTCAGATCGCATATCGTTCTTTCGATTCTGGGAGGTAAATCGTAATGTATATGCTTTATCTCAATTATTGGTATGTTCGAGTATCGAGGTTACATTATAATAAAGACGAAGATGTGAGTATCTATAGTTCATTGTACGTTTGGATCGCCGAGCATTGAGGATAATCGTCGGTGATGATTGGATATCGAGGTTGCTCCCGAAGGACTCGGGGCAAGTATTCCATATTGATTATGGTTTAATGTTATTTATTTTGGTCTCGTACATTTTCTTTCATGTCGTTGAACATGAAGTCGTCCTAGTAAATTGTCATGTTGTCGTGCATGTTATGTTGTTCATGATGATGAACATGTTCATTCGCATATGTGTATGCATATTGTGTTGCTTATGTTGTGTTGATCCTGTGAGATCATGAGGATCTATGCTGAGGGCGCTGGATCGAACGTCCACCTGATTTTGATCTTGTAGGATCATCACGGGGATCTATGCTGAGGGCGCTGGATCGTTGGACAGGTTTTCCACCTGATTTTGATCTTGTAGGATCATTACGGGGATCTATGCTGAGGGCGCTGGATCGTTGGACAGGTTTTCCACCTGATGTTGATCTTGTAGGATCATCACGGGGACCTATGCTGAGGGCACTGGGTCATGGGATTTCCATTGAGTATACATTGTGGTTATTATTTTTGAACATATTGACGCAGTCATATGAGTATGCATTTGTAGGTCTTGTGTTAGGACCATGTCCGTATTGCATTGATCTGATCTCGGATTAGACCGATATGATTGTCGTGGCACTTCATATTTCGAGGTATGTTCCGTATTTCCTTGGTATTTGTCTTTGATGGACAATCGGTTATCGTCTTGGGATTTGATAATATTATTCGATGGATCGTATTGGTCAGAAATGGTAGATTTCCGTATCGTGAGTTGGTTATGATAGTTTGAGGATCTTGAGTATTGTTTAAGGTACAATACAGATATTATGTTCGAGTTTATTGGTTAATCGAGTACAGGATGTGAAATGTGATAATGGTTATTCTGATGAGAATTTCTCGAGTAAGTAAAGATTACGTTGGTCGTATTCTTATGTTGTATTCTCATTGGTATGTTATTATTAATGTGATGTGACGGTTATCATTGTTGGATATTATGGCTGACCCCGTCGTGGGATTTCTTTTAGGTTCTCGGAGTATCGAGCTTGTAGCGGTCGTGAAGAGATGAGCTTCGGAGGATCTTGGCTAGGACATGTTACGTACATTGAGTTTATTGTTTGGTTCTTGTTTTCCGCATTTGCTAGAGTATTGTTTTGGTTGGTCTTTTCCATTGCGTGAGTATTTTGAGACGCACTTTTGTTATCTGGTAACTGAGGTTACTTTGGAAATCGTTTTCTAAACTTTTGAGTATCGGCTGTTTGGCCTTGCGATTTTAAATGAGTTTTACGACGGGTTTTGATAAATGGATTTTATAAGTCTTTGTGAATTTTTTTAAAGATAGTACCGTCGTTGGCCTCTCGGGCATTTGTAAATGTTTGTGAAAATTTCTTTTAGCCTTGTGGGTTCCATCTCGGGGCCCTCGGCGCTGTAATATTCCGGTTAAATCTAGGGGTGTTACAGAATATGGTATCGGAGCTTAGGTTGAGAAAACCTAGGCATTTGGGTCGAGTTGGGTCGTGTTTTTGTTGCGTCATTCGAGTTGTCGATTGACAAATACTAGAGCCGTGAGTCTTTGTTGTTCACTCAGGCTTGTGCGTTATCGGAATTGCCAGTATCGTACTGGGCTTGTTATAACTTTTCCAAATGGTGTTTACGTGATATATTGTGTTCTTGAGTTGCACTGAGTCTGCAAAACGTGAGTTTTGAAAATACCTGTGTCGAGTATTTTCTTGAGTCTAGACATGTGCCAGTATCACGGGGAATCGTCGGCTTCACGATCTGTAAGTATTTGGATTTTTTTTGAGATTTATTGCCGTTCTAAGTTGATATGTTTGAGATTCAGCAGATATCATGCGTTACAGTATGAGATGTCAGAGTGGGACAGGATTGATGATCTTGAGAAACTATGATTTTGGAAATCAGTATGTCGGTTAGATTTTGGAACGGAATTGTGTAATCGGGAGAAGGACTATGGATTGTTGAGGAGAACATGTAGTCATGTTAGTTCATTTTATGATATATATGAACTGTTTTGAGCATTTGAAAATGACACTTTTCAAAATGAATATTTCACAGATGTTTTACGAAAAATGATTTTGGGCCGAGACCCAAATCGATTTCGAAATGGTTTTGTGACTCAGGACTTGAAGTCCAAAAAGGGGTTTTCTACTTTTTAAACTTTTTGTAATGCGGAACGAGATACGGGCTGAGACCCTAATGTCTCAAAAGACATTTCTGTTTTCTAAAACTCCCGAGATGTGTAAAACTCTTTATCAATCGTTTTTTTTGTTCCTACCTTTTGAGGTTTTTGGTTTTACTTGTTCAAATGGAATTTCTCGGGAAGTCTTTTGCCGTGTTTGATTTGTTGATTTGTTTCAATGTTTTGTCATATCATATTTGAGGTGATCCAGGATGGATCAAGGAATGACGTTGCGAGTAGTATGTGGAGAAGAGTTTTTATCGGAGTCTATATATTGAGGTTTTGGAACTCGATCGTGTGGTTTCTGTTGGAATGTCAGTGGATTGTGACGAGCCGAAGTGGTATGCAGCAGTATGGATATAGTCGAGCACTTGCATACTTTTCATTTTAAAACTTCGAAATCGTGTGGATTCGAAGGAAACTGTTATCGAATACTTGGCACCATCGAGCCAAGTTAATTTTTCGAAAATTGATTTTGTGGTCTTACCAAAATTTATGTTTTGAGTTCTCAAACTCTTGAAAGAACTTTCGAAAATTGTCTTCGTGACAAAAATATATGATTTCAAACTGGTTTTGAAAATGTGATTGATATACATACGCATTTAGTGCATAGTGCATATCATATTGATGGTACGATGGAAAAGAAATTCGAACGTTAGTATGTTAGTTTGATTATCCGGTGATGATCGGTTGAGTTATCGGATAAGAGAAATATGTTGCGTGTTGTAGATTCATGCACATAATATTATTTTGGAAACTTGGGATTTTGGTGAAACCGGAACATATGTGCTATGTGATTCCATTGGTATGGTAGTAGCGCAATTTTACCTTAGTGATTCTGGAATGATTTCCTTGTAAGCGTAGATTTGGGGATGGTGACCCCATACTGGTTGTTTAAATAGTGAGTGGTCGTTTCCACTCCGTGTATGATTGGGCATGTTCGTCAGTTTGTGATTGGTTGTTCATATGCCGAGGGGTATGTTCGCCAGTCGGATATGTTTATTGAGATCCACTGTATGTGATCGGTGTGTCGTTTTGAGAATTTTGCTTTTTCGTATATCTGTTTCTGTGGTTCTGTGTTGATAGTGTTGGAGTTTACCGTGTGAAGGTATTCTCGATTTCCGTTGATCGTTCGTTGGTCGTATTGGAGTTTATCACGTTGATGATATTCTCGATTGTGTTTTGACCTCTGGTTGGTCAGATTGGAATTTATCATGTCGATGATAAATTCGGTTGATTGTTGATCATTGTTGGTGATCATCTGAGCGTTCAGATTGTCTATCGATGTTTCGGGATTCGTTGCCATTGTATTGAGCAGTTGTTTCACAGATACATCGGATATTATTCGTTTTATCAGAATTGAGACTTGATTATGTAATCAGGCAGACAGGATTTGACTCGGGCAGATTGTTTCATCTGAAGATGATATATTTTGTTGAGACTCAGGGAATTGTGATCGAAAGTGTATTGAGATTGTACAGTGAGATCGCTGGCTAGTATCTCCGGAGATCGTCGACCTGCGTATTTGTAAGTATGCGGTTTTGGCTATTCAGAATAATGATGATTGATCAGTGTCGTGATGGTTTTGGGATATTTTGGGTTGAACAGTATGGTTGTTCTTTTTATGATGGATTGCAAGTTTCGAGGACGAAACTTATTTTAAGGGGTGTAGAATGTAATATCCTAATTTCTACTACGATGTTTAATATTATTTTATCCGAGTTATATTATGCAGCGTGGAATGCATGCAGTAGAGATAAAATAAATAAAGGATGAGATATCGATATCGGTATAATTATCGTATTTGGTCGTGATTACATTTGAGGATATTGTGTATCAGGTTGTCGTACTTTTGATATTGGGTATATCAAATGATGATATTATTGGATTCAGTGTTTATGTTCAGTGTGTCTTATGTTCGTTTTTGGTATGTCGAGACGTTGGACAAGAACTGCGGAAAATGGCTAAGTATAGCCTTATTAGCGCACGCTGGAATTCATGCATAACGCACGCTATCGTGCAGGATTAGCGCACGCTACGTTTATAGGTTAGCGTCGCTAGTGCGCGGTCGGAAGGAATCTGCGTGTGGACCCGGCTGCTTTCGGCGCATGTTCTGGTAATTCAACGGTTGTTGTCCTGAAGTATTTAGCGCACGCTAAAATATTAGGCTTAGCGCACGCTAAATATATATCAGTCAACAAGGAATCTTATCCTTGTAAGATGCTGTCGGAATGTGGGGGCGAGTGGTAGGTGAACACGGTAGTAAGTCAACTTCGGATAGCGCACGCTAAGAGTAAGGACTTGCGTACGCTAGACATGATGATTTACGTACGTTAATGCATGGGCATTACGTACGTAAGGTAGTTTACGAAGCAAGACAGTAGCCTCTGGACTGCGATAGCGCACGCTAACATAGTCAGTTAGCGCACGCTAAACATAAGGGTTTAGCGCACGCTAGTGGTGCATTCTATATAAAGGGACAAACGGGTGACATGAAACATTTCGTCCATTTCTTTCCTTTCACCCGACAGAGACAACCTTGTGAGAACATTTGGAGTTCCTAAACACTGAGGGATGATCCTCTTTAACAAGATTAAAGATGGAAATCATGGAGTAAAGCTTTGTTCTTGAAATCATTGGTGATTCTTGGAAATCAATCCTTTCCTTCAAAAAAAGGTAATTACTCTTCACTTTGAGATTTCGTTTTGGATTGTATATGATGTTCTTGAGTTGATGATTATCATAGAAACAAGTTGATGAGCATGACAACGAGTTGGATTACCGTACTAAGTTAGTGTTGTTATCAATATATGAGTATTGATATGTTTCGTATGGTTTTGGATGGAATTCAAGATATATGTTGATGTAATTCCCTTCTTCAATTCGGATTTTTGATGTTTTGTCGTATGGTAACGATTATGGTGATGCTACTGTGATTCTTGAAGTTATATGAATTGTATGTCGAAGAACATGATGAATAATGATTTTTAGATGTTAGAACACATCGGATTTTATCATTTTATGGATCATGAACGCGAATTTGGATAATTCGTGTTCTTGAAGAGCTATTAAATTATATGTCATGATTGTTATGAAATCCTTAATCTCGAGATGAGTTGATCATTGTCATGATGGAAGTGTTAGACGATGCTTGAAATGCATGCCACTGCACAGCATTAGCGCACGCTACGTTTACTGCCTAGCGCGCGCTAACGGGAGCAACTTAGCGCACGCTACGTTAGGTGATTAACGTGCGCTAAGTAGGCAGACAATGCAGTATTTTTGTGTTTTGATTAGGAATTTCGTGATGGTTTGACTTGGTTGGTTCCGACTGTGTTTATTCGAGGTTGTGTTGAACCGTTGAGTTCGATTTGTTAGTTTTGTCAGTTGTTGATTGTTATCGGATATGTGTTATTTGATTTCTTCGATAGGTTGAGATTGTTGGTCGGTGAGTATAATCGGATATTGCGGTCGTGTTCGAGTATGTCCATTGTATTGCTTTTGATCGAGGCTGAGGAGCTCGTAGACAAGGGCAATGTGTTCGGCAGAAGCTTCGTGGTATCGGTATCGAGGCAAGTTATTACTTGCTCAGTTATAATATTTAATGAATGATTTCAGTTTCATTTCGTTCTTGATGCATACAGCGATGATTATTATTGTGAACTCCGGGTATTCAGATCTCATATCGTTCTTTCGATTCTGGGAGGTAAATCGTAATGTATATGCTTTATCTCAATTATTGGTATGTTCGAGTATCGAGGTTACATTATAATAAAGACGAAGATGTGAGTATCTATAGTTCATTCTACGTTTGGATCGCCGAGCATTGAGGATAATCGTCGGTGATGATTGGATATCGAGGTTGCTCCCGAAGGACTCGGGGCAAGTATTCCATATTGATTATGGTTTAATGTTATTTATTTTGGTCTCGTACATTTTCTTTCATGTCGTTGAACATGAAGTCGTCCTAGTAAATTGTCATGTTGTCGTGCATGTTATGTTGTTCATGATGATGAACATGTTGATTCGCATATGTGTATGCATATTGTGTTGTTTATGTTGTGTTGATCCTGTGAGATCATGAGGATCTATGCTGAGGGCGCTGGATCGAACGTCCACCTGATTTTGATCTTGTAGGATCATCACGGGGATCTATCTTTGAGGGCTGGATCGTTGGACGGAGTTTTCCACGATTTTGATCTTGTAGGATCATTACGGGGATCTATCTTTGAGGCTGGATCGTTGGACAGGTTTTCCACCTGATGTTGATCTTGTAGGATCATCACGGGGACCTATGCTGAGGGCGCTGGGTCATGGGATTTCCATTGAGTATACATTGTGGTTATTATTTTTGAACATATTTACGCAGTCATATGAGTATGCATTTGTAGGTCTTGTGTTAGGACCGTGTCCGTATTGCATTGATCTGATCTCGGATTAGACCGATATGATTGTCGTGGCACTTCATATTTCGAGGTATGTTCCGTATTTCCTTGGTATTTGTCTTTGATGGACAATCGGTTATCGTCTTGGGATTTGATGATATTATTCGATGGATCGTATTGGTCAGAAATGGTAGATTTCCGTATCGTGAGTTGGTTATGATAGTTTGAGGATCTTGAGTATTGTTTAAGGTACAATACAGATATTATGTTCGAGTTTATTGGTTAATCGAGTACAGGATGTGAAATGTGATAATGGTTATTCTGATGAGAATTTCTCGAGTAAGTAAAGATTACGTTGGTCGTATTCTTATGTTGTATTCTCATTGGTATGTTATTATTAATGTGATGTGACGGTTATCATTGTTGGATATTATGGCTGACCCCGTCAGGATTTCTTTTAGGTTCTCGAGTATCGAGCTTGTAGCGGTCGTGAAGAGATGAGCTTCCTGAGGATACGGCTAGGACATGTTCTGTACATTGAGTTTATTGTTTGGTTCTTGTTTTCCGCTGCTAGAGTATTGTTTTGGTTGGTCTTTTTCCGCTGCGTGAGTATTTTGAGACGCACTTTTGGTATCTGGTAACTGAGGTTACTTTGGAAATCGTTTTCTAAACTTTTGAGTATCGGCTGTTTGGCCTTGCGATTTCAAATGAGTTTTACGACGGGTTTTGATAAATGGATTTTATAAGTCTTTGTGAATTTTTTTAAAGATAGTACCGTCGTTGGCCTCTCGGGCATTTGTAAATGTTTGTGAAAATTTCTTTTAGCCTTGTGGGTTCCATCTCGGGGCCCACGGCGCTGTAATATTTCCGGTTAAATCTGGGGGTGTTACAACCCGAGTATTAGTTGTAGATTCTTTATTGTTTTCTTGCATTTTTAGAGTCTTTCTTTGTCGTCATTCTTCTTTGATCCGTCCTTCCCTCTCGTCTTGATGTTTTCGTGTAAAAATTCTGTGCAGGAATCAGCAAAGGGGAGGAATTCAATGATGGGCCACGGCACAGCATAAGTGAGCCACGGCACACACCAGCTGATGAAAAATGGCCGATCAAACTGTACCCTGTGTCGCGGCACGATCTAATTGAGCCGCGGAACACTAGGTCACTGAGCCGCGACACACTAATCCTGAGCCGCGGCACATAAAAATGGCCGAGAAACGCCCAGGAGACTGTACTTTGTGCCGCGGCACGCGGAAAATGAGCCGCGGCACACTAACACACTGAGCCGCGGCACACGAAAACTGATCCGCGGCACCCGGAGATATTACAAAATGTCCTGTGCCTCAGTACTTTGGGCGCGGCTCACTTATATTGTGCCGCGGCCCCCGTCGCAAAATAAGAGCAACCAGGTAGGGCTCATTCAATCGATCGGCCTGCACAAGGTACCTTCTTCCCTCCCTTCCTTCCTTCCTTCACACAATGAGGTCAGTTGATACCATTCTATTAGTCTCCTTCTCAAATTCTCCAGGTAATTTTTGATTTTTAATCATAAGTGATTCTTGATGTGAAAAGATTTGAAGTTATATATTGCTAGTTGTTCTTCACTGTTGTTTCTAAAATGGAGTTGGAATATGGGGAATTTGATATTGTGATGGAATTGATATTTATGAACGAATTGTTGATGATAGTTTTCGTGATTCAGGGTTATTATCTGTGTTATTATTTTTGGGATTTGGAATTAACCAGCAAAATTCTTGTTCTTCATTTTAACTTGTGCACACAAGGTGTTTGATAAATTGCAGCAATGGAAAATTGGTAAGCTAGGCATTTTCAAAATTATATGCAATGAATCATGTTATCGAATTACATTATCCCCAACCCTTACATCACGTTAAACTTGAGAGCTCGTACTTAACTTCCTTTTTGATGATGCAAGCTCATTTATTCACACTCCGCATGATGTAGTCAAGAAGCGTGCAAGCTCACCGGATGATGCCGCCACCAGCTCGTGAGCGGACTGGAGGGGAGTACTTGACCTTTTACTTTTACTGCATATCATATTTTGTCCATTGAGGTCAATGTACATCCTAAGTTTGGGGGGGGGATTTACTTTTCGTCGCTACATTCATTGCTGTACTGATTTTGTTGCACTTTTCATTACTTTGCGTTAATTTTTTTTCGATAGCCTTGCTTGTCTTAATTTTTCTCTATTCGTGAATTTTTCGTGCTTGTATTTGTGTGATACTGATGTTACGACACTGTTTTTCTCTCTGAAGAAACGGTCGAGTTCTAGTCGCGTTGTAGTCAGTAATTTCTGTTCTGCTTAGTATTCATTTAGGTCCGAAATTTTTTCGTGATTGTAGAGGTCTTGGCAGATAAGAGAGGATACATACTTGTTTTAAAATCACCGTCAAAACGTTTGGTTACATTTTTCGGTTAGTTAGTCGTCCAGTTATATTAGTCGTGTTGGCACTTAGATTGAGTTTAGAGTCGGTCAGTTTTTCCCAAAAGTCGAGTTAATGTTGTTCTATGAAGGGAAGTCTAGTAACCGGGGGCATTCGCGTGACCATTGTTTACTCTCGTAAAACGACGACCCTGATTAGACTAGTGATTTAGAGGTTTCACATGTGCCGATGATAGGGAGCCTAGTAACCGGGGGTATTCGCGTGACCCGTTGTTTACTCTCGCGTAAAACGGCGACCTTGATTCGGACATGCGGAAATTATATATTCGAGTTGTTTCTCCACTGTAGACGGGAACTTAGTAACTAGAAGCATCCATGTGCCCCATGAGTGTCTTTTACGTCAAACGGTTTCCCAATACATGAGAATGGAAGTTCCACCCTAGGATTATCCCGATGAAACATCCCGAGATCCTAACCTAGTGGTCAACTCGAATCAAATTCTTGAACATATATATAAGGGGATACTGTCCGAGGTTTATTTGTTATGAAACTCGTGAAAATTGTGCCAATAGACTGTGGAACGGGACGAACTAGCTTGTTTATTTTAGCCTTTCATATTGACGGTCGATTTGACTCACGTTTTGTTAATCTTTGAGCTGGATTTTCTTCATGAACGAGTGATTAGGACTGAACTTGATTACTTTGCGGAATCATTATTCTGAGTGCAGCTCGCTATTATGACACTCGTATTATTTAGAGAGAATTACAGGATAGTATTGATTAGGTTGAACACTATGAGTTGCACGATGATTCACGACATTCTTCTATTGAATTTAATTCTTTTTTGCTTGAGGACAAGCAAAGGCTTAAGTTTGGGGGTATTTGTTAGGAGTATTTTTATACGCTTATTTATCATCATTTTGTATTATTTTGGAGAGTAAAATTGTCTAAATGAGCCTTTAATGCCTTAATTTTGTATATTTGTCAGGAAATTGAAGTCCGGAAGCTAAAACGAGGCAAAACGGGCGAAAACGGCAAATCTGGACTATGAGCCGCGGCACAAGGAAGCAGGACCGCGGACAGAAGACACCCACCAAAGGCGAGTAATCAGACTGTGCCGCGGCACGCCCAGTGAGCCGCGACACGAAGAAATTAAGGACGCCTGTGCATCCAACAAGGCCCCGTGCCGCGGCATGCATTTAGTGCGCCGCGGCACACTTGGCGGTTTTTGTATGTCCGCGCGGATTAGGGCCGTTTCGAAGCCAGTTTTCGACCTACTGATACGGACGCGATTTGGAAGATGTGATGAGCTATAAATAGGGTTTAAGACCCTAATTAATTATCTTTGGATCTTTTATCTTTGGGAGATTAAGCTTGGAGACGGCAGAAGAAGAGGGAAGCAGAAGACTTCAAAGGCAGAGGCGGAAGTCAAGAACGGAGGAATCCGAGCTTCATCTGCGTTTGATTTTTATGCTTTCATTTATTTATTCTTTAATTTCAATTATTAGTATGTCAGGCTAAAGCCCTAATCTAGGGTTTTGATGAAACCTAAGTTTTGACGAATTGCTTGAGATTATCCAATTAATTACCTTTTTGTTGAGTTTTCCCAATTGTGTTTAATGCTTGCAATTATCTGGCCAATAGTTGTATTGATTTAATCATTCAATTCGAATCGGGAGAGGAGAATTGGTGAGGAACTATTGGCGAGGACCGTTTTATTCTGTGAGATAGGAATATACTCATAGGAACAACGTGGCCTTTGGGAGATTTTATGCTTTTCGCCTATTGACGAATTAATTCACCTAGGGATAGAGTGCATTATTCGCCTTTAGATAAATCTATTGACCTCGGGAGAGGCGGTAGAATATATTAGCAATCTCCGCCTTCAATAAATTGGGAAAATTATTTATTAAGGGTAATCGAGAGTAAATTCGGATAAACCGAGGTGGATTCAGAATCCTAGACTTATTCATCATTTGATTACTTTTATTCAAGCTAACGTTTTCTACTATTTAGTCGCTTAGTAATTCTTTTAGTTATTAATTGCAAAAACCCAAATTTGATTGTTCAAATAAAATTGGAATACACAAAAATCGGTAGTTAGAGATTCAATCCTCGTGGGAACGATACTCTACTTATCACTTTATTACTTGTAAACGATGACGTGCACTTGCGTGTAAGAAATATCGCAACACACATCCTTAAGGATTGCTTCAAAACCGTAAAGTTGAGCGTTTCAATCAAATTGCATACGCACTCTGTGGTCTAGAGTCACTTGATTTGGGTAATGAAATGCCTTCGGGCACTTTCATGTAAATCTCCGTATCTAGATCCCCAGAGAGATACGCAGTAACCACATCCATTTAGCTGCATTTCCAGTCCCTCGGAAATTACTACGCTAATCAAATAGCGGATACGTATACGTGGGAGTACATTTCCTCGTAATCAATTCCAGGGCATTGTGAGAAGCATTACTTCGTGAACCTTGTACATTAGGATTCTACTATTCTCACTACGTTTTACGACAAAGAGTCGTTTATGTCTTATAGGCGTTACACTTGGGTAGGTTAGCACTACCCACACCAAATACCTGACTCCTTGTCGGAGATTCTAGTTCTACCTGGAATATTTTTCTTATAGGCCAATCAGCTCTATGTTGATTTCATCCAACTGAGCGAGGTTCGACATCATCGTACTTTATGATTCATGACATGTCATCAAAGTGGGTGGTTGATCAGGCCACACCCTCATAATTTCATCGAGATTCTTGATTTTCTGAATCATATCTTCGGGGCGTCCCCCTCGTCACGATTCATGGACATAATAAAATCAAGCATGATCTCATGAAACGAGTTCATTGATGGTTAACATGTAATTTGTGCCATACTCTACCTCTTACTTGGATGAGTATTTATTCGAACCATGTGGCTTCCATCCCTTCCTTCGCAGGGAGCCACGACCTCAACCACACCTCCACCAGGTGAAGTTGCATCACCCGGTTCATTGGTGATGTGCCCCTTACAGGGGACTTCTAACCTTACAGGCACATTTGCAGCTGTAATGTGAGATCTTGTCACTTGAACGATATCAGTAAATGCATCAGGCATCGAATCTGCTACATCCTGAAGATCGAGTGTTCTTTATGCTTCACGGTGACATTGTGAAGTTTGGGGATCATAATGAGACAAAGTGGAGACACCATGACAATTCCTATCGTTCCCCGAGAAATTACATTTTCTCTCCTCCCCCTAACGACGGGAAGGTTGTCTCATTAAAGTGACAATCCGCAAATCGTGCGGTAAAGAGATCACTGTGAAGGTTCTATATAGCGGATAAACGTCTGGAGATTCTTATCCAACGTGAATACTTAATCGTTTCTAAAGACCACTGCGTTGTGGAGCGCAGAAGGCACATATAATGCATAACCAATTATGCGCAATTGGCACTCAAGTCCGTCTGGGTCCAAAATATAAAAATCAGGCTATCCAGTTACCAATTGGTACGCATAAACTAATTGGTTAGCAAAAAGGTCTAAGAATGAACGATTTAAGTAAAGTTGCATGCAATATTGCATAATTCCAGGCAAAATATGCAAATTGGTGCGCATAACCAATGACATAATCACCATACATATTCTTTAGAAGGTGGTTTATGTGAGACCTTTGCATATGCACATGGGACGAGATACTATTCATTAATCTCTATCATGCAATAAACATCAAGTACTTTTTGATGTGAACTCTCCAACATCATCGAGTCCTTTAGATGTGATAAGGGAGGTGAGTCCTTATAAATTATTTTGGAAGTTCTGCAGCAGTTTGAGTGGACAGGAGAGCGACATGTGACCAATATGTCGGAGAATCCATCAAAACCATCAATACATATCCGCATATTAGGTGGATGGATCCACAAATTTCTCCTTATATTCAGCGTAAGAATGGAATGTTTGCTTTTGTTTCTTTAGCGTAGGAAGTTCTCGTTCCTACTTTGGCTACAGAGCAGGCTTTGCAACACTAAGTGGTGGGCATTTGATATGCATCTGGTTCTTTGGATGACATAACACGATTAACGTCAACATTGTGCTTTATGTTGAGTTTTTGCCACATTTTCGCTCGAAAAGTAATGATGTTCGTACAGGTTCTTTAGTATACATGTCATCATACTTCGACCAGGATGACCTAGTCTATCGTGCCAAAGCCTATATGAGTCTATGTCCCAAGGTACATTATTGGTGACAATATAGGATTTTAAAAACCTAATAAGAGTGAGGTACAGTCCACTAAGTTGACTCATGAGTTATTCTAAAATGTGTTTACGTCCACATTCATTAGAATTAATAAAAGAAACTCTATTCCATTCTCACAGTGGGTTTCAATCTGGAAACCATTGCTACGTATATTGTTAAAGCTAAGTAAGGTTCGAAGGGCTCTAGATGCATACAGAGCATCGGTAACTTAGAAGACTACCGTTTAGGCATCAAGAATTGGGCATTACCTCGCCCTTTGATGAGTTGGGAGACCCAATCATCGTAGTTACCGAGGTTTTTCAGGCAACTTATTCGATGAATAGAAGCCTAATTCTAAGAACATTCAGGCTCCCCTCGATTCATTTCTTAGAAAAGAGTGAAATTTCGAACCATAAGCATTCAAGCATTATTCAGTACTTCGAAATAAAGCTAAGAATCTAAGGTAAGCAATATTAATATCTTGTTCGTGAAACAACATTGCATCACGCCATTATTGAAAAGAAAACACCAATACAGTCGTCTTGAGGCAACTATACCAAATGTATACGAGAAAGAAAACATAATACTAATATTCAGTCTATAGACTGTGGCTCGTATGACTCAATTCGACGATTGGTGACTGTGAAATTGACATAGGGGGACTTGTCTAGATCATATTCTTCCATATATTGAGTTCTCCTTTCTTTGGACTCTCTATATTTCTTGTAGTGAGATGCGACTTGCTTGCTTGCATGGTAGTTCTTAGACCCGGCAAAATAGGCCCAGGCCCGCGGGCCGGGCCAGCCCGCCCGTTTTTGGGCGGGCATTGGGCTGCATATTATTAGCCCAAAAAAACCCGGGCCTTTTTGGCCCGGCCCAGATTTGGCCCGCCCGTAGAGGCCCGGCCCGCGGGCGGCCCGCCCGGCCCAGTTTTTTTTTTTTATATATATTTATGTTATGTGTAATTATAATATTTAATTTTTTCCTTGTTTGTTAGATTATAATATATCTATATGTTAATTATTGATGTAATTTTATTTTTTTGGGGACTTTGTGATTATTTGTAGTATCTCGTATCAATAATAATATTATTTTATGATTTTATAAGAAATTAGTAGTGATAAATGATATGATGATCAAATAAAAATATTTGTATATTTGTCTTTTGATTATGGTAGTGTAGTAAATAATGTAATTATCAAATAAAAATAATTGTATATTTATTTATCTGATTGTGATAGTATAGTGAATAATATAATAATTGAGGATCGAAAAATACTTGTATATTTATTTCAGAATTAATATTTCAAAAAAAAAAAAGCCGAGGCCCGCGGGCCGGGCCGAGCCCGCCCGGGACGGGCCACGGGCCTAATAATTTTGGCCCAGGAAAAAACGGGCCTTTTTGGCCCGGCCCAAAAAAGGCCCGCCCGTTTGGGCCGGGGCCGCCCGTTTGCCAGGTCTAGTAGTTCTTGTACCATGTCCAGCATCTCCACAGTGATAGCACAGTTCATTGCTAACTCGAGCCTTAGAGGCGATAAGATGGGTAGGTGTTATTTGGTTCCCTTAGCTAGTATAGCCGGGAGCACCAAGTCTTCGCATTACATTGGAAGAACCCCCACGTTCTTGACCACGAAGCCTATCATGTCCAGCCCCCTATTCATTGGGGTAGTTTCCATCCTTCACTTTGCCATAATTGGCCTTGGGAATTTTCTTTGTCCCAACCGGCCTGACATTACTGCTCACTAACACTTCGTTGTGCCTCTCAGCTACTTGCAGTAGGTTGATTAGCTTACTGAAGGTAGTGATGCTTTTATTATCATACACCAGCCTATACTGGTTCGTTAGTATAAGAGCGGAAGTAGGGAAGGTGAAAAAATCTTTATGGATCATGTCATCTTCTGTGATGTCCTTTCCACAGAAATTCAGGCGTTGCCTTGAGATAGAGCATATCTTTGTTGAAATGGTTGATCTGTTTATAGTGAAGCAAGCGGATTTCATTCCACTGCACGGTCAACTCTGGGAGCAAAGTTTGTCAATGTTCCCAAATTGGCCCTTAAGGGCATTCCACAGTTCTTTAGGGAATTTCAACCGTAGATATTCCTATCTCAGGCTGGGTTCGATGTGTCACCTAAGGAATATAAGTGCACTCACTTTTATCTTATCAGACGGTACTTGGTCTGTGGTGTTAAGGAGCGTACCACTATATTCTTTAGTGATAAACGTAGGAGACCCATCTATGGTACTCAAGCTCTTTTGAGTCCAAGATATCAAATTTGAGGCGAGTTGGATAAACTATCTTAATACAAGAAAAGGGAAAATGATTTTTCACAGTTTACCATGAGTACTTTTCATGATAAAATTTTCAATAATGGGAGCATTATTATTTTTCGGAACCAAGATATGGTCAATAAATTACTTTCGATGCTATTGAAGGATTACCAATGAAATTACTTTATCATGGTTTGAGTTAAGTGTAGATAGTAGATATAAGTCCTCTAAAATCTACCAATGATGAGGCCTAATTTGCATGTCATATCTATATCTGTATGCAAATATATGTATATTTATAGATATAGACACACAATCCTAAGAATATATTTATACACATATAAATGCAGTCAAAGAGGTGTCTTATGACGCAATACAATTATTAGTTCATGTGAATTAATTTTAATCCGAACTATTTAAAGCAATTCGCTTTAATTTAATTAAAGTTATTAATGTATCATGCTTTAATTGGTTTAATTAAGCATAAATAAATCTATGAAATATAAATATGCAATTAAAGCATGTAAAATTGCATGTTGCATATAGTAGGATTCAGATTTGTGTACCTTACTCGAAAGACACGATTCTTTCCTAGGGCATACCGTCGATTCGGTTGGGTCGGGTCGGGTCAGCAACCGGGTTGGGTTCCTCCTCCTGGCTTTGGGTCGCGGGCCGAGTTCTGGAATGCAGCGACGGTTCGGGCTGAGCGCGGTGATCTGGTATGGAAGACGGGCCGAGATCGGAATCAGGAGTGGTTCGCGTTGGTCACTGGCAGCGGCATCGGGTTCGTGCGTTCCAGAATCTGGACTTGAAAATGAGCTGCAGGAGACGGGCGGTTGGATGTCTATGGCTATGGTTTGGGTCGTGATGGGTCGCGATCTGGTGCAAAATCGGGATCGAGGGTTGGGAAACGTGACTGAGGGCACAATGGCGGTGACGACTTGGAGGATGTTGGCGGCGATTTGGCGGTGTCGGGGTCTCGGCCTGAAGTTGAGCAGACGAGCGATGTTGCTCGCGGGGAAGACGGCTAGAGGTTGCTGCGAGCCGGAGTGGAGGCGGCGGAATCTGGCGGAGGCGAGAGAAGGAGACGAGCCAGCAAGTAGGATTGGGGAAGATGACAGTCGTCCGAAATTAGGGTTTCGGTCGGAGAAGGGGGGATCTGGCCGTTGAACGGGGTGACGGCAACGATCGGAATTAGGGTTTCTGGGGAAGATCCGATTTTTTTTTTTTTTGAGATTTTCAGAAAAATCGGGATGTACTTTTTCTTGCTTAGTTGGGGACTACGTGCTGATAACGTGTTAAAGGGAAAATAACCGAGACAGAAAGTAGGGCAAAAGATTGTTGTTGTTGTATTATTCCATTGATGAGCTCCCTTTAAATAGGGAGAAATACATACAAGCAGGCCTTAGCCAAACCCTAACAAGGAAAGCCCATAAACTAACAGACTTAGGCACACAATGAGTATTATTCCTTTAACATAAACCTCTTTGTTTGTTCATAAAAATATAGAGGGTAGGAAAGGGAAATTTTTAATTCATTTTCCTTCTATTCCTGTATTTTACTCTCCAGAAATACTACACATACACACATTTATACACATTTTTCTACACACTATCATCTCATTCATTCATTTAATGTGGTCCCATAATAAATGAATGAGTCCCATAATAAATAAATGGATAAGATATTAGTGTGTAGGAAAGTGTGTATGTGTAGCATTTCTCCTTACTCTCCCTCCAATATTGGAAGGATTTGGAGGAGGGGTCCGCATGGGCAGCTCAACTGGTTCCTGGATGGCAGATTGCTACAAGGACGCTGGTTTGAGTCCTGGCAGCCGCAGTGTGGGAGTTTTATCCCTCCAATGTGGGAAATAGCTCCTTGTGGGCACCAGGCACTGTTCCCCCCACCTAGTGAACCGTTGAGTCACCATGATTTAATTCCTCCACCAATCTCTGTCGGGCCGGGGGGTGGGGCCCCTGGGGGCGAGGGATTTCGCCTTTATGCTACAAGGATTTGGAGGAGGTAAAATATATTTATAGAATTATTTTAAATTTTCTTACTTAATTTTTAAGCTAAAATATAAAAGTAAATATATTAAGGATATAATAATCTATATTTATTTTCTCTCTCCTTCATTCTCTTCACCAAACAAGATGCTTCTGCTTCCCACTCCTTCCCTCCTACACAATTCTTTCAAATAAGGTAAATATATGTTACATCTCCTCTCATCCCTTTCCTTTCCTTCCATAAAAATTACTCCTCCCCCTTCCCTTCATTTGAACCAAACAGACACTTAATGACATGTTTACTTACATAAAATGCACCAAGTCATGGATGAAAGCAAGTCATAAATATGTATTAGAATGGATAAGTATGGAATTGAACTATTTTCATTCACATATATACTAACCATTTGGAATGAGCAATGAATCGGAACAAAATATCTCTAAATTACCATGATATCCCCATAATTTTGTAATTATAAAATTTTAGTCAATGACATTTTTGAAGAAAAAGTTGATTCCTTAAGGACAATATCGTTCTAAAGTCAAACCACAATGACGAATATATTTCGTCGCAAATTTATTTTTCAAAACGTAAACAAACAGCGACGAACATTTTATTTTCTTGAACTAAACATACAATGGCGGGATTTACTCGTCACTAGGTATTTTTATTTTGAACGATTTATACATCTTAACGATGATTTTTTTCGTTGCTAACTGACACAAGGCACGTTATTTATGCTGATGGATAGTATCCATCGGATATTAGCAATGGAAAACGGTTGCTATACTTGAAAAAGCACAACTATAGCGTCAGACTTTGTTCATCTCCAAGTTTTTGATGGAAAGTCATCGTTATTCTGTGGAGAAATGTTCGCTCTAATTTTTGGCTCCAATCTCGCGACAGATTAGCGACAAAATTTTTAGTCACAAAAGAGCTTCACTAATTCATCGATGAACCCCAATTTGCCTTGTCAGTTCGTCATAAATCCATCGTACCGATGGTGGCCATCACTAATTCCCGTGGCAAATTCGGGAGGTTCTTGCAGTGTCGTTCGTAACTCTTCAATAGCTCTGTTTTTTAGTGTAATCCGCAATGTCAATCTATCCAATACATAGTGGACGCCCCGAGTTTGTTTGGTCGCTACGATGTATCTATGTTCATAAATAAAAATGAAAATGCCAACACATAATGTGTTTTTATGATAGGAAGGATGATCGTATCTGTGCTTCGATGAAAGAGTGCTGATATCGAAGCTATTGAACTCAAGTTGACTGATATTTCAATATGTTTTGTATAAAATAAAGGTTAGTCCTGATATTTCATTGGCCCAAGGCGAAATCTGAAAATAGGCCCTTTTACTTAATTTAACATAAGTCCAAATTTATTTTAAGCAAAATAAAGTAATGTGCAATGAGTCTCGTTAAGAAATTTTGTAGCGCAAAATTCTCCTTAGGGAAAACACTATAAATGAAATAAAATACTCCATCCCACTTCATTACAACAAATAACGAATAGTACAAAAATTTTGATGGACATAAAACCCGACCAAACTGGAATCATAGAAACAAAATGACAATTTCTAGCATGAGAACAAGGCAATACACTGACCAACCGATAAGTGATTTTCCTACCATTAGCATAAAATTAGAAACAAAGTGACAGATTCCTAGCATTAAAAAATAAACACAACCAACGGCACAATTAAAGGTTATGTAGACAACTAAATTTACATATTATATAACTAATTGAATGGAATTGATGAAAATAGAAGAGAATACCAAAATTAATTTGGAGTTGCTGTCGAGTTGGAAAGTGGAAACAATCTTGCCAAACTTTAACCTTTAAATTACAAATTAGGGAAGAATTAGCTAGTTTGGCGATAAATACAGTCGTTTGGTAGAACTTTATGATTTGTAATTATAACAAAACAAAACAAGAAGAAAATGAGTAATAATAACCGTAAGGCCAAAACAAGAACGTCACTAGAGGGCCAAGGCACAGTCGCGCAGACGGCCATCGGCAAAACGCACACCACTGCCATCTTCGTCTTTCTCTTTATGTACATAGGCCGCAACAGCTTCAATTCCTTCCACTGTCAGCAAATCGCAATTTCTAGCAAGGCACACGTTGCTTCAATACTGTTGTTTTCTTATACGCAGACTGACAAACCCTAAATAAATGGGTATTTTTTTTCAGTTTTGGGCCATGTGTTAGCTAAGGGGGCTAAAAAAAATATTTTTTGGGCCTCTGTTTGGGTTGACCCTCCGCCGGCACACTCATGGCCAACCCCATATATATATATATATATATATGAATGATTAGTTCAAATGAGAACCACTTCTTAAAATGAGAACGTGGTCCATTATATATTTAGTAGGAATTCGCTACACATATAGTATGTGCAGTGAATTCACACATATATATATATATATATATATATATATATATATATATGAATGATTGGTTCAAATGAGAACCACTTCTTAAAATGAGAACATGGTCCATTATATATTTAGTAGGAATTCGCTACACATATAGTGTGTGTATATATATATATATATATATATATATATATATATTTGTGTGTGTGTGTGTGAGAGAGAGAGAGAGAGAGAGATATTATACTTGGTGTATTTACAACACCTTTGTTGATACTAATGTGATATTTGATGTTCAAAACAAATAGAATAATTTGTTAAGACGATGTTATATTATACTTGGTGTATTTGCTGCAATCAATATCTTTGCTGCTATTGATGTGATATTGGATGTGTTCTTTCTATTGATGTTGTACTTTATATTTTAAACAAATCGAATAACATTATTAATTACTCGGCGAAAATACACTATAAAATCCGGCGTTGCGCAACGTCGTATTCTCCGATAGGATTTTTCAGCGAAGATTGAAAAATGTACTCGAGAATGACTTAATGATGATGACCTCATTCCGGGTTTCAGGATTAAACTTATTTTAGCGGAGGAGTATGTAAAATCTCACTATTTTACATTATCTAAAAATAATAAAAGAAGTACTGTTATATGCCAATAATTAGTGAAATTATTTCTAAAAATATTTTTTCATAGTATTTGAATAACTTTATCGACGAGGAGTTACTTTTAATACTATTTCGGGTATTTATTGCTTACAGTGCAACCGGTAGTAAAAATGACATCTAATTTAAAGGAATTATTATGGTATTATTGCATAATAAATTTTAAAACATTTATTTGGAATTTTTGGAATTCATTTCAGCAAAATTGGATGACTTTGACTCGGTCGAAATTGCGTCACCGGATCAATAATTCGATATAAATACTTATGGATTATTTTATTACTAATTTAAATAAATCGTTCCGGACAGTTTGTAGTATTTGGTCGAGGAGATGGGAACCGGTCGAAAATCGAAGAAAACCAGTCGGAAACCGCCTGAACCGGCCAGGCCAAAGTTTCCGGCCAGTGGCCGAGCACCGCCGGCCAGGCTGGCAAACACTGGCCGACATCCGCACGCGTGACGCGAGGGTCAACTGTCGGGCGCGCCCGACAGGTGTGCTCGACAGTCAGCACGCGGCGCGGCTGGGTGACTTTTCCACCACACGTTTTTGACTCTGAACCCAACTTTAAAGCTATAAAAGGACACCTTACCCTTCGTATTTTTCCATCCCGATTGCTTTATTGTGTGTAAAAAATACACCTACTCCACTAATTATCTTTAAGATCTAGCTTTTATATATTACACCCTTCAAAAATCTGAAAATACGAGCGAGTTAGAACACTCTTTTTAGAAGACTATACACAAGATGTCTGACGTATGTCCCAGTGAACCTTCGAAAATCAGATTGATATGTTGTTTTTGAAGCTCGATTTCTTCCGATCCATAAGTCTTTTCCTAAAATCTATTTCGCTAACCTTCTGTACTAAATACATGTATAAATAGGTAACTTTTTAAATATTATATTAGACGTCAAATACTTAGAGAAAATGAGCCATTCTCCAGCGAGTCACGGCTGATTTTTAATCCTGGAAAACTAGTCCATTAAATTTTAAACGTGTATAACTTTTATTCCGTAAATTATTTTTTAATTCCGTTTCATGCATATCGTATCTGAGTCATCCCTGTATATATATTCAATTTTTGGTTTAATTTTTGAAGATTATAAAATCCCGTGTCCGTTTCCTTCTTCAACGAACCTAGTAAATATGTAATTCAAAGACCGTATTATCAAATCGGGTTAGATACTTTGTAGTCGCTAAATTCGGATTTGATAAGTAATGAATTTAGGTAACTTGTGTTCTCCCGTACACTAACCCTAAACATAAAATAACGATTTTTAGAATATTTTTGATATATAAAATCATAAAAATATTTTTTTCAAAATAGAGTGATTGGATTTTCTATCATGAATGGAATGACTTATAATGATTATTTATTAAATAGATTAAAAAATTTTATTTGATTAAAAATTTTTATAACTAATATGCCATAATTGAACATCCAAAGTGTTGAATTATATTTTCAGATATTCAAGAGTAATATTCAAAAGTTATTGACTAAGTCGTTTTAAGACGACTACTTTATCAAAAGATAGAAAAGATAATGTATATTATAATATTTAAAAAAATACAAGTCGTTAAATCAATCGAAGTAAAGCATCTTAATGATAATACTAGTGACATATTATTGATAAATTATTGAAACTCTGTTTAGATGTGGATAGTCGAATTTGCGAGACTTATTTGGAATCACACTACCGACCAAACTTACAAGGGAAGTTCGTTCAACTTGTTCGGCCCAAGCATTATTACAATTTTGTGCGTTCATTGTGTACTGATTATGTTACACTGAATGTGATGCGACGAATATGTGAATTTGTGTGCTTTTATGAGGCTTTATATATGAAGAGATTAAAAGTTATGTCGTCCCATCGGCGAAAAAGAGAAATTTAAAAAGAACGCTCGTTCCACACCCGGAAGAGGAGGTGTGCACCCGGATATTGGGTGGTAGATTTACGTTATTCGGATGCTGGGGATAGGTCGCGTATGTGTTCTTATATTCATGTATTAAGAGTTATTTGTAATTTTTAAGTCTAATTTGTATTTTTAGATATAATATGTGATAAATGTATGCACACTGATACATTTGGAATTGCAAAATCATACATGTGGGTATATGAATTGTGATGTGTTATGACTGATTCGGGTATGGGCTGGTATTGTATACTTGCCAGTTGCAGGACTTCGGGGATACATGCTGTAATACCCGTACTATTTATTGACTGTTTGACCTTGTCGTTCTTCCTATTTTGTCACTCTGTAAACTCTTTGTGAAGTTTTCAATGTTATTATAGGGTTTTGTACCTTGTTTGGATCATGATAGTGTTTAACCGAGCCTTTCATCAGTGGTATGGAACAGACAGATAGCGCACGCAAGGCCTAGGGCTAACGCACGCTATTTTTACTTAAGTAGCGCACGCTAGCATTGAGCTTTAGCGCACGCTAACGTTAGGAAGCATGTCAGGACAGTAGCTAATTCTGCTCTATGGACTAGAGTTAGCGCACGCTAGGAGTTAGCTAGCGCACGCTATTCGTGATCAGTAACGCGCGCTAACACGTCCGTAGCGCATGCTAACGAGCTGGGTCGGCAGAGGCAGTGAGATTGTCAGGCTTTCTAGACTATCAGGTAGCGAAGGCTAGGCTTCGACTAGCGCACGCTATAAGAGTTGCGTAGCGCACGCTAAGCCATCAGAGCAGCGCACGCTAAGGCTTGAGCAGGCAGAGGACAGTAGGTTCTGGACTCCAATTTCTGGACACCAACTCCCAGGTAGCACACGCTAAATACAGGCTAGCGTACGCTAAAGGAAGATGTTAATGCGCGCTAACGGTATGCATAGCGCACGCTAACGACGCGATCAGAAGCCACTGGACTACCCGGTGACCCCGTTAGCGCACGCTAATATTGAGGCGTAGCATGCGCTAAACTGCGCACAGTATATATTGGACAATTGACTCCCACTCGTCATTATTTTCATCCTTTTCATTTTTCTGATCGGGAGCAGCGGATTTGGGCGATTCTGGGGGTTTAGAGGCGATCCTTCTTCAGATATCAATATATTTGGTTGGAGAACAAAGATTTCACAACATCTAATCCATTCTATCTTCCAAATCAAGGTAAAAATCCTTAGAACCCTAATTTTGGGAATTTTGGGTTTTTTTTTTAGATTCGTCCGATTTATCCATTTTGGAGCTTGAGAACCTTGAGATTATGATGTATCTACCCCGTATGCATGTTTTCCCTACCATTTTATGGATTGGTTTGCACCGTATTCGGACTTGTGAGGGTTTGGGTGATTTTCCAACCTCTAGTTGTTTACTCTCGTAATTTCGTGAATCGTAGGTGGGTTTCGGGAGTTTCTTCGTAAGTTATGAGTATGGATTATTGATTATTATATCCCTTGCGAATCGTTTAGGTACTGAAAGTGCGTTCTTGGACCTACCAAACTCATACTCTTTTCTGTTCGATTTCTCGATGTCTCAAAGGCAAGAATATATTTATGATTGTACGTTCTCAACTCTGAAAGTAAGATATATGAATGGCATGATTGTTTATATCCACTCTGGGACGTGCCGACGGGTCCTCTGAGGGTTTCGTAGCCTCTGGTGTGATTCCACGGATAATATGAGTTAACCACTCTTGGATGGACCGACGGGTCCTCTGAGGGTTCCGTAGCCTCTAGTGCGGTTCCACGGTTGATCATGTATGTATTCATGTGATGCTATGAGATTTAGTTATTCCGGAATACTAGTCTTGAAATGATGAATTGACGGTTACTTTTACTTTATTGTCGAGGAGTATTGTATTTCATATTCGATATACTTGCACTAGCTATTCGACGGCTAATCCCTTTATGGGGGAAATACTTCTTATGTATTTCAGGTTCCAGGAGAGCGGACAAGCAGGTATCGGGTCGGCATAAATATGATGGGCAAGCGTGATACTGTGTCTTGTTTTTGGTTATATTTTGTGTTCCTCCATCCAGTGTTGTTGTAATGGAATGGTTATTAAATACTCGAGTATTATTTTTCAGTTTCCTTGACGTTCCGGTCTGTGTTACCGAGGTATTGATTTTGTGTTGTGATGTTTTGGATACATTGGATATGGTTTGAATACCCTTTGTATTGTCCTTCATTTCATTGTATTTGGACCTTCTCGGTCAAATTTATAGTTCCGCGTATGTTTAGCCTTGTGGGTCCCACGGCGGGACTCACAGCGCTGTAATATACCCTGAATAACTTGGGGGTGTTACACATGCTTGGAATGCAAAGGATCGGGATGAGCTTGACGACGTCGTTTGGAATGCATTAAAATTTTAGTATTTTTACTTTAAAGGGGTATGTAATAATTTGCAAACCTGTGTGTACTTCGACTTTCCTGTTTAATGCTGTGAAAAGTTATTTTGGGATTTTCTCTTGTTATATTATATGTTACCGTGATGTAAAATGAATAACCTAGCATGGTGGGTCCCACGAGGGGTCTACGGAGCTATAGCTACCCATAAATTTGGTGAAGTTACATTTTGGGCCCCTGTTTGGGTAGGGCCCTCGGCCGGCGCACTCATGAACTACCCCAAGGCCGCCCTATATAATACACACACACACACACACACACACACACATATATATATATATATATATATATATATATATATATATATATATGTGTGTGTGTGTGTTTGGTCAAATGAGAATCAGTTCTTAATGAGAACGTGAGTCCATTGTATATTTAGTATGAATTTGCTACACATATAGTATGTTGTAATGCATATTCATTTTTTGGGATTCACTGCACACGTTTAGTATGGATTCATTGTGCATTGGGAGAAAAAATGAATTGCATTACAACATACTATGTATGTATTAAATCCGAACTAAGGGGGTGTATTTAATTAAGATTATAATGGAATTTGATAGATTTTAGAGTTTGATGGATTTGATAGATTTTAATGGAATTCAACAGACTTTCATAGATTCTCTTTGATTTCAATTGACTTCTATCTATTAGAATTCTGTAGACTTTTATGGATTTTTATGGACTTTTATGAATTTCTAATGACTTAATTTTTCTCAAAAGATAGTAACCGCATGAATTTCATTTATTAGCATTCTATCTTAATAGATAGTTGCTCTATATGTGATTTTCAATTAATTGTTATGTATAATAGATTTTTTAATTAAAAATAAATATATATTACAAATAGAAATTTTACAGCAAATTGATATAATTTGACGAGAAAAACTAAAGAAGTATCTCATATTAAAAAGACTAAAACATATACAAGTTATTAAAGCAATGAACAGATATAAAATATTTAATTATATACAAGTTATTATTTTTTTCATAAAAAGTTGAAGAACAGAAGATAAAAATATTATAAAAACTTCTTTACTGTTCCGTGATATGGTGGTAGGGCTGTCTAAATGATTCTCGGTTAGAACCGGAACCGTGCGGTTCCGGTTAACTGAGAACCACAATTTCGGTTATCGGTCCAGTTTTCGATTCCATTGTGTATCATTTGTTTTATAAAATATATTTATTAAATATTATTTTTATTTTATAATTATATTATATTATTTTATTTTTGTAAATTAAAATTTGAAATTAGACTGTTTTTATGAAATTATATTTTGTAATTATATTATATAATTATAAAATAAAAAATAATATTTAATAAATATTATAAACCGAATCAGAAGCAGATTTTATTTATGAAATTATATTTTTATATTTTATAATTATATTTTTGTTATATATATATATATATATATATATATATATGATCAAATAAGAATGGTTCTTATCCTGCGAATTGCGAATATGCATGAGTTTTGTACTAATTATGCATGAAATATATGCATTTCGTGCATCAAAATTGCAATGCATAAAAATATTGCATTATATGCATCAAATATTTGTGAGAATAAATCTAGGTCATCCATTTATCAAGATCTATGAATAAAATTCATTCTTATCTCTTAACTTAAATTGCATTCTCACCTCAATATATATATATATATATATATATATATATAGAGAGAGAGAGAGAGAGAGTTCGGGATATAGGGTGACACTTTCTTTTTTTTGTGAGGTGCCCGCCACGTGTCATTTTCTGATTGGAGCAGATGTTTTAATTAAAACACTCATTTGGTGGCACAACACTTGGTGGGTGAGTGTTTTAATTAAAACATCTGCTCCAATCAGAAAATGACACGTGGCGGGCACCTCACAAAAAAAAGAAAGTGTCACCCTATATCCCGAATTCTCTATATATATATATATATATATATATATATATATATATATTCGCAATAGGTTTAAGGCCCGATTACTTGGATATTAAATATTTGTTCCTCTATTTTGACTCGAGTGAGGAAGTTATTTCCTTTTAGATCTGTGTATATACAGACAGGGTCTGCCCTTAGATTTTGTAGGTCTAGTGGGAAAAATTTCTGGGGCCTTTTTTGTATTATTTGAGTATGTTAATTATTTTTTTTCTGCTCCGCCGCTGCCAAGCTTCGTGGACGATCTGCTCTGCGCATCTGCCCTCTTCTCCATTCGACTGCTGTTATAATTTGTTGAGTACTGTATTTTTATTTTTTACCCCTTGCTACTGAATCGAAAGAAGAATTGAGAATTTTAATTGGGGGTTTATACATTAGGGAAGAGCATTCGTCTTCCGAATACCTAGAATAGGGGGGGTTTGAATTTGATATCTTTCATCCTCGAATAGCTTTTCCTTTCGTCCTAGGCCAATTTTCGAAGTTGGAAATCTCTTCCTTACACACCATAGTCCAGACACCACAGTCCGCTTGTGTCTTGTAGCAGAAGTTTGGTTCGAAGAAGGCGCTCACTCGCAGTAGTGAGATTTAGGGACCAATTTTCTGTCGGGCTGAATCCCAATCTCGATACAGTTGATTTGCACTTTTCGCGATTTAGATTTCGCGATTTGTTGCTCCGGGCCTTCATTTGAGCTGTTGCTGATCGTTTTGGCCTAACTTGCGCTTGCACCGCTCCGGGCTGCTGGTCATCTCTGATCGGCGTATCGCCGGAATAATAACATTTCACCGCTTGATTTATCCCTCCCCGTCAATATAACAGTAGTATTGTATTTTAGCTGTCTGTTTTGCAGGTTTCTCAACCGGATTTTCAAGTTGCCCGAAATCTTCCCGTACTGCTCCCAGGCGCCGTCGGCCTACCGATCACCTTTTCCCTCCCAAGAGACCAGCTCCCGCCTCAGGAGGCGCGTACGCAGAGAGTCGAGCTGGGTTTGGTTCAGGAGTCGATCGGTTTCCAGCTTCCGCGGCTTTTCCTGTCGAAGTCTGGTATCATTGTACTTTTCTATTAAATATCATTTTCATCAGCCATATATCTACTATTTACTGTGATTTTTATCCGGTTTGCTTGCTTTTAAATTATCTTTTACATTTTCATCATATTTTCATTTTTGGCTACACTACCACATTTTATTTTTCGTAGTGCGTTTAGGTTTTGTGTTGGTCGATGTCACACTGTTTGCGGGTTGGTAGTTGGAATTTGGGTACCTCGGCGGATAAGCTTTTGGAGCTCGTGGATGTTTTGCGTAAGAGAAGGGTTGATGTGGCTTGTATTCAAGCGACTAGGTGGAAGGGGGCTTAGTCCAGGGAGGCGAACGGATATAAATTGTGGTATTCAGGCCTTGCTAACTCGAGTAATGGTGTGGGTATTCTTTTGTCTAAGGAGCTTAAGGGTAACGTCATGGAAGTGAAGAGGTGTAACGATAGGAATATGTCCGTTAGAGTGGTGGTTGGGGAGAAGGTGGTTAACGTGGTTTGTGCGTATGCCCCACATGTTGGCTTGGGTGTGCTTGTTAAGAAAGATTTTTGGGTCTGTTTAGATGAGTTGGTCGGGTTTATTCCGGACGACCAATTTATTGTTTTAGGGGGTGATTTCATTGGGCACATTGGTGAGGGTGTGGATGGTTACCATAGTGCTCATGGTTTCGGCTTCGAAATTAGGAATGCAGGAGGTTCCGCATTGTTGGAGTTTGCCACTATGCATGAGTTGGTAATTGCTAACTCTGTTTTTTAGAAGAGAGTTGAGCACTTCATCACCTTCGGTGGTGGGGGGCACAACACGCAAATAGACTACCTTCTTTTACACAGTCGTGATGTTAGGGCGTGCGTGGACTGCAAGGTGTTCCGGAGCGAAGCTTGTGCTTCTCAACACCGGCTGCTGGCTATGGATTTATCCATGGAAGGTCGTGTTGTTAGCAGAGCTAGAGAAGCTAGACTTAGGATTCTCTGGAAGGATCTGAAGGGTGAGAAGGCGACAGAATTTAGGGAGTCTCTGACCCGCGAAAGAGGTTTTTCGGCGGGGTGGGGGGGTGGGGGGGTGGGGGTGGGGGTGGGGGATGTTAACCTTATGTGGATCAGCATGGCCAATGTATTAGGAGTGTGGGCGAGAAGGTGGTAGGGGTTTCTTCGGGCAGGTCTAGTGGACCTAGGGAGGCATGATGGTGGAATGAGGAGGTCCAAAAGAAGGTTAAGGCTAAACAAACGCTATTCAAGGAACTTTTGTCGGTTAGTGCTGGGGAGGAGAGAATCTTGAAGATTGTAGCATACAAGGTGGCGAAAAGAGAGGCTAAGAAGGCAGTGACTAAGGCTAAAGGTGAGGCATACGAGGAGATATACAAGCGCCTAGACACCAAATAAGGAGCGAATGCTATTTTTAAACTAGTGAAAGCTAGGGAAAGAGGGCGGCGCGACCTGGGCCCCGTTAAGTTTATTAAGTATGATATGGGCCAAGTGTTAGTAAACGATGTGGCTATTAAGGAGAGGTGGAATAGGTATTTTTTTGAACTTTTCAATAAAGTTAGGGGAAGCGACTCGGTGGTGCAAGGAGTTAGTCTATCTTCTGCTCGTTCGTTTAGTTCCTGCGAGAGCATCAGCAAGGAGGAAGTAAAGGATGCCTTAATGAAAATGAGTAGAGCTAAGGATGTAGGCCCATAAGAGATCCCTATTGAGGTGTGGCTTTGTCTGGGGGAAGTTGGAGTTCAGTGGCTAACAGAGCTGTTCAACATCCTCCTCAGAGGTTCTAAGATGCCGACGGAGTGGATGCATAGTATTGTCGTGCCGTTTTTCAAGAACAAAGGCGATGCTCAGAGTTGTAGTAACTATAGGAGTATTAAACTCCTCAGTCATATTATGAAACTTTGGGAAAGGGTGGTGGAATGCAGGATTAGAAGAGAAGTTGAGATCTCAGAGAACCGTCGGCTTCATGCAGGGAGGTCACGGCGAGGCCATTCATCTCGTCAGACGCCTTATGGAGAAGTTTAGAGAGCGGCGTAAGGATCTCATATGGTGCTCATTGATCTAGAGAAGGCTTATGATAATATTACGCGCGATGTTATTTGGAGGAGCCTAGAAGAGAGGAGGGTGTCGTTGACGTTCGTTAGAGCGATCCAATACATGTACTCCCAAGTTAGGAGTTGCGTTAGGACCCCAGTTGCTGACACCCAGTATTTCCCGGTTGCGATTGGGCTACACCAGGGGTCGGCGCTTAGCCCTCTTCTCTTTGCTCTAATCCTTGACGTCATTTCGCAGGGGATACGGGATGGAAGTTTCTCTTTGTGCGACCTGTGGATGTAAGTCTCCATTTTTATATATTATATTATATATTTTGTGTTGCATAATTTTGTTTGCAAGTAAGAGGTAAGATAGAAACTGTATTTGATACTTGCAGTATATTACGTGTGTAGCAATTGGAATGTACTGGTAGATTGAGTTTTGATTGGTACAATGTGTCATGGAAGTTTCTGGACATTAATGTGTTTCAGGAGGCGTATTGACGGCAGAGATTGTTGGAAACACAAATGGATGGTTTTGATGTATGTTTGAATTTAAGATTATATTAATGAGTGGTATTTGTTAGTATGATGATTTGAATGCTAGATGGGCGCGTGTTTGAGAACCGGATATGTTTGACTAATTGTTGCTAATTGCTACAAACGTGTTCATATTGATAACTGTGTTGGTTGCGCACGTATTTCAAAATATTTCTGAAAATTTTATAGACTCGAGTATGTTGTGAAAAATCAGATCTTCTAAATCGTTTTACTAGTACGGTTAAATGGCGTTAATGTGAATCTTTGAAATTTTTCTGAGATTTTGGACAAGCCGACCGTATATTTTCAAATAAGAGAGTTGATTGATTGTTTCTTGCTACCTCAATGTACTCTTATCATTAGCTATATACGCTGCACGTGTATTTTTAAATGACTTACTAGTATTTTGCAATCTGAGTTAAATTGGAAAATTGTCGTAACTATTTTATTGGTACGTGTAAGCGGTGACTTAACGTATGTTTTGAAATTGTTGATTTTTTTTTGCAATCCAGGCTTTGCATTTTCAAATGAGATTTTTATGGCGGCACTTAGAAAATTGATATTTGTAGAGTATTTAAATTATTGAAAGATATTTTGATTGTTTACAAAGGGCGAAGGTCCTAAAATTGATCAAACGAGTTGAATATTGAGATTTTTGAAATTAATGATGGAGTTTCTTGATAAATTCTTTTCATTATTTTTTTGAGTATAATGAAAAAAAAACTTATTTCGATATTTTTTTTATTTGGCGTATATGAATATTTTTAAGTGGGATAGGTTCCCCCAAGCGAAGATATGTGACGAGAATAGTGTTGTGCGAGAAGGACAATTATTTTGATTGTTTAATGAACGACAAGTCGGCCCGATGGCTGTCACAGACAAAATGATCTCTCGTGAGTATCGTTTGTTATTTTGGGGAGTAAGTATTCATGATTCGAATGGTGTGCAGGTTAGGTGGGAATGGTCATCGGTTGTCGTTATAGTGAGATGTGTGATGACATGACAAGTTTCGTGGAAGAAACTTATTTTAAGTGGGATAGTATGTAATATCCTAGAATTTTAAATTAGAATTTTAGCAGTATAATTTTTTTATATTATTTATTTTATATTTGTTGGTCGGGTGGTTACCGACTATCAAATTTATTATACTGATTGAATTTTTATTTGGAACTAATTTTCATGGTGCGTTATATGCTTTTCGTGCAATGATGATGACTAATTTAATTTTTGCATAACATGTGTCGTCTTGTTGGCATATCGAGAGTTGTGTTTGATTTTTAATTTCCAATTATCGGCTTGTGGGAGAATTTAGACGGGATTATTGGTGATTTGTTGTCATTTGGTATTACCCGAAGTAGTGAGAATTTATTCGTTTGGCGCAATAACTTAATTATTCGGCATTGGGCCATTCTTGAATAGGATATTCCCACCACATTACCCACTTGGTCTTATTGACCCATTAACTCAAATTATTATAGTGGCCCAATTTCCCTTCATTCCTTAGCCAAAATAAATGGCCCGTTTTTGTTAAAGGAGAAAGACACCAGAAATGTAGAGAGAAACGAATCTCTCCTTCCTTAACCTAACACCCGTTGACCGCATATCTCTCACCTTTGGCAGTGATGGGCGACGACGATGAGTGCACTGAGTGTGGTGGCCTTCGGCATCGTCGAGGACGGCCTCCGATCGAAGCTGCGATGATGATGTTTTGAGACCATTGGGGCTGCGACTATTAGGGAGGACAGTTCGTATTACCGGCGGGTTGCACAGAGACGGATGGCGGTTCGGGCGACGATGGTGGCTCAAGGAAGTGGCGACATAGGTGCGAGATGGTGGTCCAGGTTCGATTTTCGGCAACATTGGCTTATGGGTCAGTTACTAATTCAGTGCAGTAGGTTTCGATGATGGTTCCCGGAAGAGGAGGGAGTCTTGGGTACCACCGACAAGATAGAGGTTCGGGATTTGGCCGTTCGGGCTTCTCGGTGGTGGTTTTTATTTTTCGGCGGGGCAGCCGCGCAGGCGATATGGTTGTTGTTTTCGGAGCCGTCAGACATGTTTTCCGGCGACAAGATCCGATGGCAGTAGCGGCAGCGTGGCGACGACGCATAGGGTTAGTGGTGGGCGGCTGGAACAGTGATGTCGGATCTGAGTTTCGATAATCCAAGGTTGTCGGTTGAGGACTGACTTCGCTACGACGATGTACCGAGGACATCAGAAATGGAAGGGCGGGGTTGGAGCTGGACAAGGTTCGGCCATGGTGGTTGCCGGCGACCCAGTTTCTGGTGGTGTAGGGTGGCGACGGCGGGACGTTGGTTTGTCTAGCCGAACTGTGTATCTTGTGTGTCTTTTTATGTGTCATTACTGTGTAGGAGTGTGTTGTGTTATATATATATATATGTGTGTGTGTGTGTGTGTGTGTGTGTGTTAGTGCATATTATATAGATGTGTGTTTGTGCGTGTCAGATGTGTAAGTGTGTGTATGTAAGTCTGAGTGTGTACTGTAAGTTGTAAGTCTTGTCCTATATATATATATATATATATATATATATATATATATGAGAACCTTTATTTTCAGAACTCTCTTAAGTGCGAGAACTCCTCTAAACCAATGAGATTTTTTTAAATATTAAAAAATATTATTAATTCAAAAGATTATTATAGTAAAATACAATTTTTATTGCGGGAGATAACCCCTACTGATGATAACCCCTACTATATATATATATAACCCCTACTATATAGTAGGGGTTATGATCAGTAGGGGTTGTATGCATTGACATGATGTACATTATGTATTACTAGGAGTACAAAAGATGGTTCTCGCAGTTCTCGCACTTAACAGAGTTCTGAAAATAAAATTACACTATATATATATCCTATAAGTGCATATGTGTGTGTATGTCAGGTTGTATGTGTGTACTATATATATATATGTGTGTGTGTGTGTGTACAGAAATAGGTATGAGTGTGTGTTTATATTTAATTATGTGTGTTTATGTGTGTCCGGTGGCTGGGTGTGGTCGCGTTGGGTTTGTGAACGGGGAAGACGTAGACCTAGATGGAGATTGTGATAATTTGGTCAATGTACGGATTGGTGTAATTAGACCCACGGAACGAGTCCGAGTTCAGAGTTTGTGTTCGGAGAAATAATTGATATATGGATCCGGGTTGAGTATCGTTGGTTGTTTGATTCGATCGATAAATTAAGGGCTCAATGGAGGTTGGGATTTCAATGGATCGATCGGGTGAGCCGTGTTCGTCGGAGCTTTCGGTATCAATTATCGAGGCAAGTATTCTTGTCTATACAATTTATATTGTGTGAATTGTGGTTGCATATGAAATTGTGTTGGTTTGTGCATTTTTATTGATTGTGCTTTATGTGAATTATCGTAGTCGTATGTGGTTATGTGAAGTTAGAGTTGGTTCATTGCTTGCCATAGAGATATGTCAATAGAGACGTAGTGCCGAGTAGATAGTACACTTAGACATGTACTATAATGTTTGGTGATCACGGGGTTGCGTGGATTAAGTGGTGTGTTATGAGTTAGGTTAGTCGTAATGGTTGATCGGTTGTTATGCCGCTGATATGTGGAGATGCGTTTAGGATTGTTAGGTTGTAATATAGCTAGGTCGGTGTAGCTATGTGTCGGATAATTGGCCATTTCTAGAAAGTGCCTTGATCATATATATATATATATATATATTGTGATTGACCTTCGAGGCTTGTGGTTTGCAACTGTGATTTTGGAACGTGTGTGTGTGTTAATGTACCTCCACTCGGAGTGTTCTACGGGACGTGTGGGGGCCGATACTAAGGGGTACGGCCGCGGATGTGACATTGGGTGCGTGTGTTGTTCCTTCCACCCGGAGTGTTCGACGGGATGTCTGGGGGTCGATACTAAGGGGTACGGCCGCGGAAGTGAACTTGGGTGCGTGCGTTGCTGACCTTCCACCGGAGTGTTCGGCGGAATGTCTGGGGGCCGATACTAAGGGGTACAGCCGCGGAAGTGGTTTCCCACTCGGAGCGTTCGACGGGACGTCTGGGGGTCGATACTAAGGGGTACGGTTGTAACACCCCCAATCCACTCAGGGATATTACACGCCGTAGACCCTCTCCTCGAGGATCTACCAGGCTGGTAACAACATCAAACATCTAGACATTGCCTTTCAGGTTAAAATGGCACAGTAGACCGATTTGGTCTTTCAATAATAACATACAACTCAATTCCAAACACATACCCACGCAGGGGTCAAAATACAATAAACTCCCGTACAACGGGGAAAAGATACTGCAGCGGAAAAGAAAATACAACTAGACCAGTACGACATCAACGGATCCTCGTGTGATTAGTATCGTTCATCTTTCATCATCCTTCGTGCCGACCCTGTGCCATGCTCCAAAACCTGAATGCAAAAATAGACATCCACGCCCCGAATACTCGGGGGTTAGCAAAACTCCACTGTTTTGCTAGTGCAAGAACAAAGTGCAAATACGAGCCATACAATTCACATTCCACGAATAACAACAACCAGGAATCCTCAAAGATCCAAACGAAACGAAAAGTACTTCCCGAGGCAAGAGTTTGAGAAAACCTTTCAAAATCGAAATATCATAAATCAATGGAAATAATTTATAACACGGTTTAGAATGCCATCGAGAGTCTTAATAGAAAACAATTTAGGATTATCAAATCCTACTTTTCAAAAATCCAAAAGACAAAAGGGGTCATCGCCCCAAAAGTTTACTTTCCGTAAAATAACCTTTACCAAACCGTTGGGATTTTAGCCCCAAATATCATCAACTCACAGTACACAAGAACGACCACAAGGTTCGTCTTCCAACATCAAAATCCACAATTAAAGGATTTAACACAAACAACAAAATACTCTATAGCCATCCTAGCCAAGTAGGCCAAACGAACAACTTACCTCTTACACACTTAGTCAATGCATGCAATCATGAAAACCGTTCAAAAGCACTCATTTCCGGAAATGCCAATATCAAATCACATTTGTAAAATTTCACCACAATTAACCGTCGATCCACGTCTCTGTGGACCCCTACCGAGACCCCGTCGGATCTAACCCGTAGTGGTTAAAAGCAAGCTCGTCGATCCACGTCTCTTGTGGACCCCTACCGAGACCCCGTCAGATCTAACCCGTAGTGAGCATACACACACACACGTTACTCATGCAATACTAACATGCTAAGAATGTAAGTTCATTAAGAATACTCACTAGGGATGGCCATTAACTCGACACCATTACCAAACTCTTCAAAAATACAATAACAAGATTAAATACGGAATACACGATTCCATAACTTAAACAATAGGAGTATCATCATAAAATCCTTCAACGTTCAAAATAACCAAATCATAATCAATTCTCAAAACACCGTTCACAAATCACACTCGTTTTGAAAGAAAGCCTCTAACGAGGCCAAACCGAAATCCTTTGAAACTTCATTTCAAATAACCAAACAAACACATCAAGACGACCACCGGTCATCATATCCATAAAACGAGAAAAGTATGGGCAAGGTACTTGCCTCGATATCACGAGCACGGAACCCGCGAGCGGATACGGCTCAGCGGGAAGCTTCGGGCGCCGATGCTAACGAAAGGAAGACGACGAGCGGAGCAGAAGAATCAAGCACGGCCGCGAGGAGCAAGCGAAAATGAACCTAACGATTCGAATAGCACAATCACAACCACTTCTAAAGGATTATGGAAATGGAATACACAGGAAACCCGCCTACGATTCATGTATATTCGTACCAAAAATAACAACGAGGCGGACCACAACCAAACCCTCTCGATTAGTAAAAATCCACAAAATATCCATGAATCGTAGGAAAACTAAAGATACTAACAATATTAATCGTATACACCATGAATCCACCAACAAAGCGGAGCGAATCGGAAGAAAATCCCAAAACCCCCAAATTAATCGAAAATAGGGTTCTAGAGATATTACCTTTGGAGATTCAAGTACTAAGATCCGTAGAACACGCGTTAGATTGATAATCCGGCCTCACAATAGAAGGAGAATGATGAAAATCAACCCCGAATGAAGAATGCTTGGGAAGTTCTCTCCCCTTGGATCTCCCTCTCTCGCGAGTGAAATGGAGGAGAAAATGGCGATCTCGTCTAATAAGGACGAGATTGCACTGATTAACCGCTTTGTGTGCCGCGGCACAGTAAAGTGTCTTGCCGCACGAGGCAAAAATTCGCTCCCGAGTTCGGCGGTGTCTGCGGCCACGGCTGCGTGTGCCGTGGCACCGGTCTGATCGGGTTTTGGTCGCAGTGTCACAGGTGTCTGCGGCACCCGGACAGGTGTCTTGCGCGGCTTGACTCGGCTGTGCCGCGGCACCGGATGGGTGTGCCGCGGCACACGATCTGGTCGCTCGACCATCGATGGAGAAATTTGTGTGCCTTGCGGCGCACACCTTATCTTGCGGCCCACACCCCTTCTGGGTCCCAAAATGATAAAAATGATCCGGAAAGAGAATAAAACGATAGGAATCAATATTTGGGAACCAATAACACGAAATGGATCCACGGCAACCCCGAAACGGCGGTTCCGCACAACAATAACGAGAATACAGTTCAACAGTTGACAGGAAGGACACACTGAAAGGTACACGAGGGTCACTACGATCGAGAAATACACCAAAAAAAGAAAATTACCGAAATTCGAAATTGCGGATATTACAACGGCCACGGGTTACCAAGTATGGCTTCGTGATATTGGTGATGTTTTTTTATATTTGTGATATGTTCGGAATATCACAACGTTTTGGTTCTCGATGTTGATGTACATTATGTATTGAATCTTGGTACTTTGCTAGAATGGCACTAGGATTTATGTCGTAAGTATTTAACTCCTTGACTGTGAGGTTTTGGTGTTGGATAATGAACTTGTTATTGTTTTCGTGTACTGTGGTTGAGGAAATCATGGGATGAGATCCCAACGGTTGTGTTAAGATTGCTTTTGCGGAAAATGACTTTGGGTCGAGACCCATTTGTTTCGAAATGATTTCGGAATTTAGGACGTGAGGTCTAGAAGAAATTACTATTTATGAAAATGTTTTTTTTTACAAAAGAGATTTGGGCCGAGACCCCATTATTTTCGAATAAGGCTTTATAATCTTGAACTTGAAGTTCCAAAGGATTTTCTGTCGTTTTCCAAAACTCTCGAGTTTTTATATATCTCATCTTCAAAGACTTGAGTTGTACCTTAAATATTGAAAATCCCTCGGGAACTTCTTTCACTACTGTTGTTATTGTATTATAACCGATATTGACGTGATATATTTTGTATAGACTGAATTACTTGTACTAGCCATTCAAATGTTAACCTCTTAAATGGGGGAAATGCGTATCATGCATTTCAGGTGTGCTTAGTTCGTTGGAGCAACCACAGGGACGGCATGGAAGAAGACGACCCGCGATACTAATCAAGAGTTAAGAGTTCGTTTGATGTCGTTGTATTGTTGAGTTATTTTAAGTCTTCCGCTGTATTGTATTTTGACCCCTGCGCGGGTATGTACAATAATGAGTTTATCTTTGGGTTGATTTAATCGTGAGACCTCATCGGTCAGTGTAATTAATATTTGACCTTATCGGTCTGTGTTAGTAAGTTGTTTGACCTCGGCCAGTCAAACATTGTTCGTATCGTGGTGGTTAGCCTGGTAGATCCTTATGGAAAAAGGGTCTACGGCGTGTAATATTCCCGGTGGTTTCTGGGGGTGTTACATTTATGGTATCAGAGCTTAGGTTGTGGAAACCTAGGCTATCGGGTCGAGTCGAGTCATGTTTTGTCGAGTCTTGTTTGTTGCGTCGTCCGAGTTGTCAGTTAACAAGTCGACTTGTGCGTTGTCATATCGTGTCGTTCGTGTTGTCCGTTGAGATTAGTATCGTGGTCGACCATCTTCTTCGTGCGACCTGTGGATGTAAGTCTCCATTTTTATATATTATATTATATATTTTGTGTTGCATAATTTTGTTTGCAAGTAAGAGGTAAGATAGAAACTGTATTTGATACTTGCAGTATATTACGTGTGTAGCAATTGGAATATACTAGTAGATTGAGTTTTGATTGGTACAATGTGTCATGGAAGTTTCTGGACATTAATGTGTTCCAGGAGGCATATTGACGGCAGAGATTGTTGGAAACACAAATGGATGGTTTCGATGTATGTTTGAATTTAAGATTATATTAATGAGTGGTATTGGTTAGTATGATGATTTGAATGCTAGATGGGCGCGTGTTTGGGAACCGGATATGTTTGACTAATTGTTGCTAATTGCTACAAACGTGTTCATATTGATAACTGTGTTGGTTGCGCGCGTATTTCAAAATATTTCTGAAAATTTTATAGACTCGAGTATGTTGTGAAAAATCAGATCTTCTAAATCGTTTTACTAGTACGGTTAAATGGCGTTAATGTGAATCTTTGAAAATTTTCTGAGATTTTGGACAAGCCGACCGTATATTTTCAAATAAGAGAGTTGATTGATTGTTTCTTGCTACCTCAATGTACTCTCATCGTTAGTTGTATACGCTGCACGTGTATTTTTAAATGACTTACTAGTATTTTGCAATCTGAGTTAAATTGGAAAATTGTCATAACTATTTTATTGGTACGTGTAAGCGGTGACTTAACGTATGTTTTGAAATTGTTGATTTTTTTTTTTGCAATTCAGGCTTTGCATTATCAAATGAGATTTTTATGGCGGCACTTAGAAAATTGATATTTGTAGAGTATTTAAATTATTGAAAGATATTTTGATTGTTTACAAAGGGCGAAGGTCCTAAAATTGATCAAACGAGTTGAATATTGAGATTTTTGAAATTAATGATGGAGTTTTTTGATAAATTCTTTTCATTATTTTTTTGAGTATAATGTAAAAAAAAACTTATTTCGATATTTTTTTTATTTGGCGTATATGAATATTTTTAAGTGGGATAGATTCCCCCAAGCGAAGATATGTGACGAGAATAGTGTTGTACGAGAAGGACAATTATTTTGATTGTTTAATGAACGACAAGTCGGCCCGATGGCTGTCACAGATAAGATGATCTCTCGTGAGTAACGTTTGTTATTTTGGGGAGTAAGTATTCATGATTCGAATGGTGTGCAGGTTAGGTGGGAATGGTCATCGGTTGTCGTTATAGTGAGATGGGTGATGACATGACAAGTTTCGTGGAAGAAACTTATTTTAAGTGGGATAGTATGTAATATCCTAGAATTTTAAATTAGAATTTTAGCAGTATAATTGTTTTATATTATTTATTTTATATTTGTTGGTCGGGTGGTTACCGACTATCAAATTTATTATACCGATTGAATTTTTATTTGGAACTAATTTTCATGGTCCGTTATATGCTTTTCGTGCAATGATGATTACTAATTTAATTTTTGCATAACACGTGTCGTCTTGTTGGCATATCGAGAGTTGTGTTTGATTTTTAATTTCCAATTATCGGCTTGTGGGAGAATTTAGACGGGATTATTGGTGATTTGTTGTCATTTGGTATTACCCGAAGTAGTGAGAATTTATTCGTTTGGCGCAATAACTTAATTATTCGGCATTGGGCCATTCTTGAATAGGATATTCCCACCACATTACCCACTTGGTCTTATTGACCCATTAACTCAAATTATTATAGTGGCCCAATTTCCCTTCATTCCTTAGCCAAATTAAATGGCCCGTTTTTGATAAAGGAGAAAGACACCAGAAATGTAGAGAGAAGCGGATCTCTCCTTCCTTAACCTAACACCCGTTGACCGCATATCTCTCACCTTTGGCAGTGATGGGCGACGACGACGAGTGCACTGAGTGTGGTGTCCTTCGGCATCGTCAAGGACGGCCTCCGATCGAAGCTGCGATGGTGATGTTTTGAGACCGTTGGGGCTGCGACTATTAGGGAGGACGATTCGTATTACCGGCGGGTTGCACAGAGACGGATGGCGGTTCGGGCGACGATGGTGGCTCAAGGAAGTGGCGACATAGGTGCGAGATGGTGGTCCAGGTTCGATTTTCGGCAACATTGGCTTATGGGTCAATTACTAATTCGGTGGAGTAGGTTTCGATGATGGTTCCCAGAAGATGAGGGAGTCTTGGGTACCACCGACAAGATAGAGGTTCGAGATTTGGCCGTCCGGGCTTCTCGGTGGTGGTTTTTATTTTTCGGCGGGGCAGCCGCGCAGGCGATATGGTTGTTGTTTTCGGAGCCGTCAAACATGTTTTCCGGCGACAAGATCCGATGGCAGTAGCGGCAGCGCGGCGACGACACATAAGGTTAGCGGTGGGCGGCCGGAACAGTGATGTCGGATATGAGTTTCGATAATCCAAGGTTGTCGGTTGAGGATTGACTTCGCTACGATGATGTACCGAGGACATCAGAAATGGAAGGGCAGGGTTGGAGCTGGACAAGGTTCGGCCATGGTGGTTGCCGGCGACCCAGTTTCCGGTGGTGTAGGGTGGCGACGGCGGGACGTTGGTTTGTCTGGCCGAACTGTGTATCTTGTGTGTGTTTTTATGTGTCTTTACTGTGTAGGAGTGTGTTGTGTTATATATATATATATATATATATATATATATATGTGTGTGTGTGTGTGTGTGTGTATAAGTGCATATTATATAGATGTGTGTTTGTGCCTGTCAGATGTGTAAGTGTGTGTATGTAAGTCTGAGTGTGTACTGTAAGTTGTAAGTCTTGTCCTGTGTGTATATATACATATAATGTATATATTTGTGTACTATATATATATATATATATATATCCTATAAGTGCATATGTGTGTGTATGTCAGGTTGTATGTGTATACTATAACAATACACACACACACACACATATATATATATATATATATAAATATATATGGGCGCGTTCTATGCAGTATCAATATTAGATGCAGTACTTTACAGTACTCATTTATGCATGAGTTTTGTACTAATTATGCATGAAATATATGTATTTTGTGCATCAAAATTTCAATGCATTAATTCTCACAATATATATATATATATATATATATGTGTGTGTGTGTGTGTGTGCGTGTGTGTGTGTGTGTACAGAAATAGGTATGAGTGTGTGTTTATATTTTAATTATGTGTGTTTATGTGTGTCCGGTGGCTGGGTGTGGTCGCGTTGGGTTTGTGACCGGGGAAGACGTAGACCTAGATGGAGATTGTGATAATTTGGTCAATGTGCGGATTGATGTAATTAGACCCACGGAACGAGTCCGAGTTCAGAGTTTGTGTTCGGAGAAATAATTGAGATATGGATGGGCTGAGTATCGTTGGTTGCTTGATTCGATCGATAAATTAAGGGTTCAATGGAGGTTGGGATTTCAATGGATCGATCGGGTGAGCCGTGTTCGTCGGAGCTTTCGGTATCAATTATCGAGGCAAGTATTCTTGTCTATACGATTTATATTGTGTGAATTGAGGTTGCATATGAAATTGTGTTGGTTTGTGCATTTTTATTGATTGTGCCTTATGTGAATTATCGTAGTCGTATGTGGTTATGTGAAGTTAGAGTTGGTTCATTGCTTGCCATAGAGATATGTCAATAGAGATGTAGTGCCACGTAGATAGTACACTTAGACATGTACTATAATGTTTGGTGATCACGGGGTTGCGTGGGTTAAGTGGTGTGTTATGAGTTAGGTTAGTCGTAATGGTTGATCGGTTGTTATGCCGTTGATATGTAGAGATGTGTTTAGGATGGTTAGATTGTAATATAGCTAGGTCGGTGTTGCTATGTGTCGGATAATTGGCCATTTATATATATATATATATATTGTGATTGACCTTCGAGGCTTGTGGTTTGCAACTGTGATTTTGGAACGTGTGTGTGTGTTAATGTACCTCCACTCGGAGCGTTCTATGGGACGTCTGGGGGCCGATACTAAGGGGTACGGCCGCGGATGTGACACTGGGTGCGTGTGTTGTTCCTTCCACCCGGAGTGTTCGACGGGATGTCTGGGGGTCGATACTAAGGGGTACCGCTGCGGAAGTGAACTTGGGTGCGTGCGTTGCTGACCTTCCACCTGGAGCGTTCGACGGGATGTCTGGGGGGCGATACTAAGGGGTAGACCTGGCAAACGGGCGGGCCCGGCCCAAATGGGCCGGGCATAAAACGGGCGGGTTTTTTTTTGGCCGGGCCAAAAAGGCCCGATTTTTCCTGGGCCAAAATTATTAGGCCCGTGGCCCGCCCCGGGCGGGCTCGGCCCGGCCCGCGGGCCTCGACTTTTTTTTTTTGAAATATTAATTCTGAAATAAATATACAAATATTTTTCGATCCTTAATTATTATATTATTCACTATACTATCACAATCAGATAAATAAATATACAATTATTTTTATTTGATAATTACATTATTTACTACACTACCATAATCAAAAGACAAATATACAAATATTTTTATTTGATCATCATATCATTTATCACTACTAATTTCTTATAAAATCATAAAATAATATTATTATTGATATGAGATACTACAAATAATCACAAAGTCCCAAAAAAAATAAAATTACATCAATAAGTAACATATAGATGTATTATAATCTAACAAACAACGAAAAAAAAATTAAATATTATAATTACACATAACATAAATTAAAAAAAAAAAAAAATTGGGTAGGCGGGCCGGCCTCTATGGGCGGGCCAAATGCTGGGCCGGGCCAAAAGGCCCGGTTTTTGGGCTAATAATATGCGGCCGATACGCCCCATGGCCTATTTTGCCGGGTCTACTAAGGGGTACGGCCGCGAAAGTAGTTTCCCACTCGGAGCGTTCGACGGAATGTCTGGGGGTCGATACTAAGGGGTACGGCCACGGGTTACCAAGTATGGCTTCGTGATATTGGTGATGTTTTTCGATATTTGTGATATGTTCGGAATATCACAACGTTTTGGTTCTCAATGTTGATGTACATTATGTATTGAATCTTGGTACTTTACTAGAATGGCACTAGGATTTATGTCGTAAGTGTTTAACTCCTTGACTGTGAGGTTTTGGTGTTGGATAATGAACTTGTTATTGTTTTCGTGTACTGTGGTTGAGGAAATCATGGGATGAGATCCCAACGGTTGTGTTAAGATTGCTTTTGCGGAAAATGACTTTGGGTCGAGACCCATTTGTTTCGAAATGATTTCGGAATTTAGGACGTGAGGTCTAGAAGAAATTACTATTTATGAAAATGTTTGTTTTACAAAAGAGATTTGGGCCGAGACCCCATTATTTTCGAATAAGGCTTTATAATCTTGAACTTGAAGTTCCAAAGGATTTTCTGTCGTTTTCCAAACTCTCGGGTTTTTATATATCTCATCTTCAAAGACTTGAGTTGTACCTTAAATATTGAAAACCCCTCGGGAACTTCTTTCACTACTGTTGTTATTGTATTATAACCGATATTGACGTGATATATTTTGTATAGACTGAATTACTTGTACTAGCCATTCAAATGCTAACCCCTTAAATGGGGGAAATGCGTATCATGCATTTTAGGTGTGCTTAGTTCATTGGAGCAACCACAGGGACGGCATGGAAGAAGACGAGTCGCGATATTAATCAAGAGTTAAGAGTCCGTTTGATGTCGTTGTATTGTTGAGTTATTTTAAGTCTTCCGCTGTATTGTATTTTGACCCCTGCGTGGGTATGTACAATAATGAGTTTATCTTTGTGTTGATTTAATCGTGAGACCTCATCGGTCAGTGTAATTAATATTTGACCTTATCGGTCTGTGTTAGTAAGTTGTTTGACCTCGGCCAGTCAAACATTGTTCGTATCGTGGTGGTTAGCCTGGTAGATCCTTATGGAAAAAAGGGTCTACGGCGTGTAATATTCCCGGTGGTTTCTGGGGGTGTTACACAGAAGACGACATGATCCAGAAAAGAACTTTCGAATTTCCCTACTTAAGTGCTTATACTAACGAATCAGTATATGCCAGAGTACGATAATGCTAGGCCTGCCGAGACAAAGCAAAATGCTAGGCTTGCCGAGACAAAGCAAATTCTCGAGGCTAGTAATGGCAAAGTGAAATATGGAAAGAACTCTGACGAATAGAAGACTGGACGTGCCAATCCCAAACCACATGGAATGAATTCGCATGGTGGAAACGGACGTGGTAGTTGCAGACATGGTCGTGGTCATGGAGGATCTTCCAATATAATGAGAAGAGATGACGCTCCTGGCTCCAAAGAAACGAGTTGACTCCTAATGTGAGATTGCTGTCATTGGTATACGAACTGCCATGCAAGCAAATATTTCACAGCCAGCTAGAAGAGATATTGAGATTCCGACGAATAGGAGACTCACTATATAGATAAAGGCGACCATGACATGACAACCAATGTCACTTTCATATTTACCGATGGCAGTATTGCACCATACGTGCCAAGGTCATTAGACGCCCCTCCTCTATGACTAATTTTATCGGTAGACATTTTGATATTTCAGTAATGGTCTGATGTATTTTGGTTTCGAACAAAATATTATTGTTGCTTACGTATACAAGTGATTGACTTTATTCAAAGTACCGAATATTATTCCTATGCTTATGGTTCTGAGTTTTTAATACTCATGTTCTATTTTGATGAATTAATCGAGGAACACTCGAGTGATAGGCTGATGGTAATAGCCTATAAAGTATTAGTGACTATGATCATTGGATCATATCACTTCATCCAAGGACGCGGCACCCCCGGTTCTTGATGCCTAACGACATTATTTTACAGTCACCGACACTCTATATACATTGAGAGTGACTAACTCGAACCTTACAAAGCTTCAAGGATATACGTATCAACGACTTTCATGTTGAAACTCATTGTGAGAATGGAATATAGTATCTCTATATCATCTCTACTGAATGAGGCCGAAAGCACATCTTAGAGAAACTTACGAGTCAATCAAGTGGACTGTACGTCACTATGATTAGGATTGTTCAATCCTATGCACCTATACCGAACATTGGGACGTGACTCGTACAGGCTTTGGCATGAACAACTAGGGCATCCAGGTCGTGAAATGATGACCCACATTCTTAAGAATATGCACGAACATCCTTTCTTACGCATGCAAAGTAGAAGCGGGCAACGAACCCACATAATGAACTTTGTTGGTGTTCCTCAACCTATGTCATTGAAAGCATCGGAGGCATCCGCCCATTCTACACGTTTGACCTTGTCGAATGCACATCGTCTCTTGTGCAAAGTCTGTGCTTTAGCCAAAGTAGGAGCGAGACCTTCCTACGCTAAAGATGTGAAAATTACATTCTTACATAGGATTCAAAGAGATATTTGTGGACCGATTCAACCAGAATGCGGACCATTTAGATGTTTTATGGTTCTGTTTGACGTTTCGACATGTTGGTCACATGTCGCCCCCTTGTCCACTAAAAATGCTGCTTTCGCAAAGTTTCTAGCAGATATTATCTGTCTAAGGGTTCACCACCCTGACCACCATGTTTGGCTTATAGGATTGATAATGCTAGAGAGTTCACATCTAAAGTACTTGATGAATACTGCATATCGATCGGGAGCGACAAAAAGCATCCCATCCCCCACGAGCATACACAAATGGTCTCACGGAGGCAACCATCGAACGAATCAGACAGTATCCCGGGCATTGGTAATGCACACCAATTTGCCTATTTCTGTCTGGGGTTATATAGTCTTGCATGCAGCTTCACTTATTCGCTCATTTTAGACCCTCTGCTAACCAAACGATTTATGCGTACCAGTTGGTATTGGATAAGTCCGGGTTTTTATACACTGGACTCAGATGAGCTTGAGTGCCAATTGCGCAGATTTGGTTATGTAGTATTGTGCCTTCTGCACCCCCACAGTGCATGGGTCCTTAAAGACGATTAAGTAGTTACATTGGATATGAATCCCCAATGGTATCCGCTATATAGAATCTTTGACAGGTGATCTCTTTATCGCTCGATTGCGGATTGTCACTTCGATGAGACAACCTTCCCGTCGTTAATGTAACACCCCCAAAACCGTATGGGAATATTACACGCCGTAAACCCTTTCCGCAAGGATCTACCAGGCTAAACGTCCATAAACAACCAAATGCTTGCCCGGCCAGGGTCAAACAATATAATAATACGGGCCATAAGGTCACTTACACATAAACACACGAGGCCAGGTGAGGTCACACAACTCTATCAACAGGATCGACTAACAACATTACCCACACGGGGTTCGAAATACAATACAACGGAAGACCGAATCAACTCTAACAATACAAATAAACTCTACCAACTCTCAACTCTTGATTAGTATCGCACTCGTCATCCCCTTGTGCGATCCCGTGATCGCTCCCCGAACTGCATGTACGGACGCAAACAGACATCCACCCCGAATACTGGGGGTTAGTAAAACTCTACTGTTTTACTAGTGCAAGTATCAAACCATACGAAATGTAACAAGCAAATAGTAACTACGAATTTAATACTAAATCAATTATCAAAATGTTCTAGAAGTTTTAGAATTTCGAACTCAAGTAAGAGATATTTGAAAAGGAACACATCATCTCGGGGATTTTTAAAGCGAAATTCTTTTGGATCTCGAGTCCCAATTTACAAAACCCTTTTCGTAAACAATAGGGCCTTAGCCCGATTCTCGTTTCAAAGCATACTAAATAATATATCATTATGAGTCCGAGATCCATATTTAAAATGTTACCCGAACAATCATCACTACGATCATTGTTCGTACACATCATGTACCGAACTCCAGAGGCCTCAGCGGACCTTACCGGACCACACACATTGTTCGTACACATCATGTACCGAACTCCGAGGCCTCAACGGACCCTACCCGGCCACACACCTGTTCGTACACATCATGTACCGAACTCCGAGGCCTCAACGGACCCTACCGGCCACAACATCGTTCGTACACATCATGTACCGAACTCCGCAGGCCTCGTCGGACCCTACCGGATCACACACCTTGTCCGTACACGTCATGTACCGACTCGAGGCCTCGTCGGACCTACCCGGATCACACACTTTGTTCGTACACATCATGTACCGAACTCCGCAGGCCTCGTCGGACCCTACCGGAACACACACACATCGACACGACACAATTCATAATCATTAAATGTCAAGCCATTCCACATTACACTGAAATGTTCAATCAAGTATGTAAACCAAAACAACACAAATATCATGATCATCACAACGACTCTTAACCAACATAACACACATTCGGTACACAATATATTGAACAACCACGTGTACAACCATCTCATATGTACATCGCAATCCTGCACAAATGGCACGACGCCTAACACGGATACCAATATATCACTATTATCACAAAGCCTTCAAATTTCGGAAAACACAACCAACTCAAACGGAACATATTTACGGAGGCAAGCAAAATCGTCATACATATCATACGTAATTACTAGTCACAAGATACAAGTCGTATAATAAGATACTTGCCTTAATAACGCTACCAAACGTTAGAAGAACACCGCTCGGCCAAGGAAGCTCGGACCGAAGGAGACAACGAGCGGAAGGGTTCCGACTCGAGTTCTTCACAAGAATTCGACCCTAACAACATATAATCAATAAATCATCGATCATACGAGGAAGAATAATCGTAGAACGCTCGAATTCTCTTTGTGACATTTTATCGAACACCTTCAAGGCGTCGATAAAATACTCAATAAAACGACAAATCCGTGGCAATCCAACCGTGGAATAACAAGGAATTAGATATAATATAGCTTAACAATCATCAATCCATCAATATTCGAGTTAAAACGGATTAAACGGATTTAAATCGAACAAAATACCCAAAATCCCCAAAATTAGATTTCTAGAAAATCGACTGATTCGCTCGATCAAAGAATGTTATAGGATGGATGATTGATGATATGAACTCCAAAACTTCATGGATTTGTTGAAAAACAACATCTCTCCATGATAGGAACAACCCCGCGGAAGAGAAGCGAAGCGGAGAAAAAATGGCGAAAAAGCATTCTGGGCCTTAAATAGGTGCACGGTATGCCGCGGCCCAATGGGAGTGTGCTGCAGCACAGCCCAAAAATGGCTCCAGTGGTCGGCGGTGTGCAGCTCGGCCAGCGTGTCCGCGGCACCGTCTGATCGGTTTGGTAGAAAAATGCCACAGTGTCTGCGGCCACCTGCCACATGTCTGCCGCGGCCCTACGCAGACGCTGCTTTCGCTGAAGGCCAGCACTACCGGCCGTGACTTCGGCTAAGGCTGCCGAGCACCGGCCGTGACTCGGCCAAGATCTGGCTGGGCCCAGATTGCCGACCATGTCTGGGCGGCTAACTCCGACGGCCCCGACCCGAACCCGAACTCGAATACGAATCGATGATACGGTTACAACGTACTCGCAAAGACGAATCTAAGAGCTAAGAGAACACACACCCGACCAACCGAAGGCTCGGAATCCGACAACTAAGTAATTACCCAAAACTTTGGAAAATTACGAAAATGGCCCAAAACGTCGAAAATCACGATACGCGATCGAAACACCAAACCAAAGCTTGCAACAAGAATAATAACATTAAATGAACTTACGAGAAACTCGAAACAACAGCTTTGGACGAGATTCGCAAGAATCGAACTCAAGTGCGGAAAAGCGTCTAAAAGCTCGGAACTCAAAGAAACGATACAAACGAACTCGGATGACAAAAAGTGCAGAATTAATCATTCTCGAAATGACGAAAGCGGTCATGAGCGAGTCGTCAAACGGACTTTCTCAGAAAAAAAAGAAATTAGGAAATCGAAATTACGTATTACATTCTACCTTCCTTAAAAGAAGTTTCGTCCAAACTTAAAACAAGTAGGGAGAAGCAATATCCACTGTCAGAAGACTCGACGAGATACACAAAACCGAAAACTCGCGCCCACGGCAAACGCTGCAAGAAACGCCAAAAGACATACGGCGTGAAAACACGCTCCACGACGACCAACACAATGCCACCGACTAAGATTCAAAACAATAACGAGAAATTAACGTCACATCACATGCACACCTTTAATCAAAGAAACGCACGCGACAACAAGCCGCACCCGACTAAAACGGCTATGCGAAAGAAACAAATAGAATAACACGATAGAAATCACTCCGATACTCATCAACAAGAAAATGTCCGACGTCAAAATACAAATAATTTCAAGATAACGAAATTGAGAATACCGGATATTACATTCTATCACACAAAAATAAGTTTCGCCCAAACTTAAACTAAGGTTATCACGGTGATACGAAACAAAATATAACGACACATAATAAAATACCATGCTCATGACCTCGTGGTCCACCGACACGCCTCCGCAGTTCAACAACTAAACGGAACTTACACAAAACAAAATATCATTCAACAAGTTCCAAATGTAAAAGCGTCACGAAACATCTCTACAGCGAAACAATCCGTGTAGCGAGTACCAAAAACACCATCACTAGACATTCTTGGGCCCCTCCTAAGTAGGAATAGAATCCGGTCCCTTATCATCTTAGCAACAATCTCGCGATCGAACTCGATGCCTCGTGTCCACAATTATAACAAGTCACTGGCGGTTTCTTACAATGCGCGCGTTCATGGCCTGAACGTTACAATTGAAACACCTAGGAGCATTACTGAACTCAAAGACACCGACTTGGGTCTTTTGGGTTCTCTAGCGCGAGAAGGTCCCATACTCGGATACGAGGGTTGAGGTGTGGGAATCCCAATTCCCTTACTTCCCGATGCATCATCGAAATCTTACCTTTTTCGCTCTACCGTACGGACTCGGTAGACATTATAGCCATCTCAAACGCCAAGGCTCGATCCGATAGTCCTTCAAGGTTGTACACATAAAAGGAGCCATACACGCCGAATCCGAGGTTTCATACGCATATCGAAATAACGAACCTTATCTCGCCTCACTTTTCACACGATCCGAACATAACACACTGCCGATTATAATCGACTATCGCTGGGATATCGACACGTCTCGGGCGTAGCCGAGAAAAACTCGACAATCCTACGCTCTTTAACGGGCGGCGGACAATACTCGGCCTCCATGGCGCTTTGAATTCACCCAAGTAGCGATCGATCACTAGGCGCTACGGCCTCCCACCGATCTGCAGATTCCCTGTCGAGTAGGTATTGAGCAATAGGCACTCTTCTCTCATCGGGGCAAGCTACAACATCAAATGTTCATCATTTGGAAGAGCCAATTCTCCTGCACTAACGAATCCAAGAACCTATAAAGCAGGCGGGTGCATTCTCATCACATCTCGTAACCACTTACCGGCTCAGTTATCTTCATCCTAATCCGTCTCGGTGTACGGTCGATTCATAAGCGCCCGGCCGTGATCACCGACGAAGGATGGTGGCGGCGCCAATATCATCATTACCTCGGATGATTGCTGCGATCACGACCACGACTACGACCACGTCCTCGCCACGGCCTCTCGGCATCTTGGACGGACGACCAATAAGAATAACACATCCAAACAAGTATCACAACGTCAAGATAAGACAATAAATAGCAAAGACGTTAAAACATCAACTCCAAGTCATCACACAAGTGCACGAACTAACACTGTAATTTTAGAACTTCATTAAAAAAGATAATCCACACAATCACATCAACAGAGAGGTTTGGATTTTTTCCAAATCAAACACGGTCGAACCACACATGTATCGCAGGATCAAACACTAACAACAAAAATAAAATGTTTCGGGTATTATTCAAATGATAAAATTTTAAAATTCTCAAGTTTGAAAAAAAAAATTGGTGAAATGAAATTTTTGAAAACTCTTATAATACCTCGATCGTTTGATTAAAACCATGTATCTCATTATCAAAACTGTTTTGATTGAAGCTATTTGCAAAACAACACATTGAGGCTTCAATCTTTTCGCTAGACGATGTCGTCAAAATGACCTTATCAATATATCATTACCTTTACTAGCGTTATACGGGGTAACAACATGTTACCACGCCATCCATCACTGATATATCAACAGAGATTAGATAACCATGGGGCACGGGTACAACCGTAATAACAAATTTCTACCGGTCAGTCAAAAGTTTACGACCGTAACAACATGCGCTTACGGTCATAACAACTCCGAGCTTACGGCCGTAATGGAAAACATCTTACTAGTAACATCTAGCCGAGGATCAGAATTGTCTGAGAGCCCCCAACACACAAACAGATAACATTTAAATTGCGAAAATTAGGGCCGTTTTCCAAAACAAGATTTTTCCAAAAATTTTGATTTCCACAAAAATGCTCAAATCGGTAGTCTTTAAGGAAAAACGTTTTCAAAGCTACGTAGCGGGTATAATTACAACAATCCAAAATAGTCGATATTAAAACCACATGCCCAAATGGCAAAGCAGTCGCCAATTCAATCACATACATCTCATGGCATCAAGTTTAAACACACAGAAAATCATTCATCGGAGTTTCTCACAAACTCTACCGTAAAACCCATCAAGGTTCACAACTTTCACACCATACCAACCACGTGGTGGCTCAAGGGCCAAACATCAATACATCCAGCTTTATACACGTACGGCGTATCCAAGTATCGAATACAACTTCATTACACAACACCGTGTAAATAAAATTATGCACCACAAATATCACACATAAATGAAATCATGAACACAATTATTATGCATAAAAGAGGAGACTTACATCAACAGTTGCACGGAGGTGACGGTCGCCCACGATACTAATCTCGTCGACAACATATCCGACACGTTGTGACTACGCACAACTCAACTTGTCACCCGACGACTCGAACGACAAGACCACACATTACTCGACAAACCACGACTCGACTCGACCGGCTGACTGGTTTCGCAACCTAAGCTCCGATACCATAAATGTAACACCCCCAAAACCGTATCGGAATATTACACGCCGTAAACCCTTTCCGCAAGGATCTACCAGCCTAAACGACCATAAACAACCAAATGCTAGCCCGGCCAGGGACAAACAAAATAATAATACAGGCTGCTAAGGTCACTTACACATAAACACACAGGCCAGGTGAGGTCACACAACTCTATCAACAGATCGACTAACAACATTACCACACGGGGTTCGAAATACAATACAACTAAGACCGAATCTACTCTAACAATACAAATAAACTCTACCATCTCTCAACTCTTGATTAGTATCTCATCTCTTCTTCACCTTGTGCCTATCCCGTGATTGCTCCCCTGAACTGCATGTACCGGACGCAAACAGACATCCACCCCGAATACTCGGGTTAGTAAACTCCACTGTTTTACTAGTGCAAGTATCAAACCATACGAAATGTAACAAGCAAATAGCAACTACGAATTTAATACGGAAATCAATTATCAAAATGTTCTAGAAGTTTTAGAATTTCGAACTCAAGTAAGAGATATTTGAAAAGGAACACATCATCTCGGGATTTTTAAAGCGAAATTCTTTTGGATCTCGAGTCCCAATTTACAAAACCCTTTTCGTAAACAATAGGGCCTTAGCCCGATTCTCGTTTCAAAGCATACTAAATAATATATCATTATGAGTCCGAGATCCATATTTAAAATGTTACCCGAACAATCATCGCTACACGATCATTGTTCGTACACATCATGTACCGAACTCAGGAGGCCTCGACGGACCTTACGGACCACACACATTGTTCGTACACATCATGTACCGAACTCCGAGGCCTCAACGGACCCTACCCGGCCACACACACCGCTCGTACACATCATGTACCGAACTCCGTAGCCTCAACGGACCCTACCCGGCCACAACATCGCTCGTACACATCATGTACCGAACTCCAGAGGCCTCGCCGACCCTACCGGATCACACACCTTGTCCGTACACGTCATGTACGGACTCCAGAGGCCTCGCTGACCCTACCTGGATCACACACTTTGTTCGTACACATCATGTACCGAACTCCGCAGGCCTCGCTGCACCCTACCCGAACACACACACATCGACACGACACAATACATAAAAATTAAATGTCAAGCCATTCAACATAACACAGAAAAGTTCAAACAAGAATGTAAACAAAAACAACACAAATATAATGATCATCACAACTACTCTTAACCAACATAAAACACATTCGGTACACAATAAATTGAACAACCAATTGTAAAACCATCTCATATGTACATCGCAATCCTGCACAAATGGCACGACGCCTAACACGGATACCAATATATCACTATTATCACAAAGCCTTCAAATTTCTGAAAACACAACCAACTCAAACGGAACATATTTACGGAGGCAAGCAAAATCGTCATACATATCATACGTAATTACTAGTCACAAGATACAAGTCGTATAATAAGATACTTGCCTTAATAACCGCTACCAAACGCTAGAAGAACACCGCTCGACCGGGAAGCTCGGACCCCGAAGGAGACAACGAACGGAAGGGTTCCGACTCGAGTTCTTCACAAGAATTCGATCCTAACAAAATATAATCAATAAATCATCGATCATACGAGGAAGAATAATCGTAGAACGCTCGAATTCTCTTTGTGACATTTTATCGAACACCTTCAAGGCGTCGATAAAATACTCAATAAAACGACAAATCCGTGGCAATCCAACCGTGGAATAACAAGGAATTAGATATAATATAGCTTAACAATCATCAATCCATCAATATTCTGAGTTAAAACGGATTAAACGGACGAAATCGAACAAAATACCCAAAATCCCCAAAATTAGATTTCTAGAAAATCTGACCTGATTCGCTCGATCAAAGGATGTTATAGGATGGATGATTGATGATATGAACTCCAAAACTTCATGGGTTTGTTGACAAACAACATCTCTCCATGATAGGAACAACCCCATTAAGAAGAGAAGCGTATGGGAGAAAAATGGCGAAAAACGATCATTGTTGGGCCTTAAATAAAGTCGCACAAGGTGCCGCTGCCCAATGGGAGTGTGCCGCGGCACGAGCCCAAAAATGGCTCCCTGGTCGGCGGTGCAGCCGGCTCACCGGCGTGTGCGCGGCACCCGAATCGGTTTGGCCGAAAATGCCACAGAGTGTGTCGCGCCGCCAAAGATGTGCCGCGGCCTACGCAGACGGCTTTCGGCCGGAAGCCGCAAGCACTACCGGCCGTGACTCGGCCGGAGCCGCCGAGCACTGCCGGCCGTGACTCGGCCAAGATCTGCCTGGGCCCAGATTGCGGCCATGTCGGCCGGGCCAACTCCGACGGCCCGACGACCCCGAAACCCGAACTCGAATACGAATCGATGATACGGTTACAACGTAGTCGCAAAGACGAATCTAAGAGCTAAGAGAACACACAATTCCGACCAACCGAAGGCTCGGAATCCGACAACGGAAGTAATTACCCAAAACTTTGGGAAATTACGAAAATGGCCCAAAACGTCCGAAAATCACAATACGCGATCGAAACACCAAACCAAAGCTTGCAACAAGAATAATAACATTAAATGAACTTACGAGAAACTCGAAACAACAGTTTCGGACGAGATTCGCAAGAATCGAACTCAAGTGCGGAAAAGCGTCTAAAAAGCTCGGAACTCAGCAAAACGATACCGAAACGAACTCGGATGACAAAAAGTGCAGAATTAATCATTCTCGAAATGACGAAACGGTCATGAGCGAGTCGTCAAAACGGACTTTCTCCAAAAAAAAAGAAATTACCGGAAATCGAAATTACGGGTATTACAGTTAAGGGGAGAAAAGAAGAGGTACTTTCTCAGGGCACGACAGGAATTGTCATGGTGTGTCCCTACTTTGTCTCATTTTGATCCCCGAATTTCGCTATGTGATAGTGAAAATTCTCGATCTTCATAACGTAGCAGATTCGATACCTGATGTATTTACTGATATCGTGAAAGTGATGAGATCATATATATATCAGTTGCAACCTGTAAAGGTTGAAAGTCCTCGGTAAGGGGCGCAACACCGACGAATCGAGTGTTGCCATCGTACATGGTGGATGTGTGATTTAGTCCATAGCTCCCTAAAGGAAGAGGTGGAAGCTACTTGGTTCTAGGGGTGTTCAAAAATATCCGATATCCGATATCCGATCCGAAATATCCGAAAATCCGAAGTTCCGGATATCCGAAAATTCGGATATCCGATAATTCGGATATCCGAAGTTCGGATATCCTAACTTCAATTCGGATATCGGATAGTAGTTTTGGAAAAATCGGATATTCGGATATCCGAAATATCCAAAAACCGAAAATTTTTATTTTTTTATATTTTAAATAATAAAAAGTATTCGGATATTCGGATATCCGATATCCATATCCGAAGTTTTTTTCGGATATTCGGATATCCGATATCCAAATCCGAATATTTTTTTCGAATATAAGGATATCCGAATAAAATTTTTATTTTTTTTCGGATATCCGATATCCGTATCCGAATTTTCGGATATCCGAAAACCGGATATCCGAAATTTCGGATACGGATATCGGATATCAAAATCTACTATCCGAATTTTCGGATATCCCAAATTTCGGATATCCGAAAGTCCGGATATCCAGTTTTGAACACCCCTACTTGGTTCGACTTAATACTCACCTAAGGAGAATGTAGAATAAGGCACAAACTTATATTCTAGTCATCAATGACCTTGTTTCATGAGATCATACTTGATTTTACTATGTGCATGAGTCGTGGCGAGGGGGACGCCCAGAAGATTGATATAATTAAGAAAATCAAGAAATTTCGATGAATCACGAGAGTGTGGATTGATCATCCACCCACTTTGATGATCTATCGTTGCTCAAAGCATAGATCAAGACGATGTTGAACCTCGCTCTGTTGTATGATATCAACATTGAGTTGATTGGCCTTAAAGGATAAAGCATTCCACGCTGAACTATATTCTTTGACAAAGAGACAGGTAATTGGTAGGTAGTGCTAACCTCACCAACTGTAAATCATGTAGGACATAAAATAAAACTGTCGGTAAGCATATTGAGAAGAATGAAGTCCTAAAGTACAAGGCTTGAAGGTTCTCATAAATGCCGTGGAATTGACTAATGAGATATACTCTCCCTAAGCTACTTCATTAGCTTAGTAATTTCCGAATGACTGGAAATGCAGCTCATAAATGAGGTTAGTGATATCTCTATGGGGATCTTAATATAGAGATATATATATAAGAAAGTGCGATGGCATTTTATTACCCAAGTCAAGTGACTCTAGACCACAGAGTGCATTTGCAGTACGGTTGAAACACTCATTTTATGGATTAAAACAATCCGGGTGGATGTGGTATACCCGTATAAGTGACTACTTGATTGGAAGGGGATATAAGAACGACGAATTGTGTCCCTGTGTGTTTATTAAGAAAACAAGTTCCGGATTAGTGATTGTAGCTATATATGTAGACGATATGAACATAATCGACACTCTTGACGAATTAAAAGAAACTGCAGCTATCTAAAATCCGGATTCAAGATGAATGATCTAGGAAGACTCAGTCTTATCTAGGCATTGAGCAAGAACATTGAGTTAGTGGAATCCTCATCCACCCATCTGCCGATGTCCAAAATAAAATCAGGCATTTTAATATGGACAAGGCACATCCGATTAGCACTCCCATAATCGGTTGTAGTTTGGACTTGAAGGAATATCCATTTTGTCCATAGAAAGGTGACGAAGAGCTTTTGGGAGACGAAATTCCCTATCTAAGGTGCAATAGGTGCATTATTGAACTTGGCTCAGTGTAATCGACCCGATATAGTTTTTTGAGTGAACTTGTTGGCTAACTATAGTTCTGAGCCCACACAACGTCATTGTAATAGTATCAAGAACATCTTTAGATACCTCAAATGAACCATTGAATCGGGACTTTTCTCTCCCGATCAGGCTAACGAAACTGTCGATGAATGTGTAATCATTAAAGTAAGTGTGAATGCCGACGAAACTACCCGACGAATGTATTGGTAGGATTTGTTGATGTTTGGTACATCTTGGACCCATATAAAGATCGTCCCCAGATTGGTTATGCTTTTACCATTGGGAACATCTCGATATATTGGAGATCAACTAAGCAAACCCTTGTTGCTACCTCCTTGAATCACGTTAAGATTATCGCTCTACACGAGGCGGTATGCGACTGTATATGATTGAGAGCCATCGTTATATATATTCGAGGTAACAGTTGACTAAGTAATTTCACTGATGCGCCCATATGCATATACGAAGATAATGCTGTTTGCATCGAACAGATGAAGCATGAGTGTATCAAGGGGATAATACGAAGCATATCTCCCAAAGTTTTCCTGCAATCAGCAACAACGGGCCTTCCCCAGCATCCAAGTTAAGCAAGTGAAGTCTGAGGAGAATGTGGCTGATTTATTCAATAAATCACTGCCCAAGGCCGTAATTGAAAAATATGTGAGAAACATCAAAGTACGTAGGATTTTCGAACTCCCGAGATTGAAGTAAGGATTAGATGAGAGGGTGAGGTATAACGAATCTTACCCACCAATATTGCACTCTTTTCTTTTACCAACGTTTATTTTGTCCCAATGGGTTTTGTTATTTGGCAAAGTTTTTAATGAGTCAACATCACATGCACTGTTTTTCAGATTCCTTGATTAATGAACTAATCAGGGGGAGATGTAGACTTGAGGGGAGTCTTACATCCACGTCGCAAGTTACACTCTTTTCCTTAACTGAGGATTCTTTTTTCCCACTGGGTTTTTATCACTTGGAAATATTTTTAACGAGGTAACTAGACGTTTAGCTCATTAATCGACGAACTGATCAGGTTCTTGAGCACATTGATCGACGAAATGATCAATAAAGGTTTTGGCTTAACGAAATTAGCATAACTTATAAATCTGGATGTTGTACTCTTTTTCCTACAATCAAGGCATTTTTCCCATGTGGTTTTTGCTTGACGAGGTTTTAACGAGGCAACTTGACATGCGTTGAAGACTCGGCATAAGAGAGAGTGTTAAAGTAAATACACAGTGTGTGCCTTAGTCTACAGGTTAATGGGCTTCTCCTAGTTAGTGTAGGACTAGGCCTGTTAGAATGTTCTGGAATATGTAATCTCTCCCTATTTAAAGGGATTCCATTAATGAGAATACACACATCTTCTACCCTAATTATTGTCTTGTTTACGTTTACTACTATATATATATATATATATATATATATATATATATATGGCGTAATTTTTTTTTGGGCCTCTAGATCCTAGTTGGCCTAGTGCGGTTGCACTGCAGCACTAAGCGAGGATCACCCTTTATGCAGGTGGAATCTCTTATTCGCAAACTTATGGTTTAAAGCAAGCATCTCGACAGTTGAACCAAAAATTCTCAGTGTTCATATCTTGTTGATAATAAAAGTCAACTGTGAATCACTCTCTTTCTGTCAAACGATCAGAAAATTCCATAAGTATCCTTTTAATCTATGTTGTTGATGTTATTGCGGCATGCAATGACTAGAAGGCGTGTGAAGCCCCATATAATAATATCAGAATATTCTGACTACGCCTCATACATAATGAAACATTTACTTTTGGCACGGGTATTAATGTGAGAGTTGTTTATTGGTATAAAATGAGATAGTGGTTTTTTTGACGAGGGTAGAAAGGTCCATTCAACTTTATTACTAAAAGATTGTTTTTGTATTAGACCACCTTAATTAACATACTTAAATACATATGCGGATAACATACTAAAATTATTCAATTTCAACATTTAACCGAAAATAATCAGAAACCCATGTACAACAAGAATATGCTCATCATTTTAGCCAACAATAGCACATAATCAACACCACAAACCCATGTCCTTGCAACCAAATCAAGATTATGCTTAATAACCGACTAAAGATATGAAACGGTGAACCTGTAAATTAGGGTCAACACCGATGGGATCCAAATGCCCAGATGCGTCACAAATGACCTTCTGGATTCATCGTGCCAGAAGAGCTTATCAGTAAAAGGGGGAAAGATCGGATACCCCAGTGATTCATCAACCACGGCCACAGATCCAATTTTTTCACGGATCGATTCACTGGCCAAACTTTCAGAAAATTGAGTTTCCGCCACCACCGTCTCCGTTTCCGTCAGCTCCCACGACTAGTTTAGAATTGATTCCGTCCCTTCGGCCACACACTCTGCGATGAACGACAGCCAAGAATGGACGTCAACATTCGAATCGACATCGGAAACTAACGATATGAGGTTAGTGTGTGGTATGGGCGGGATAGGTGAAAATATTTCCGCCATTAACAGAGGGAGAAGAGATATCGGTGACGAGAGAGAGGAGTGAAGATAGAGAAGAGGGAGACGATAGAGTAGAAGCTGAATTAATGGGTTTGGGTTTGGATTAGTGAGGGTGTTAGTGTAGGAAAAGTAATGGCATTAGGTGTAATATTTAGATATTTGAGGGGTGTAAATAAAGTTGATTTTGTACCTTTATTTCTATTTATAGAAACATTTCATCAAGTGCGAGACTTCCCTTTTTGGCAAAATGTTTCATTATGTATGAAACAAAGGGAGTATTACACAAATATTTAGACTTTCTCATTTTGTCTCATCTTATTTTATTGTTTATAACATGTATATACATCTCCTGAATTATCAACGCCCAATACAACGTTAAAGTAGCTTAAAAGCTTGTTCAACTTCTTACACTTTTCTGCATTTAATAAGCCCAACATCTTTAACTTTAGGAAAAATTACATATCCCACTACATTTACATAATATCTTACACAAATGACACACATGGCTTTTATTTACACATCTACCGTTTTTCCCCTTTTATTTATATTATTATTAATATTTTTTTTATATTGCTTTATTTTTATTCTATTTATTTATCAGATGAGTTCGACAACGTTTCTCCCTTTTTTTTCTAGGGTTGCCGCATATTCTTCTCTTCCGATCTCATCTCCTCTTCTGATAGTTTCTCATCGTTCTTATATGATCTTTCTCTTTTATTGTCATTTTTCTGCTTTTAATTGGGTTAACGTTATTATTTTCTTTGGTTTTTTCGCAAATTAGGATGAAAGACATTGTCCTGCGTAGGAAGCACCACGGCTCAAAAAGCATAAGATCTGTGTTGATGCGGCTGAATCTAGTCGTTGTACTAGGTCTATGAAGAAAAAAATGAGAAATTTCAGTCCGGTTAGGTTAGATTTAAAGAAGAGGTGTAGGGGTAACATTAGATTTTATGAAGAATCTGGTACAGCTGAAGTTGATATTTTGAAGAATGATATTGATTCTGATTTCGAGGTACAAAGATCTTCTTCAAGAGACTCTGAAGATCGGAGATCTTATCGCGGTAAAATCTGAGGACGTGGGGTTTTCCTTTTTCTTGCGAAACGGTTCTTTCTTTTATTCTAAGGTATCCGTTTTTTTCTATTCTTTCATAAATTTTGGATAGTTTTGTAATTATTTCATGTATTTGTCATATATGTAAATACTTCCTAATAATTGTATATATATATATGTATATATATAGAGAGTTCGGGATATAGGGTGACACCTTCTTTTTTTTGTGAGGTGCCCGCCACGTGTCATGTTCTGATTGGAGGTGAGTGTTTTAATTATAACACTCACCCGGCTGGCCCACAACACTTGGTGGGTGAGTGTTATAATTAAAACACTCACCTCCAATCAGAACATGACACGTGGCGGGCACCTCACAAAAAAAAGAAGGTGTCACCTTCCTTCCCGAATTCTCTCTCTATATATATATATATATATAAACTACCCAACTTTATTCTATACCAGTCCAAGCCCATAAGCCCATCTGAGTGGCTATATAAAGGCATACACCAGCCCAAGTTGGACCAAAGATGTATTATCTCCATGGTTCTAAAAAACGTTAGGCGCTAGACGTTCGGATTGCTAACGTCTAGCGCCAAGAGCATTACTCGGGGATTAATCGAACTAAGCGAATTTATTTTTTATTATTATTTTAATCATTTTTATATATAAAAAAATATATATTTGTAAAATAATTAAAAATAATTAAAATTTAACCATTTAAACAGATATATAATCAATTATATATTAAATTTAAAATAATGATATAGATATCAATGAGTCCATATTTTCCATTTAGGAGTTTGTAATACTATTAGGAAATTTGAACGTTGATATAGGTATAAAGTAGTTCATAGTATCTTAGATTGCCTTCATAGGTCCCTGCAGCTAGCTTAGACGATCGATTCATCACCCAAACGCCTAGTATAAGCACCTAGGCCATAATCGGAACGACAGAGAACCTTCTAGGGATTAATCGGAGGATTAATCGGCCTAGGCGGGAATTTTTAGAACATTGATTATCTCAATTCAGTAATAGATGCAACACATAAAGAAAATACGCAGTTCGATACTCTCCCTGTCCTTTAAAAATATGCCTAAGTTTTCTCTTCGCTCCGTTCTTAAAACCATGTATTTTTATTTTTGGACATAAATTCTTATATATCACTATTCAAAATATGAGACCATTTTTTCAATCACAATACACTTTATTAAAATTTCTTAAAACATGCACCACTTCTACTTTGGCATGTTATGGGGACAGATAGAGTATATAACTTTAAATATCAATATCTCATGGACTCTCGTGATTAATAAAAAACTTTCATTTCTCGAGAAAGACAAACTTTCCTAAACATCAACTCGAATAATTAAGTGTATCTTTAGTAAGAATAAACTGTTTTATTTTATGAACATATTTAAAAGGTTCCATTTGGCATATCATAAACTGCTTATAAGCAGAGACGGAGTTGGGGGCTTAACTGGGCTAAGCCCAGGACTGGCCCCTATGCAATATATATATATTGGTTGGAGCTCACTTATATATATTTAAAGTGGGCTGAGCCACTTATATATGTTATCTACCCAAAATACTTCATAGAGACAGGCGGCATTCCAATAATAAAAAAAACTAAAGTCTAAAATAGGTTAGGAACATGAAAAAAAAGAAGTTGGAAAGAAAAAAAGAAGTCAGAACGGAAGGGTTAGCAGAAGAGAAAATAAATTGCTCCACCTCCACCACTTCGCAGCGCAAGCGACGGCGAATCGACATTTTCGTAGTTCTATTCCTGATTTCCTCATTAACCTAGGTATAAAGTCTTTTTATCTATGCATTTATTGTATTTTTGAAGCCCAATATTGAGAATTTATAGATTAATCTAGGTATTTCTCATCAATTTGTTTAGTTTATTCTTCAGTTGTGATTTGTAATTTAGATTTTGGGATTTTTTTTGTTCAGTTTGTTCTGGAGGATTGTCTCGATTTTGAATTCAGTTTGTGAATTCAATTTGTGAATTGTTGTGGATTTTGAATTTGTGAATTGTGAATTGTGAATTGTGATTTGGATTTTTTTAATCTAGGAATTTTTTGTTTGTCACAGACTCACAGTGTTGAAGATCGGATAATCATTTTCAACAAATAAGAAAAGGAAGAACTTGTATTCTTTCTTTTCAAAAGTAGATAAATCTAAAGGCGGGTTTGTCGAGCAAGCTCCAATTTCTTCTCCAATCGAACCTCCTCTAGTATTATTGCCATCGGTAACTTCATCTCCTCTAGTAATATTTTTGACATTTTTATTATGAATGAGTGCACTTTATATATTTTTAATTTTTATATACGCACTTAAAATTTATTGACTTCAGCCCTCCCCACTTTTATTTCTAGCTCCGTCCCTACTTATAAGCTAACTTAAACTATCTCAGCCATTTTTTTTTCTAGAGATTGTACCTTATCTTATTGCGGTAGATGAGGCATAAGATAATTTGGTGGCTGATCTTTTAGGCTCCCCGTTCAGTACTCTTTTCCCTTTTCGTACGTTAATAGATATTGTGAGTGCTTGAGAGAGGTTTTATCATCGATCAAGCTAAGATGATTAAGGGTTGCCCAGGCTTGGTTGCTATTGACCTTGTTTATCGGAATCGTCTGGGCCGGGTTTTTGGCACCCTCTGTGCGGCAATTGGTTGCTGTTTTGCCTTCCAAGCTGAGTTGGTCGCGGCTATTCATGCTATCGAGATTGCTTTTTATCATGGTTGGGATTATTTGTGGCTGGAGTCTGGCTCTACTTATGTTGTGAGCATTCTCTCAGATCGTAGTTCGGCTGTACCCTGGATCTACTGCAGTCGTTTGAGGCGGATTTGGCATATTATTGATGGCATGTACTTCACGGTCTCTCATATCTATAGAGAAGGGAATGTTGTGGCAGACTGGCTTTCTAAAAGATTGGTTTCTTACGAGTGGTCTAGCGAAGCGCAGAGTCTCTCCGAGATCTTCTGTTGAGGGATATGTCTCCTATGTATTTTAGCCGACCTTAGTTTTCTCACAGCTAGGGCTGGGCACTTGAACCCGAAATCCCGATCCCGTCCCGATCCCGTCCCGAAAACTAGCGGGACGGGACGGGATAGTTTATTAAAATGGCAATCCCATCCCGTCCGTCCGCTCTGTTACTATTCAATCGGGACGGGATGGGATCAGACCGTCCGATCAATCCGTTGGTCCGTAATATTTAATATAATCAATTTTTTATATATCTTTTAAATATGTAAACCCTAAATTGATGTATGATGTATGAAACATCAAAGTTTCAGTTTTAAGTTGATGTTTTCTGGACTTTCAATTTGAATTTTATCTTCACGTGTTGATTTTGATGTAATATGCACTATGCATTTGGATTATTGATCTATTGTCCTTTGTGCGTGTTTACGTTACTATCTATTTTGTTGTGTATTTTTTAAGTTTCTAATGGATATTGAGAGTCACTTTTTTTTTGGAATGACTAGTTTGGATTTTTTTTTTAATTTCTACCTCATTCATTTGATAATTCTAAAATTTATAGTTGTCTCATTCGTTTTTTCAAAATTTCTGTCAAAGTCAATAAATGTGCGGGATATCCCGTCTCGTCCCGGTCCCGACCCGAACCCGAACGGGATCGGTACGTGCGGGATGAATTTCAAAATACGCAATCCCGTCCCGTCCCGTCCCGGTAATTTATTTTCGGGACGGGACGGGATTCGCCCAATCCCGACCCATCCCGTCCCATGCCCACCCCTACTCACAGCATAACGCTCGGGTACTCTTTTTTCCTATCATAGGTTTTTTCCATTGGGTTTTTCTACGATAGGGTTTTAACGAGGCCTGCGACTGCAACCCCATACATCTGGTATGGGGGTTTAGGTCCTTTTATTCTGTTTTCATAGATAGCTTTTGCATTTGTGTTTTTCTCTCTGTTTCTCTTGACTACCCGCCTGTGGGATTAGCTTGAGATTTTATTTTGTTGTCTAGCCCGGTTGCCTGGTTGTGGTATCCGTTGGCCCTCTCTCTGTAACTCTTTTTTGTTTCTCGTTTTTATAATAATATTGACCTTGATGAGTCAAAAAAGCTAAGAAGATTAAGGTAGAATTTGTGATTGATAGTAAAATAGTTTATGATGCTATTAATACTCGAGTGGAGGATGATTTTGAGCTCCGGTCGTAGTGTCTACTTATCGTCAAATTTTGAATTCTAGTCGTGATTTTTGCATTAAACATATTAGTCGGGAAGCCAATATGGCGGCTCACAGACTAGCTCGTATTTCTAAGAATTTTCCGTCTGCGCATGTTTGGGATGAACCTCCAAGTATTGTGGAAGTCCACCTTTTTGCTCCATGCGTTTGTTCGTAAGTTATGTATCTACATTATCTTCAAAAAATTAGACATTGCGTGAGTTTTTTAATATCGAACTTTATCCATTTATTTATTTTTAGATATTATTGAAGGAAGTTGTTCCGTGTGTATTCCAATTGATTCAGAGAATAATATACAAGAGCCTTAGCACCAATCAAGGCTAAATGCAAGGCTACCAATAATATTTTAATAACTAAGGATATTATGACTAATGACTAAGGATGTGGACTATCCTAACATAAAAGATATACAAAGATATTCAAAGATAATTACATATGCTATCACACCCCCGTAGTCGAAGCGGGAGGTTCCCGTACGCTGAGACTGGCTCAAAAATCCTCAAAGAGTATGCGCGAAAGTCCGTTAGTGAAAATGTCAGCAATTTGATGGCGAGAGGGAACATGGAAGACACGAACCTGTCCACGAGCTACTTTCTCACGTACAAAATGTATATCCATCTCAATATGTTTAGTGCGCTGATGTTGAACGGGGTTACCAGAAAGATATATCGCACTCACATTGTCACAGTACACTAGTGTAGCCTTTTGGATCAAACAGTGAAGTTCTAACAGCAAATTACGGATCCAACAAGACTCAGAAACGACATTTGCTACCCCTCTATACTCAGCTTCAGCACTTGACCGAGACATAGTTGGTTGTCGTTTAGAGGACCAAGATTTTAAATTATCTCCAAGAAAAACACAATAACCAGAAGTGGCTCGTCTAGTGTCGGTACATCCACCCCAATCAGCATCGGTGTATGAAACAAGACCAAAAATTGATGATTAGTACAAATACAAACCGAAGTCTAAGGTTCCTTGTACATAACACAGAACTCGTTTAAGAGCATTCATATGCTCAGTCTTTGGATCATGCATGTGTAAACATACTTGTTGTACAGCATATGATATATCAGGTCTCGTAAAAGTAAGATATTGCAAGGACCCTGCTAAACTGCGTTAATGAGTTGGATCCTCATATGGAGAACCCGAGGACACACTAAGCTTAGAATTCGTGTCCACTGGTGTTTGAACAGATTTACAAGAGGTCATGCCAGCTCTATCTATGATCTCCTCAACATATTTCCGTTGGCAAAGAAACAAACCACCTGCATGTCTTGTTACCGCAATACCCAAAAAATAGCTTAGAGGGCCCAAATCTTTCATAGCGAATTCTGAAGCAAGCAGAGACATAATAGACTTACGGAGATCATTAGAATAAGCAGTAAGGATGATACCATCAACGTATAAATAATGAATGATCGGACTTACTATGGTAGAAGCCAATAGTAGATACAAAATCAGCAAACCATTGATACCAGGCACAGGGGGCCTGTTTCAAACCGTAAAGAGATTTTTTTAAAAGACATACAAAATCTGGATGAACGAGATCTCTAAAACCCAAAGGTTGATGCATATAAACTGTCTCATGTAGTTGTCCATGTAGAAATGCATTTTGGACATCTAACTGATGTATGGGCCATGATTTAGATAATGCAATGCTGAGAACAGACCGAATTATTGCTGGTTTCACCACAGAACTGAAAGTTTCATCACAATATACTCCATCCTTTTGAGATCTGCCATCACCAACAAGACGGGCCTTATGCCGCTCAAAAGAACCATCAGATTTCTCTTTGTGCCGAAAAATCCACATGGAACGAATAATATTAACATCAAGAGGTCGCGGTACTAAATCCCACGTCTTATTTTTAATAAGAGCATCATATTCGTACTGCATAGCGGATTTCCAATTTGAGTCGGACAAGGCCTGTTTTGGATTTTTAGGAAGGGGAGAGGGACAAAGGTGGCTAACAGAAGTGGTCAAATTGAATGGATGTTTTGGTTTGAAAATGCCACGCTTGCTTCTAGTTTCCATGGTCCTTATGGGGGCTGGTGTGGGATGGTCTTGATTCTGGTTGCGTGGTGGTGAGGTTGTTTGGTTGTGAGGAGGAGTGGGTTGTAGGTCAGGCAAGTTTTGTTGTGGGGAAGCTTGGATTTCAGCTAAGGGAATTGAGTTGGGCCTTGGAGGTGGTGTTTGGGCAGATTGGGTTCTTGGGGAATGAGCTTCAGTAGGTGAGGTTTGTTGTGGTGGTTGCATGATTTGATTTTGCAATTGATATCTTAAAACAGGATTTAGGTCATCATTTAAAAAAGTATAGGTGGTTGAAGAAGGTGTATGTATCTTAGCAAAGGGAAATTGCGATTCATCAAAAATGACATGCCTTGAAATGAATATTTTGCAACATGACAAATCATAATATTTGTATCCTCTATGATTAAATGGGTATCCCAAAAATACACAAGGGGTAGAATGAGGTTGCAATTTATTTATTGTTGTGGAAGGGAAGAGAGGGTAACATAGACAACCAAAAACCCGTAAATGTATATAAGTAGGATCCTTGTGATATAGAACTTGAGTTGGGGATTCATGTTTAAGAGATTTGTTTGGGAGAATGTTCAAAAGGTAGGTTGCCGTTTCTAGTGCATGATGCCAAAAAGATGGGGGCATGGAAGCATGAGCAAGAGGGTGCGAACTATGTTGTTTATAGTTCGTATTTTTCGTTCAGCTTTTCTATTTTGTGGAGAAGTGTGAGGACATGAAAAACGAAAAATAAGACCATTTTTGTCGCAAAATTGTTTGAAAGGCTCATTGTCAAACTCTCTCCCATTGTCACATTGAAAGCACTTAATATTCTTTTCAAACTGTGTCTTAATAAGAGCACTAAATGAAGAAAAAATTTGATATGCTTGGGATTTCTTGCTAATGAGAAAAGTCCATAAGAAATTAGAATAGTCATCCAAAAAAAGAATATAATATTTATGCCCTGCAGTGCTTAAAATAGGAGAGGTCCATAGATCACTGTGCATAATTTCAAATGGCATCAATGTATTAGAAGAAGAAGCATAAAATGGCAATTTGACATATTTTCCAAGAACACAAGGCTCACAAACAGTAGAGGATGATAAATTTTCACAACAAATAAATTTATTCTTGCTAAGGGAGCGCAAGACAGATGGTCCCGGGTGTCCCAATATATTGTGCCACAAAGTTGGAGTAATAGCCGCAAAAGTGGATGGATAGGTTGCTTGATAGTTGTTGATGAAGGTGATAGGATATAGATCCCCGATGCTATTACATCTCATTAGTGGCATCTGCGTCAGGAGGTCCTTCACAGAGAACCCAAAAGGATCAAATTCAATAGAAATATTATTATCAGTTGTGAGACGACGGACAAAAATCAAATTTTTTTATAAGTTTTGGGGCATGTAGGACATTTTTTAAATTTAGTGGAGGATGGCGTGGGGAAAGGGTTGTTTGTCTATAACCTCGAATTGGAATTCCTTGGCCACTACCAACAATAATATTACGATATAAATTGCTCAAATTAAAATAAGACGAGAGAGTACCTTGAGATGCTGTCATATGAGATGTTGCTCCAGTATCCATATACCAATTCTGATCAGGAACATTAAGTGACATAGTATGCATAGCCGCTTCAATGTCAGTAGGAGCATATGAAGAAGTGTTGGCAGTATATGCTTGTGGACGCTGTCCCAAAACTCCTTGTTGTCTCGGAGGGCCGTTTGGACGAGCCCACTGTGAAGATGGGAATGGGCAGGGTGGGACAGCCCAAGGCTGTGGCATACATCCCCAACCAGGAAATGGACCTTGTTGTTGCCAAGGTGGCACTACGCCATATATGGGCTTCAGTCATACCTAAAAAAGTGTGTTCACAGCCCAAAAAGTGTTGGTAAAAGAAAAAAAACAGGCTACGGCTACACTTTGACCAAATTTGAGGGTGTTACAAAAATGGCCGCTACCATAGGGGTCTACGCTAACACTTTTATAGTTTCTCGTAACACTGCGAAAAGGTGTAGCTGTAGACCCCTATGCCAACACTTTTTGGTTCTGTTCCTACACCTTGAGAGGTGTTATTGTAGACATATGCCAACACCGTTATCTATGTGGTGACACCATTAAAAGTATAACCGTAGACCTATGGCTACACCTGTTTAGTACTACTGTAACATAAAATTGTGACACACTTCGATATTGTTGGCAACACCCTTTATCATTATGGCTACACTTGTTTCTTAAACAATTTAATATCTTTGGCTACACTATGTTATTCTTTCGCCAACACGTAAAGAGTATATTTTTAGGGTCAATGGCTACATTTTCGCAGGTCTTTTACCAACACTCTAAATGCTAAAAATCAACATATGGTATTTAAAAATAGAGTTACCCATTAAAAATAAATTCAAACATCCCAATACATAAAAGGTTATCAAACAACCATCCAAATACATATACCATCTGAAATAACAACATAAATCCAATATGAATATAAGGATGCTAAGGATCCTATCACAATGATTCGAATCACCAAAGGGCCGAGTATGTCCACCCGTTACAAAAAATAGTGATACTCATCACAGTTTGCATCCATGCTAATCTCAACAACACATTCAAAACCTGCAGTAGAAAAAAATTGCCGCTCAGGGTCTGTTTATCAAACAGAATCTAAAACACATGAAAAATGCACGTGTATGATATTGGCAAAATAAGCGCTGAGCCCCATGGTGCAGCAGAAATAGTACCCAACGGTTGAGAGTTATCAGGCGCTGGTATACCTCCAGTGGGTGCCTGCAATATCAAAAAAAATTGAGCTTAAAAATAATATATAAATTAATCAATTTAATTGAAAACACAGTATACACGTCTATAAATGATTATTGTTAATGTGTTTTAAGTACCATCGCCCAAGGATATTATTTGTAATTTTGAGTGTGTTTTTTTTTGTAATTAGGTCGAGCCTCAAGGCCCAAAGATACTCTTCGTAATTAACCCATTTATAATATTTGCGTGGTATTGGCAGCCACCAATGATATGTGCATAATGTGGAATCCCATAACAATCAAAGCAAATGCCAAATTTAATACTGCAACAATTAGATATTTATGAGCCGAGCACAGAAAAGGACCAGGAAGGCTAAGCAAATGGAAATATTACTGTACCAAAGGCAAGAAAAGTTGTTGCAAGACTTCTACCAAAGGCAAGAAAAGCTGTTGCAAGACTTCCTGGAGTCCCAGGGATTTTGCCGTCGCTAAAGAAAGCAATAAAATGTGGCAGTAACGATAAAGTAACAAGAGTAGTTTCAAGGAATGTGTAGAACTGCATGATAGGAAAAAAAAAAGTGTAACCAATGTTATATTAAGTAACATGTTCACAAATATGAAGCAGCCACCAAAGTTTCAAAAAGCTCAAGATACATTCATTGTTTATGCATGGTGAAAAATATCCACCAGGTCAGGTCTTATAATGTGCTCAAGAAAAATTTCATGAAAAGTATCCACCAGGTCACCTTGAATTTTCATTGATTTCGACAGTCTTCTCTATCTACAGATGAACACCAAGTGAAGTGAGTAAGGTCAGAAAAGGACAGAAATGCCCCAGGTAACGTGGGCATCTTAATTTTTACCTTAAGCAACGCTTCTTGAGCTGCTTCCCTCTCGAACTCTCTCCTTTTTTTTGCTTCAGCTGCAGCTTCTACTTCAGCTCGCCTTCGGGCATCTTCAAGACCTTGGCCAGATTGCAACCTGGCTTTCTCTGATCATTGATAGTAAATTGTTACAATTTTCTTTTTCTTTTTTCAACAAATAAATTGCTTCACTACAAACCTCCAGAAAAAAAGTTTATATGTACCTCTCCTTTTGTGCATCTCAATTTCCTCTTTTTCACGTCGCAATTTCTCTAGATCTGCTTTGTCATCCTGACAGTTAGATGAAACACACAATCAGGTGGGACGATACTGTTAAAGATTGACCAAAGCAAAAGGTATCAGGTGCGACCAAAAAAATATAACAAACCTGACTAAGTAGAGCCTTCTCTTTAGCTTTTAGGATTGTGTCTGCAAATCGGTTCTTCAAGAGAGCAGCCCTGTACAACTTGTCAAGGGAAACCTGCCTCTCATTTTGTGCACTCTTCCCTATATCATATGACATAACAAGACATGAGGAAAGACGAAAACTTAAGAAGGCCAAGAGATCGTTTCTAATTCTCACCATCAAGCTTTCCATAGTAATCGCTCGGGCACGGCTTCAGCTGTAAACCTAGCTCAAGATGGTCTGGTCCATTTACAGGTGTTGTCAAAACCATGTATCTCAATTGATAAGCAACTTCACCATTTGTGAAACAGATAGATATATTTAAAAGTGCAGCAACAGGAAAATTTATATTTAAAAAAAGAAGAAAATATATATATATTAATTACCTCAATACAAATAATGAAGTCCTGAACGCTTGACTTAAACTGCAGTGACTGAGCGATTGGACTTTTAAATAAACCAATAGCCTAAAGAAGATCTATTGCAACACCTTGCCACCAAGTTAAGAACACAATTGACTTGAACGTCAAAAACTTGTATAATCTCTCAATGTGTGCTAATTCATCTTTTGTAATGGCATAAAAATGAACTAAGCAATACAAAGCCCAGGACTGGCTGAAATTTAAAATGACAGCCATGTATGGGTACCTACAAAAACTGTCAAGCTTTTCTCCTATATATATAAAGACTAGTCAAATGGCAGTAACAACTTCAGCTTGACTAGACCTAGCACGAAGAAAACTACATTGGCAAGATGGTTTAAAGCCAGCCAAACAAATAGAAAACGAAACGCTAAAACAATAACCGACAAGATGGTTGATGCTTTGTTTATCAACAATGAATTAAACATGTGTATGCATGTATGAGTTATAAAAACATACATATTGAACAGACAAGATGGACCTCCAAACGCTTAGCCATGTAATTTGCATTCAAGATGGCTATCTTTGATGCATCAGTTAGTCCCTTTGAACCCATCATGGAAATGTACGTGTATGATATTGGCAAAATAAGCGCTGAGCCTCACGGTGCAGCAGAAATAGTACCCAGCGGTCGAGAGTTATCATATCATAAGCCGGGTAAAGATTTTTCTCCGAGTCAGGTTGTAACTGTGTGAGAGGTTAGCTTGCCTCCTGTCGCCTCACCAAGTGAACCGCAAAGACGATAGAGAATTACAACGAGAATGTTTTGTGGAGATTAAGATGGCAAACATCAGCACCGATAAATCCAGGGCTCGTTAGACCAACCTGTAGGCACAAATAACTGGTTATCATTAAAAAAAATCCGTCATTTGGGAACAAGATAATAGCCAACTTAATGCAACATCGGATAAACAGGCTAATACATAGTTACTTCGTGTGGCTAACAGTAATCTTAAAACTGAGAAGTATCAGATAAAGTAAGTAATCAAACAAATATAACGTTATGGTACATACTACACTAAATTTCATTTTTTACAAACAGTGTTGAAGTTGAAAAATTTTCGCCCTTTTCCATTCTTAGCCAGCATGTTTATTGTTATAGTTCATTCCCCAATATGATTCACTGTACTGAAGTGGTTCAACTACCCACGTTATAGATAATTCTCAACAATCAGCACGGAACAACTGGTATATGGTTAATATTCATATGCATCTATTGAGGAAAAGGAAATAAACCAGCAATGACCATGTGGCCATGCATCTGACAATTATTGGCCACATGGTTATATAAACATGTGAATGTTACTATTAACTTAAACTTTACTTTGAGCAGAGTGCACACCAATGACACCATTAGTTGCATCACAAAACAAAAACTTTGGCGGATAAGAGCCATGAGGATGCCGGAAACTGTGGCGGACATCAACATGGAAGCTACAACTTTGGCCCCAAAGCAGAGAATGACCTGTATAGTAGCCTAGCACCCGGAGTATAAAACCTAACAAAAAAAAGGTTGTATTCATTGAACAACCAGACCAGCCAATCATGGAAAACCAGTTAGAAAATGCTTATTCACAAGAATTATATTTTAAAAGGAAGTAGAGATAGAATGCGTGCAAGCAAATTGTCATTATTTAACATTTGATTCCACCTTTAGAATTTAGAGTGATGGTACGTCTTGAGCGAAAAAATCGACCAACACATCATGCAAGATAATAAATGGAACTAAGCACCGGTTTTTGAATAATATTTTCTCTAAATAAGTTTTTTTATATAATTCTTAAAGTAAATTAAGTTTTTATTATTAAATTTGCTGGGTATTTTTTTTAATAAAAATGTTTGCAAAACAGTTTAATTTAGCAAACACTTACCAACAGCTACAGGTGATATAATGGCCAACAATCCAGGCTTTATCATCTCCCTTAAAGACGCAGATGCAACGATAGATACACAACGACCATAATCAGGTTTCTCCTTATAATCCTGAAACACATGAGCAAATATTATGCATCTTGGTGATGGAAGATCCAAGACATGCCACTAAACCTTAAAACACATGATTGCGATACTGACCATGATTCCTGGCCTCTCAATGAACTATCTTCTTACTTCATTAACAACCTCATGAGCACTTCGACTGACAGCAGCACAGACCCATGCACTAAATAAGCATAGGTCCCAATAAACCACCAACAAACACTTCGGGGATGGCAATGTCAACCTACAAACGAGGTTCGAGAGAAATAAAACATACATATCAAAATAACCAAGGCAATAATTTATTGAGAGCTAACTAAATAAATATATAGCTCCGAAGAAGCAAAAGGTACAAAGAAATAGAGATTAATATTGCAAGTTTAACATTGTCCGCGAAGTAAACACTCTATTCACTTATTTATGATATCTTACAACTCACTTTAGCACTGTGTTTAGACCCGGCAAAATAGGCACAGGCCCGCGGGCCGGGCCAGCCCGCCCGTTTTTGGGCGGGCATTGGGCTGCATATTATTAGCCCAAAAAAAACGGGCCTTTTTGGCCCAGATGGCCCGCCCAGAGGTCTAGAGGCCCGCCCGGCCCAATTTTTTTTTTTTTGTAATTTATGTTATGTGTAATTATAATATTTAATTTTTTCCTTGTTTGTTAGATTATAATACATCTATATGTTAATTATTGATGAAATTTTATTTTTTTTGGGACTTTGTGATTACTTTGTAGTATCTCATATCAATAATAATATTATTTTATGATTTTATAAGAAATTAGTAGTGATAAATGATATGATGATCAAATAAAAATATTTGTATATTTGTCTTTTGATTATGGTAGTGTAGTAAATAATGTAATTATCAAATAAAAATAATTGTATATTTATTTATCTGATTGTGATAGTATAGTGAATAATATAATAATTAAGGATCGAAAAATATTTGTATATTTATTTCAGAATTAATATTTCAAAAAAAAAAAAAAAGTCGAGGCCCGCGGGCCGTGCCGAGCCCGCCCGGGGCTGGCCACGGGCCTAATAATTTTGGCCCAGTAAAAAACGGGCCTTTTTGGCCCGGCCCAAAAAAGGCCCGCCCGTTTTAAACCCGGCCCATTTGGGCCGGGCCCGCCCGTTTGCCAGGTCTAACTGTGTTTATACCCTGGTGAAGATAATGATTCAGTATGGCCTTATACCATGAAATCCATTGTCCACCTGAAAATATCTACTCAAAAGCACTTAGATTCAATACATCAGGATAAACTGCAATCCGAAATTGGCCTGAACCATAAACCCGAAACCTCAAGGCTAACCCAAAAATTCCACCAAACTCAGTGACGATAAGAACCCATCAAAATCAGAAAAAAAAAAAAACATGAACTCACCAGCCTAAATCAAGTCGGAGCTAATTCTGTTCTTGTCCGCCTTAAAACCATATCTCAAAACTCAACATTCCAAACCTGAACCGGAAATCTTCCCCGCCCTGTAGCCACTAACCCGCTATCGGTCCTGATAACAAATCCAATCACAACCATTACTCACCAAGGCCTGATCTCAATTCGTTTTGAATTTAATTCCAACCTAGAATCTACCTGATGCCACCGCTCTTGGCTTTGCCTCGTCAATCTGGTCGGTGTGGAAGGAGAGGAATGCCATTCGGGATTCTTCAACCTTGTCAATAAATCTATGTACGGAAGGAAAATTTGATTTTGGGGGAAAGAAAATGGAGGGGGGAGAAATAGAGAGATGGAGCAGAGAATAAACCGGCGGGGCTGAATTTGCAATATCTAATGAAGAAGATACAATGAAGCCACGTTTCTGAAGCACGCATGTGAAGCAAGCCTGTTGAGAATAATAAAAACGAGAACACGCTTTCACCTAATTTGGCAACACGTTTTGGACCATCACACTTTTAGAGTAGGTTATATATATATATGAATATATATATATATATAACTTATATTTATTTTTCCTACTTATATATATATATATATAAGATATACGATACGAAATGTATTTTCCGGTTGGCTGGTCAACGGTTGAGCTGTGAGAGAGTTGAGAGAAAGAGTTGAGAGTTGAGAGTGAATAATTGAAATTTGACCCGCTTAATTGAAATATTTGGACAAAGATTGAGCCTGCCTATTTAATTGACTAATATTCGGACAATCATTGAGCTCACCTATTTTTTATTGATTTTTAAAGACCAACGGCTACACATTTTTTAAAGACCAATGGCTACACCGACTTCAAAGTTACCGTAGAGACTGAATAACGTCTACCGTAACAGTGATTTATAGCAATGCTAACACCGGAGAAAAGTGTAGGTCTAGATCACTTTCAAGGTATATATGGTTACGCTTTTGCTTGTAACATTGAAAAAAGCGTTGTTAAAGCCCATATATGGCGTAGTGTGGTACCGTGTACTGCTGTTGCCGGCCGCCGCCTCGACCACCACCGCGATCGCCTTTACCGCCGTTGCGACAACCACCACCAACACCATTGTTGCGGTTTTTGTTGATGTTGTTGTTCCGATTTCCACCCTTTTTCGCACCTCGATTTTGTGAGGAATTTTCAGAATAAGAGTAGGTCTCATCAACATCATTAGATGTTGCCGCAACCATAGCCGCATTTGATGTCATGGCTGCCATCTTAATCAAACCCACCTCTTCCAGTGTAAGCATGGAACGAGCTTGATAGAAAGGAGGAAGAGGATTGCTTTGTCGGATTAACGTACCGACCCCTTTATATGCGTCGGTGAGTCCGGATATCATTTGAAGAATGATACGCTGATTTGAAATAGGCGCACCAACGTTTTTCAGTTGATCTGAAAGCATCTTTAGTCGTTGACAATACGCTGATGCATTCGGAAAATCTTCCATTCGAGTGTTGGAGAATTCTTGCTCGAGCGCGACGGCGCGAGAGGTTTGATTATCTTGAAAAATGTCTCGTAACCGATTCCACGCCTCCATTGCAGTGGAGTCGGACTCAATGATGGTGGTCAGAAGATCATTCGAAATAGTGGAATAGATCCACTGAAGAACTGTGGCATCAAGAGTCGACCACAATTCTTTTTCATCATCAGTTTCAAGCTCGTTCTTTTCCTTGCCTTTTTCCGGAGGAATGATATGATGAATGACCTTGTGAGATCGAGCATGAATCTTGAAAAGTTCAGCCCACGTTCCATATTGAACGTTTTCCATTTCAAGAACAATTGGGATATGGTTCCTGATGTTGGATACGGCAAGAGCCGGATGAAATGAGGATTTTGAGTCAGACATGGATGACGAGAAGCAAATGGAAAATGGGAATGGAAGAAAAAAAAACAAAAAAACAAAAGATGATTGAAGATTATGAGAAGATGACAGGAAGATTCCTTTGGTCTTCCGATACCATGAAGGAAGTTGTTCCGTGCGTATTCCAATTGATTCAGAGAATAATATACAAGAGCCTTAGCACCAATCAAGGCTAAATGAAAGGCTACCAATAATATTTAATAACTAAGGATATTATGACTAATGACTAAGGATGTGGACTATCCTAACATAAAAGATATACAAAGATATTCAAAGATAATTACATATGCTATCAATTATACCAAAAAAATGTAAAAATTATATATTCCTAAACATAATTTTTAAATTTCATAATATTATTTTTTGATAAACTTTTATTATATAATTATAAAACTATTAATGTTTAAAGTTCCTTCTCAGGAAGCAAAGATGACGTGTGTTTTTTAAATACGGATGGAGTACATGATACTCTTGAACCTTACTTTTGCAATTAATTTGGTGTCTAACATGCATCTTTGATCGGAGTGTATCCCTTCCATATTCCTTTGTACAAGATTGTTTGGAGGACTTGAATAGTGTGATCCTTGGAACACCTAGAACTCTCAAAAGATCAGTTTCAGCTTCATATTCCTCATCTACGGCAATGTACTTAGCCCGCTTCTTCTGAGTGATCTTACATTCAAATGAATGAAATTGATTCACGAATCACTCTCACCTTATGTGAGTTTGTTTGATGAACACCTACACATTGAACGACATATAACACCGTATATCGACCTAGATTCAGCTTTGCCCTTTACATGCACGACATGACAACAATTCTGTTGGAAATTAGTTTTAGAAAAATGAGTTATGACTCAATTTAGACCAATTTAATGATAATAAAATATTTAATTCTTGAGAATTAGATATTAAACTGTGAATCTGTCTCAATAGGATAACTATATGATTTTATTTCTCAAAAATAATTCCCGGTGAGCGAGAAATAAGTGATTAAAGATGGTCATCCTGAAGAGTTATAGTGGGATATGAAAGGTCATCCCACATTGGAAAAATACAACCTTATTGACAATTTATTAGTAACAAGGTGTATGGTTAGTTCGACAAGCTAGTAGTCTACACTAGTGGTCCAGGGATGTGAAGCCCACACACGCATGTGCACTGTTGCCGCTGCCCGTCGGCCTGCTCGGCTCTCCTCGGGCACGGGCACGGGCCGTGGGCCTTCGTTATTGGCAATTGGACTTGGGGCTTGAGGCTGAAACTATTATTGTTTTGTAGCCAGGCCCAATGAAATATTGTCCAGACTTGAACTAAATGCAATGATATGACCTGAAGTTTCAGTTTAAAAGTTGGAGGTTACAGGTCATTATCTACAGTGGTTATGTTGCCAGCCATTACCTAAAGTATTGGAAGTCATAGTGGCTGCAAAACCCCTTCACATTTTTTACAGAGAAAATAGAAGCCATTTCAGCATATTGATCACATACTCCTTCATTACGTGCCTAGTTTCATCACCAACAGTTCGCCGGAACTCTGCATTTTGGAGAGCACCTAACATAGAGACGAAAAGCAGTTGTATTGTGGGGACTTATTTCCTGAGCCATCTGCTCTTATACGGCGGCAAACTAGTTTTATGATAGAGTCTCACTCGCTTCTGCTTTATAATTTTTTGTTTCTGAATTTTTTTATTATCATAGTTTGTAATATGGAGTTTATTTTGTAATTTATTTTGTGACTTATGCAATTGATGATGATCCAAAGATGATACATGAAGCTTATGCTAGTCCTGATGTTCCTTTCTGAAAAGAAGTTGTATATAGTGAAATGAATTCCATCATTTAAAAGTATAATTGAGAATTGGTTGATCTCCCACCAGGATGCAAGCATTTAGGATGTGAATTGATCCTAAAGAGGAAATATAAAGATGATTGTCCAAAGGGTTTAAACAAAAATAAGGTTATGATATCTTCGACACATATTCACCCGTAACCAGAATAACTTCCATTTGAGTGCTTATTGCTATTGCTGCATTCCACAATCTTGAGATTTATCCAATGAATGTGAAAACTGCGTTCTTGAATGGTGAATTAGAAGAAAAAAATTTATATGAAATAACCTGAAGGTTTCATTGCGCCTGATAAGGAAAAGAATGTGTGTAAAATTTTAAAATTATTGTATGGAACAAAACAAGATCCAAAACAATGACATATGAAGTTTGACACAACTATGTTGACAAATGGATTCAAAATTAATGAATGTGGTAAATGTGTGGATATTAAAGGCACACCTGAATCATTTGTCATAGTCTGTTTATATGTAGACGATATGCTGATCATGGGAAGTAGCAATGAAGCAATTGTGAATACAAAAATGATGTTGAGTCGAAACTTCAACATGAAGGATTTTGGTTTAACTGATTTAATTCTTGGAACTAAAATTAGCAGGTATATTCTTATCACAATCTCATTATGTTGAGAAAGTGCTCAAGAAGTTTAACACTTTTGACAGCCCACCTGTAAAAATACATACTGATACCAGTATTCACTTAAGTAAAAATAGAAGTGATCCAGTGTCTCAAGTCGAATCAGAAGTCTGATGTACATTACGAATTGTACACGGCCAGACTTGCATTTGCTGTGAACAAGTTGAGCAGGTTCACAAGTAATCTGAATAAAGAGCATTGAAATGCGTTGACTGGGGTTTTAAGATACTTAAAGTACACCCTAAGTCGTGGGATATTTTATAGTAATTATCATGCGGTATTGGAAGGAATACTGATGCTAATTGGATTTCAATGGAGTTATGTCTATTGACTATATGTGGTCAAATGGTAATTTGGCGGATCCACTCACAGAAGGTCTGAATAGAGATAAATTTCATAAATTGCTAGAGGAAATGAGATTAAAATCCACATCTTGAAAGAATGATCAGAGTGGTAAACCCACTTTGAAGACAAAATATCCCAAAAACCGGGTTCAATAGAAAAATAAAGTTATGAAAGTTCTATTGAAAAGCACTTTAAGTCCATGGACTTTTAATGGTTCCTTGTCCTAAGAAATGAGAAGTATTGCAGGGTACTTTATAAAAGGAGACCACATATCTAAGTGTGAGGACAGACCACCTTGAATAAACGTTTAGGAACCAAGATGTTGTCCATGGTCAAAACAAACACAAGTGTGAGAACGGAGGGTCTTGAGACATTATTGTGTGAGTGTCCTTGACTCAGTATATACCAAGGAGGATTAGCTCAAGGCACTATATCCACTAAGCTGCTAATATATCTGGCGATATTTTACTAAGGAAGGTTTAAAGCCACAAACTACCTTTCCCCATGCAGCAGTGTTTCGCAGAAACTGGTATGTGAGTTTGTATTCATGCATGCATTTATTTCCACTCATGTGGGGATTATTAGAAATTGGTTTTAGAATAATAAGTGTCGACTCAATTTGAACAAATTTAATGAAAATAAAATATTTAATTCCTAAAAATTAAATATTAAATTGTGAATCTATGTTTTGAGGATATAAACATAGAATTTTATTTTTCTCAAAATCAATTTCCGGTGAGTGAGAAATAAATAATTAAAGATAGTCATTTAATTGAATTGACAAAGAGTTATAGTGGGATATCAAAGGTCATCCAACATTGGAAAATAATACCTTCTTGGCTAATTTTTAGTAAGAAGGTGTATGAGTAATTCAACAAGCTAGTAGTCTACACTAATGGGCCGATGATGCAACACCCCAAACTAGGTGGACATTACAGTGCCGTGGACCCCCCACTGGGACCCACCAGGTGGATGAAAATTAATGAATTACACAATACAATGTAGTACCGAACCACATTATGTTATCAATTACTCCGATGAGGAGTTTCAAGTATAACACACCCAGGAATACAGCATACATATATATTTTATATGAAGATAAAATATACATCACAGAATGAAATAAAAATCCAAACAGAACTGCAGCGAAAAATACATGACAAAGAAACATGAACAAATGAAGAGACTGGAGGCCCCAACTAGTATCACTGGGACTCCTCGCCGCCAACGTTCTCTTTCCGTGATTTTGCCTTGCCATGACCTAAAAAAAATATCCCCAACGGGGTTAGTTACACAGAACAACAATCCTTAAGAGTTGAACAAACACAATCATTAAATGTATATGACATGAAATCAAGCTGAAGAGGGGCATCATAGTATACCCGTAATGGGACGTGCAAGTGCACAAGACGAGTGTCCGGACACACCTGTCCTTGTACCTAATTAGTCTCACGGAGGCACGTTACCGTGTGCACAGTCTATTGTGTCGGTGAACCATTCACATGACTATCGTGTGCCTGACTAAAAATTCCACACATAACCACCCGGCCACGCAATATGAACCCAGAAGGTCACAAGAACAAAAGTGACCATGATGAATATCAACGAATAACAAATTGACAAGGGTCAAGAATGACTCACCGAGATGAAATGATAATGAAATGAATGATAGCTCACTGAAATGATTGGAACCGTCGTTCCTCGTGAATTGAATGATTAGTTTGATAATTACAAGTCTCGACATGAATAATATATCATGAATGAATTATGAATATGAATGAACAACAACGAAAGGAATGAATACCTTTTAACTGAGTAAGAATTAACTTACTCAAATACCGGTGAAGAAAGTCCTTCCTCGGACAACGTCCTAAGTGGAAAATACCGGTCACTCGAACAACCTTGAATAACATAATTACCAACAAATGCTCAATATACGTATCAAGCACGATAATAACTAACTCAAAAGGTCGATACAACAAATCCAAATTCATTGGGCATTTCGACAACCACTTTGTAAACAATCTCCTATTATTTACAACTAACCCCAAATATATCGAAACCAACCTCCCAATGAGTAGTTCAACTCCAACAAAACATCATCAATACAATCAAATAATCCAATAGGAATACTCCATTCGAGATTACGACAACCTCTAGTCGAAACGCCAAAAATCCCAAAGTCAACCCTTAGGGTGTTCTTGAATAATTCTTCAAATACTCAACAAATCCGAAAAACACACCAATAAATTCGCAGGAATACAAGCATCCATGGTAGATAATCCATTTCTAACATATTCCAACATAATATCAAGCTAACTTGAAGAGAGTGGAAGGAAAACACTCAAATCCCGAAATTCTAGATTGAAGAATGTTTACCTTGATTTGGTGTGTTGGAGAGGATTAAATGATGACAAATCCGAACTAGAAGATTGAAAATGATGTTAGATGATTGCAGCTCGAAAAAATCTTCACGATTCGTCCAAACTCGCCCAAAAACGCCCAAAAATGAAGTGAGATGTGAAAAAAATCACAAAAATCGGACTGAATTGTCCTATATATAGTCAACCCAGTTTAGCGCACGCTAGCTCCTGTGCTTAGCGTGCGCTAGCGGGTTTACCGGGTAGTCTAGTACCCGCTGCCTACATTCGTTAGCGTGTGCTATGTACCTTGGTAGTGTGCACTAACATCCCTTCTTAGCGTGCGTTAACCTTGTATTAGCGCGCGCTACCTCATGGTTGACGTCCAGAATACTGGAGTCCAGAACCTACTGTCCTCTGGTCTGATTGAGCCTTAGCGCGCTGCCAAACTAACCCTTGCGTACGCTATACCCACTCCTAGCGTGCGCTACGATTTATTCCATCTTAGTCCAGTACCCATTGGACTGTCTGTTCCAATACGCTAGCGTGCGCTGATGGATTCCGATAGCGTGCGCTACAAACACCATTAACGTACGTTATACTCCAATTGTAGCGTACGTTATGAATCTCATTAATCCTGTCCAGTGCCTTCTGGACTGTCTGCCTGAACCACACTAGCGTGCGCTAATGATGAGAGGTAGCGTGCGCTACCCGTACTCAATTTGCCCGCGCTGAAGAGAGTACGTCGCGTGCGCTACTCCTCACACATAGCCCACTACAAAAATGACAAAGATGATATTCTCGGCCCGATTCTCCAACTAGGTTGAATGACGAATAAATTACTGATACACGATACGAATTACTCTGACGGTGAATACAATGAATGAATATGGTGGATGAATGATTAATAATGAGTGAAAAAAATACTGAGTGACAATTACTGAATGATAATAAATGAAATTACAACCGGGTATTACATACACTCCCCCTTAAAAGAGTTTCGTCCCCGAAACTAAGGGTCAAACAATTCGGGATAACTCTCCCGCATACTATCTTTGGTTTCCCAAGTAGCTTCTTCGACCCCGTGTCTAGACCACTGTATCTTAACCAAAGGAATCATCTTGTTCCTCAACTGTTTGATTCGCCGCTCCAGGACTCGTACAGGACGCTCCTCGTACATATGATCATCTGTGATCTCGATTTCCTCGAACTGGAGTATGAGACTAGGGTCGGCAACATACTTCTGCAACTGAGAGACATGAAATACGTTATGAATTCGGATCAAGGCTGGAGGTAAAGCCAATCCATAAGCCAGATCACCTACTCGATCCAAAATCTCAAATGGTCCAATGAATCTTGGACTCAACTTTCCTTTCTTCCCGAAACGAAAAATACCTCGACTCGGGGATACCTTGACCAAGACGTGGTCACCTGTCTCGAACTCTAATGGTCGACGACGATTATTGGCATATGATTTTTGTCGACTCTGAGCGGTCAACAAACGACTCCTGATCAATGCTACCTTCTCACGAGCGGCTATAAGCATATCGGGTTCGGTGCCAATTGATTCTGATAAGTCATCCCAACACAAGGGAGATCGACAATGACGACCGTATAAGGCCTCGTAAGGTGCCATCTTAATCGAAGCATGCCAACTGTTATTATACGTGAACTAGATCAACGGTAGTTGGGCTTCCCAATCATCTTTCCAATCGAGAACACATGCTCTCAACATGTCCTCCAACGTCTGAATAGTTCGCTCTGATTGTCCATCGGACTGAGGGTGAAAAGCCGTGCTGAAATTGAGCTGAGTTCCCATGGCTCGATGAATGGATTTCCAAGAATGTGACACGAATCGCCCATCATGATCATAAACGATACTCTTAGGAGTACCGTGCAGTCTCACTATCTCTTTGATGAACAGCTGGGCAAGTCTCTCGGGACCCCACGTATCCTTAATCTCAAGGAAATGAGCTGACTTAGTTAAGCGGTCCACAATTACCCGAATTGTATTCATGCCACGATGACTCATCGACAAACTCATGATGAAGTCCATTTAAATATCCTCCCACTTCCACTCTGGAATAAGGAGCGGTTTTAGCATACCCGCCGGTCGCTGATGTTCTAACTTGACTTACTGACAGGTTAAACATCTTGAAACAAATTCTGCGACTTCTCACTTCATATCACTCCATCAGTAATTCTGTTTCAAGTCTTTATACATCTTGCTAGACCCCGGATGAATAGAATAAGGGGTAGCATGAGCCTCTCTCAAAATCGAGCTTTTCAACTCGTCATTCGCCAGAACGCATAACCGGTTCTTAAATCTCAAAAATCCATCCTCGTGGACCACAAATCCAGGGGCTTTCCCCTGATCCACATCATCTCGAATGCGCAACAAAAATGGGACTGAACCCTAATTCACTCTGATCGCCTCTTCAAGTGGCGATGAAATCTCTAACATACAAAGTTGTCCCTGAACTCGATGTAACCATACCTCGATATCATGCTTTAGGAACTTCTGTTGAAGCTCCTTCTGAATGGTTAAACGAGCAAGCATTGGCTCCTGAACGGACATAGACTCAATGTTCGCCTTACCCGGGTGGTATTGAATCTCAATATGATAATCCTTAGTCAGTTCTAACCACTGTCTCTGTCGCATATTCAACTCCTTCTGAGTAAATATATACTTCAAACTCTTATGATCGGTGAAAATCTGACAGGTGACGCCATAAAGATAATGACGCTAAATCTTCAACGCGAATACCACAACTGCTAGCTCCAGGTCATGGGTCGGATAATTGACCTCATAAGGTCTCAGTTTCCGCGAAGCATAGGCAATAACTTTACCGTTCTGTATTAATACACATCTGAGACCTTGTCCGGATGCGTCACTATAAACCACAAATCCTTCCATCCCTTGCGGTAAAGAAAGAACAGGTGCTGAAATTAAACGACTCTTGAGTTCCTCAAAAATCCATTGACATGCATCAGACCACGTGTATTTCTTATCCTTCCACAAAAGGTTCGTCATAGGTTGAGCGATTTTAGAAAATCCTTCTACAAATCGCCGATAATAACCAGCTAATCCGAGAAAGCTTCGGATTTCCTTAACATTCTTCGGAGGTTGCCAATCTCGGATAGCCTCCGTCTTCTGAGGGTCGACACGTACTCCGTCTGATGAAATTACATGTCCAAGAAACGTATCCAGAACTCACATTTGGAAAACTTTCCATAGAGTTGCTCTCGTCTCAACACGTCGAGAACCTGATGAAGGTGAACTTCGTGCTCCTCTCGGTCACGAGAATAAATCAAAATGTCATCTATGAAAACAACCACGAACTTATCTAAATAGTCAATGAAAACTCGGATCATCAACTCCATGAATACAGCAGGTGCATTAGTTAACCCAAACGGCATCACCACAAACTCGTAATGACCATAGCATGTTCGAAACGCCGTTCTAGCGATATCCGACTCTCGAATTCGCAACTGATGATACCCATATCTTAAATCGATCTTGGAAAATACTGAAGCTCCCTGAAGTTGATCCAAAAGATCATCGATGCGGAGTAGGGGGTATTTATTCTTGATCGTCACCCTGTTTAACTCTCAATAATCAATACACAAGCGAAATGAACCGTCTTTATTCTTAACAAATAACACTGGTGCTCCCTACGGGGACGCACTCGGTCAGATATAACCCTTCTCGGTCAGATCCTCCAGTTGGTTCTTCAGTTCCTGCATTTTGGTCGGGGCCATACGGTATGGTGCTTTCGATATTGGAAAAGTACCAGGCTCCAACTCAATCGTGAATTCCACATCTCTCTGCGGAGGTAAACCAGGTAACTCATCTGGGAATACATCGGCATATTCTCTCACTATCGGGATATTCGCCAATGACACTGATGATTTCTCGGTCTTAGTCATATAACACCAATAACCAACACATCTCTGATTGAGTAATTTCACTGCTTTCATCATATTGATAACCCTTCCGGACCAGCTGGGATTACTCCCCTGAAATGCATACTCGACTCCATCGTCTGAAATAATAGTGACCATACGCTTACGAACACTGAGGATGGCATCATGACGATCCATCCAATCAATACCCAAAATAACATCATCTCTAGGTAAATCTACCACGATCAGGTCTACCATCCAATCACGGCCATGAATCTGAATCGGACAATTCTTAATCTCATGATCTCCAGTAATTCTTCTACCGTCAAGTAGTCCAATGATATAAGGTTCACAACTAGTAGCATTATCCAGATGAAGTCTACCCAAGCATGACTCGGAAATGAATAAATATGATGCACCAGTATCAAAAAGGGTACACACAGGTTGAGATAAAATTTCGAGTGTACCTGAGATCATTCGGGACTTGCCAGCCCCGGAACCAGATGCTCCTGTCTGATAGCTGTGGGCTCCGTCTTTGTTTACTCCCGTCGTCTTGAACGACGCGGACTGATTGGCCTGATTCTGAACCACTGACTGCTTCGGGGCCTGAGATGTCGCCGGAGGTTTGAAGTCTCTTCGGCAGAAACGGGCCTTATGCCCAGCAATCCCACAGTTATTACACGTGATAATCTGTCTCGGGCACTTAGTGCTGAAATGACCCTGTTCTCCACAGTTGAAACAGGTGATGGCCGAACTGGCCGCTCGGGACTGAGATTCCGTAGGTTTCGGTGCCATAGGAGGTCGCTCAGAAAAAATAGAGCCTGCATGAGGCTTCTTAAAGGTTGCCTGACTGCCTTCGGACTGATTACGCTTCTTTGACTTCTTGCTGGAAGATGAAGTTTGATTCTTAGAAATTTCCTTAGCAGTAAGCTCATAAACAAGAGCTTTCTCGATGAATTCGGCCAGAGTGGTGCAATGATAATTAAGCAATTGTAGCCGCATATGAGGTTTCAACCTCTTACTGAAGTACTTGATCTTATCCATCACGGAGTGGATAATAGATGAGGCAAATGGAAATAGCTCCTGAAATTTCTCGGCAATGGCGAGAACATCTTCTTCCGTTGAGGGGTCGGGACTGAGTAACTCCGACAACTTGGCCTCCCTGAGTGGGACCGGATAATATCTTTCCATCATGAGAGTCTTGAACTGGTCCCACGTACAATATCCATCGATAGGCTTCAGAGATAGCCACCAAGATTGAGCGCTCTTACCCAGATAGTAAGCCACGACTGAAACCTTGTACCCTTCGGGACATTCCACCATAGTAAACAACTTCGCAAAATATTCAAGCCAGTGAATAATATCCGCCGGCTAAGATGAGCCCTCGAAAGTAGGTGGCCTCTGGCGAGGGATGTCGTTGATGATACTGCTCACACTCCTCTCTTGTCTCTGAGGTGGCGTCGAAGGGTCTTGTTGAGCCTGAGCGGCTGAGTTCTGCATCGTCTCCATCAGACGTGCCATTTGAGTCATTTGGGCCATCATTCCCTGCATAAAAGCGAGTGGGTCCACCCGAACGCCTTCTGACTGAGCTGTATCTCGGGTACGGCTTCCTGACGGTGAATGATTATTTCCAGGTGAATGAGTGGCAGCGTCGCTTCTAGTTGAATTGACATTATTCCTCACATTCGCACGAGTATTCATTCGAGCTCCCGGTTTTCGGCCCGCATCGCGGCCTCTTCCCCTACGTCCTCTGCCAGCTCGATCCATACTGAAGGTAGGGAAGTCACATTATAATTATAGATCTCGCATGAATATCACATTATGATTACGTTATGAAATGATGATAATAATGAGCATACGCGCTCTAACACAATGATTACATGAAGAATCAACTGATGTGACATGATTATCTGATGAAAATTTTGAAATGATTATCTTTAACAAGTTAACAAGATTAATGATACGATCTACAAGATCGAGAACTGAGTAATGAAATGAATTGAGTGATTAATGAGTTAACATGATCGGCATGATCAAAAAATGAAAATGATGATTGAGTTGTTGACTGATGAATGATGAATGAGTGATTCTTAATGCCAGAAATTATATCATTGCGTTAGAAACCTTACCGTTCTTTTGGTCTGAGGGGCTTGGCTCTTGCACAGGTCACACGTGACGCGAAAGTCCAATGATACTAGTCTGATGAACGATGATTTCAAATGAGACATGACTCGGAAGGTAGTATTCAAAACCATGCTCTGATACCAACTTTGTAACACCCCAAACTAGGCGGACATTACAGTGTCGTGGACCCCCGACTGGGACCCACCAGACGAATGAAAATTAATGAATTACACAATATAATGTAGTACCGAACTACATTATGTTATCAATTACTCCGATGAGGAATTTCAAGTATAACACACCCAGGAATACAGCATACATGTATATTTTATATGAAGATAAAATATACATCACAGAATGAAATAAAAATCCAAACAGAACTGCAGCGAAAAATACATGACAAAGAAACATGAACAAATGAAGAGACTGGGGGCCCCTACTAGTATCACTGGGACTCCTCGCCGCCAACGTTCTTTTCTCGTGCTTTTGCCTTGACATGACCTAAAAACAATATCCCCAACGGGGTTAGTTATACAGAACAACAATTCTCAAGAGTTGAACAAACACAATCATTAAATATATATGACATGAAATCAAGCTGAAGAGGGGCATCATAGTACGCCCGTAATGGGACGTGCAAGTGCACAAGATGAGTGTCCGGACACACCTGTCCTTGTACCTAATTAGTCTCATGGAGGCACGTTACCGTGTGCACAGTTTATTATGTCGGTGAACCCTTCACATGACTATCGTGTGCCCGACTAAAAATTCCACACATAACCATCCGGCCACGCAATATGAACCCAGAAGGTCACAAGAACAAAAGTGACCATGATGAATATCAACAAATAACAGATCGACAAGGGTCAAGAATGACTCACCGAGATGAAATGAATGATAGCTCACTGAAATGATTGGAACCATCATTCCTCGTGAATTGAATGATTAGTTTGATAATTACAAGTCTCAACATGAATAATATATCATGAATGAATTATGAATATGAATGAACAACAACGAAAGGAATGAATATCCTTTTAACCGAGTAAGAATTCACTTACTCAAATACCGGTGAAGAAATTCCTTCCTCGAACAACGTCCTAAGTGGAAAATATCGGTCGCTCGAACAACCTTGAATAACATAATTACTAACAAACGCTCAATATCCATATCAAGCATGATAATAACCAACTCAAAAGGTGGGGCATTTCGACAACCACTTTGTAAATAATCTCCTATTATTTACAACTAACCCCAAATATATCGAAACCAACCTCCCAATGAGTAGTTCAACTCCAAAAAAACATCATCAATACAATCAAATAATCTAATAGGAATACTCCATACGACAACCTCTAGTTGAAACCCCAAAAATCCCAAAGTCAACCCTTAGGGTGTTCTTGAATATTCTTCAAATACTCAACAAATACAAAAAGCACACCAATAAATTTGTAGGAATACAAGCATCCATGGTAGATAATCCATTTCTAATATATTCCAACATAATAGCAACCTAACTTGAAGAGATCGGAAGGAAAACACTCAAATCCCGAAATTCTAGATTCGAGAATGTTTACCTTGATTTGGTGTGTTGGAGAGGATTAAATGATGATAAATCCGAACTAGAAGCTTGAAAATGATGCTAGATGATTGCAGCTCGAAAAGATCTTCACGATTCGTCCAAACTCACCCAAAACGAAGTGAGATGTGAAAAAATGACGAAAACCGGACTGAACTGTCCTATATATAGTAAACCCAGTTTAGCGCGCGCTAGCTCCTGTGCTTAGCGTGCGCTAGGTTTACTGGGTATTCCAGTACCCGCTGCCTACATTCGTTAGCGTGCGCTACGTACATTGATAGCGTGCGCTAACGTCCCTTCTTAGCGTGCGTTAACCTTGTATTAGCGCGCGCAACCTGATGGTTGATGTCCAGAATACTGGAGTCCAGAACCTACTGTCCTCTGGTCTGATTGAGCCTTAGCGTGCGCTACCCGATGCTTAGCGTGCACTACCAAACTCACCCTTGCGTACGCTATACCCACTCCTAGCGTGTGCTACGATTTATTCCATCTCAATCCAGTACCTACTGGACTGTCTGTTCCAATACGCTAGCACGCGCTAATGGATTCCGATAGCGTGCGCTACAAACACCATTAACGTACGTTATACTCCAATTGTAGCGTGCGTTATGAATCTCACTAATCCCGTTCAGTGCCTTCTGGACTGTCTGCCTGAACCACACTAGTGTGCGCTAATGCTGAGAGGTGGCGTGCGCTACCCGTACTCAATTAGCGCGCGCTAAAGAGAGTACGTAGCGTGCGCTACTCCTCACACACAGCCCACTACAAATATGATATTCTCGATCCGATTCTCCAACCAGGTTGAATGACGAATAAGTTACTGATACACGATACGAATTACTCCGACGGTGAATACAATGAATGAATATGATGGATGAATGATTAATAATGAGTGAAAAAAATACTGAGTGACAATTACTGAATGATAATAAATGAAATTACAACCGGGTATTACAGGTGATGTGAAGCCCACACACGTGCGCGCCCTGCCGCCGCCGCCTGCCCGCCCCCTGGCTTGCTCGGCTCGGGCACAGACACGGGATCGGGACATGGGCATGGGGCCTTAGAACTTCGAACTTGAAACTTGGTTCTTGGTTCTTGGTTCTTGGCAATTGGACTATGGGCTGGACTTGGACGACTTGGGCCTTGGGGCTTGGGCCTTGGGCCTTGGGGCTTGAGGCTGAAACTATTACAGTTTTGCAGCCAGTCCCAATGAAATATTGTCCAAAATTGAACTAAACTCAATGATAAAGCAGCCCATGGATGACTCTTCTGGAACCTGGAACTGACTCTTGGAGTGACCTGACGTTCCAGCTCAATAGTTGGAGGTTACATGTTATTATCTACAGTGGTTATGAGGCCAGCCATTACCTGAAGTATTGAATGTCATAATGGCTGGAAAAACCCCCACCTGATGGAATTCGGGACCCTATAAAAAGGGTCATCTGCACTTCATTTTGTACATAGAAAACAGAAGTCATTTCAGCATATTTATCGCATACTCCTTCTTTATTATGTTCCGAGTTTCATTACAAAACAATTCGCCTCGGCGTTTTGGAGAGCACTAACACAGAGACGAAAAGCAGTTGTCTCTTATGGACTTATTACCTGAGTCGTCTGCTCCGGGGGCAAAATAGTCTTACGAACAGAGTATGACTCGCCTCTGCTTTACAATTTTTTGTTTCTGAATATTTTATTTTCACAGTTTGTAATAGGCAGTTTATTTTGTAAATTTTATTATAATTACATTGTTGGAAATTCGCAGACCAACAAATTCTAGTTAATATTTTCTTGGATAGGACATCAGTTTACAAATAGTCTTGGATGATTATACGCGAATGAGCACAAAGTTTTTTCGAACATGGAGGAATGGAATGTGTGATATCATAGAATTGACAAATGCCCAAAAGAGTAGCCGAGTTGGTGGAAAGGTGAAGGTGGAACTAAAAGGTCACGAGTTCGGTTCCCGCTGTCAATACTTTCTCGGTTGAGCCTGTTACACAGGACTTGCCTAGTGTGGTTTACATGGTTGACTTAGTTTGCAGATACGTTCAGCCCGAGGGTTTAATCAATGCGTATATGAGGAGTAGTAGCTTCGAATTACCCGTTATAAAAAACCAAAAAAAAAATGACAATTGTCTTTATGGTATAATGCTCTGAACCAGTGGCACCAAACTAATTAAGTCGTTCCTGGCAGCCGCAGTGTGGGAGTTTTATCCCTCCAATGTGGGGGATAGCTCCTTGTGGGCACCAGGCACTGTTCCTCCCGCCTAGTGGTCGTTGAGTCACCATGATTTAATTCCTCCACCAATCCCTATCGGGCCGGAGGGTGGGGGCCCTGAGGACGAGGGATTTCGTCTGCTACAATTAAGTCGTTGGATCAGCATTCAACATAACTTTGAATGTCGGCATAAACTAAACAAGGTGATCTTGAACTTCAAGGAACATTATTTATTACTCTCTCTTACAAAAATAAGGATTTAACGTTATCCAAGTCAATAAACAATACTAATAGATGAGGAACTTTAAGGGGTGTTTGGTTAGGCATATTTAGGAAAGGAAAAGGAAATAAACATACTTGTTTTTTTTAATGTTGTTTAGTTGACTGTCTTTTTGATTTCGTTTCTCCAATTTTTAGAATTACTTCCTCCATTTTCCCTATAATTATAGCTGAAAATCAAACAGAACTACATGATATTCGACTCGAACTTCGATGGTAAAAAAATGTGTTTGAGCTCGATTCAGTAATATAATTAACCAACCTTGAACACAAATTTTTATTTAATAATTTATAAGCCCGGCTTGAGCTCGTCCTGATTTAAATAAAAATTATAAAATGCATATAAACAAATCAAACTATTTGAGCTCAATTCATGTTTGGCTCGATTAAAGCTCATTCGAACTCGGGCGATTACTAATCAAATCAAGCTCAAATATAATATTTCAAACTCGATAAATTTCTGAACGCATATGTTTTGTTTGTTTATTAATTTACACTAGTATCTAAATCCATTCCCCTCTCCCAGTTTTGAATTATCCTGTTTTCCTCAACAAATTTTGAAGACATTCTAAATATCCACAAAACTTCATGGTATTCCTTTAAATATCCTAAACTCCTAAAAAATCACGAAGTATTATTATTGTCTTCTATTTTCCGGATTTACCATTTATCCAGATTTATGTAGACTTGAATGACAAAATACTATAATCAAATCTCAGCATTAGACATGAAAATTTGCTGCCTAACGAAAGTCATGTACAATAAAATCAATGCACTCCTCGATCTATCTAATATTACGCATATGTTTCATCTACTTAACCATGCAGGTTGATTTATTATTGAAAAATGATGTATAGACCTACATAATAGACCTACAAATAGAACTACAACTATGATTGGTGAAGTTAAAAATTTGGTTGGTTAATATGAAGAGAGAGAAAAAGTGTTTGAAACTTGTCAAAATGTGAATGATATAGGCCTATTTGTAGGTCAATTATGTAGGTCTATATAACATAACTCTTTAGTATTATCTATTTCACCATTCCTCTTGTTTATCTATTTAATCAGCTATTTTTCATGTTTTATGTGCTTTTTCTCTGAGATTGTCTACTAATAATTCTTCAAATTTATTTACATATTCAAGTATAATTTTGTTCTTGCATCATTTCTTTTTGTTTTTTTAACTATTATATATATTGCACACTCACTGTATGTTCCGCGAAGATAAATTAACTTGTTTTTCGAGCTTATTTAAAAATTTAATTTGACATACTATAGAATAGATTATCTACCAACGACTATCTTACCAGCTAAGCTGCCAAACACATTATTAGACGTTGCCGAAAATAAAAATAATATGGTTATAATAAAGTTTAGAAAAATCTTCAAAACTCTTAGTATTCAAAAGCCATATGCTCCGTTAGTCTCAATTATATAGCCCAGTATAATTAACTTTTTGTTTCGGGAATTATTATTCCCGTGACGTGTCTTACCTAATACTGATTGTAGATACATAGATGGAAGGTTCTAGATCCTTCTAGAGGTAGTAGGATCATATTAGATGTCTTACCTTATCTAGGAATCCTATGTATGGAAGGACTCTCATTGTAATGCCTATATAAAGGCCTCTCTATCAGTGTTATGAATACAATTGATTTGCTGTCTTTTACTTTCTCCTCAAACACGTTATCAGCACGTAGTCCCCCAACTGAGCAAGAAAAAAAATCGTCCGAAATTCAAAAAAAAAAAAAAAAAATCGCGGCCGAAAAACCTAGCTTTCATCCCACCGCCGTCACAGATCCGCAGCCTCCATGACGTCGCCATCCAAATCAGCACCGGATCGGCTGCCCCCATACTGTCGTTGGTCACCTTCTTCGTGAAACCCGCGCAACCCCGCCTCCGGAAACCGTCGCCTGCTCCGACGCGACTCTTCCTCTGCCCCCCTACTCCGACGCGACGCGACCAGGCCAGACCAGATTGACCTGCTCGTCGCCTGCTTCTTCCCCCCGTGCGAAAATCCGCCTGTGGATAACCCGCCAGGTTGACGTCGCAGGGAACCCATCCAACGGCGGACGCGCCGGATTTCGTTCCGGACCCAATTGCAATGGCGCCGGTTAGTACCTGACCCAATTGCGGTGCCGTCGACTTCCGACCCGATGTCCAGTCCGTTGCTGACCGAACCAGATCCGGTTGCTGACCCGTTTTCAACCCGTTTCTGTCCCTATTCTCGAAGAGACGAAAATTTCCGCGAGTAAATTTTCTGCACAATGCAGTCGTACCAAAATCATGTTTTCCGATTCGTTAACCGTCGGATCGGTGTGAAATTTTGACAGAAACTTTTCAACACAAATATCTGTATATTCAACGGTGGAGATCAGATTCCAAGTAGTATTGCGTACTGAATCTGCTGCCGAACAGAAGCAGATTTTTATAAAGAAATTTGGAGATCCGACCTCATCCAATACCGAGCTACTGCACCGCCGCGCTCGAGTCCTTTTATGGCCGAATCATCGAGCCCAGTAGTCCTATACGGGCATTTCTCAACTCTCTATTTTCCTATTTCATGATTCATTTATCATTAACTTGTATGTTTATGAATCTAACTATGTTTATGCTTTACGTGGCATATAGGAAAATATATTGCTCATGATGATGTGCAAAATATGGAGAAAAAAAGCCATATTTATCCCGTTCAAGGATCAAAGTAAATATAGAACGGAGTACCCACGGAAATATGTTGCTCATATGGAGAGAATCTCCCGTTCAAGAATCAAAGCATATATGGAACCAAGTACCCATAAGACTTTATTAAAGTTCCCGTTTTTCAATTCCTCTCTTTTGGGAAATTCTTTATTTGGGGAATTGGGTATTTGGGTTCTTTATCTCCCATGCTACTTTGCGGTGGATGAGACAATGAGAGGTGGTATCACTCTCGGATGTCGAAGTAAACTGTGTGACGGTCCTGGGGGAGTCACAGATAATTATTGAAAGTCGATATTTGTGGTTGTTGCATACACCACGTTTTGGGTGCGATTTGATGTCGCCGTTTTGTCGATTTTAAACCAACAATTGAAAAAAAAATGAACATTGTCGGTAATGGTAAAGTTATGACTCGTTCATGATTAGTCACGGATTTGTGACGTACAAATGGGACAAACATCGATTCCGACGGATATGTCGTGGTTAAAATCGATTTGTGACGGAATTGTCACGTTGAATTGAGCGACCACCACGTTGGTCTTGACCCAATCCCATACTTGGAAAACTCCATCTTTCAGCTTATTAAAAATAAAACATTGCATGTGGGTGTAGACATGTATCGTCTCCTTGCAATATGATATATGGAAGAATGTACGAGTAATTCTCATGAATCTTAACATGTAAAGCAATGGCATATTGCGGTAAATACATGAATTCGTTGACCTCGATTATAGTTCGTATGACTATACGTCCGAATACTTTTCCGAATATTTGTAAAGGCATGTGCCTTATACATTTGACTATGTTTAGTCGATCTTATTGGATGGTCAAGACGAGTTGGTTATGGTATATTCATTATGTCTCATGGTTCAAAATGCTTAATTATGATGCACCGCGTTGCATCCATATAACATGGCTATTATGACGTATGCTTGCAAATTGAGAATTAAAATACTTGGTTGATTGATGCACTTTGGTGGATTTTGTCTACACTTTTGATCATGACTAGGCGCATCCTCCTTGGTATTTGTTTATGCTTTGAAAGTTCAAACGGAATCAGTGGTTTTTAAACAGCCTTAGCTGTAACGACATTCCTACTTTCTCTGCAAGTCTACCAAGTTGGAGTTATCGAAAGGATCATTAGTCGAGATAAGAAATCGAACACCCTGCTGCGTTTAAACGCATATATGGCTGTCATTGCCATGTTTTTGCATCAACACTTATGCCATTGAATATGGTCTCAACCTTGTTTTCTCACTAAACTTGGGAAATACTAAAGCAGCCAATTAAAACGTGCACTGTGATCTGAGTTTAATGATCCGTATGGTGCACAATATATGGATAGAAATATACGGAAGTCTAGTTTCCAGAACATCTGACCGTTCGTCCATAGCCTTCCTAACAAGGGAGTTATAGCTGTTTTAGTAAACAAAGGTCAAGCTGCACGGAATTTTATTTCCAGCGATTGTGCTAACTTTTGTCCCAACCAACTTGGTTCCCATCTTGAATTTGCAAGTGGTCTTATGACACATATTTTTCAACCTCTTTTTTTTAGCCGAATTTTCCATAGATGATGCAGTTTTTGGTATGCGTTGTACGCTAAACTATCATCTTTCAAATGTTGAAAAACAGTTTCCTTGGGGAATCCCAAAATACGCACCCTTATAAGAAGGTCGAGCGTGTGCATGGTAGTTTTACACCATGCTTGTGTCGTAATTTTGCCCCTTAGGCATATAACCTTGCCATGTTATGCACTCAATATGATACATCATTTTGATCATATCAAGTATAAAATCTCTATGTTGTTAGAGTGTTCGCTATGCTCATGTTTGTAAAATTTTGCAAGCGAAATTGAGTGCGTATTAAGCTATTTTCAAGGAACACGATATTTTTGGATTTTGGTCTATAAATCCATTGTGACTATGATGAATAGATCATCACAATCAATGAGTGGAATAATGCTCAAGTTGTTGAATGCCGAATGGCGTTTTCTAGTCACATATGTTCCGTAACAATTGAATCGTGTTATGACTCGATGACATATATGCCAAAGTGTATCACTCATAGCATCTCATTGTGATTTGTGAGAATAAAATCTTATGCATCACTTGTATTGGACATGTGAAAAAGAAAAATATTCATGAGTCAATATGGTCCGGCTTGCATCGGTTTTCGTAACCAGAAGATGTATTGGGACATTGACACATTTAGGCTTTAATAGTCCAGATTTTGGACAGTTTGATGATCCATATACTACGGTATTGTCATGGACATCATTGAACAAAGAAACTAGTTGGATCAAAGACACCAAAGTACGTTGGTGGAGTCGTGAGCAGGGCTCATGACCGATGATGATATTTATGTCATCTGCGTCTTGTTTTCATAAACATGTGTGACGCTAAAGACCCCCCCCCAATGATCCTTCTTAGCCATGTTCATTGATTTAAGCCTATTCTTTGGCACGATTAGGAGACGACACCCTCCTATGCTAAAGAGAATAATGTAGCGACTCGCATAAGCATGGTGCTGAGTCCTCCCTTTTCACCGAGTCCTTATACATACATGATCATAAGTATTAGCCTGGGTGGCTTATGATGCTATGATGGTGTTCACAAATGGTCGTACTCAAGTAATAACATTTATATGTTATGTTGTTTCTTTGACAATGATTGATAAGTTGATGAAACCTGAGTTATAGTTGTCCAACTTGCGGACCAGTCATTTTAAAGGTCGGTTCACCCACTTTTTAGACCAAGTCTTAAAGTGAAATTTTAACAAATACTTCCTAACATCCAAGGCTACCTTCTCACAAATTTTGGTACCATTTGGAGACTTGGAAGGAGGTGAACCACTTAAATGAAGTTTTCACATACCACCAGCCGTCCCAACAACCAGTTCGATATCATTTCGATCAGTTTTTGACCACAAGGTTGATGGTTTTGGAATCCTAAACACCCGTTTATACATGCTCATGAAATTTTGAGGTGTTTGGGGCTGGTGAAGGGAGTGAACTCTTCAAGAAAGCACTAGATGTTCGATAAAACCAACGGCCTATCATCGGTTCAATCGTTTCTTCATGTTCGATCCCGGTGGTGCATGGTGGCGGTTTTGTTGAATTCTCAAGACCAGTAGCTACGGCTATGTAGCATAGGTCAACATGTCATATTCACCTATACCTATCATCATTCAAATACTTAGTTACGAGTGTAACAGTATGCATTTTGTTAACTGGATTGTGTTAAACACTGAAAACCTTTATCTGAATATTTTATTTTCACAGTTTGTAATAGGCAGTTTATTTTGTAAATTTTATTATAATTACGTTGTTGGAAATTCGCAGACCAACAAATTCTAGTTAATATTTTCTTGGGTAGGACATCAGTTTACAAATAGTCTTGGATGATTATACGCGAATGAGCACAAAGTTTTTTCGAACATGGAGGAATGGAATGTGTGATATCATAGAATTGACAAATGCCCAAAAGAGTAGCCGAGTTGGTGGAAAGGTGAAGGTGGAACTAAAAGGTCACGAGTTCGGTTCCCGCTGTCAATGCTTTCTCGGTTGAGCCTGTTACACAGGACTTGCCTAGTGTGGTTTACATGGTTGACTTAGTTTGCAGATACGTTCAGCCCGAGGGTTTAATCAGTGCGTATCTGAGGAGTAGTAGCTTCGAATTACCCGTTATAATTAACCAAAAAAACAAATGACAATTGTCTTTATGGTATAATGCTCTGAACCAGTGGCACCAAACTAATTAAGTCGTTCCTGGCAGCCGCAGTGTGGGAGTTTTATCCCTCCAATGTGGGGGATAGTTCCTTGTGGGCATCAGGCACTGTTCCTCCCGCCTAGTGGCCGTTGAGTCACCATGATTTAATTCCTCCACCAATCCCTGTCGGGTCGGGGGGTAGGGCCCTGAGGACGAAGGATTTCGCCTGCTACAATTAAGTCGTTGGATCAGCATTCAACATAACTTTGAATGTCGGCATAAACTAAACAAGGTGATCTTGAACTTCAAGGAACATTATTTATTACTCTCTCTTACAAAAATAAGGATTTAACTTTATCCAAGTCAATAAACAATACTAATAGATGAGGAACTTTAAGGGGTGTTTGGTTAGGCATATTTAGGAAAGGAAAAGGAAATAAACATACTTGTTTTTTTTTTAATGTTGTTTAGTTGACTGTCTTTTTGATTTCGTTTCTCCAATTTTTAGAATTACTTCCTCCATTTTCCCTATAATTATAGCTGAAAATCAAACAGAACTACACGATATTCGACTCGAACTTCGATGGTAAAAAAATGTGTTTGAGCTCGATTCAGTAATATAATTAACCAACCTTGAACACAAATTTTTATTTAATAATTTATAAGCCCGGCTTGAGCTCGTCCTGATTTAAATAAAAATTATAAAATGCATATAAACAAATCAAACTATTTGAGCTCAATTCATGTTTGGCTCGATTAAAGCTCATTCGAACTCGGGCGATTACTAATCAAATCAAGCTCAAATATAATATTTCAAACTCGATAAATTTCTGAACGCATATGTTTTGTTTGTTTATTAATTTACACTAGTATCTAAATCCATTCCCCTCTCCCAGTTTTGAATTATCCTGTTTTCCTCAACAAATTTTGAAGACATTCTAAATATCCACAAAACTTCATGGTATTCCTTTAAATATCCTAAACTCCTAAAAAATCACGAAGTATTATTATTGTCTTCTATTTTCCGGATTTACCATTTATCCAGATTTATGTAGACTTGAATGACAAAATACTATAATCAAATCTCAGCATTAGACATGAAAATTTGCTGCCTAACGAAAGTCATGTACAATAAAATCAATGCACTCCTCGATCTATCTAATATTACGCATATGTTTCATCTACTTAACCATGCAGGTTGATTTATTATTGAAAAATGATGTATAGACCTACATAATAGGCACTACAAATAGAACTACAACTATGATTGGTGAAGTTAAAAATTTGGTTGGTTAATATGAAGAGAGAGAAAAAGTGTTTGAAACTCACAAATGTGAATGATATATGTTTCATTTCAGAGGCCAATTATGAGGCCTATATAACATAACTCTTTAGTATTATCTATTTCACCATTCCTCTTGTTTATCTATTTAATCAGCTATTTTTCATGTTTTATGTGCTTTTTCTCTGAGATTGTCTACTAATAATTCTTCAAATTTATTTACATATTCAAGTATAATTTTGTTCTTGCATCATTTCTTTTTGTTTTTTTAACTATTATATATATTGCACACTCACTGTATGTTCCGCGAAGATAAATTAACTTGTTTTTCGAGCTTATTTAAAAATTTAATTTGACATACTATAGAATAGATTATCTACCAACGACTATCTTACCAGCTAAGCTGCCAAACACCTTGCCGAAAATAAAAATAATATGGTTATAATAAAGTTTAGAAAAATCTTCAAAACTCTTAGTATTCAAAAGCCATATGCTCCGATAGTCTCAATTATATAGCCCAGTATAATTAACTTTTCACATAATTAAGAAACAATAATTCTAGATGGATTGATCTAATCCATCTCGGTATCGATACAAAAAAAATGTGTGTAATTTAATGAAAAGATTTAAAGTAAATCTCTTGATTTTCTGATTTTACATTCCTAATATACTTATGATCTGGATCGGTCCGAGTCAAATAGTATTACTTATGAAGAAAGGTTGAAAATTACAAATATTCAGAATATCTTATTGATATGCCCCAATTTATTGAAGGATTTGAGTTACAAAATGCGTATTAAATAGGATTGTAACAGTAAAAGAGTGGAAAGTACCATTGAATATAGAAAGTGAACGATATATTGGTACATTAAAATTAAAAATGAAATATCAGGGACTGTAGGAGCAGAAAATTTCACAGAAAACTTTTCAAGATTCCCGGCGGATCCAATAAAATCACTTATAATAAAGAACTCATAGAAATTTCATGCTCCAAATGTCTTAAATCTCTTCAACAATCTCTAATTAATACCCCCAACAATCTATCAATATAAGACTGTGTTTATCAGCAACCATCCAACCGCTCAAATCATCTAATCACCTTCAGTATGTTTATCAGCAATTATACAACCACAACATTATATAAAATTATTTTATTATTATTTTTAATCATTCATTTTAGTAATATTAAATTTAAATTAAAATATTGCAAAAACTTTAAAAACAGGAAAAAATAACAAACTAATGAAAATTCAAATTACGTTATGAAAGATAAAGAAATAATAGATGTTATATGTAGAGAAAAATAGAAGAGAATTTGGAGGTGTGGTGAAAATAAGAGAATTTTTAAGTGTGAAAACAGAGCAAATTTGGTCTCTATCTCTAAGCCACGAAAACATACGGAATTTTGATATAATTTTTAATATTTTAAAATATAATATATAAAAGAATAATAATTTTTAATAAATTTCTAAATAAAATTAAATTGACCAAACAAGTGTATTAATTTTATTGATTGGGCAAGGAGAGAGACCATGATGGTCTCATTTCTCACATGGGCGACCAAGCCATGGTGGTGTTATATGGGGATAAAGTTTTTTTTGGTCCCATAATTTTTCGCTTTTACCAAAAATATCCCAAGAAATTTCGTTTAGCCAATTACATTCCAATTTTTTCTCAAGTGTACAATTTACATCCCAATACTCGTCGGAGTTGAGAAAACGGCGTCGTTTCCCCCCATGTGACCCGCCCGTGACTTTTAATTTGGGGATTTTTATCTCCGGCGTGATGTGGACAATACGTGGAAGGGATAAAGTCTTTTTTGGTCCCATAACTTTTCGCCTTTACCAAAAATGTCCCAAGAATTTCGTTTAGCCAATTACATCCCAATATTTTCTCAAAGCGTGACCATTGAACTTTGACCAAAGCGATTGGTTTGTTCCTCAACTGCTTAACTCGACTCTCGAGTATCCTGACCGGTCTTTCTTCAAACGTTCCATCCTGAGCGATTTCGATCTCGCCAAAATCAATGACATGATTAGGATCCGGTATATATCTCCGTAACTGGGATACGTGGAACACGTTATGAACATGGCTTAGTGACGGCGGTAATGCCAATCTGTATGCCAACTCTCCAACTCTCTCGAGGATCTCGAATGGTCCGATATATCTCGGACTCAGCTTTCCTTTTCTCCCAAAATGAAAGATTCCCCGAGTAGGAGAAACTTTTAAAAGTACGTGATCTCCAATACTGAACTTTAATAGACGACGACGTACATCTGCATAAGATTTCTGTCGACTCTGGGCGGTCAACAGCCTTTCGTGAATCAAAGCTATCTTCTCTCGAGTTTGCACGATCAATTCTGGTTCCGTTCCGACCAAATCTGATGAATCGTTCCAACATAGGGGCGATTTGCATCTTCTCCCGTATAATGCCTCAAACGGTGCCATCTTAATAGAAGCATGCCAACTATTGTTGTAGGTAAATTCAATCAACGGTAGATGAACTTCCCAGTCAGTTGACCAATCTAAGGCACAAGCCCTTAGCATATCTTCCACTGTTTGAATAGTCCTCTTGGATTGTCCATCTATCTGCGGGTGATAAGCTGTGCTGAAGTTCAATTCGGTCCCCAAGGCTTTATGAACTGCTTTCCAAAAATAAGACAAAAAATGACCGTCTCGGTCAGAAATAATGGTCTTCGGCGTACCATGCAATCGGACTATCTCTGAAATAAATACTCGTGCCAACCTCTCTGGTCCCCACGTGTCCTTAATGCCTAGAAATGAGCTGATTTGGTTAAACAATCAACTATCACCCAAATCATGCTCATTCCTGTCTTGGTTCTCGGCATACTAGTGATAAAGTCCATCGATATGTCCTCCCACTTCCATTCAGGAATCGGGAGAGGCTTCAGCATTCCGTCAGACCGTTGATGCTCGACCTTAACCTGCTGACAAGTCAAACACTTCGAGACATACTCCGCTACATCTTTCTTCATGTTTCCCCACCAAAAGTTCTGTTTCAGGTCCTTATACATCTTATGTTTCAAGTATTGGGATGTAATTGTGATGTAAATTGTACACTTGAGAAAATATTGGGATGTAATTGGCTAAACGAAATTTCTTGGGACATTTTTGGTAAAGGCGAAAAGTTATGGGACCAAAAAAGACTTTATCCCTTCGACGTATTGTCCACATCACGCCGGAGATAAAAATCCCCAAATTAAAAGTCACGGGCGGGTCACGTGGGAGGAAACGACGCCGTTTTCTCAACTCCGACGAGTATTGGGATGTAAATTGTACACTTGAGAAAAAATTGGGATGTAATTGGCTAAACGAAATTTCTTGGGACATTTTTGGTAAAGGCGAAAAGTTATGGGACCAAAAAAGACTTTATCCCTGTTATATGCGTTTCTTATTTTCTTTATAATTGTTTCTGAGATGGCGTTCGACTACCCTTTACCAAAAATAGTTGTCAAGCCGCCTAGCGGAAGTTTTTAGCACAGCAGTGCAAAGTGCAGTGTCTAGTACTCTAGATATCTTTCAATCTTTGCTTGTAATATCTCATATATTAATTGCATTTATTTTACCCTTGTATGTGTGCGTGAACTTAGTTTTTTTTTAGCACTTTGTTTTGACAACACATTTTATTTATCTTCATTTATATCGTGTGGTTTGATGTTTGTATCGTGTCGCGGCGTTTGATGTTTGTGTCGTGGTGCTTGATGTTGGATGTGTTGAATTGAGCATGTTGCCATGTGTGTTGTGTTTTGTTCCGAATGTGTGTGAAGTGGTAAAGTTGGGATCGACTTGGGAAAGGCGCATATGAGTTTTGAGTATAGTGATTGATTTACGGTCGCAAGTACTAGAAATTACCACCATAAGAGTCTTATAAATGTCATACAAGTATCATATCGTGTAGAGTATGGATGGAATTACAAGAAATTATTAGTGCATTTTGAGGGGGGCATTAATAATTCTCTAACATAACATGCCAACATAAATAACCATAATATCTATTATTGTGTCGAAAGTCCTAGCTTATAGACTTGTACCACCCTTCATAACCATAATTATTTTTTTTATTCTTTTCTCTTTTTAAGGGATTATATAGCCATAATTAACTAGTGGTCACCGAGAAAGTATAGCACGTAAGCCACCAACCAAGCAAATCCACCTACATTCCAACGAATCACAATTCATTCCTCAATAGTAAACAATATATTATTAAGCAAAGAGGCAGAGTACGGTGAAGAGTGAATTTCTCAAACAAATTTACCCAAACTAGAATTTTATAATTAATTTTAAGCAAATATTTGAAAGACCATAAATAATGTGGGACGAGGCTAAAATTTTAGGTTTTTAATTATTTTCTAATTTTGATAATTTTTCATAGTGTTTTATAGTATTTGAAGTTTTTTTAGCTTTAATCTCCTTTTGTTGTTCAGTTTTTAAGGTGAATATGTAATGTATAATAAAAGTAAAATATAGTGGTGGTAAATGTGTGATAGAAAATACAACATAGAGTGTGACAATTTAATGTGATTGGATCTATAATATAAAGGACAATAATATTTTTTGTTGGTAGTCCGCGCCTGAAAAAACCATTGTACCCCTCCACTCTCCTCATTGTGTTGATTTTAATAATAATATCAAATATTTAATAAACAATAAATTTCAAAAAATACCTTTAGAATTGTAATGCCCAAAGACTCTCACACACAAGGTCTAGTCAATAATAACATATTAATCTTAAAACATGCAAGACTTCATGCTTAATCGTATAAAAATGTGACAGTGTGACATGAAACTGCTATTATTTGAATAATATGATTCATGCATTACTTGTTATCAAGTATTATTCTGATATTTCATGATTCACATTATTTGATAGTTAATTTAACGGCATTGAAGTGGCTAAGCATTTGAACCTAACCTCAAGTACAAGTGGTAAGCATATAAGCAGTAAATAATATCAGTGACGTGTCTATCGGTTGGTCTCGGGGTTTTAGTCGGCGGGTATGCTGAGTCAATTTGAATTGATGGTTCTACTAAATAACCCTTTCTTATTCTGATAACACGTGTCAAGCATCTTGATACTTGTGGATACCATCAATGATGAAATTCAAAGTCTGAGTGATAACATTTGTTAAGTCATTTGATTTGTAAGTATCTTATTCGTCCCAAATGCGGTCGGGTAGAATGGAATTTGTCCTTTAGTTCATTGTCCAATAATGTCATATTTCTAAGTGAGTACTCGGACTCTTATTTCTAGGGTTAATTATATAAAATTTCATAAAGATAACAACAAACTCATTTTCTACCACTTTCGAAGGTATTCGCAAAAGTAGCTGAGTTTAAACAATAAAAATACATATTAAACTTTATCAAAAACCTTGGACCATACATCCATACCCTAAACATGTTCAATACCTACTAAGAACCGGTTTAAAACATCCAAGAACTGGATTATAACAACTTCAACCGGTCCATTCTTTTAAACCTGACTTCTGGAGGTCATTGAGGGGCATTTTAGAACTTTCACCCTTATAAACCGACTCTTTCACTTAGATAAGGGAGGAAACGGATTCTAAACTCTTCTAGACACTCTGAACTCGATCCATAAGCTCCACACTTCGAAAATACATAAAAAAATTGAGGAGAAATCACAAAAAACATCAACACCTTAATTCAGTTCACAATCAAGGTGAGTCATCTTCGTTTTACTCTTGTTCTTGCTATATTTCTTGTATGATATGAAGTTGTGAGAGCTGGTTTAGGTGCTTATATACGTTCTAATGGTGTTTAGAACTCATACATGGCCTAAACTTGTGTTTAAGGTGGATTTATAGGGCTTAAAACTCACTAAGACAACAAAAGAATTAATTCTGCCACCTTTTAAAAATATGTGTGGATAGTATTGAATTCGTGTGATTCAGGGGCATAGGTTGCTATGTACATGTTCTTAAGTATATTAGGTATACTATATCAAAAATTCATGCAAATCCGACTTATAATTAAGTGGATATACGCGGGACAAATTCAGTGATTTCAAGATCTTGATAAATTCCCCTAAACCATTGTCTTGTTGTAGAATCCTAGAATTGTGGCCTATAAGAGTTTATCTAACAATATGAACAGAAAGTAATAGGCTTCATAATGAGTTAGGAGTGCAAAAAGGATAGAGTATTATGCTCGTATATAACGAAATACGCACATAAAATTTATAGAATACTAATTATGTGAAATTGGTAAAACCCTTCGGATACGCAGTGAGTTAAACCTTGTGTATACCATATAGATTCTTTAAAGGCACTCCTTGAAACAGGATTTGAAGACATATCATCACAACCAACTCTTATTGGTATAAAAGCAAAGGTATCACCTGAACAAGGTAAGTAGTAACTAATTTCAAAACTGTAAATTTGCAGTTTTGAAATCAGTTACTACTTACCTTGTTCAGGTGATACCTTTGCTTTTATACCAATAAGAGTTGGTTGTGATGATATGTCTTCAAAGTGCCTTTAAATAATCTATATGGTATACACAAGGTTTAACTCACTGCGTATCCAAAGGGTTTTACCAATTTCACATAATTAGTATTCTATAAATTTTATGTGCGCATTTCGTTATATACGAGCATAATACTCTATCCTTTTTGCACTCCTAACTCATTATGAAGCCTATTACTTTATGTTCATATTGTTAGATAAACTCTTATAGGTCACAATTCTAGGATTCTACAACAAGACAATGGTTTAGGGGAATTTATCAAGATCTTGAAATCACTGAATTTGTCCCGCATATATCCACTTAATTATAAGTCGGAATTGCATGAATTTTTGATATAGTATACCTAATATACTTAAGAACATGTACATAGCAACCTCTGCCCCTGAATCACACGAATTCAATACTATCCACACATATTTTCAAAAGGTGGCAGAATTTTGTTGTCTTAGTGAGTTTTAAGCCCTATAAATCCACCTTAAACACAAGTTTAGGCCATGTATGAGTTCTAAACACCATTAGAACGTATATAAGCACCTAAACCAGCTCTCACAACTTCATATCATACAAGAAATATAGCAAGAACAAGAGTAAAACGAAGATGTCTCACCTTGATTGTGAACTGAATTAAGGTGTTGATGTTTTTTGTGATTTCTCCTCAATTTTTTTTATGTATTTTCGAAGTGTGGAGCTTATGGATCGAGTTCAGAGTGTCTAGAAGAGTTTAGAATCCCTTTACTCCCTTATCTAAGTGAAAGAGTCGGTTTATAAGGGTGAAAGTTCTAAAATGCCCCTCAATGACCTCTAGAAGTTCCGGTTGAAGTTGTTATAATCCAGTTCTTGGATGTTTTAAACCGGTTCTTAGTAGGTATTGAACATGTTTAGGGTATGGATGTATGGTCCAAGGTTTTTGATAAAGTTTAATATGTATTTTTATTGTTTAAACTCAGCTACTTTTGCGAATACCTTCGAAAGTGGTAGAAAATGAGTTTGTTGTTATCTTTATGAAATTTTATATAATTAACCCTAGAAATAAGAGTCCGAGTACTCACTTAGAAATATGACATTATTGGACAATGAACTAAAGGACAAATTCCATTCTACCCGACCGCATATGGGACGAATAAGATACTTACAAATCGAATGACTTAACAAATGTTATCACTGAGACTTTGAATTTCATCATTGATGGTATCCACAAGTATCAAGATACTTGACACGTGTTATCGGAATAAGAAAGGGTTATTTAGTAGAACCATCAATTCAAATTGACTCAGCATACCCGCCGACTAAAACCCCGAGACCAACCGATAGACACGTCACTGATATTATTTACTACTTATAGGCTTACCACTTGTACTTGAGGTTAGGTTCAAATGCTTAGCCACTTCAATGCCGTTAAATTAACTATCAAATAATGTGAATCATGAAATGTCAGAATAATACTTGATAACAAGTAATGCATGAATCATATTATTTAAATAATAGCAGTTTCATGTCACACTGTCACATTTTTATACGATTAAGCATGAAGTCTTGCATGTTTTAAGATTAATATGTTATTATTGACTAGACCTTGTGTGTGAGAGTCTTTGGGCATTACAAGAATATTAAATTAAAGTAAGAAACAACTAATCTTCAAAAAAAAAATTATTTCATAAAGGGGATCTCCGACGGACCTCCGACCGACTAGTTTTTTTCAGCGGGCCCGCTGCCGGCAGATCTCGGCGGCCGACCTTTTTTTTGCGCCAGACTGCCGGCAACCCTCCGGCTGGCCTTCTTTTTTTGCTCCAGGCCCACCAGCCTGCTTTTCGGCGGGCCATCGCCTGCAGATGTCTGACCGATCATTTTTTTTAAACCATGCCCGCCAGCCTGCTTTCCGGTGGATCACGACCGACCATTTTTCCCTTTTACTCCAGGCACGCCGGCTTGCATTCCGACGAACTACTTTTTTTTATCCAGACCTGTCGACCTGCTATTCGACGGGCCACCGCTGGCGACCGACAAGCTCCCGACGGTCGGCCAATCCTTTTCTTTTTTTTACGTCAGGCCCGCCAGACCGCCGGCGGCCCGCAGACCTCCGGATGTCGGTCATTTTTTTAACCCCGGCAAGGCGACCAGATTTTTTTTTATGCCAGACCCGTCGTATTGCTTTTTGGAGGGTCCGCTACCGATAGACCTCCGGCGGCAAGCAAGAAAACCCGAACCCGACGGGGAAACCCGATCTTAATGGGTCGGGGCGGGGCAGACATTGTCCGGTTACGGGGCGGGGATCGGGCATTAAGAAAGATTTTTTCGGGGTTCGGGGTAGTGACTGGAGTGACCGTGCCCCCCTCCCCCCCGATATTATATATATATATATATGTATATTTTCGAGCATGCATCTTTATTTTTAGCTACATATTGTGTTTAGATTTTGATAATTGATACCTAGCAATTTCGGATTTCGGGGCAAAAACAGGGAACAGGGCGGGGTTCGGGGTAAGCTGCAACCCCAATGGGGCACCCCGATAAGATCCCGACGAGAAACGAAGCGGGGACGGGACATATTTCAGATTTCGGGTTCGGGGACGAGGATAGCCTGCCCCGCCCCGAACCCGCCCCATTGTCATTCCTATTCGACGGGCCACCGCCGGCGACCGGCAGGCCCCTGACGGTCGGCCAATTCCTTTTCTTTTTTTACGTCAGGCCCGTCGGCCTGCCGGCGGCCCGCAGACCTCCGACTGTCTGTCATTTTTTTAACCCAGCAAGTCGGCCAGCTTTTTTTTTACGCCAGGCCCGTCGTACTGCTTTTTGGCGGGTGCGCTGATAGACCTCCGGCGGCAAGTTATTTGATTTTTTTCTTAATGCTAGGTCCGTCGGCCTGCTTTCCGACAGCCGACCATTTTTTTTCACCTGTCACCATATTTTTATGCAATCCGTTAATTTTTTTTTCTTTTTTTACAGCAGGCCCATTGATTGTTGATGATTTTCAAAATCCAACCTATTTTTTAATAAAATAATTTAATAATTTAATTGCATACCACTGTATCATTATAAAAAATATTTTTATTGTTATTTTTTAGATGAAATATGATACTTCAAACAAAGAAAAAAGGTGTATCAAATTTTCAGGTCAGGGAAAAATCTCTCATTCCTAGACCTGTGACCTGTCACCACTACATCTCAATTATATACAAGCATATGAGCTGTTAATTAGGAGTAATAGATAAGGTGAATTTATTCCTTTGACGGCACGTTCCTCTAAAAGCCATTCTACATATTTTCTTCCACAGAAATTTCTTTAAGCAATCAAATGGTATCTTCCACAGAATAAGTCATCAAGTGTAAGAGACGTTTGGTTCACAGATTTTTTATATGAAGTATGAATTTAGAATGAATAAAATTTATAGTATATATTTTAATTTATTAAATAATAAATTTTGAGTTTATATATCTAGTTCAGAAATGATAAAATTCACACCATGTGTTTGGATAAAATAATAAACTCTAAATTCATACCTCAAACTCATAATGTATAAATTTGACTTTTGTCCTTGATTGTAAATATAGTTTCTGGACAGTGCAAAGTTTGTCCTTCATTGTAATATCTGAAACAATAGGGACCAAACTATAATTAGACCATCTAAAAAGGTAGTCAGATGTAAATCGCCCTATAATATATATAATACAAAACTGAAAAATATTATAATAATTAATAAATGTAAAAAATTTATAGTACTAAATAAAACATTATAAAATATTATTAAAACAATCTATGATAAGAAAAAGGATGTATCAAAATATTTATAAAACACAAAATGTAACTAAATAGTTATTTGAAAAATGAAAGAATAAAAATAGTATCATATAATATTAAAACAATTAAAATATTAAATTATTTAATAAATATAAAATTTAAGTCGAAATATTAATTTAATAAGAATAAAAACTATAATTCTATGTAAATAAATTAACCGGACTTATTTAGTTGTTTATTTCCCAGATTTTTTAAATAACTATTTGAATTATAATTTTTTATGTTTATTTAATTGATTAAATATTTTCGATGTTATTATATAATATTTTAATTTTTTTTGTTTTCTTTTTATTTTCAGTTTTTTTTTGTTTTTAGATTAATTGTAGAGATTTATTTGATTAATGTGTATATAATTTTGTTCTGATTCTTTTGGAAGCATTATTTTTTTGTTCATATTTTCATTATTAAAATTGATGATGTGCACCTCGAAGGTACTTTTTCACCAGAAAAATCAACCAAACAACATGTAAGGTGATTATATTCATTCATAAACCGAACCAAATACATGATACTAAGTATTAAATTTCAACCCTATATCATTCGGCTTCTGGTTTCATTTTTGATTCCAAATTCTACCATTCTATGAACCGAACGCTCTCTAAACAATTTAAATCCAAAAAAGGTACATTGAAAAGATGTTTTTTTAGACAATCGAAACAGATGGTTTTTGTGCACCGGAAAATTCCTCGGATCCATGCGGCACCAGACTAGAATCACCCCGATCTCTAGCCAGTAAGTCAAATTCACTCGCTTGACAAGTGTGTAATAAAGAGTTTAACACTTAAGTTGAGAGAAAACACCTCACTATCACCCCTAATACCTTATGAGAATACTGAGTTCTGAGAGTTGATCGAAAATTCGTAAAAGACTATCCTCAAATTCTTTGACCCGCTCCACCATACTGATCATAATTCATATATTTCTATTGATGACCATCACCAAGTATGGCTTCGGACAAGGACAGTCTTAATTAAGACCGCTCAAAACACCATTATAGGACCCCTTCCCCCTCCCCCCCCCCCCAAAAAAAAAAAAAAGAAAAAAGAAGAAAAAGAAACATGTTAATAGATCTGAATTGATAGTGGGTTTGTTCCGCTCTCACTTTGTTAATCTTTACATGACCGACACTCAACCTTTGGAGTGTTTTTCCTCTAATCTCTTTTAAATGTATTGATAGTAGGTTTAAAAAAAATCGAGAAAATCAATTTGATCTGAATTGCAAAATAGATAACCGAATTGCTTAAAGCAAGTGATGGGTATATGGGAGAGTACGCGTCATAGTGGACCAGTTAGCAATTCTTATTTATTTTGCTTTTTTATTCCGTTATTGTATTTAATGTCGACTGTTGATTGAGATATAATAAAATTTTGAATTTTGGTTTCATATATCAACATGTTAATACTTTAAAAAAAATAATATAAAACTTAGTAACATTGTATATATTTTTAAAAAAAAAATTATTTATATTATGATGGGTCAGGTCAGGTATCCAACCCACCCGAATCCATTTTGTGGTACCCAAAAAAATGAATATTTGTGCGATTTAATTGGTAGCAATACTGTGGGGCCGGGGCTGTTATCCCGAGGACTAGTCAGGTGTAATTTTGGAACCTCGGTATCAAAAAAAAAAAAATGAATATCCTACATGTGTATGGACGAGTTTATGTTTCGATATTTGACCAATTGATACTAATACCCCTAAATCCTAATTGGCCGTGCAAATCTAAATGTATTGTTTTGGTTGTGCCGGACTGAAGTATCCTTTGACTCACATTTTTAATGCAATTTTTAAACTTTAAAAATAAAATTTGAAAAATCAAAATAAGCAGCCAAATTGAAAACATAGACGCATAGTTTATTGACACCTCAATCCAGCTAATCGCCATGACGGACCCAATATGACAGGAATATTTCATAAAAAAAATTGGAATAAATACTTTATTTAGTGAGAGAAAAGTGGAAGTACAAGCTGGTGGATAACATTTTTTTTTTTTTTTGCTTTTTATAGTTTATTATTAATATATATATTTAATTATTTTCCTATTTTATTCTTGCTTTATTTTCTTATTTTTCCGTTTATACTTCGATCCCGTTGTATCTTTCTTTTTTTCAAATTGTATTGTTAAAAATATTATTAAATATTTATGAACATGCAAGAAAATGTCCTAAAATAAGTTATTTAATTGATAATATTAAATTTTCCAATCCACAATTTACAGTTTCATATCATTTATTGCGCAATCGACTGACGAAAAACAAAAAGCAAAATAAGTGTAAAAAAAAAAAGAAAGAATGAAATTCTGAAAAGAAATACCAACATGGTAAATAAGATTTTTCATTAATTATCCATGGACAATATAATACTAATAAAGGAAATTAAATCATCAGAGATATTATTAAAGGAAAAAAAAAAAGCTATGGCTAGGGTATGGCCGCGAACCTAATGAATTGGAGTGGAAAAGAATCAAACACTTGGACTGCACTTCATCATCCCCAACTCTATGGATTTCATATACACGTACGGTCCAGTCCATATTTTTTTAAATGTTTCCTTCTTCACCAGAAAGCTAGGAATCCTACTGCGCCGCCGATCAAGAACGGAACCAAACCCGTGGAGAAGATCCGGCCGGAACCCGAATAGTAACTGTCAACCGGGTACAGATTCTGGGGCGGCCCGTTTATGTAAATGTAAGGAGCGCTGGGCGGAGACTGGCCGCTCTCGCCGCCGCCGCTGGGAGGAGGCGGGCAGTTGCTCGGCTGAGGCTTCTTCGGCGCGGGTGGCGGCGGGGACAGCGGCGGCGGGGACGGTAGTGGCGGAGGCGGAGACGGATTACATGGGTTGTTGCAGGGGCAGCCCCCGCACTTGTTCTGCAGATCAGGTGGGGTCTCGTCGAGTTTTCTTGAATTCATAATCTGTTCGGATCGAGCCAGGGTTGAAGATATAACAAGGAACATGGTGAAGTGAAGTACTTTGAGCGTCGCCATGAGAGATGACTTTCTGTTTTGTTTTGTTTTTCAGGAGATTTTTGATTGTTTTCTTTTTTTAGGAAGAGGATGATATGCTGCTGTTGTTGCTGTTGCGGTTGAGAAGAAGATTTGATTACGTTTCTTTAGTTGCGCACGGAAATTAAAGATTGAGAAAAATGCCAAAAGGGAAGGGAGTTTGTTGAAGTAAAATTGGGCTTTTAATAGAGGAGAGGAAAATAGTTATAGAAGTTAACGTGACACGTTGATGTTGGGTTTTCTGCAAATCTAATTTTGTAATCTTCCCTCCCGTTAAACAATTATATTTCTCTTAAAAAAATTATATATTTAATTTTAATAATTTTTTATTTTTTATTTCGACCACACATCTATCATTATTATTTATAATATCATTACTTAAAATGCATAAAATATACATTATTTGCTAATCTTTGGCTGGGATTAGACCTGGCAATTCGTTCGTATTGTGTATTTCCGTATCGTGTACTTCCGTGTTTCGTGTACTAAAAGTTCAAACTCATACACGACACTAAATGAATTTGTGTCATGTCGTGTCGTGTACCGCACAAATTCGTGTCGTTTCGTGTCGTGTTTCGTGTCAGGCACATAATATAAAATAAATATTAAAATATTATAAAAAATAATAATTCTAATATTCTAGTATTATTTTTATAGGTTTTAGTAGACGAAATGATACAAATGGCAACGAAAACACAAATGTTTATACGAAATTTATGAAAATTCACAATATATTTTCAAATTTTAATGTTTAGTATAAACAGAATTCATAAAATATATATTTTTATTAAATCAAATATAAAATATTATATTTGTTTATTTATTTATTTATAACGTGTATCTCGTGTCGTGTACCCAACGGTAAACACAAAACCGACACTAAATCTCGGTCGTGTACTTTCGTGTTCATGTATTTTCGTGTCGTGTACTCAAAATGCAAACCCAAACACTAAATTTTCGTGTCGTTTTCGTGTCGTGTTTTCGTATCGTGTGGTAAATTGCCGGGTCTAGCTGGGATCAATGTTTGAAAAGGCGAAGGCGTAAGCCTGCCAAAAAGCGAGGCGTAAGCCTTGAGGGGCCGAGGCGTAAGCACTACGTGCTTTTTTTTTCAGGTATAGAATAACACATAAATAATAATCCCTTAATCAAATAAACTTCAAATACCTAATAATACAACTTAAGCAACATATATAAAGTTTAAAAACATAAAAAATTCAACCAAAACAAAATGAAATAAAAGTTCAACGATACAAGCCACAAGTTAAATATGAAAGAAAATAAGTTCAACGATAAATGACTAAGTGACATTTTAATCATCAGATTCAAATGATTCACATCGGAAAATTGACACTCTCAAACTCCTCGGAATTCATTCCTTCCCCACCAAGTTCCGTATCCGCAAATTGTCCAAAGTATCTATGGAGATCGGGAATCGCCCACTATCGAATTGCCTAGGGTCGATTGCATCATCATCATCTTCATCAACACCTATTTGAAGAACTCTTAGTTTGCTTGAAAAATTTATTATGAAACTTTTATTGTGAAGTTTCATGCTATAATTTTATTAAACATTTTATCATTATAGTCAAACTTAAAAATTATTGACTGCAAAAGTCACACCTCACGATCGTCGGAATGCGGAGAGTATATTTTATCATATATTTTTAATTACATAATATCATCACACATTTTACACCTTTGTAATTGGGTTATAAGTCGGAAGGTACACTTTTTTATGGCTTAATCAATAAGGAAAACTCACCATACGGCACGTGCACGGTCGCACTTTGAAGGTCCCACAAATTAGTTCTTTCTGGGTAAGAATGGTCTTCCGTGATGGATGCAAATATGGTAGTTAAGAGCACTCACATGCCTATTTGGCTATTTCTGAAAATGCACTTAACTAGAGAAATATTTAAAGTATATTTTAGATAAACAATTGAATGTCATAGATATTTAAGTTTGTAAGTATTAATGGTGAGTATGTGGTGTAGGTTAAAAAAAAAATAGTACGAGGCATTCAGAACTCGTGCTATGCACAAAGTTTGTATCTAAGTATTCACCGCGTAATATTTGTGTAAATTGCCAAATATACAACAATCTATAATTTAGGCCGCCGCGGGAGATATTTGTTGATTGTTGAAAGGAATTTGTTAATGTTTGCGTAAATGTAACCATTTTGTTGAGTTTATATTTTATTTCTTGTTGTCTTTATATTAGTAATTTAAATTTGGTTAAAATTTTAAACATGTCGGACAAATGCAAGTGAAATAAAATCGGAAACTTGTATTATGCGTTAGCTAATATATCTAACACGTACATTTGAAATTTCAACATATGTAAGATCATCACAAACATTAAACAATTTCCGCTAATCAACCTATATATACATTTTACGTGTGAAAAAAATAATAAAAGTCAATTACTATTCCCTTCGGTACGTATGTTAAGTTGATGGAATCTTGGTAAATTATCTCTAAACTATAATGAGAAAGCTAGCTAATTAAACTATATTTAGATAACCCATATCAATAACTTAAGCCATGCATGATACATTGGAGAAGATGGAACTACAATATATATTTATGTGTCATTAACAACCTCGCTTGATAATCTTCATAGGTTACATTTAGCTTTTTTGGGACCATTCAATTCAGGCCCTTCTTGCCAATAAATGAGAATTAATCCAATACAAAGATATGATCAAGTAATCTGCTAAGCACCGGGAATCCATATGAAATAATTAAGAAAATAACCAGAACACGTACTTATACATATTTGTACTTCAATAGTTAATTAAGTAAACTCCTAATGATTGAAGCCTAATGACTATCATCATCAATGGTGGACAGTAACCGGAAGAGATGATCATTGAGGTCATCGACCTTCTTGTGCAACACAAATCATTGGTGTCTTCATGGAACCCGATCCTTCCCCGCCATCGCCACCTCCACCTTTAGCTGAGCCGCACCACCTTTTCCACCACCACTACCACCACCACCTCCTTTGCTTCCACCTCTACCACCACCTTTGTTGCCACCTCCGCCACCTTTTCTGTAACACCCCCGATATATTCAGGAATATTACAGCGCCGTAAATCCTTTACATAAGAATTTACAAGGCTGAAGGAATGAAAAGACAATAACATATACCAATATATGAAAGTAACTGAAATAAAATACAACAGTTCTGGGCCAACACTGAAAATACAAACGTCCAATGAAGAATATTAACACATAACCAAATCCAACATCACAAACGACGACGTACTCGAGTACTTATTAAAACAACACAAACAACAGACAATTAAACCCGGTCGGAACATCACTCTGCACCCTCGTCGTCATGCAGTTCCAGTGGTTGTTTTCCTGCTCTCCTGGATCCTGAACATAAACAAATGTTCACCACCGAAGGGGTTAGCACAACGATGCTAGTACAAGTACCACAACATATTATTCAACGACTCACGAAGAACAATACTAACATAAATGATAAAATACTAACGAGTCTCTTCCTACGAGAAACTCATAAATATCATACACAAATGATAATCATAACATGACATCACAACATACACATGATAATTCAATTGATCCAGCGCAGACCAACCCGAGGTGGAAAACCTGTCCGATGATCCAGCGCAGGCTAGCATAGATCCCCCGATGATCCCGTCGGACCAATACGAGGTGGACATACAACAACGACATATATGCACGACAATATGTATAACATCAATACGTAAAATAATTAAAGTACTTGCCTCGAATTGATGACACGGATAAAACTTCAACGAATGTCAATACACTCGAAGGTCGCCCCTTCGATTAATCACGTTGCAAAGCTCGAACCTTAAACAGAAGAAATAATATAGAGTTCATCTCACGTCGAATAACTAACATATGAACATCTAACATCCTAAATTACGGCCGAAAGTTCAACAAAACGTAACCTGTCTGATCTGCATAAAGTACGTTACGTACCAACCATAGCGTACGTTAAGTATGCTCGGTAGCGTACGTAAGCTACGAAGCCTAGCGTACACTAATCATGCATTTGATAGTTCCTCTCCGATCAGACGACTGACTCGTCTGATGATATAACGTACGTTACGTACCCAATGTAGCGTACTTTAAGTCTGCCAGTTAGCGTACGTAAGCTACAGAGCCTAGCGCACGCTAAACATGCATCTGACAGTATCCTCCCTGATCAGACGACTGACTCGCCGCACGAAATTCTCAGTGTCTAATGTACGCTGTCTTCATACATATTACACTCATGCAAACTTGAATGATCTAATGATGTTCAATGTCTTCCAACTTCAAGGATAAGTATATCATCATGATGTCATACTCCAATCTTGATTACAAATTCTCTTACGTAGTTCGGGTAATCTAAGGTTGATGCACTTGTTACCAATATCATCAATATATTCAAACTTCATCATGAAGATTAATTAACCAATCCAACTTATAAGAAATGATACAACCTTCGATGATCATTTTCTTAGGTCCGTTTAGCAAAAGTGATATTCATACCAAGCCTACGATTATTATAGCAACACCATTCAATACGGATTATCAATCTCAGAACACTACTCTTATCACTTATCATTGGACGTAACAAGATTCCAACTATGATGTTCTCAACAATGATAACTTAAGCATAATCATCCCAACTTCTAAACATGATGTTTGGTTGAAATAAGTCATCTATGGAACCTAATATTCATGGTAGTATGATCATAACATCCTTAAGAACACGAACCCAAGGTTGGAGATAGCATTAACATACCTTAAGATGAAGAAAACACCGAGACAAGTAGAGTCTAACTCCAGTTGCTTGTGTGCCAATCCAAGATGCTTCTCAACTTCAATGATCAATATAAGTGATATCCAATCTCCAATGATCGAGTATAGATGGTCTATGGATGCTTATGTAGAAGGGGGAGGTTCTCTGGACTTCAAAGAAGTGAAGGACAAGTGAAGATAACGTAGACAAATGAAATGGGGTGCTGTCCCTTTTATAACTTTTCTGACTTTACGTACGTTAGCCTTCATGCATAACGTACGTAATCCTTTTAGCGTACGCTATCTGTTCTCCTTAGCATACATTATCTGTTCTCCTTAGCGTACGCTATTGTCCTATGATAGCTTACTGTCTTGTTCTGTACTCGCTTACGTACGCTACACCATCAAGTTACGTACATAAGCAACACTCATTATCGTACGCTAGTTACATACCTTAGCGTACGTTAACACTCGTTGACTTAAAAACTATCCAGGTTCATGCCGTGAGAATATGGTGAGGATCTGTCCGAGCCCACCACCAGCTGGCTCATGTGCTAGCCGCCCTGCTCAATTATTGATTGTCTTACGTACGCTACGCTTCACTCGTAGCGTACGCTAACCTTGGCATATAACGTACGTTAAGCTCTCTTCTTAGCGTACGTTATCACGTAATTGCATGTGAAAATTTACATGTTGATATTATCATGCACATGGATACGAATACGAGAAAGGTCATACTTCGATTATTGATATTGCAAATTCGAATAATACAGGGTTCAATACATATGAAATACTCAACAATTTATCCGGATATTACATACTCTCCTTCTAAAAAGGAGTTTCATACCGAAACTCAAGACGAAAATAACTCTGGGTATCTGGATTTCATGCTATCCTTCGTCTCCCAAGTGGCTTCTTCCACTCCATGGCGCGACCACTGAACCTTAACCAAAGCGATTGGTTTATTTCTCAATTGTTTGACTCGACTTTCGAGTATCTTGATCGGTCTCTCTTCAAACGTGCCATCCTTAGCGACTTCAATCTCGCGGAAATCAATGACATGGCTGGGATCCGGTATGTATTTCCGTAACTGGGATACGTGGTATACGATATGAACATGGATCAGAGACGGCAGTAATGCCAACCTGTATGCTAACTCTCCAACTATTTCAAGAATCTCGAACGGTCCGATATATCTCGGACTCAGCTTTCCCTTTCTCCCAAAACGAAAGATTCCCCGAGTAGGAGAAACTTTTAAAAGCACGTGAGCTCCAATACTGAACTCTAATGGGCGATGGCGCACATCTGCATAAGATTTCTGCCGAATCTGGACGGTCAACAGTCTTTTGCGAATCAAGGCTATCTTCTTTCGTGTCTGTACGATCAATTCTGGTTCCGTCCCGATCAAGTCTGATGAATCATCCCAACATAGGGGTGATCTGCATCTCCTCTCGTATAATGCCTCAAACGGTGCCATCTTAATAGAAGTATGCCAACTATTGTTGTAGGTGAATTCAATCAACAGTAGATGAACTTCCCAATCAGTCGACCAATCTAAGGCACAAGCTCTCAGCATGTCTTCCATTGTTTGAATAGTCCTACGGGGCTATCCGTCTATCTACGGATGATAAGCTGTGCTGAAGTTCAATTTGGTTCCCAAGGCCTTATGAACTACTTTCCAAAAATGAGACACAAGGCGACCGTCTCAGTCATAAATAATGGTCTTTGGCATACCATGAAATCGGACTATCTCTGCAATAAACACTCGTGCCAACTTCTCTGGTCCCCAAGTGTCCTTTATGCCCAGAAAATGAGCCAATTTGGTTAGACGGTCAACTATAACCCAAATCATGTTCATTCCTGTTTTGGACCTCGGCATATTAGTGATAAAGTCCATTGATATGCCCTCCCGCTTCCATTCAGGAATCGGGAGCGGCTTCAGCATTCCAGCAGGTCGTTGATGTTAGATCTTAACTTGCTGACAAATTAAGCATTTCGAGACATAATCCGCTACATCTTTCTTCATGTTGCCCCACCAGAAATCCTGCTTGAGGTCCTTATACATCTTACTGGTGCCTGGGTGGATAGAATAGGGCGTACTGTGAGCCTCCTTCATGATTGTCTGCTTCAAGACATCGACATCGGGAACACAAAGTTGGCTCTGAAATATCAAGCGGAGGCAGATGCGATGGTCACTAAAGACAAGGAACATGACAACAAATGGCTAGTGGGAATGGGAGGTAAAAGGTCCAGAGAACAAGCTCCTGCTTCTTCAGACCCCTATGTGCAGGACTTGACCACAAAAATAAAGCATGACTTGAAAATTGAATTAGAAGCCAAGGTAAACAAGAAAGTGCAGGAGAATATCACATGGGTCTTGAAAAGATTGGGAGATGCTAATCCCGATCTAAAACTGGAGTGGACATCAGAGACTTTTGTTCAGCCTTGTCAAGTGAACAAGATGACAACGGTACACCTGTGACACAAGATGGCACTTCTACGTATAAATCGAGATATTTAATTATGTCTAGTATTTAGAACTTTGGTCACTTGGTACTCTTGAATTAGACTTGGTAATTTGGTCTTAAGTTAGACTCTAGTTATGGTGTTGCATGTCAAATTGTTAATATAAGTTGGTATTTTGCGTCGATTGTGTAACACCCCCAAACCACTCGGGAATATTACAGCGCCGCAGACCCTCTCCGCGAGGATCTACCAGGCTAAATACAAAACAATGCATCACTTCACATGCCGACATGGCTACGTAAAGGACCATTAGACTGATTTGGTCTTTCATCACAATACACACAACATTACATACACGATTCTTTCTCAAAACTCATACCCGCGCAGGGGCTGGAATACAATAACGCTCCCATAAATCGGGGTAACAATACATCGGAGAAATAACCAACAAGACTATCCAACATACTCTACGATTGGTCTTTATGTGATTAGTATCGTCGTCTTCCATCACCCTTCGTACCGATCCTGTGGTTCGCTCCCCAGCAACCTGCAAGTACCGGGCCTTGTCTGAGACATCCACCCCCCGAATACTCGGGGGTTAGCAAAACTCCACTGTTTTGCTAGTGCAAGTATAAAATACAAATACAAGCCATACATATCAGACTCCATGGAACATAATAATCATAAACGTACTTCCGAGGTAAATCACTTGATCAAAACAGTTAAATCGAAAGGTAGGGGTAAACCCAATATACGTCTTGTAAAAATATTTTACGATCTCGGGAGTTTTGAAAACATTTGGGGTTTAAGAATTCTCAAGCCTTTCGAAAACATTTAGGGACACAGCCCAAAAGTCATTTTCCCAAACATTTATTTTGATAACAACACATGGGGTCCACGACCCGATCATACCATAACAACCTGTTTCCATAGATTATTCGCGTCCCGTGCTAGCAAGCCACGGACCTCAGATGCTCCCGTAGAACAAACCCGAGTGAATAACCCACAGGGAAACTATATCAAATCACATGTCACCGTAACCGCAGTCACGTGACTACAAGCACAGATACGTACATAACCAAACCACAACCATAAGTTATCCCGGCATCGCACTAACAAGCTACGAACCTCGGAGTCCCCGCAAGACATAACCGATGATAACCCCATCAGTTATCCCGGCATCGGGCTAACAAGCCACGAACCTCGGAGTCCCCGCAAGACATACCCGGTGGATAACCCCACGGTCACGCCCGACCCATACTAACAAGTATGGATCCCGGAGATTTATCAATCTTACCCGGAGGCACATCACTTTCAACGATCACATAATAATGAGCAGAACATCCAGCCAAGCAACACTTAAACATCACAACCTCCTTTCAAAGGAGTAACAACTAATATCACACAAATTACGTTCTTACCGAACAAGTACACATAACATTACGTAATTCCCGGCAAAGGATTACAGTCTATTAAGCTCACTCAAAGTGATCATAGCATCTTTCAACATACCAAACCAACACACATATTCCGAGAACACATATATTCACGAAGTACACGAATTATCGTTGAAAGACAAAATTTATCGAGAACATACCGATCCCTTTTTACGTTCATTAAACATTAGGTTTCGCACAAAATCATTTATCAATAATTACGCCTACGAAACATGAAACGTATGGACAAGATACTTGCCTCGACACCACGAGCAACCCAACAACGAACGGACACGGTCGGATAGTTCTCGAGCTTCCAAAAACGACCAAGGATTCGGCAATCCCACGAATACTACGAAGATAACATCACCACGAATCAATAACACTAATCGAAATCCAAAACAATCCTAAAAACAACAAGGATCTAAGTGTTCTCAAAGAAATCAAGAATCATTGATCCGAGCGATAAAAATCGATGAACGATTAACAAAGTCTGAAGATTACGGTCAAGACAAACAAGAATACACAACCGATCGGATGAGATCGGTTAAGAATCACAAATCCAAGGAAAAACCCCAAATTCAAGAAACTAGGGTTCTAAGAAGAGATTACCTTGATTTGGACCAAGAAGACGATTAGATGTTGTTAAACACCTACAAATCCGCTCGGAAATGAAGCTAAAAGAAGAAGACCACTCAAAATCGCCTCTGGAGATCACTCCCGTCGGAAGGAATGAAGAAAAGTGAGGAATGACGAAGTGAAGCCTGCTGTCCAGTATTTATACTGGACAGTCATTAGCGTGCGCTAACCAGATAGCATTAGCGTGCGCTAACGAGGTCAACGCCCAGAACTTACCGAATAACACTGTTAGCGTGCGCTAGACCCATGAGCGTAGCGTGCGCTAACGGGTCACGAAACTAGTCCAGTAGCCCCTGGACAGAACTACACCTACCGGGTAGCGTGCGCTAGAAAGAAGAAAGAGCGCGTGCTAAGCAGTCGATAGCGTGCGCTAGCTATCGACCTTAGCATGCGCTAATAAAGCCCCAGTCCCAGTCCAGTAGCTCCTGGACTGCCTCTGGACTGCCAGTTAGCATGCGCTATACATTCAGTAGCGTGCGCACAACACCGTAGCGTGCGCTACACCACAAAAACCCAGAAACTCACATAGTGATCCGAAACGCCTCCAAACACATGTCCCAACAAGGCACACCCAAACATGGCACAAAATTCCAACGATGAGGGCAATAACAATCCGATAAAACCCCGAAAACTCAACGAACCCGGAACAAAATTCTCGGGTATTACAGACTGTTTGTTGGGATGTTGGTATTTGATATTGAATGACAGGATGTGAATATTGGATGGTATTTTATTTGTATGGAATGATGTACGTATGAAATGGTTATTGCGAAATTTTTATTTAAAGTGTTGCATTTATCTTTCAGTTATTGTTGCATATTCTCAAATTAGTATTGCGTATTTTTAAATTAGTGTTGCATATAACAACCATGTTACTGTTAGATATAAGAATAGTGTTGCATTATGTCTGGTGGGACCCACTGCTGACGTGGATGAAGTGGGACCCACTACTGACGTAGATGAAGTGGGACCCACTCTGTCGTGGCAAAAGGGACCATTGCTGATGTGTCATTGGTTGTGGGCCCCATTTTTCTAAATTGTATTCTCCTCTAAGCCAACACTATTTTCTGTTGCATATATTTTATTTTGTGTTGCACTATGTACATAATGCAATACTTTCCCTCTGTTGCATTAGAAAGGAAAAGTGTTAGATTAGAGGTCAAATGCCACGCGATCAGATGCAACACCCACAAAGTGTTGGATATATCAATTTCTGGCCTAAGGCAACAGAAAATGGGGCATAATGCAACAATAGGAAGTGTTGCATATGAGCACTCATAGCGTAGTGATTGTATAATATTTGAATCGTGCTCGAGAGGTCTGAGAGGTCTGAGGCGACACTGCTATACAGAAGGTTAGCGCACGCCAAACCACATGTTAGCACGCGCTATGTTGCAACATTAGCGGACGCTAATGTGCTGGTTAGCGCACACTGTGTAAGCATATGGACGCGGACACCATATTTTTTTCAGGCCCGTTTGCACACGCTAAATGTTATGCTAGCTCACGCTAACTGTGTAAGTATATGGACGCGGACAGAACACTCTATTTTTCAGGCCCGTTAGCGCACGCTAAGTGTAATGTTAGCACACGCTAACTGAGCACAGAATATCAGCGCGGACAATAGTCTTTATTTATGTGTTGTTCTCATTTCATATCCAAACTGGCGAGAGGCGACGGGCAGCGATTCTTAGGGCGATTTGGGCGATTTTCAAACATTGAAACACCTAGTTATCATCCATCATCATCATCATCATCGATGGTTTGACGTATATAAACAATATCAAATCATCATTTATCAAGGTAATTCCTTATAACCCTACTTTTTGGAAATTGGGGTTTTCGTGTAGGTTTGTCCTTTTAGTTTGATTTGACCCAAATTGTTAGTATAATCTTGATAGTGTGATTACCCACTATCATATTCTTTGTGATTATATGGTATAGTTGCTGTTATTCCTTAAATTGTTCGATTTTGGGTCAAACTAGGCCTCCATAGTGTTCAACGAATGTCTAGGCGAGGATTTCGGGTGTTTTTAGTTGATTCCACCGTATACTTAATTGTTAAATATTGATATATGAATAGGGTCGAGTAATTTGTGAAGAGCTCGGACCGAAACCCATCCTAGCCATTGTTTTTGTCGTAGTATACCGATCAAGGCAAGTACATTATTGCAATGATTTTATTACTTGTATTTCTATTATGAAAACGTGATTTTTTTTGTGAGACATTGTCCACTTGGAGAAGGTTCCACGGGACCTCCGAGGACCGGTACCTTAGGGACAGATTAGGTCGTGGTATTCTCATCGGGGATGGTTCGACGGGACCCATGGAGACTTGGACAAGGAGCCTTGTCACGAGAATTACCTTCGAGAGGTTTTACTGATGAGTAACTGTGGATATTCCGGAATATCATGGGAATAATGTTTGAACTATCAAAAGAGAATTTTTGAAATGCTTGTAGCTTAATGTTTTTAATGTTGCACTGTACTAGTAAAATCCAGTTGCTAACCTCTTAAATGGGGAAAAATGCCTTTTAATATATTTCAGGTAATCATGCAATCAATGAGCCTACACAAGGTGCACACGGAGCTGACGGACAGTCATGATGTTAAAAGCCCAGTCGTTTGAATGTCTTAACATATCTTCGAACTTAAACATTTTAATTATTTTGCACTATTGTCATGGAAGCCCCCTTTGTGGGCATATGAAGTATTTCTGATTCTGTTTAGAGTGTGTTAACTTCAGATGTTTTGAGTGAGGCCACGACCTAACTTTCATTTATGCATTGCACTAATGGTATTTTGATTAACAAGTATGTTTAGTATCATCCTGGTACACCTTGTGATGGGTTTTACATCGTGTGACAACCCGAACCGAATTTGGGGTGTTACATCAACCACCGAAGAAGTTATAAAGATTGAAGCACCAATACATGTTGTTCATTCATCGTCGACATGCAAAAGAAAAGAAGTTGAAGGCTCAGGCAAGAAGGTGGATAAAGGAACACGACAAGTAATTTTGATTGATGAAGATGATGATGATATGATGATGATGATGATGACGATGATGAAATCGACCCTACTAATTTGATAGTGGGCGGTTCCTCGTTTCCATAGATACTCTAGACAATTTGGACAGTGGTATGCTTGCGAATACAAAATTTGGAGGGAAGTATGAATTATGGGGAGTTTGAGGGTGTCCATTTTCGATGTGAGACCTTTGATGATTAAGATGTCACTTGGTCATTTATTATTGAACTTATTTTCTTTCATGTTGAGAGCTTGTGGCTTTTGTCGTTGAACTTATATTATTTTATTTTATTTTGATTGAACCTATGTTTTTAAACTTTATATATATTGTTTAAGTTGTATTATTACTTACTTGAAGCTTAAGTATTAGTATTCAAATGTTATTCTACTAAAGAAAAAGCATACATTGCTCACTCTCCGACGCCTTGCTTTTTGACAGGCCAACGCCTACGCTTACGCCTTTACCTTTTCAATTACGGAATCAAGGCCACCCCGTTACCAATCACAACAACATTTAGAAGAGATTGAACCAAACAACAACGACAAATTGGTGATATTCATTGTGATTCAATCAACATATTGTAATTCCAGTTGAGGAATTCAAACCAAGAGCCCATTTGAGCACCACATGACAATTTCATCGGATATCCAACACATGATCATCCTTAGATAAAAATAACATAGCATCAAGAGCAACAGCGAAAAACTAATGAAATTTTTCGCTAGAGGATGGTAGCAAACATTAATTTAAAACGTAAACATTCAATTAACACAATAAACATCACCATTGAAAATTTTAGACCTAAGAGAAAGCCCAACATATATTTATGTTAAAAGTTTATAGAACATGCACATTATCAAACAAATGAACAATATTTACTAGTCAAGAAGTATGTATGTATGTACTTCAAGCAGCACAACATAACAACATATTCCTATCCCTATCCCAAAATTTATTAGTGCATACAACTCGACACCCAATATCTACATATCACATCAAAAAAATTAGTGCATAACACAATTAAAGAGAAGATGCAATTTAAATTTGAAACATCTTAAACCTTCCCATGAATTGGTTCCGGTATTTCCAGGTCCATAGACTGTAGCTTGCTAGCTATGTACAATGCTGCATGGAATTATTATTCCGTCCGGGAGTCTGGAAATCGTTTGCCATGTCCCAAAACATGTTCTGCAGCTCCTCCATGCTGTAATCCTTTTGCTGTTTTCAAGAATTCATGTCCATGGTTAGAACAGAGACTATGCAATGCTGCTGCCGACATTCCAATACCAGACGATATAACACGCCACAAATTTCTAGTTATTGGATGATACATAAATCTCAAAATTGTTCAATCAGCAATTAAGGAGTTTACCATCATTTACGCACCGATTTCACCTTATGTTTACACTCGACTCCAAAACAAAAGGAGAAACAGATAAGGTTATACACTCCAATCGCAGATGGATCATGGATCCCCTTCATGAGGGATTGAAACCACGCGATCTGTCCAGTTTTACCATGGCCCAGACCAAAAATCATGCTGGAGGTCGCCACACCTCCACAAATTATCAGATAGTTCGAAGGCCGAAATATCTCCACAATATGGATATCTGTACCACTTTTATGGACTACAATGTACCATTTTTATGTACCACCATATGTACCACCTAATATAGATTATTTCCTTGTCACATATAAAAAAGGAGACATGTTTTATCCATAATCCTCTGAGATTTAAGTTATAGCGTTGAGAAAAAACCATTGATTCTTTGGCAAAAACATGACTATTCGTATATAAATATGAGTTTCAGGAGGGTTCCCAAAACTTTTTGTAGGTTAATTCAGTTTAAGTCTCGGGTTGCGAGTGGTCCAACCCCATTTTTTAGTGGCCGATCTATTCGTCGTGCACATTGGAATCAGAATATTTGGTCTTTGGCAAATCATATAGAGAAAAATAAGACAGCCGCCATCAACCTCAACATGCTTTAATCCTGATTATGTTGTAGCTGTTGTATCATTTGGACCCAAGTAAGATTCCATTCGCCTAGTTTCGACATCTCAGTAGCAATTATTAAGTCCTACTCCAGCTTGAATTTTCACATATATAAAGGAATTATGGAACATTTTGCATGGGAAAGAGAACAAAAAACATACAATTCAAACACAAAAGAACCTAAATTATTACAGATGAGCATTCTAGGCAGGGGCTGGGGCAGATGTAGTGGGGATCAGTGAGAATGAAGAGAATACAATATACTCCTTCTGTCCCAATCAAAGATTGACAGATGGAGTAAAATCAAAACAAATTTAAGCAAATGATTGGAGATTAAACATAGGTACTTATGGTGAGTATGTAGTTGAAATTAAAAAGTAAAAATGTATCGACGATAAGTGTATAATAGAGATTAAAAAGTAAAATATAATTGTTTGAGTTTAATTATGTAAGAAGTGACCAATCTAAACCTTCTAAAAAAACAATATTTTTGAGCGAAACGTAAACCTTTGGGCAGGGATAGAGGGAGTATAGTTTATAGGATAAGAATTAACAAATCTTACTTATAAACCACTCAGTATTGTTCTGTATTTAGATATCTTCCAAATCATACTTGCAACTTCTATTTTTTTATGTATATGTAAATTATGATACTAAAATTTCGACCCCTCGAATAAAATTTTCTACATTCGTCACTGGTTCTAAATATTGTCAATCCCATAAAATCTTACCTCCTTCCTCGCATCATTCATGAGAGAGACCATCTCTTGAAGAAACTCAGCAAATCCGTCCTATTAAAAGAAACACAGTTTTACACATCTATTATGAACAAAAACATTGGAGAAATAAGTTGATAGCCATGTTATAACTTATAACCATATACACACACACATACATACATATTTATATATGATGTTCATCATAATGGCTCATACCTCTTCGTCTTCATCATCGGGATCATACATCCCTGAATCATACATCACCCTCTTTCTCCTGTCCGATAGTACTGTATTATCAAACATATAGATAAGTAAATTAATATTAATAGTATTTTCAGATATCTTTTCATCGACAAAATTTACTTTGTCACAGCGATATTACCTGAATATGCTTCTTGAATTTGCTGAAAGTTCTGTTTTGCCTCCCCAAGAAGACGAGGGTTTCTACGAGCCCACCTATCTGGATGCCATTGCTGATATATAAACACCAAAATAAATCAATAACCAGAGAATTCCAATCAATAAAAAAACAAATAATCAAGATAATCACACACACACACAAAAAAAAAAGAATTAAAAGCGCCATTTATGCAGAACACACCATGGCAAGATTACGATAGGCACGTCGAATTTCTCCATCAGAAGCATTTCTACAAACACCAAGTATGCGATAATACAAAGGCAACCCTTCGCGGCACTCCATCGCTAATCTTCCATCAAAATATATTATGAGAGTGGAAATCGATTCAGGAAAAAAAATAGTAAGAGCTTTATAAAGAATTCCATTTGTTTCTGGGGGTGGAAGAGTCTGCATATCTGGAAGATTCTAGCACATTTGTAAGTTTTAATTTCTTTTTCTTTTTTTTGGGTAGACGATAAAATCTAAGTTAAAATATCTTCTTGCATGAAGATAGTATTTTTTATTCTCAATCATCTTCTACGTTTTACACATGGAAACTGGAAACTTGCCCTTGACGATCCGAAATACGCAACTGCTAGGCCTCTAACTTGCACGCTATCTTGATCCAACCCAAGATCATGTGAATTGGGCTGGACCATGTGTTGAAGTTGGACATTGAGTAGTTACCAGTAGAGATGTTAAACGGCCCGAGCCCGCCAAATCATCTTGTTTAAGCCGCTAAAAAACAGGTCAGGGTCGATATTTCGTAGTCCATTTAAATTCGGACTTTTTGACCCGAACCGATTAACCCGCGGGCTTAACGGGCTTAGTCCGAAGCCCGTTAGGGTTAGGGTTAGAGCTGATATTTCCTAATCCGTTTAAATTCGGACTTTTTGAACCGAACCGTTTAACATGAAACCCGCTAGGATTAACCCGAAATCGCTACAATTAACCCGTTTAACATATCTAGTTACAATTTCTTCCACACTTGAAAATCCAAAAGAAAGCTACTCTTTATTCTCTCTCACACACACACATATATATGTGTGTGAAAATGGATCCTGAGATACATCTCAGGAATTGTATATGTATCTCAGGAATCGTTCCTGAGATAGCAGTGTATGTGTGTGTATACCCTCCCCTGACTAAATAATATAATTATTTAAGTTTAATAATTATGTGTGTGTACACCCTCCCCTACACAAAGTTTTATGCACATCTCAAGTAGAATTCCTGAGATACATCTCAGGATATATCTATCTATCTATCTATATATCTATATATATATATATATATATATAGAGAGAGAGAGAGAGAGCGAGAGAGAGAATCTTTCTAGTGTATATATATATATATATATATATATAGAGAGAGAGAGAGAGAGAGAGAGAGAGAGAATCTTTCTAGTGCTTGAACACTTCACATGAATACCGTACTATAGTTAATGAGCGGAATATAAGCGAGTCCTGAAAAAAAACAATGAATCGAAAATATACATTAAAAGTGTGACTATTATAGTAATGGCTTCTTATAATTCTCTCGTATAACATCTTCTCATCATTCTCTTTCTCATGTTTGAACTTTCTGATCTATCTCCCATGTATCATCTTTTTATGGCCCCTTCTATATAGCATATTTGTAGGGTTCTCTTGTATAACATCATTTTATAAAAAAATTCATGTAGCATCTCCTCTTATATGGTTATCCTATGCAATATCTTCTTATATGCAATGATCGTAAATTATTGATATCGATTACCAAGTGTTCGAGTTACCCAAATCAGTATAAGATTATTTAAATTTTCACAATAATTGTAATTTTATTTGTTAGATTTCATTAAATATTGTAGATATATTGATATATAGATTATAATTGTTATATATAGATATAGAATATTCTTGTTATTCTCTTGTGTAGGATCTTCTTATTGTTCTTCCATTGAGCATCTTCCTATGATTCTCGTCTGTAACATCTTATTATCAGGACCGGATCTGAGCATGTAAAAAATGAGTGAAGACACAGGGCCTCACTTTAATGTGGGGCATATATATATATATATATATATATATATATATATATATATATATATATATATGTGTGTGTGTGTGTGTGTGTGTGTGTGTGTTGAGATATCAAAGGATCATTATAGTGAATTACTGATGATTTGAGAGAAAAATATTTATTCTATTATCACTCAAGAATAGAATTATAAACTCACAAAATAAAAACTCTCAAACTCACTCAATCTCAACTTGGATTGTTATTCACTCTATGAACTCACTCTTGGAGATGAGATGATTACAAATGCTACAACCATGCCTTATTTATAGGTAGTAAACATGGTGTGAAACCATGGTGTGAAAGGGTGGTGTGAAAGGATCAACCATGGTGGGTATTGTGAAGTTTCCCATCATTTTCTTGTCAAACTTGCCAACTAATTGTTCAAAGGTAGATGGCTTCTAGATGTTGATTTTGTTGATGACCTTCTAGATGATGTTGATTTTGTTAGGTGACAATGACCTTCAACACTCCCCCTCATTGCTGACACTCATGATACGTAATACCATTCCAAGTAGGTCTCGAAATTCGAAAATCTTTGTTGCAGATAAGCTCTTTATAAATATGTCTGCAACCTGGTCTTCGGTCCTGACTGGCTTCATGTCAATGTCTCCTTTAAGTACTTTCTCACGTAAGAAATGATAGTGTACTTCCACATGTTTGGTCCGAGCATGAAATACTGGATTCTCAGCCAAACGAACTGCTGATAGATTGTCACAGTGTAATGCAACTCCATCTTCTTTTGGTTGGTTCAAATCCTTCATGAGTTGAGTCAACCAAGCACACTCTTGTGCTGCCATCGCCCCTGCTCTATATTCCGCTTCAATAGTTGAAAGAGAAACGGTAGGTTGTCTCTTACTGCACCATCATATAGCTCCTGAACCAAGATTGAATATATATCCTGTAGTCGATCTCCGGATGTCATAGTCTCCGGCATAGTCAGCATCACAATAGCCGCTGACCTTGCTTTGTACTCCCTTCTTGCAGAAAATTCCCAAATCAATTGTGCCTTTAACATATCTGAGGATTCTTTTAACTGTTTCAAGATGTGACTTCTTCGGTTTCTGCATGAACCTGCTAACAACACCTACAGTGAATGCTATGTCAGGTCTGGAAAGAGTTGGATAGATAAGACTACCTACTATCTGTCGGTACATTCTTGTGTCCTCCAAGTCTTTCCCATCGTAGGCACACAGCTTCAAATTTGGCTCCATTGGGGTAGATATTGGCTTGCAGTCAGTTAGCCCAAACTTCTCGATTAAATCCCTTGCATATTTCTACTGACCAAGAAATATACCATCATCTGTTCTTTCGACTTCCAATCCTAGGAAGTGTTTCAGTTCACCAAGTTCCTTCATTTGAAATCGGACTGACAAGTTTGCCCTTGTTCGTTGAATCTCGTCTTCGTCATCGCCAGTGATGATTAGATCATCCACATATACAAGGACTACTGCTAGCTTGCCTCCTTGAGTTTTCACGAACAAGCTTGAATCTGCCGGGGCAACATGATAACCACTTTGGACTAGAAACTCAACAATTTTCCCATACCATGATTGGGGTGCCTGCTTCAAGCCATACAACGCCTTCTTCAACTTGCACATGTACTCAGGCTTTTCATGATTCACAAATCCTTTGGGTTGATCAATATAGATATCATGATCAAGTTCCCCATGTAAAAACGCATTCTTCACATCCATTTGCCATAATTTCCAAGACTTACTTGCTGCTAAGGCTAGTAAGACACGAACTGTAGTAATCTTTGCAACTGGACTAAACGTCTCGTCATAGTCTATCCCATACTCTTGAGAGAATCCACGAACAACTAATCGAGCCTTGTACCGCTCAATTGTACCATTTGGACGAATCTTCAACTTGTAAACCCATTTTCAGGATATGGGTCTAACACCTTCAGGTTTTGGCACTAAATTCCAAGTTTGATTTTGTTTTAATGCCGAAATCTCTTCTTCCATGGCCTTTCTCCTCTCTAGACTATTTGATGCTTCTTCAAATGTACTTGGCTCTTTGACTTCAGCATAAGCAGCATCTACATACTTTGGATTTGGCCGTCTTTCTCTGGTGGACCTTCGCACTTGAGGTTGTGAAGGTTCCTGCTCTTCCGGTTGACTAGTCTGTACTTTATCTGGTATTTCATGTACACCTATTCTCCAAGGGCTTCTTGATTTAGACAGTAGCTCAACTTGATCCGACGGGGATCTTGGTTCTTCTATGTCATTGTTGTCTTGAGAGGAATGTAGCTGCAACTTGGTTTGTAGCTTTTCTTGCAGCACATGTGTATCTGGTAATGCCACCTTGTTTGCCCACCATGAAGATGCCTCATCGAATACAACATTTCGTGAGATATAGATCTTGTTTGTATTTGGATCGCAGCCTCTCCAGCCTTTCTTTTGTTCATCATATCCAATGAATATGCAGCGGACAGCTTTCTTGTCGAACTTGCTGCGATCTTCATCTGCAATAAACACATAACATAAATTCACTGTTGGTTTTACATTATACAATTTTTAAAATGGTGAAATAAATTCCACCCTCGGTTGTGGTAGCCTGTTGGTGATATAGACTACTGTCTTCATGAATTCTGCCTAAAATCTTGTATCAACATTCTTTGCATGTAGAAGACTTCTACATGTCTCTGCTAGGTGGCGGTTCTTCCTCTCCGCTACTCCATTTTTCTGTGGAGTTTTTGCACAAGTCAGTTGCCTTCGGATGTTGCACTCCTTGAGGTAGTTGTTGAATTCATTTGAAGTGTATTCTCCTCCATTATCAGTACGGAGGCACTTGATCTTCCTCCCAAACTCACATTCTACCGTATCCTTGAATTTCTTGAATTTTTCAAAAGCTTCATCTTTATGCTTCAAGAAATATACCCATACATACCTTGAGAAATCATCAATAAAGGTTATCAAATATTGATAACCGCTTGTTGACTTTTATTTGATCTTCCCAAGCACATCTGAGTGGACCAATTCCAACGGCTCTCTTTCTCTGAACTTTGACTCTTTGTAAGGCAGTTGATGTGCCTTACCATATTGACATCCAGCACACACAGTGTCATGTTGGATCTCGAGTTGAGGAAGTCACCTCAGCATGGACTTCTGCATCATAATCTTCAGTTTGCTGTAATTGACATGTCCAAGTCGTGCATGCCATAGGTCTCCAGTGTAACTTCTCCTAACCTTCTCAATGTAGGCTTCTTCAGCTGACATCACATAGATAGCCTTCATTTTTGGTCCTTCCACGAACGGTGTACCTATGACTTTCAATTCACGATACACTTTCACATCGTTCGGGCCAAACAACACATAATTACCTGAAGCAGTTAATTGTGGTACTAACAACAGGTTCTTCTTCATCCCTGGGACATGATATACATTGTCGAGTTGTACTTCTTCATGTCCGTACCTTTGTGGCAGTTGTGTCTTGCCAACATGGGCTATTGGTAATTGTGTGTTATCAGCTGTCACAATAACTCGATCTCCGTTGTACTTGGTCATACTTACAAGTTTCAACTCATCTCCGGTCATATGATTGGAACAACCAGAGTGAACGATCCAATCATTCTTGGAATCGACTAACTGCTCACATACCGCAGTAAGTGCGAATTCCTCTTTTGGGCCTTTCCCTCGTGTATCAGCAGTATCTACCTCCTCGGCATAGAAGGAAGTCTCAAAATCCCAATCTTCTTCTCCTGGAGCCTCGTCCTTAGATGTTGTTGCTGCATTTCCTTCAACTCTCTTGGATTAACAATTTTTTGCATAACGTCCTTTCTTGCCGCAACTGAAACATTCGTCACTTTGACGATCCTTTTGTTGCCACCGGTTCTGACCATTTCGATTATGTTGAGCTCCTCGAGCTCCGCCTGACTGGAAACCTCTATATTGGTTTCCTCGAACATCTCTTTCTTGACTATTGAATCTCCCGAAACCACATCCTCGTCCTCAACCACGACCGCATCCTCATCCGCGTCCTTGATTGTCTCTTCTATTAGTGAAAAGGGTTGTCTCTTCACCATTGGTTGGTCGACTAGACATGGGTTTGTCTAGATCCTCTTCATTAATTATAAAATTCTCCAGATCTGCTAAAGTTGGCTCGGTGGCCCAGCCCCGAGTTGCCGTGATAATACTCTTATACTCCGGTTTCAATCCGTGGATGATAATTCTTTTCATCCTGGTTTGTGTAATGCCATTTTCAGGATCTAGTTTAGAAATCTCATCACAAAGAGATTTCACCTTTGAGAAATATTGACTCACAGACATATTTATCTAGGAGATCGATAAAAGCTCATTTTCAAGCCTTTGTAATTTTGCATCATTTTTCTTTGCGAAAATAGCCGCCAATGTATCCCAAGCTTCCTTCGGTGTTCGGATATCTTTGATCCGCTGGAGAAATTCATCTTCTACAGCTACAGTTAAGGCGTACATAGCTTTGCCTGCCTTAACCTTCCATTTCTTTAAAGCATCAGGGTCGGCAGCTGGCCTTTGATGTGCAGCATCTGGTCGTACCGGTGTTGAGGTTGAGATGTCGGAGGTTGTGTCTGTGCATTTGGCCTCCCTTGGTGGTGGTGTCTCAGCTCCGTTCACGATATCCCATAAGTCCTGCCCGAGCAGGACTTCATACGGGTACGCCATGACCCATAATTGTTGTTATTGAGCTTCTCAATAGAGGTAGTAAAATCAGCCATGATTTTAACAAAGCTTCTCAGGCCGAAAGTACAATTTTTGAAACTTTTGGGGTCAAAATAAAAAATTTCAGAAGTTTAGGGATTGAATTAAAATCTTCCAAAAAGTTCAGGGACCAGTATGTAATTTTTGAAAAATTTATTTGCAGGAAGTAATGTTCATCGTCTTCAACCTTGAGACAATTCTTTCGGTAGCCCGTACGGCTTCGTCTGACGTCAGTTTTGTATTCTGAAAATACCACCGAACTCGTCTCGACGCGAGGAATCTAACGGTATCCTCAAAATTGAGTTTCGACCACCTTTGTAAAACTCAAAATTTTCAGCTCCACTACCACTTCCGGCTAGCACTCCAAAACCTTGCTCCGATACTAGTTGTTGAGATATCAAAGGATCATTATAGTGAATTACTGATGATTTGAGAGAAAAATATTTATTCTATTATCACTCAAGAGTAGAATTACAAACTCACAAAATAAAAACTCTCAAACTCACTCAATCTCAACTTCGATTGTTATTCACTCTTTGAACTCACTCTTGGAGATGAGATGATTACAAATGCTACAACCATGCCTTATTTATAGGTAGTAAACAGGGTGTGAAACCATGGTGTGTAAGGGTGGTCTGAAAGGATCAACCATGGTGGGTATTGTGAAGTTTCCCATTATTTTCTTGTCAAACTTGCCAACTAATTGTTCAAAGGTAGATGGCTTCTAGATGTTGATTTTGTTGATGACCTTCTAGATGATCTTGATTTTGTTAGGTGGCAATGACCTTCAACACTCCCCCTCATTGCCGACACTCATGATATGTAATACCATTCCAAGTAGGTCTCGAAATTCGAAAATCTTTGCTGCAGATAAGCTCTTCGTAAATATGTCTGCAACCTGGTCTTCAGTCCTGACTGGCTTTATGTCAATGTCTCCTTTAAGTACTTTCTCACGTAAGAAATGATAGTGTACTTCCACATGTTTGGTCCGAGCATGAAATACTGGATTCTCAGCCAAACGAACTGCTGACAGATTGTCACAGTGTAATGCAACTCCATCTTCTATTGGTTGGTTCAAATCCTTCATGAGTTGAGTCAACCAAGCACACTCTTGTGCTGCCATCGCCCCTGCTCTATATTCCGCTTCAATAGTTGAAAGAGAAACGGTAGGTTGTCTCTTACTGCACCATCATATAGCTCCTGAACCAAGATTGAATATATATCCTGTAGTCGATCTCCGGGTGTCATAGTCTCCGGCATAGTCAGCATCACAATAGCCGCTGACCTTGCTTTGTACTCCCTTCTTGCAGAAAATTCCCAAATCAATTGTGCCTTTAACATATCTGAGAATTCTTTTAACTATTTCAAGATGTGACTTCTTCGGTTTCTGCATGAACCTGCTAACAACACCTACAGTGAATGCTATGTCAGGTCTGGAAAGAGTTGGATAGATAAGACTACCTACTATCTGTCGGTACATTCTTGTGTCCTCCAAGTCTTTCCCATCGTAGGCACACAACTTCAAGTTTGGCTCCATTGGGGTAGTTATTGGCTTGCAGTCAGTTAGCCCAAAATTCTCGATTAAATCCCTTGCATATTTCTGCTGACCAAAAAATATACCATCATCTGTTCTTTCGACTTCCAATCCTAGGAAGTGTTTCAGTTCACCAAGTTCCTTCATTTGAAATCGGACTGACAAGTTTGCCCTTGTTCGTTGAATCTCGTCTTCGTCATCGCCAGTGATGATTAGATCATCCACATATACAAGGACTACTGCTAGCTTGCCTCCTTGAGTTTTCACGAACAAGCTTGAATCTGCTGGGGCAACATGATAACCACTTTGGACTAGAAACTCAGCAATTTTCCCATACCATGCTAGGTACAACACCTTCTTCAACTTGCACACGTACTCAGGCTTTTCATGATTCACAAATCCTTTGGGTTGATCAATATAGATATCACGATCAAGTTCCCCATGTAAAAACGCATTCTTCACATCCATTTGCCATAATTTCCAAGACTTACTTGTTGCTAAGGCTAGTAAGACACGAACTGTAGTAATCTTTGCAACTGGACTAAACGTCTCGTCATAGTCTATCCCATACTCTTTAGAGAATCCACGAACAACTAATCGAGCCTTGTACCGCTCAATTGTACCATTTGGACGAATCTTCAACTTGTAAACCCATTTTCAGGATATGGGTCTAACACCTTCAGGTTTTGGCACTAAATTCCAAGTTTGATTTTGTTTTAATGCCGAAATCTCTTTTTCCATGGCCTTTCTCCACTCTAGACTATTTGATGCTTCTTCAAATGTACTTGGCTCTTTGACTTCAGCATAAGCAACATCTACATACTTTGGATTTTGCCGTCTTTCTCTGGTGGACCTTCGCACTTGAGGTTGTGAAGGTTCCTGCTCTTCCGGTTGACTAGTCTGTACTTCATCTGGTATTTCATGTACACCTGTTCTCCAAGGGCTTCTTGATTTAGACCGTAGCTCAACTTGATCCGACGGGGATCTTGGTTCTTCTATGTCATTTTTGTCTTGAGAGGAATGTAGCTGCAACTTGGTTTGTAGCTTTTCTTGCAGCACATGTGTATCTGGTAATGCCACCTTGTTTGCCCACCATGAAGATGCCTCATCGAATACAACATTTCGTGAGATATAGATCTTGTTTGTATTTGGATCGCAGCCTCTCCAGCCTTTCTTTTGTTCATCATATCTAATGAATATGCAGCGGACAGCTTTCTTGTCGAACTTGCTGCGATCTTCATCTGCAATAAACACATAACATACACAACCAAACACTCGAAAATAATTCACTGTTGGTTTTACATTATATAATTTTTAAAATGGTGAAATAAATTCCAGCCTCGGTTGTGGTAACTTATTGGTGATATAGACTATTGTCTTCATGCATTTTGCCTAAAATCTTGTATCAACATTCTTTGCATGTAGAAGACTTCTACATGTCTCTGTTAGGTGGCGGTTCTTCCTCTCCGCTACTCCATTTTACTGTGGAGTTTTTGCACAAGTCAGTTGCCTTTGCACTCCTTGAGGTAGTTGTTGAATTCATTTGAAGTGTATTCTCCTCCATTATCAGTACGGAGGCACTTGATCTTCCTCCCAAACTCACATTCTACCGTATCCTTGAATTTCTTGAATTTTTCAAAAGGTTCATCTTTATGCTTCAAGAAATATACCCATACATAACTTGAGAAATCATCAATAAAAGTTATCAAATATTGATAACCGCTTGTTGACTTTTGTTTGATCTTCCCAAGCACATCTGAGTGGACCAATTCCAACGGCTCTCTTGCTCTGAACTTTGACTCTTTGTAAGGCAGTTGATGTGCCTTACCATATTGACATCCAGCACACACAGTGTCATGTTGGATCTCGAGTTGAGGAAGTCCCCTCAGCATGGACTTCTGCATCATAATCTTCACTTTGCTGTAATTGACATGTCCAAGTCGTGCATGCCATAGGTCTCCAGTGTCACTTCTCCTAGCCTTCTCAATGTAGGCTTCTTCAGCTGACATCACATAGATAGCCTTCATTTTTGGTCCTTCCACGAACGGTGTACCTATGACTTTCAATTCACGATACACTTTCACATCGTTCGGGCCAAACAACACATAGTTACCTGAAACAGTTAATTGTGGTACTAACAACAGGTTCTTCTTCATCCCTGGGACATGATAGACATTGTCGAGTTGTACTTCTTCATGTCCGTACCTTTGTGGCAGTTGTGTCTTGCCAACATGGGCTATTGGTAATTGTGTGTTATCAGCTGTCACAATAACTCGATCTCCGTTGTACTTGGTCATACAAGTTTCAACTCATCTCCGGTCATATGATTGTAACAACCAGAGTGAATGATCCAATCATTCTTGTAAGCGACTAACTGCTCACATACCGCAGTAAGTGCGAATTCCTCTCTTGGGCCTTTCCCTCGTGTATCAGCAGTATCTACTTCCTCGGCATAAAAGGAAGTCTCAAAATCCCAATCTTCTTCTCCTGGAGCCTCGTCCTTAGATGTTGTTGCTGCATTTCCTTCAACTCTCTTGGACTAGCAATTTTTTGCATAACGTCCTTTCTTGCCGCAACTGAAACATTCGTCACTTTGACGATCCTTTTGTTACCACCGGTTCTAACCATTTCGATTATGTTGAGCTCCTCGAGCTCCGCCTGACTGGAAACCTCTATCTTGGTTTCCTCGAACATCTCTTTCTTGACTATTGAATCTCCCGAAACCACATCCTCGTCCTCGACCACGACCGCATCCTCGTCCGCGTCCTTGATTGTCTCTTCTATTAGTGAAAAGGGCTGTCTCTTCACCATTGGTTGGTCGACTAGACATGGGTTTGTCTAGATCCTCTTCATTAATTAGCAAATTCTCCAGATCTGCTAAAGTTGGCTCGGTGGCCCAGCCCCGAGTTGCCGTGATAATACTCTTGTACTCCAGTTTCAATTCGTGGATGATAATTCTTTTCATCCTGGTTTGTGTAATGCCATTTTCAGGATCTAGTTTAGAAATCTCATCACAAAGAGATTTCACCTTTGAGAAATATTGACTCACAAACATATTTCTCTCGGAGATCGACAAAAGCTCATTTTCAAGCCTTTGTAATTTTGCATCATTTTTCTTCGCGAAAATAGCCGCCAATGTATCCCAAGCTTCCTTCGGTGTTCGGACATCTTTGATCCGCTGGAGAAATTCATCTTCTACAACTACAGTTAAGGCATACATAGCTTTGCCTGCCTTAACCTTCCATTTCTTTAAAGCATCGTGGTGTGGTGGCCTTTGATGTGCAGCATCTGGTCGTACCGGTGTTGAGGTTGAGATGTCGGAGGTTGTGTCTGTGCTTTTGGCCTCCCTTGGTGGTGGTGTCTCAGCTCCGTTCACGATATCCCATAAGTCCTGCCCGAGCAGGTAAAACTTCATACGGGTACGCCATGACCCATAATTGTTGTTATTGAGCTTCTCAATAGAGGTAGTAAAATCAGCCATGATTTTAACAAAGCTTTTGGGGCCGAAAGTACAATTTTTGAAACTTTTGGGGTCAAAATAAAAAATTTCAGAAGTTTAGGGATTGAATTAAAATCTTTCAAAAAGTTCAGGGACCAGTATGTAATTTTTGGAAAATTTATTTGCAGGAGTCTTCAACCTTGAGACAATTCTTTCGGCAGCCCGTACGGCTTCGTCTGACGTCGGTTTTGTATTCTGAAAATACCACCAAACTCGTCTCGACGCGAGGAATCTAACGGTATCCTCAAAATTGAGTTTCGACCACCTTTGTAAAACTCGAAATTTTCAGCTTCGCTACTACTTCCGGCTAGCACTCCAAAACCTTGCTCCGATACCAATTGTTGAGATATCAAAGGATCATTATAGTGAATTACTGATGATTTGAGAGAAAATATTTATTCTATTATCACTCAAGAATAGAATTACAAACTCACAAAATAAAAACTCTCAAACTCACTCAATCTCAACTTGGATTGTTATTCACTCTTTGAACTCACTCTTGGAGATGAGATGATTACAAATGCTACAACCATGCATTATTTATAGGTAGTAAACCATGGTGTGAAAGGGTGGTGTGAAAGGATCAACCATGGTGGGTATTGTGAAGTTTCCCATCATTTTCTTGTCAAACTTGCCAACTAATTGTTCAAAGGTAGATGGCTTCTAGATGTTGATTTTGTTAATGACCTTCTAGATAATGTTGATTTTGTTAGGTGGCAATGACCTTCACCTATATATATATATATATACTTTTATCGGAATTTTCTTTTCATGTGAAACTCTAAACCTTGAACCTATTAGTGTTCTTCACTTGACTCAGGCAGAACAATCTTTATAAAGTTGAAACTACTTAAATAATATTTATGGTCAACTATGTCATAAAATAGGCCAAATATGTTGACTTTAATTGCAATTACGGATGAAATATTGAAAGAAATTGATATCGATAATTTGGTGGATGATCTTACTAAATATTAAATACAAATGTTACTTTGTAAATGACTTTATGGCATATATTCTGTAACTAGTTGTATACTTTTATATTTTGAAAAGGTGAATTGTAAAATTTAAGATATTTTGGCACTAAATAGGTAAGAATAAAATTACTTTAGGAGTGAATTTTAAGATTGTATTTTTTGGTTATTTAGTTGACTATCATTGTAATTTAATGATTATGTTATATATATATATATATTATATATATATTTTTTATATTACTTTTACAATATAATAAAAGGGGTATCATTTATAGTATGGTACATAGGGATGGCAATGGGGCGGGGTTCACAACTCCCGGCCCCGGCCCCGGTTTTTAAATCCTTCCCCCAGCCTCGGTCCCGGACCCGGCCGGGTACGGGGATTAATACCCCGTTCCCGGTCAAACTCCGATCAACCCCCGATTGACCCCCGGTCAAACCCCGGCCAACCCCCAGTTGTGTAATACCCGTAATTTCGATTTCCGGTAATTTCTTTTTTTTTTCGGCGAAAGTCCGTTTTGATGTCTCGCTCATGACCGTTTCGTCGTTCCGAGAATGATTAATTATACACTTTTTGTCATCCGAGTTCGTTTCGGTGTTGTTTTGTTGAGTTCCGTGCTTTTTAGCGACTTTTACGCACTTGAGTTCGATTCTTGCGAATCTCGTTCGAACTGCTGTTTCGAGTTTCCCGTAAGTCCGTTTAACTTTATTAGACGTGTTGTGAACTTCGGTTTGGTTATTCGATCACGTATCGTGATTTTCGAGCGTTTTGGGCCATTTTGTAATTTACCCAAAGTTGTGGGTATCCTCATTCGTATTTGTTGTTTTGACTCTTTTCATAGTCGCGTGCGATTAATTGTTGCATGGTATTTCTTTTCGGATCGATGTTGTTGTCCGAGAGCATTTCGTCGTGTTCGTTTCGTGCGTTTTCGGGAATTCGAGTCGTCGAGTCTTGGCGGCTAGGCACTGGCCGCCACGTCTGGCGAGGGCCGGCCAGTGCGCCTGGCGTGGCGCACGAGCTGCGTGCGACCGGTGCTCGTGCGGCCACTGGCGCACGCACGAAGCGGGTGCTCGTGCGGTGCTCGTGCGTCCGGCATTGGGTGCGATGGCGCGCCGCGACCAGCGAGACCGGCCCGGCCGTGCGTGCCTGCTCGTGCGTCCTGGGCAGTATTAATAATGGTCGGGCAGGTCATTTCTTCACCCATTTTTCACTTCGTTTCTTTTCCTTCCGCGGCTGGAAGCTTGGAGAGGTTGAAGACATGATGTTGTTCTTCCAATCCACGAAGTTCTTGAGTTTCTAACATCAATCAATCATCCCATAACCTCCTCCGATCTACCGAATCAAGGTTAGATTTCTTGAAAATCTAGTTTTGGGGAAATTGGGGTTTTTGTTGGATTTCGTTCGTTTGATCCGTAATAACTTAGATTATTGATGGATTATTGATTATTAAGGTGTATTCTACCTATTTCCTTGTTATTCCATGGTCGGATCGTATAGATTCGTCGTTTTGGTTGAGTCCTTAATCGACGCCTTGAAGGTGTCCGGTAGAATGTCATAGAGGGGTTTTCGGACGTTCTACGATTATTCCTCCTCGTATGATCATTGATTTATTAATTATATGTTGTTAGGGTCGAGTTTCTTGCGAAGAAACCAAGTTGAACCCTTCCGTTCGTTGTCGTCTTCCTTTCCGAAAGTATCGGGCGTTTCGAAGCTTTCCGGTTGAGCCGTGTTCGTCGGGTTACTTGCGTGCCGATTTTGAGGCAAGTACCTTGTCAATATAATTCTTATTTTATGGATATGATGATTGGTGATCGTCTTGGTGTGTTTGTTTGGTTGTTTGAAATGAAGTTTCAAAAGATTTCGGTTTGGCCTCGTTAAAGGCTCTCTTTCAAAACGCGTGTGTGTTTTGTGAACGGTTCTAGAGTATTTTGTTGTTTGTGTTAAATCCTTTAATTGTGGATTTTGATGTTGGAAAACGAACCTTGTTGTCGTTCTCATGTACTGTGAGTTGATGAGATTTGGGGCTAAAATCCCAACGGTTTTGTAAAGGTCATTTTACGGAAAGTAAACCTTTGGGGCGGTGACCCCTTTCGTCTTTTGGGTTTTGGAAAGTGGGATTTGAAAATCCTAAATTGTTTTTCTCTTAAAACTCTCGATGGCATTCTAATCTGTTTTATAAATTATTTCCATTGATTTGTGATCTTTCGGTTTTGGAATATTTTTCTCAAACTCTTGCCTCGGGAAGTACTTTTCGTTTCGTTTGGATCTTTGAGGATTCCTGGTTATTGTTATTCGTGGAATATGAATTGTATGGCTCGTATTTGCACTTTGTTCTTGCACTAGCAAAACAGTGGAGTTTTGCTAACCCCCGAGTATTCGGGGGGTGGATGTCTGTTTTGCATTCAGGTTTTGGAGCATAGCACAGGGTCGGCATGAAGGATGATGAAAGATGAACGATACTAATCACATGAGGATCCGTTGATGTCGTATTGGTTTAGTTGTATTTTATTTCCCGCTGCAGTATTCTTTTCCCGTTGTACGGGAGTGTGTTGTATTTGACCCCTGCGTGGGCTTGTATTGTAATCGAGTTGTATGTTTTTATTGAAAGGCCAAATCGGTCTACTGAGTCATTTTAGCTTTAAAGGCATTGTCGAGATGTTTCATGTTGTTACTAGCCTGGTAGATCCTTGAGGAAAGGTTCTACGGCGTGTAATATCCCTGAGCGGATTGGGGGTGTTACATAAATGGTATCAGAGCTTAGGTTGTGGAAACCTAGGCTGTCGGGTCAGTGGTGTCTGTTGAGTTTTGTCTCGTCGGATTATGTCTGACTAAGTCGTGTCGCGACGCGTCGTCTGAGTTTGTTGGTCGTGATTAGTATCGTGGGGCGATCATCATCTTCGTGTGACCTGTGGATGTAAGTCTCCCTTCTTTGTGTTGTGCCTCGTGTGACACGAGCTATTTTTATGATTATTTGTTAAGTGCGGAATCCTCTTATGGATTTTGATTTCTTGATATGCGGTTATTTGACCCTCATATGAGGAGTAGTGTTGCTGGATTGTGCATGTTTGACTTTATTTCTTTTATCCGCTGCGTGAGTTCTTTTGTAATGGCTTTCGGTATTTTACCGACTGAGTTCTATTTCGAAAACCGATTCCTTTAACCGACTTTGTGGCATTATGGCCTTGATCGTTTTGGCGAAATTATTATGACGGTATTTGGTATTTTGTAAATGACTTTTGTGAGTTTTTGAAATATTACCGTCATCGGCCTTTTTGGCGTTTTTGTAAATGGTTTTATCCTGGTGGGTTCCGGCGCGGGACCCACGGTGCTATAATGTTCCGTGTAATTACCTGGAATTTTTGGGCATTCTAGCCCATTGAATTATCTTTGAAAACCTTGAGTATCTTAGAAAATAAATTTCGAGACGTACTTTTAAAATGAATTATTTACTCGTGGTACATCCAAGGTGCCACAATATGTTTCAAAATTCTTCTACCTCGAGGACCAAAATGTTTTGAGATATTTTCAATGTTTTATAAACATTTTTACTTAAACCCGAGGGTCGAATATTCTGAAAGTTTTTCACTAACAGAAAGTGTCCTCATTTTTAACAAATGCGAAATGGTTTTCCAAAGTCTCGATAACGATGTTTCACGTTTGTATTTTTTTGAAAAGTGATACTCAAGATCAAACGGTGTTCTTCTAAATTATTTTCAAAAGGTGGTTTTCATTTTTTTTAAAACCTATCAATTCCTGTTTGTGATTGGCAATGTATGTATGATGTTTGCTTTGTCGTTATGATGTTGCTCCCGAGTATGATCGAATTGGTGGCATGAACGTCGAGGCGTTGCCACGCATTTGTTGTACTAGCCCTCTGTGAGAGGTGTGAACTGGTATTTACTGTTTGTCGCATCGTGGTGATTTGCGTGTTGTCGCACGAATGTGAGCTGTTGAAGCTTGGGTTGGTGCGTTCATGTATATGTGTGATTGTTTCCATGATGTTTTGTGAATATGTGCTGGTTATCGTTCGGGTCGTTGAGATCGCTGAACGATACCGTCGTTGCTATGATTTTAGTATGCATGTTGCTTTACGATGGTAATCGTTGTATATGATATGTGTTATGATTCTTTGTTATGCTGAGTTGGCATCTCCGCTATGTTGTTTTGTGACGTTATGCCCCATTGTATCTAGCATTTGTATTTTCGGTATGCCGAGCCGAGGCGTTTCAACCGTGGTGTGCCGGGGGCATGCACGTGTAAATTGTCCTTCTCGTCGGTAACACATTTCAAGTGTGGACTCGAGGGACACCGAATTCAGTTTTGCGAATTGGCTACCGAGACTTTCGGAGTTCGCGCTTCAGCACAGTTATCAGAATCGACTTTGAAAGGCCTTCGAAGGATGTTTCTGTCGGTTGCTTGTTGTGTCGTCACCTTGATTTCGTTGTTGTGAGTTTCGGGGACGACACTTGTTTTAGAAGAGGTCGAATATAATACCCGTATTATTTTTGGCTTCTGCATTTTCTCTTTCTCAAGTCTACCGACTCGCTCGTGTTCGTTGATATTTTCTAAACTTGTTCTGTATTTCGGTTTCATCGTTCGAACGAGTTGTGATCTTGTTTTGGGTCGATCTAGTTATCGCTGTGACTTTTCCGAGTTCGGTTCGATTCTTGTGAACCTTGTTCGGAAGTAACATCTTTTGGTTCTACTAGTTCTTTTATTCGAAGTGGATTGGATTTTAAACTTATGTATTTTCGACTCTGTCGACTCGTTTATGTTCGTTGACATTTTCTGAGCTTGTCCTGCCCCTTGCTTTTGTTGATCGAACGAGCGTGGTATTGTTTCGGAATAACTCGTTTGTCGTTGTGACTTTTCAATTTCTATTCCCTTTCCTGTGGATCTTATGTGAATGCACATCCTGTTGTTTTCACCGGATCATATATTGTCTCGAGTCGAGATGTGAACCTTGGAGTTGTTGTTTGAATTTTATTGTTCTTCGTGATTTGAACATGATTGTTCGATTTTTGTTGTCTCGACCGTTGTGGTTCGATCGTTTGATTGTTCGGGTTTTGTTGATCTCATCTCGTGATTGTTGAACGTTCAGACTCCTTCGTAACTCCCTTAAGTTCGGGAAATTAGTCCCATTTTCGATCCTCCAACCCTTGGGAGGTGGAATTTCGTATTTGTTCAGCGTTTGGCTCGTGTGTTGATTGATGCACCGTTAGGTTGGTCAATCGTGTTGATTTTCGTTCGTTGTGTTTTGTGATTGTTCGGATAATCGACTCGATTGTATTATCTGTTTGATGACGCTTGTCACTTGTTGGTTTTATTATATCCCTAACGGCGACGTTGTGTTGGTCGTCGTGGAGCGTGTTTTCACGCCGTATATTCCTTTGTGTTGCTTGTAATGTTTCGCCGATGGGCGTAAGTTACGCATTTCTTGTGTATCTCGTTGAGTTTTCCTGGTGGGATATTGCTTCTACCTACTTGTTTTAAGTTTCGGGACGAAACTTCTTTTAAGGAGGGTAGAATGTAATACCCGTAATTTCGATTTCCGGTAATTTCTTTTTTTTCGGCGAAAGTCCGTTTTGATGACTCGTTCATGACCGTTTCGTCGTTCCGAGAATGATTAATTCTACACTTTTTATCATCCGAGTTCGTTTCGGTGTTGTTTTGTTGAGTTCCGTGCTTTTTGGCGACTTTTCCGCACTTGAGTTCGATTCTTGCGAATCTCGTTCGAAACTGCTGTTTCGAGTTTCCCGTAAGTCCGTTTAACTTTTTTAGACGTGTTGTGAACTTCGGTTTGGTTATTCGATCACGTATCGTGATTTTCGAGCGTTTTGGGCTATTTTGTAATTTACCCAAAGTTGTGGGTATCCTCATTCGTATTTGTTGTTTTGACCCTTTTCATAGTCGCGTGCGATTAATTGTTGCATGGTATTTCTTTTCGGATCGATGTTGTTGTCCGAGAGCATTTCTTCGTGTTCGTTTCGTGCGTTTTCGAGAATTCGAGTCGTCGAGTCTTGGCGGCTAGGCACTGGCCGGCCACGTGCGGCAGGGACTGGCCAGGTGCGCACGAGCGTGGCGCACGAGCTGCGCGCACGACCCGGTGCTCATGCGGCCCTGACTGCACACGCACGAGCGGGTGCTCGTGCCCGGTGCTCGTGCGTCGGCGTGATTGGGCGATGGGCGCGCCGCGACCGAGCGCCTGGCCGGCCGCTCGTGCGTGCCTGCTCGTGCGTCCTGGGCAGTATTAATAATGGTCGGGCAGGTCATTTCTTCACCCATTTTTCACTTCGTTTCTTTTCCTTCCGCGGCTGGAAGCTTGGAGAGGTCGAAGACATGATGTTGTTCTTCCAATCCACGAAGTTCTTGAGTTTCTAACATCAATCAATCATCCCATAACCTCCTCCGATCTACCGAATCAAGGTTAGATTTCTTGAAAATCTAGTTTTGGGGAAATTGGGGTTTTTGTTGGATTTCGTTCGTTTGATCCGTAATAACTTAGATTATTGATGGATTATTGATTATTAAGGTGTATTTTACCTATTTCCTTGTTATTCCATGGTCGGATCGTATAGATTCGTCGTTTTGGTTGAGTCCTTAATCGATGCCTTGAAGGTGTCCGGTAGAATGTCATAGAGGGGTTTTCGGACGTTCTACGATTATTCCTCCTCGTATGATCATTGATTTAGTAATTATATGTTGTTAGGGTCGAGTTTCTTGCGAAGAAACCAAGTTGAACCCTTCCGTTCGTTGTCGTCTTCCTTTTCGAAAGCATCGGGCGTTTCGAAGCTTTCCGGTTGAGCCGTGTTCGTAGGGTTACTTGCGTGCCGATTTTGAGGCAAGTACCTTGTCAATATAATTCTTATTTTATGGATATGATGATTGGTGATCGTCTTGGTGTGTTTGTTTGGTTGTTTGAAATGAAGTTTCAAAAGATTTCGGTTTGGCCTCGTTAAAGGCTCTCTTTCAAAACGCGTGTGTGTTTTGTGAACGGTGTGTTTTGGGAATTGATTATGATTCGATTATTTTGAACGTTGAAGGCGTTGATGATATCCATGTTGTTTAAAGTAATGGAATCGTGTATTCCGTGTTTAATCTTGTTATTGTGTTTTGAAGAGTTTGATAATGGTATCGGATAAGTGGCCATCTCTAGTAAGTATTCTTGATGAACTTACATTCTTAGCATATTAGTATTGCATAAGTAACGTGTGTGTGTGTATGCTCACTACGAGTTAGATCCGACGGGGTCTCGGTAGGGCTCCACGAAGCTGTGGAACCGCGAGCTTGCTTTTAACCACTACGGGTTAGATCCGACGGGGTCTCGGTAGGGGTCCACGAAGCTGTGGGTCCGCGGTTAATTGTGGTGCATTTTGCAATGTGATTTGATTATGGCATTTCCGGAAATGAGTGCTTTTGATGGTTTTCATGATTTCATGTATCGACTAAGTGTGTAAGAGGTAAGTTGTTCGTTTGGCTTACTTGGATAGGATGGCACTAGAGTATTTTGTTGTTTGTGTTAAATCCTTTAATTATGGATTTTGATGTTGGAAAACGAACCTTGTTGTCGTTCTCATGTACTGTGAGTTGATGAGATTTGGGGCTAAAATCCCAACGGTTTTGTAGAGGTTTATTGTGAGTTGATGAAATTTGGGGCTAAAATCCCAACGGTTTTGTAAAGGTCATTTTACGGGAAGTAAACCTTTGGGGCGGTGACCCCTTTCGTCTTTTGGGTTTTGGAAAGTGGGATTTGATAATCCTAAATTGTTTTTCTCTTAAAACTCTCGATGTCATTCTAATTTGTTTTATAAATTATTTCCATTGATTTGTGATCTTTCGGTTTTGGAATATTTTTCTCAAACTCTTGCCTCGGGAAGTACTTTTCGTTTCGTTTGGATCTTTGAGGATTCCTGGTTATTGTTATTCGTGGAATATGAATTGTATGGCTCGTATTTGCACTTTGTTCTTGCACTAGCAAAACAGTGGAGTTTTGCTAACCCCCGAGTATTCGGGGGGTGGATGTCTGTTTTGCATTCAGGTTTTGGAGCATAGCACAGGGTCGGCATGAAGGATGATGAAAGATGAACGATACTAATCACATGAGGATCTGTTGATGTCGTATTGGTTTAGTTGTATTTTATTTCCCGTTGCAGTATTCTTTTACCGTTGTACGGGAGTGTGTTGTATTTGACCCCTGCGTGGGCTTGTATTGTAATCGAGTTGTATGTTTTTATTGAAAGGCCAAATCGGTCTACTGAGTCATTTTAGCCTTAAAGACATTGTCGAGATGTTTCATGTTGTTACTAGCCTGGTAGATCCTTGAGGAAAGGTTCTACGGCGTGTAATATCCCTGAGCGGATTGGGGGTGTTACAAGTTGACCCCCGGTCAAACCCCGATCCCTGGTACGTACCCGATCCTCCCGATTTGCTGCTGTTTAATAGCTACTTTTAGCTATTTTTCTCATGTCTTTTCAGTCAAAACACATAAAAATAGTAATTAAGTAACTGTAAAAAATTACATAAGTTCATCAAAATTCACAATAAAAGATTACATAACTTAAATTTATAAATTTAATAAATATATAAAAAATAAAATTTCTAATTATATATATACCGGGTCCGGGGCGGGGCGGGGGATAGGCATCCCGGCCCCGGCCCCGGTTTCATGTGAGCGGGTATCCCCGATCCGGCCCCCGGCCCCGATCGGGGCGGGTCGACTGGGTTCCCCACCGGGTCGGGTCAAAATGCCATGCCTAATGGTACAAGGCCATTTTTTTCTAAAGGAACGGACCTGCTTATTACGGTTGTTTCGTCTGGCAAGGGATCCCCTGTGCCACACGAAATTTTAATATTTTAAAAATATTTTGTTATAATATGAAATTTTATTATTACATAATATATTATGATTAATATATATATCAAAAAATCAGAATTTTAAAAAGTCATATACCATAGTTTTGGAATATTTTGATTGTAAAATTATTAGAGTGAACTACATTTTTAGTCCATGTGGTTTGCCGGATATTTATTTTTCAGTCCAATTTTTTAAAATGTTCCGGGTTTGGTCCAAAAATGAAACACCTGTTTCAGCTTTGGTCCATTTTGGTGTTGACTGCTAGTTTGACTGGTTAAACAACAAAAAATGACTAAAATACCCTCCTTGAATTCTTTCTTTTTCTATTATTATTATTATTATTATTATTAAAGTTAAGTATTCTTTATTTTAAAATCAGAAATAAAAAAATTGAAAAACTCTGGATTTTAAATGAATTAATAAAAAATGAAAACTAGAATATTATTTTTCATAAAATAAATAAAAATCTGAATTATTTTATTTTATTTATTAAAAAACTGCTAGTAATTTATTTTTTTTTATTTTTTTTACTTTTCATAAAAATATATTGTTTTATTTTTTAAAAAATCTAAAAATCTAAAAAGACTGATTAAAGATTGATTACTTGAATTCAACTTCACCGGAGAAGATAACCGATCAGATTTTTTATTTATTTTATGGAAAATAATATTTCAGTTTTTATTTTTTTTTTGAATTCTAAATATAAACTCGATTTTTTTGAATTTCTGTTAATTTTTATTCGTTAAATACTAACAGAGTGCTTAGTTGGCAGTTAAATGACACGTGGCATATTATTATTAACAAAATGGCATATGACGTAAAATAATAAAAAAAATATAAAAGTTTAAAAATAAAAAATCTTAAAAACTTGAGAAAAAAATCAGAACTTCATTTTTTTATTTAAAAAATCTGGAAAATTAGAAAAATTCGGAACTTCAAGTATGTTTTTAAATTTTGGAATATAATTAATATTAAAATATCGGAAATAAAAAATTTATAAACTCTGGATATTATTTATAAATTGTTTTAATAAAAATTAAAACTAGAATATTATTTTCCATAAAATAAATAAAAATTTGAATTATTTTATTTTATTTATTAATGAAAAGATGAAAATACCCTCCTAACTAACGGTCAAACCTAGTCAAACTAACGGTGTTAGTAAAAACGGACTGAAACTGAAACGGATGTTTCACTATTGCACCAAACCCGAAACTTTTTAAAAAATTGGACTGAAAGTGAAATACCCGGCAACCACAAGGACCAAAAATGTAGTTAACTCAAATTATTATTTTAATTGATTATTCAAAAACTATGGTATATGATTTTTTAAATTTCTAATTTTTTGATATATATATATATATTAATCATGATATATTATGTAATAATAAAATTTTATATTATAACAAAATATTTTTAAAATAATAAAATTTCGTGTGGCACACAAAGTGTGGCACATGGGATCCCGTGCCATTTCGTCTAAGTTATTCTATTGGTCTCCTATCTTTTTTATGGCCACTTGTGTATTATCTTCCGATTATTCTCTCGTAGGTGGATATTCTTATGATTTTCTCGCACAGCATCCTCTTATTTTAATTAAAAAACAAAAATTACCAAAAAAATTCATAAAATGACAATAAGACAAATCATAGCGGTGACTCCAAGAAACTCGCTATTGGTATAATATATATTAATTAGTAAGTCAATAATAAAAAATACAAAAATATCAAAAAAGAACACAAATGATATGAGAAAGTGTAAAACCTCATTCTTTACTGTATATACAAATATATATGTTTACATATGGAGAGAGATTAATTTATTAATAAGTCAATAATAGAACAAATTCAAAAAAAATGTCAAAAGACAACAAATTGACACTTAAGCCAAACCCACGAAAAAGCTAAAAAAAACTTAATTTTAATATATTAGCTAGATAGATAGGATAGATTAACTAAATAATAAGTCAATCATAGAAAGAATTCAGAAAAATTTAAAAAAAAAATCCCATAAAATGACAAATAAGCCAAAACAAAAAGTAAGCAAAGAAAAACTCACTGTATATTAATATAGATAGAGAATAGATAATATATAGTACATAGATTGATTAGTTATTGTTAATATGCCAATAGTAGAAAGAAATCAAAAGCATGTAAAAAAATATAAAATAACACATAGGTAAATCAATGAGAAAAGGTAAGAACTCAGTTTTTATATATGATATGGATGAATAATACGGATGAATAGATATAGATAGATAGATATATAGAAATATATAAATATAGATATTAATTATTAATAAGCCAATAGAAAAAATATCAAAAAACCACAAAATGACACCTAAGCCAAATAAATAAGAAAATTAAAAAAACTCAACTTCAGTCAATTTTATAGATATAGTATTTGATAACTGATGCCATAATAACATAATTGGATTAGAATTATCAGTAAAAGAAAAAAACTTCTCGGCCGCTCGAGGCCCGCCGATGGCCTCCCAATAAAGGATCGGCAGACGGCCGAAAAAACTTTAAAAAGTTGACTGATCGTTGGAGGTCCGACAGCGGCCGATAGGTAGACGGCCAAAGAATAGGCTAGTAGGCGGCCGCTAAAAACCCCATGTCCGATCGTTGGAGGTTCGGCAGGCGTCCGTAGGGGACTTGCCGGAGAACAAGCCAGCTGGCAGCCAGAAAACTGACAGGTTGTCGAAGGTCCGCCAACAGTTGCCTAGCGGCCAGCCAGAGAATAGGCCAACAAACGACCGCATAAAAAATGTTTGATTGTTGGAGGTCCGATAGACGACTGCCGGAGATATGCTGGCAGCATTCAGTGGCCCTCACTGGGAACAGGTCGGCAGGCGAACCCAAAAACAAAAACAGATGTATGATCGTCAGAAATCCACCAGCGGCCTGTAGGTGGCCTGTCGAAAAAATTCTGGTCGGTTTTGAATCATGGACTGAGTTAGATCATAATTATACAATAATCTTTTTCATCTTTTGAGATGCACACCAAAAAGTCTATAACTCGTACCACTTTGGCACGGTGGCGGAGCCATAATTAGATTAAAATACTTAAATTATCAGATTACCTTGTTAGGAAAAAAACTTTGTTGATTCCCGAAAGTCTATCAACGGCCGCTGGTGGCCAGCCGGAAAATAGGTATGCGGACCTGCTGTTAAGAAAAATAATATTGACCGCCCGTAGGAGGTCTACCAGCGATGGGCAGGACTTGCCTGAAAGCAAGTCGGCGGCGTGGCATAAAAAAAAAGGATCGACCGGACCCCGAAGGTCTGCCAGCGGCAGGGCGTCAGAAAATAGTTGACCGGCGGCCCACCGGAGATCCATTGGAGAACCTCGTTGTGAATTTTTTTTTTGAATATTAACTCTCTATTTAATTTAATATTCTAAAAGTATTTTTTAATAGTTATTGTTCTTAAATATTTGATATGATATCAAATTCAACACGTAAAATAGAGGGAGAATAAAATTGTCTTGTGTTAAAGTAAATACATAGTGTGTGCCTTAGTCTACAGGTTAATGGCTTCTCCTAGTTAGTATAGGACTAGACATATTGGAATGTTCCAGAATATGTAATCTCTCCCTATTTAAATGGACCTATCAATGCGAATAAACACATTTTCTATCCTAATTCTTGTCTTGATTACTTTTACTTCAACACGTTATCAGCACGTAGTCTACCAATTGAGAGCAAGAAAAATCATCCGAAAATTTTGAAACTGTCGAAAAAAATTGAACTTCGAAAAACGTATGAGCAGCCGCAGCCACAACTGCAACCACCTCCACTGAATTGTCCGCAGCCCTCTGCCCATCCCCATTCATTGCCACCTCTGTCAATTCTTCGTCGCCGCTCATGAGAACCACATCCACCACCTCATATGCTGCCGCTCGTGAGATCTAGATACACTGCGTCCTCGTCAATTCTCCCCGTCGCTCGTGAGATCTAGATCCCCGCGTCCTCATCAATCCACCATTGGGGCAAGTGCCTATTTTTCATAGTCACCGTCCAGTTAGTGGTTGTGAAAGAAGAAGTTTGGTGCCTATTTATCGACGCTCGTACTCGCCGTTGTTAAATTTATAATTTATCGAAGTCATTAATGACGTCCGTTATTTAATTGATTCACTGACGCCATTGCCGACGGCCGGTTCGCGGACTTATTCGCGCCACCGACGCCATTACCAACGCCGTAAGCCGTTATTAATGTTTAAATTTTTTTATTATGTTTTTCCTTTTTTCACAATTAACGACGCTGTTTTGCCGACGCCATTTCGGCATTGGTAAATTTTTTTTATATTTTTTTTTTCTTTTTTCACAATTAACGACGCCGTTTACCGACGTCATTACTGACGCTGAAATGGAGTCTGTAAATTTTTTTACACTATCCCACATCAGAAAAACAGTAGTGTATTGTGTTGTTTATATACCAAAATCTTACTCAGCCATTTGAAATTGAATGAAGATCGGACCTGACCCGCTTGATCCCGGACCTGACCCGCCTGACCCGCCCAGACCTGGACCTGACCCGCTTGACTCGCCTGAGCCCGGACCTGACCCGCCTGAGCCCGGACGTGACCCACCTGAGTCCTGACCTGACTATTTTAGATTTTTTTTATTTTTAATTTAACAACGCCAAAAATGGAGTCGGTAAATAGAGTCGTCGGTAAAAAATTACTGTCGAGCGTTTTTCCAGTGGCGGTTTGCCGTTGGTAATGGTGTCGGTAAATCAATTACCAACGCTATTTTCTGTTTTACCAATGGCCTTTGGCGTCGGTAAAAGCTGTTTTTTTGTAGTGATTGCACCATAAATATATATATATATATATATATATATATATATATAGAGAGAGAGAGAGAGATATGTACTAAGATAATGTGTCCATATCTATAAATATACATATATTTTGTATGTATCTATAGATATTGCATGCAATTAGGTTGCATAATTACTAGATATTAATAGCTAATTTCTACTGCCTACATAGTACCATGATAATGAAACTTCATGTGTATTCATAAATTACATCGAAATCGTGACCATATCTTGGTTCGAAACAAAATAATCTCATTATTGAATAATTTATCATGGACGAACTCAAGATTATGTGAAACGTATTTGCTTTATTCTCTTATTTACGAATATGGCTAATCCAACTCGTTCGAAATTAGCATCTTGGACTAAGAAGGATTTAAGTGCCATAGATGAGATGATTTTAAGACGTTAGCGCCACACCTTCTGTTTATACAGACGACGAACCATTTTAAAAGGTGAAAGAAAGCGCGCCGATGTTCTTAGACGAAATCTCGACCCCAACTTATGGTAGGAATATCTTTAGATGGAATCCCCAACAAACTGTGGGATGCCCCTAAGGTCCATTTCGGGAATGCTATTTCTCGAGTTGACCGTGTAGTGGGACGAAACCCACTTGCTTTATTATAACAAGTCAATAATTTTTCAATAAAGATATGCTCTGCCTTACAACGCGTCTCATTATTTTGTCAAAAGAAAATCATAGAAGATGACGTAATCCAGAGAAAATTTCCAATTTCCCTACTTAAGTGCTTATATTAGCGAATCGGTATATGCTAGAGTACGATAATGCTAGGCGTGCCGAGATAAAGCAAATCTTCGAGGCTATCAATGGGAAACTGAAATACGAAAAGAATCCCGATGAAAAGGGATCTGGACATGTCAGTTCCAAACCACATGGAATGAACTCGCATGGTGGAAATGTATATGCCAGTCGCAGACGTGGTCGTGGTGAGGGAGGCACTTCCAAACTTCCAATGTAGTGAGAAGAGATGACGCTCCTGGCTTCTAAGAAACGAGTTGACTCCTAATGTGAGATTGTTGCCATTAGTATACGAACTGCTATACAAACAATTATTCACAGCCAGCTAGAACAGATATTGAGATTCCGACGAATAGCAGACTCACTATATAGAGGAACACGATAATGACATGACCCCCAATGCCAGTTTAACTTTTACAGATGGCAGTATTGCACCATACGTCCCAAAGTCATTAGACCCCCCCTCTATGACTAATTTTATCGGTAGACATTATAACATTATTCAATAATGGTCTGATGTATTTTAATTTCGGACAAGATATTAAGGTTGCTTACGTATGCAAGTGACTGAATTTATTCAAAGTACTGAATATTGTTCTTATGCTTATGGTTCAGAGGTTTTATTACTCGTGTTCTCATTTTATGAATGAATCGAGGAATACTCGAGTGATAGGCTGATGGTAATAGCCTATAACGTATCAATGACTATGATGATTGGATCATCCCATTTCATCCAAGGACATGGCACCCCCGGTTCTTGATGCCTAACGACACTGTTTTACAGTCACCGACACTCTATATGCATTGAGAGTGACTAACTCGAACCTTATAAACCTTCAGGGATATACGTATCAGCAACCTTAATATTGAAACCCCTTGTGACAATGGAATAGAGTATCTCTATATCACCTTTAATGAATGTGGCCGAAAGCGCATCTTAGAGAAACATACGAGTCAATCAAGTGTACTATACATCACTGTGATTAGGGTTGTTGATCATATGCGATTACCTATAACGAACTTTGGGACGTGACTCATACATGCTTTTGCATTATCGACTGGGGCATCCAGGTTGTGAAATGATGATCCGCATTCTTAATAATACACACGGACATCCATTCTTACGTGGGCAAAGTAGAAGTAGGCAACGAACCCACATAACAAACTTTGTTGGTGTTCCTCAAGCTATCATCCAAAGCATCGGTGATATCCGCCGGTTCTACATGTTTGACCCTGTCGAATGCACATCATCTCTTGTGGAAAGCCTGTGCTTTAGCCAAAGTAGGAGAGAGACCTTCTTACGCTAAAGATGTGAAAATTCCATTCTTACGTAGGATTCAAATAGATATTTGTGGACCGATTCAACCAGAGTGCGGACTATTTAGATGTTTTATGATTCTGGTTGACGTTTCAACATACTGGTCACATGTCGCCCTCTTGTCCACTAAAAATACTGCTTTTGCAAAGTTTCTAGCACGGATTATCTGTCTAAGGGCTCACCACCCTGACCACCATGTTCGATTTATAAAACTTGATAATGCTGGAGAGTTTACATCTAAAGTACTTGATGGATATTGCATATCGATCGGGAGTGATGAAAAGCATCCCAACCCCACGAGCATACGTAAAATGGTCTCGCAGAGACAACCGTCGAACAAATCATATGGTAGCCCGGGCATTGGTTATGCCCACCAATTTGCCTATCTATTTTTGGGGCTATGTAGTTGCCTGCAACTTTACTTATTCGCTCATTTTAGATCCTCTGCTAACTAAATGATTTATGCGTACCAGTTGGTAATGTTAGGAATATGCCCTCGAATGCCACTCAGGGGATGAGAGAGTAGGGGCATTGTACTTGTAATTATGGAATAATTAATAAAAAGGTAATACAATTCATTCATGTTTATTGTATTTCAAATGCATTCTTGATTTGGTAAACATTGAAGTGAAGTCCATGTAAATAAATCGAACATTCCATTCTCGTTATCGGATAAAATAAAATGCACTGGAAGTGTTTAAAGGTTATTTACGTAAATCGTTCGCAAGTCAATAAACTTAAATGGGCATTAAGTTTTAGTAAGACTTGTATAACTAATGCTAGGACGTGTGCATGTCTTGATAACATAGTTATAAGTATATTGGTGGGACCAGTATACTCGAACACGACTCATACTTGATTCAGTCACACGGTATTCACTCTCGGAGAGTCGATGACGAATCGAAAGGTTGTGATAGTATACGTGGACCTTTGACTTGAGGGTTCAGTAGAAGATGTGCCTGTGACGTTTAGTTTGTCGTTAGAGTAGTTAGACTCATTTGCTTAATTACTGAGTCAACCTCGAAGTGCGAACTATACGGGCAGGTAGCAGTCTTTACTGTACGCCAAGAAAGGATTCTATCTCCTGTTAGTGAGCTGGTGAATGTCCTATACGGTTAATGGCAAATAAGATCATAATTCTTTGGCCAAAACATTCTGATATAGTCGTATTAGATACACTAGTAATCAGTCGGTCTTGATTTGCATTAACACATGTATAGAGTCTAGTCAACAGTAGAGTTTGACTTTACCATGACCCGAAGACTTGATCGGGACATCTGATGAAGGGTCTATACGTATATAGTATTCACGACATAAAAGTTCTGGAATGATCCCTTCATTCGTTCTCAGTCGGGATTTACAGTGCAGCCCGCTAAGCTGGCTAAGTGTTGTCCGCACTCATTAGTTCCTCCCAATGCCAGCTGAGACAGACCTACAGAGTCGCGCATCAGGATCGTTGACGGATAAATATGAATTTATCATCTCTCTATCAATATTAGATATTGGATATTGTTGCTACCCAAAATATTATCCGGAGATAGATATTGCTGGAATGGATGGATAGCAAACAAATGCGAGAACACTTCCGTGGGAAAAGATAAATAACACAAGAATTGCCGGGGTTGTTAGTCCCGGGCTTGAATGCTCTCGCGAGATATTATTAATACAAATATTCGGTGATACATGTATTAATGTAAGAATACAATTACAATGAGTGTAAAGATTCTTGTTATCTTATCTAGTGAGCGTGTAGATTGCTGGAAGAACCAGATTTGATACTCTGTGAGTTCTTGTAACAACGTTGATGAACAGTGACGGCGGTGAGAGATTGACAGTCTCTCACGACGTGTGTTAGCTGTATGTTTGGGCTCCTGGGCTCGTGAGTTTTCTTTGAATCTGCACTGTGGAGACTTCTTGCCTCTGCCGATCGTCTTCTGGTTGAGAGAAGCTGAGAGAGAAATCCTGAGGCAGATTCGGGAGAGAAAGCTGGGAGCTTGGAAGTCTGTATGATTGTATGTATTTTCTCTGAACTTAATGGAGAATGCTTGAACCGAATGAAGAATTCGTGAACTGAACGCGGAACCTTTTTTTTTAGGTAGAAGGAGGTTCTCTATTTATAGCACTTGGACTTGCTGGGCGATCGCCTTTGCTGTATTATAATAAGCGGGCGATCGTCTTTTAGCACATGGGCTTGTCTCCTTAAAGTCTGCAGAGTTGCTGGCAGCCAGCCGCGTGGTCCAATGAGAAGCCTGCACGCGTCTGAGTCGCTGTCACAGGCGGTCCCACCTTCTGCCTTTCGGCGGGCTTGTCGGTAGGTAAAGCCGCCCTTGTCAGAGACAGCTGTTGGTGGTCAATTATCCATGAAATGCGGATCTTGTCTTGGCTCTGCACATGGGCACTGCATTGAGATCTATTCTTCGTGGACTTTGACAGACGATGGTCTCTGTCGGGGGCATAGGATGGTCGTCCTTAGCCGGGCACCATGGTCGATCGCTAGGTGCCAAAGGGCGATCGCCTTGGGAGTCGATCGCTAGATACCCGGAGGCGGCCTGGTATCTTCGGTTAGGCGATTTCGCCATAGTTTGATTGGTTGTGGACTCGATCGCTCGGACTTGCAGTCGATCGCCTGTCGAGGTGAATAAATCTCGATACAACAATTGTTGGGTACGGAGTCGGATATTGCGCCGTGTTGCGGAAGCGTAAATATCAAGTGCGGAAAATTGAACGCCGCAAGGATTTATAGAGGTTCGGCTATAAACGAGCCTACGTCCTCTCTCGGTATCTTTTTCAATAGGCTAAAGAAAAACCTATTCTCCTCTCTTCTATTGGTCGAGGTGTAACCGTTACAATCACGTCTTCTATTGGTCCGTGATAAACCACTCGTACTTGTCTTTGCGTCGGTCCAAGTTAAACCGTTTTCCTTTTCGTAGGAAAAGGAATCAACCTCTCTAGCTTTCTATGGGTACTAGATAGACCTCACGAAGATAGCGATTGTGATTCTAACAATGCCGGATCCTTGATCCTAATAACACCGAATCCAATCGTATCTTTTCTTTTACCACTCGTGTATGATTTTGTGTATAACACTCAAACACTCAATGTAAGCTCAATATTACAACAACAATAGTATCAATATGATTCTCAGATGTATGTCTCGTTTGCTTGAGTTGTTGTCTTTGTAACAATACCATAACCATGGTATTTATAGGCTCCATGATCAAACTAGCCGTTAGCTTCCTGTGCACTGATTACGTACGCTATAGCTCTTACATTACGTACGTAAGTCCCTTTACGTACGTTAACCATCTATGGTTACGTACGTTAGCATCTTCACGAAACAGTTCAGGGGCTTCGTCATTTTTGGTTACGTACGTTAACAATTTCCTCATTACGTACGTTAAGCCTTACGTCACTGCTGACGTCATATGTCCGTTGCATGCTTTTCTGACTTTGACTCCTCCAACGTTCATCTGGTTTGAACTTGTTTACGTACGTTAACTTCATACTATTACGTACGTTAATTGTCATACATTACATACGTTAACCTTTCCTTGTTACGTACGTTAGCTTTGTGTTTTTCCAGCTTTTTGCACTTCGTTTCCTTCGATGCTTTGCTTCGCCTCTTCATTGTTTTGTTTTGTTTGTCAACATTAATCATCAAAACACTTTTAATTTATGTATTGAACAAAATGTTCCAACAACAATTGCCCCCCCAGCTCGCTCCGATGTTGGAAACGTGGGGTGAGGTGGTTCTGCTGGCGATCGCTGAATTTTGACGAGTGACTCTGCATTTTACTGAACTGGCGATCGTCTTTGAGCTGATGGATTCTGAGTTTGGACGACCTGGTAGGTCGCTGAAATGAGCGGGAAATGGCAGCGGATGCGGAGAAATCTCCGGGACACGTGTCGGGCTCCTGCTGGGGGAGACCGACGGTCATTTATGACTCCTCGTCTGATGCGTCCTTGAAAAGACGCGTACGCGGGTTTCAAGGGGGTCAATAAATGCGACGGTTGCACTTCAACCCCTGAGACTCTCCTTAATTGCACACGAGCCCCTGCCACCTCCTATAAAAAGGCGTAGTGTAGCAGCGTTCATTCTTACGCGCATTTATCGGAGAAAGAAGGTTTTGCTGAAGATTTTTCTGGAGACTTTGATTGCCGATCGTCAGTCGATTCCATCTTTGGTAAGAACACACTCCTCTTCTCCTTTTCTTGAATTCGAGAATGTCTGGAATACCTTCTTCGTCGGGAGTGGGCACCTCCTCCGCCGCTGGGACTTCTAACGTCCGGGGAGGATCCTCCGCAGATTTCCACCTGGAGACGGCTACAGAAGCTATCCGCGTCGGCATCAATCCCGCGGAAGTCGAGGCGTTATTTAGCGAGGCCGACGTCGCTAGGGAGGCGGCGGTTGAGCATCGACGGTCACAGATGGAGAGGGATCTGGCGGTGAGGGCCTACTGGGAGCGGCATAGTGCCTTTGGCCAGGCCTATGTGGCCTTTGCTGAGATTATGGAGAGGCTGGCCGGTCCGTCTCCAAGATTCGATTTCCGAGAGTACTCGATTGCTAATCCTTACCAGCCTCCTAAGCGATCGCTATTTCGGGCTGCGCAGCGATCTCTTGGTCTCTTGGCCAAATCAGGAGTTCGGCGACCAGGAGGGATCTGGTCGTCTGGAGGACGAGGTTCCATATCCCTTCAGATGTGGATCTCTTTGTGCCGATCGAGAATGAGAGAGCCGATCAGCCTCCAGAGGGGATGGTCGCAGCGAACGAAGCGATCATGGAGGCGGGGTTGCGATTTCCTTTGTCGTTCTCCGTCTCCCATCTACTGGCTGCTTGGAATTTGGCGCCGCTCCAGCTAACGCCGAATGCCTAGCTTCAGATTATTTGCACTCTGACCTTGTTCGGCGGTCACCGACTGTACCGCCTCCCTTCGCCATCGGAGATGAACCACCTGTTCAAACTGACGGTTCAGAAAGGGTCGGTCGGAGGCTACCATATTCAGGGCCGATCCGGTCGGGTGATCATTGGAATCCCGAACAAGGTGCGGGGCGATATGACGAAATGGTTTTGGGTCTCCGGTGCCTGGAAAGCCTCAGCGAGCGACAACCCCACTGGCGAGCTGAACATTCCCACTGGCTTTCGGGAGAGAAATCCCGGTAAGGGTTCAGACTCTCCCTTTGTTTGGATATGTTCTGAACTGATCTAATTTGATTTCGTTTGTGCAGGTTTCCATATTCCGGCGATCGAGGAGCTGCCTTTCGATTTCCTGGTCGTCTGGGAGCGGATACGAAGTTTGCCGGACGACGAATTAGACGCTAACCGGATCAACAAGGAGAGTCGTCGGTTGTCCGCTCGCCTATTCCATTTTCCGAGACACCTCTCGGTCTCATGTACGAATTTCTACGATCTCCATTTGCTGGGCGATCGCCCTGTTGGAGAAATATGACTAACTGTGGCTTGATTGTTCTTATAGCAAAGGTTCGCTTTCCTCGCTTTCTGGAGCCCCCACCGGAGATAGCTATGTCGAACCCTGGAGTTCTGGGTCGTCTCCGCCAGACGAAGTCATCTCGGGCTCCTCCTGTGGCGTTACCTATTATTCCGGAGGTGGAGCCTCGCGTAGAGCCGATCGTGGTTGAGGAGGAAGTTCGTGAGGAGGGGCTTCGGATGAATCGTAAACGGCAGAGGTTGGGAGAAACTCCGGTTTCTGCCCCTGCCAGCGAGGTGCCGATCGTCGCGCCTCCGATCACTGTTGTTCCTCCGGCGACTGAGTCTGCACCCTCTGCGACTTTCTTGCGGGAGATGGCTATCGCTGATGCTGAGACCCCTCGTGGGAAACCATACTTCGGCCGCGATCCCGAGAGAGCCGAGAGGTAAACTTTGCTTGTTGAGTTGAAAATGGTTGTTCGCGTAGGAGATGTGTTAACTCTTGTTGTTTTGACGCAGAATCCGTAGCCTAGATCCATCCTGTCCGCCGATGGTGCGGGATTTCTTAGCGAGCCGATCTCCTCTCCAGGCCTGTGACATCCCGCAATATGTCAGCCGGGCCGTTTCTGCTTTACCGAAGGCCTGGACGACCGATTTAGATGCGATCACTCGTCAGCGATCCGGGAATACGATGCAGGCTGCTCTCGCCCTTTCTCTCCAGGCGGCGACCATGGCTGCCCAGATTGTGCAGGAGTTTGAGGGGCGTCCTTCCACTACTCGCCTGTAGGCGGATCTCGAGGCAGCTCGGAAGGAGAAAGCCGAGTTCGCCGACAAGATTGTGGCAATGGAAAAGGACTCCTTGGACGCTGCTAAGCGGGTGAGCCAAGAGCTTGAGCTGGCGAGGAAGGATGCCGAGATGGCTCGGGTGACGGTTGACCGATTTCGGGACCGGATGACAGATGTCGTACGCTCGCAGAAGGCCGCTGAGACGGAGGCCGATCGACTGAAGGTAACAGTCGCTCGGCTGACTAGCGAGATGGTGGAGTCGAGGTAAAAGACAGCTGCAAGGGAGGCCGAGCTCCAAGGTGCGCAACAGGCGATGGTGGAGCTGAAAGGGGAGGTAGAGGCGACCAAGGCCAATCCCTTTTTTAACTTGGAGTTTGTCAGCGAGTTTGCCTATTATATGGCGTTCGCTGACTCGATCCGAGCTGCTAAGAAAGGAGGGCTGGAGGTCGGCCCTCTTACTGAGAATTTCAAGGCGTATACGCTGGAGCATCATCTCCATCCTGCTTTCTCTCTGCCGATTTTGGATCTCTCGGAACTTAGCATGGATTTGAGCTGGTATCCGACTCCCGTGAACCTCGTTCATCCTGACGCTCCGGAGGACGGGGAGGCCACTCCGGAAGCTGGCGAAGGGCCGCAGGCCGATCCAGTGGTTGAAGGCGAAGGCCAGGCGGGGGCCTGAGGCTCTTCATTCTTGTTTGCTTTAGCTTTTTGTCTTGTAGTTTTGTAGCTTTCTTTATGTAGTACTTAGGCCTTCGGGCGACTTTGTATGCACATGAACCTTCAAGCAATGAAATGAATGTATGATTCTCCGATTTTTACTTGAATGTTTGCTTTTTGAGTCTTTGCATGACTTTTGTATAGACGTGTGAGGAGAGATTGTTGCGAGTGTAGTTCCAAATGAATTGATAAACTCATATAGATAACTTTTACAACAAATTCGATCGCTACACAAACATCTGAATAATGCCGATCTCCGTATGTCGTTGAATAGAGACGATCGTCGTGTATATCTCCGCACTCTTCCCCCTTGTTTTTGTTCGCTTAGTGGAAGTAAGGGGGCGAAAATAAATCGTTGAGTGAGCGGTCTTCAAGTTTGTCGAATTCTCGAAAGGTTGTCCATCTCGGTCTTGAGGAGCCGTGCACGGTCGCGGAGTTCGATGGACCGATCTCCACGATTATGTATTGCACACGAGCGAAATTCCGTCTGATGGCTAAGTTCTCGTGACTCACTTAATTGGTAGGGTCCTCCGAAGGCTGCGCCTCGCCTCGTATTTAAACGAAGGGCGTGCGGTCTTGGTCTGGAAGATTCCTTGCGCGGGGCGTCGTCGGATTAATCAACTCCACGTCCGCGGCTTGTTAGCTCTGCTTCCACCTCGGCCCGCCATGAAGATGGCGACCCTCGACGGTGTACGTTGAGACGGGGGTAGGGACGCGTCGCATTATCCGGGAGGACCCACCACGTTAAGCGATGGACCTCCGAGGGCGGGCGAACGTGTCCACAGATTAGTTTTGGAGGGCCCTCAGACTACGTCGGCCTCGTAGTTAAACAAAGGGCGGGCGATCGTGGCCTAAAGGGACCTTGCATGGCCTAAGCAGTCGGTTCCATCGACCACCAGGACCATGGCTGCACTCTTCTACCTCGGATCGTCATGTTAGATGCCGACCTTTGACGGTGTACGTTGTGCGGGGGAGGCGATCTCGTGCCTTAGTCCATCGTGTGAGATTATGAACTGTAGATGGCGAGCGAGTCATCCTCTTTTTCGGAGCGTTAGCTCAGGCAGTAGCCTTTGGTTCAATGAGGTGGGAAATCGGGGAGAGACTTCTGAAGTTCCATTCTCTTGATTGAAGCATGCAGATACGGTCGCCGAGGTTGATCGAGGGGTCGGCTCGTATGAGCTTTCCGGCCTGTTCGCGTTCGACTCGGGCGACCGTGTTGGGAGATTGGTGGGGCTCCGGATAAGCCAATAAACTGTCCAGCTTGCCTTCTTCGAATAATCTCCAGAGTTGTCTGAGGAGGTCGCGGCATTGGTCGGTGTTGTGGTCGGGACTCTTGTGGTAGGCACAATATTGATTGTGGTCCAGATGACCATGGTCCCTTATAGCCTTTGGCTTGTTCAGCGGTTCGTGCCCCTTGATGGCGTGGAAAATGTGGGCTGGAGTTCGGTTGAACTTTTGGAGGAGATGGGCTTCCACATCCTCGATGGCCCTGTGGCCGCCGGATGGATTGGCGACCGTCTTTTTGGCTTTGTCGATCGCCGTCTTTCGTGCAGGAGGAGGCGTTTCCTTACCTAGGCGGAGGGTGAGTAGCCTTTGCCTGGCCAGAAAGTCGGCAGCCTTAGCGCGGAAGATCACGTAGGTTGGGGGGATGTCTTTGGTGAGATGTCTAAACATGGGTGAATGACCGTAGAATCCCCCCAGGACCGAATAGAGAGCGAGCTCGTCACTGACGGGTTCGCCTGTGAGGATGATTTCGTCCACTCGGTCGATATAATATGCGTCAGTTTCGTCTTCCCCCTGCCTGATTTTCATCACGCGGTGGGGGCCTTCTGGTCTGGCGACCTTGGTGGCGAAGTATGACGTGAAGTCATTTGCCAGTTTCTCAAAGGAGATGATCGATCGCGATGGTAGTGAGATGTACCACCTATGGGCCAGCTCGCCCAATGTTAATGGGAAGATTCGGCATTTGGTTGCATCTGATGCCCCACACCCGGTCATATAGATCTGGAACTTACTTAGGTGGGTTTCGGGGTCCGATCTCCCTTCATACATAGGTGTTTTGGGAGGGGCGATCCTTGGTTGCACGGGGGCGAGCTCGATGTGGACCGCGAGTGGCTCGGTCGGCCTGATGATCTTTCTGCCGGTGCTCGCCCCAGTGTCCAAGAGTGCTTTCATCTCGTCGAGCTGGCGTTGCATAGCGGCCATCGCCGCGGCCTGGCTGCTCGCGACTCGATGCTCGGAGCGAGAGCCGAGGTGATCCAGTACTGATCCTCTGACGATCGGAATGGGAGTCAGACGGTTGATCTGCGTTCGGCAGAGGATTGGGTAGGCCGAACTCTTAGTGACGGGCTCGGATTCCATCGTTTCGTGGTTGGGGCCAGAATGCCACGGTCGCCATGATGGGTCGCGTCCCAGGCGACTGAATACGGATCCGTCCGGTCGTGCGAGAGCTTTTTCTCGCGAATCGGGGCTTTCTGACGATCGCTCGCCCAGTAGCCCGTTGAATTTCCGTTTTCCCATGCGGCGGATGGTCGAGGGAGTTATTGCGGGCGACGCGCATGCTCTCCATCGCTCCTCTAGGATGGCCATAGCCTCCTCGATCTGTTCCTCGGTTTGGAACTGGTCGAGTGAGAGGTTGGGGCCATCCCTCAGGTGCGGGAGAGTCTCGCGTTGCCGCGGCTTCCCCCGGCCATCGGCTGGGGTTCGGATTGAGCCGAGATATGGTGTCCAGTGGTTCGGAGAGCGGCTCTCTTCGATGTACCGGCGGACGTCATGATTCTGAAGGCTTTCTTTGAATCGCAGTGAGTGTCACTTCAAGTATATGCCCCGAGAACAGTGAGTGTTCTTCGGGACGGTAGGAATGAAAAATGAAGGTCTAGATCGCCCTCCTTCTAGCGCCAATTCTTGCTACCCAAAATATTATCCGGAGATAGTTATTGCTGGAATGGACGGATAGCAAACAAATGCGAGAACACTTCCGTGGGAAAAGATAAATAACACAAGAATTGCCGGGGTTGTTAGTCCCGGGCTTGAATACTCCCGCGAGATATTATTAATACAAATATTCGGGGATACATGTATTAATGTAAGAATACAATTACAATGAGTGTAAAGATTCTTGTTATCTTAGCTAGTGAGCGTGTAGATTGCCGGAAGAACCAGATTTGATGCTCTGTGATTTCTTGTAACAACGTTGATGAACAGTGACGGCGGTGAGAGATCGACAGTCTCTCACGGCGTGTGTTAGCTGTATGTTTGGGCTCCTGGGCTCGTGAGTTTTCTTTGAATCTGCACTGTGGAGACTTCTTGCCTCTGCCGATCATCTTCTGGTTGAGAGATGCTGAGAGAGAAATCCTGAGGCAGATTCGGGAGAGAAAACTGGGAGCTTGGAAGTCTGTATGATTGTATGTATTTTCTCTGAACTTAATGGAGAATGCTTGAACCGAATGAAGAATTCGTGAACTGAACGCGGAACCTTTTTTTTTCGGTAGAAGGAGGTTCTCTATTTATAGCACTTGGACTTGCTAGGCGATCGCCTTTGCTGTATTATAATAAGCGGGCGATCGTCTTTTAGCACATGGGCTTGTCTCCTTAAAGTCTACAGGAGTTGCTGGCAGCCAGCCGCGCGGTCCAATGAGAAGCCTGCACGCGTCTGAGTCGCTGTCACAGGCGGTCCCACCTTGTGCCTTTCGGCGGGCTTGTCGGTAGGTAAAGCCGCCCTTGTCAGAGACAGCTGTTGGTAGTCAATGATCCATGAAATGCGGATCTGGTCTTGGCTCTGCACATGGGCACTGCATTGAGATCTATTCTTCGTGGACTTTGACAGACGATGGTCTCTGTCGGGGGAATAGGATGGTCGTCCTTAGCCGGTCACCATGGTCGATCGCTAGGTGCCAAAGGGCGATCGCCTTGGGAGTCGATCGCTAGATACCCGGAGGCGGCCTGGTATCTTCGGTTAGGCGAGTTCGCCATAGTTTGATTGGTTGTGGACTCGGTCGCTCGGCCTTGCAGTCGATCGCCTGTCGAGGTGAATAAATCTCGATACAACAGATATCTAATTATGATTTATTATATAAATCAAATAGCGGTCTTATGAATTGAAATTAAATTACCGGGTATTTAATTTAATTAATAAATTATATTCTTAGAGAAATATATTTGTATTTGATAATTAATTGGATTAATTAATTAGTACAAATACATTGGAGATAAAACGAGTGTATTTAACGGAGTCGTTTGACGAACGTTCGGTACACGAACCGAGTGACTCGACTCGTTTCCTAGATATTTCCTAATGGGCCGCCCCACACCTCACCCTTGACTTGGTGTATCATTATTTCCATGTGTGTGGGAGCTCACCTTGATTGAGATTCCTCAATAATGGCATGTGGTTGATGTAAAGGAATCTTGTTTCCTTTATATTACAAATCAACATAGAAACAACACACATTGTTTTGTGCATGTGTGTGTGTTCAGCCGAGAGGTGTTTTCAAGGGAGAGGGAGTGAAATTTTTCTTCATTTTTCATCTTTGAGGTGATACAAAAAATAAGAAAAAATAGAGATATAAATTCCTACGATAACTTCCTAGCCGTGTTCTTGGAGAACGGAGTTGCGCCGAATTTTTCCATCAAGTTCCGTCGCGTGGTGACGTAGAGGCATCATATTTTCGGTGTTGGAGATGAAGGGATTTCGTGCTCGTGCTCGTGCTCGTGCTCGGGTCGTGATCAACATCTTTTTACGAAGATATTATCAAAGGCTTCAAGGGTATGAGACTTTGAACTTTTTATCTTCGTATATTTTTTTTCGTATATATGTTACTTAATCGATCCTGTTTGGGATTCGTTTTTATTTTTCCGCTGCGTATTTCGTTTCTTATTGGAATCCCAACAGTGGTATCGGAGCGAGGTCAATGATACCGTATATACCATTATTTATGCATTTTGAATGCTATTGGTTGATGTTAATGATTTAGAATCATTATTGGTGTAATCGTAGTTTTTAAATTGTTCGTTGTAACATCACGTTTTGGAAACGAGCCGAAAAAATGAGCCGAAAGGAGATCTGACTCGGCGGCCAGTGCCAGTCGCTGCAGCAGTGCACAGGCGGGGTGGCGGACAGGATGCTGCTTGCCGGACAACGGCGTGTGACTCGCTCCAGCGAGTCACCCTAAGCCAGCCCCCTTTTTCGGGCTCCGTTTGCGGGCTGGGCCCGTTACGACTTGTCCGGAACTTCGTTTAGTCTCTGTATTATGTTGTAATATTTTTCCATATTTTAAATGGATTTAATTTGATTAAAATGAATATTTGGAATATTATTTTAAATGGGAAAGATATTAAACGAAAATACTATTTTTTTAGCCGGATTACTTCGAACGAATTGAAATGACGATTATTAGTATTAATTGGATTAATACCATTAATTGAATAGATTAATTTTTTTATTGATTGGATTAATACATTAATTGATTATTTAATTTTAATGCCATATATATTAATTGGATTAATATAGTCGAAATTGAATAGATTAATTTTAGAGATTAATTGGATTAATTTATATTAGAATTAATTATTTAATTTCATTGCCGTTACATGTTGTATGGAATTCTTATGTGATGGTGATATAGCTCGTGGACTTAGTTTTGATTTGTTCGATTCGATTGGGTTGTAAAGGCCGTTTTGAGCCTATTTATTTTTTACTAGAAAATTTATATAATAGGATGCATTTTTCTATGATGTAATTATTAATTTGACACTGACGAAGACCGAAGACAACCGACTGAGAAGACGAAGAATCGAAGACTATATATTTTTTTTCTTTATTGGGTCATTCGCTTCGCCCAATAGTTAGGAAAAGGTCCATGAGCTATATGTTGGTAGTAACTAGGTTGCTATTTACTATTTTTCATTTTAAATGATTGACACACAAACGCGCTTATAAACGAATTAATGTGCAAAGTGTAACTTTAATCGCGAAATTCTCCCGACAACAAACAGATTAAGTTTGAAAAAGGTTAAGAGGTTTCCTACCCTCCATCAAACTCGTAGAAAATTTATACCCGAGCTGGTGTGCTATGCTTCCGAGTTATCGGGGTAGTACATTTGGTAGAGGTTGAAAAATTCTTGAGTGCATTAGATGCCTTTGGTTGGTGAAAAATTTTGCCCCTAGAAACCTGATAGGCTGCCGGGTGAGATTCAATAGTCAAACTGATAGACGTTGATGGTCAACAACTTAGATAGTCTGGATTGCCAAGAAACCTGATAGGTTGAGGGCATGAAGACTAGGGGTAAAGAAGATCAAATCATCCGTTGGACGGGTTGGTGTTAGACACCACTTTACAGAAATTAATTGGCAAGAAACCTGACAGGTTGCGTCTGTTAAAATTTGTAAAGAACTTGATCACCACTAAGAAGTCAATTTTACCATGACTTCCGGATTATAACATGGGAGTGTATAATTCCGATAAAATTAGTGGGAGCCGAGACAATAATTATACAAGCCCTTAAATCCTATACTCGGTCATAATAAAACAAGTCACTAATTCAATCTTGTCTAAATCTATGCAGAGAAACGAAACTAAATCTCTCTAAAAATGGCAAAGAACCCACTTGCAATACTACTTAAAAAGAATCTCCTAACTGGCCCCAATTTTGTTGACTGGTTGCAGAATCTGATGATTGTACTCAGCATGGAGTCTCTGGGATACGTCTTGGAGGCGGACATTCCTCCGACTCCAATCCGGACTAGGGGTAATCAGGAAGAGATTGACGTCCATGAAAAATGGGTCAAGGATGACGTGCTGGTCCGTGGCTTTATGATGGGCTCAATGACTAATGAGCTGCAGAGAGCGCACGAGAAAATGACTTCTGCTAGGCAGATTCTCGCACACTTGACCGAACTTTATGGAGAGCGCAGTAGGACTGTTAGATATGAGATATCAAAATAGTTATTCAGTGCTAGGATGAAAGAAGGAGAGAAAGTGGGAAACCACGTCCTCAAGATGATCTCTATGATTGAGAGACTCGAGGTGCTCAATTTTAATATGGATTTATCCCTTCAGATTGATCTCATCCTTCAATCTCTGCCTGACTCCTTCATACAGTTTGTATTGAATTTCAACTGTAATGAGATTTCATACACATTAGCTGGGATGATAAATAAACTGGTGACGGTGCAGTCTAACATGAAGACTTAACCGAGTGAGGTTGTTCTTATGATTTCTTCTGGGCCTCCGAGGTCCAAAAATAAGAAGAAAAAGACCTACGAGCAGTATAAACCCAAGAAAGGGGTGCAAAAAAGAAATGGCAAGGCCCAAAAGGTCAAAAGGTAGGCGGTCCAAGACCTACAAACAAATGTCTTGAATGCGGTGAGCTGGGCCACTGGCGTAGGACTTGTCCTAAGATTAATGGCGCATCAGGTACAGAAATTTTTGTTTTTGAAACCAATTGTTCCGCTACTGTATATTCTACTTCATGGATTCTGGATTCAGGTGACACTTCTCATATTTGTACTATGAATCAGCATATGCAACGAAATAGGCAGCTTGAAGATGGGGAAGTAATGATCACTGTCGGAAGCGGACAAAGTGTCTAGGCAACCGATATTGGATCACTCCTACTGGGTTTAGAATTCGGTTTTATTTTGACGTTAGATGAAGTACTTGTTTTGCCCAAGGGGCACAAAAACATTGTATCCACCCAGTCTTGGACCGGAAAGGATTTTGTTTCTTCATTGGCAATGGTAGTTGTAAAATTTATTTTCGAAATAAATTGGTTGGCACAGCTACATTCTTGAATGGTTTATATCATCTGAACTTACAAAATAAAATAGCAGTGAACACTATAACTAGGAAACATGGCAGGCAAGATACTAATCAAGCTCTTAAGTGGCACCTTAGACTTGTTCATGTTGGTCAGACCAAGGTTCAGAAAATGGAGAAAGATGGACTTTTAAGTCCATTGGGTGTAGAACCATATCCAACTTGTGAATCTTGCCTTAGAGGCGAAATGACCAAGTCCCCCTTCACAGGGACATTTGAAAGGGTTGCTGAAAAACTTGGGTTGGTACATACTGACGTTTGTGGTGCTTTAGAAGCAACCCGAGATGGATATCAATATTTCATAATGTTCACAGATGATCATACTATATATGGGATTGTGTACTTAATGAAACATAAATCCGAAGCCTTTACTAAATTCAAAGAATTTAAGGCCCTAGTTGAAAAACAGTCTGGATGTCATATCAAAGCACTTCGGTCGGACCGAAGTGGCGAATATATGAGTACATAGTTTGATGAGTTCCTTAATGAACATGGAATAGTTTCACAATTTACGCCGCCAGGAACCCCACAGTTAAATGGTGTTTCAGAAAGGAGAAATCGGACTTTGTTGGACATGGTCCGCTCCATGTTGAATTACACTGATTTACCGATTTACCTACGGGAATACGCCTTACTTACCGCTACCTATATCCTAAATAGATGTCCTTCCAAATCTATTCCTATCAATCCGCATGAGATGTGGAAGGGTAAGAAACCAAATCTTAATCACATAAGTATTTGGGGATGTCCAGCCTATGTCAAGAAGACTAAGGTGGACAAACTGGAAGCGAGGTCCATCAAGGGACATTTCATTGGATACCCAGAGGACTCGAATATGCCAGAAGACCATAGGGTCGTTGTGGCTTTACAAGCGCACTTCCTTGAAGATGAGTTCATTCAGGAAGGTGGCTCGGGTAGAAATATCTCTTTGGAAGAGCATAAGGAAAGTCTTAATGAGACATCTGATCAAGGATCAGGAACCGAACCTATTCTAACATAACCTACACTTCGAAGGTCTGATAGGGTGTCTCACTTACCTGAGAGGTATGTCTATATACATGTCGAGGAACATGGTCTCCACGACGCACCTGATAGCCGTGAGGACGACCCTGTCACCTATGACCAAGCGATAGTGGATGTAGACTCCGATAAATGGCAAGATGCAATGGAAGCTGAGATAGACTCGATGCATACCAATCAGGTCTGGACTCTAGTAGATCTACCAACTGGCATGAGGACTATTGGAAATAAATGGATTTATAAGAGAAAGACTGATGGGGATGGCAAGGTTGACGCCTATAAAGCCAGGCTTGTGGCAAAGAGTTATACCCAAAGGGAAGGGATCGATTATCATGATACCTTATCGCCCGTAGCTATGATTTAGTCGATTCGCATGGTGCTTGCCATTGCTTCCTATTACGATTATGAAATATGACAAATGGACGTCAAAACGGCTTTTCTAAAAGGATACCTCGAGGAGGAAATCTATATGGAACAGCCTAAGGGTTTTGTGTCCAAAGCTAATATTCATAAGGTGTGTAAGCTGCAACGAGCCATTTATAGGCTGAAGCAAAGCTTCTCGGAGCTGGAACCTTCGATTTGACGAAGCAGTCAAGGACTTTGACTTCATGCGAAATGTGGAGGAACCATGTATTTACAAAAAGGTCAGTGGGAGCAACATTGCGTTCTTAGTACTATATGTAAATGATATTCTACTTATAGGAAATAATGTAGCAATGCTCAGCACTGTGAAAGCTTGGCTTTCTAAAACGTTCTCCATGAAAGACTTGGGAGAAGCTTCCTATATTCTAGGGATCCGTCTTTACAGAGATAGACCACGAAGAATGATAGGACTTTTCCAAGCCCTCTATATAGATAAAATCCTAAAAGAGGGTTCCTTCCCATGCGACATGGAATTCATCTCACCACGAAAATGTGTCCTCAAAGTGTGGAAGACAAGAGAGAGATGAGTAAGGTACCCTATGCCTCGGCAATGGGTAGCCTCATGTACGCTATGTTGTGTACGAGACCAGACTTAGCCTACGCTGTGAGTATGGTAAGTCGATTTCAAGCAAACTCGGGAAGGGAACACTGGATTGCCGTAAAGAACATTCTTAAGTACTTGAGAAGAACTAGAGATATGGTTCTTACTTAGAGCACTGGGTGCGGTCGTGCCGTCATTCTGGTGCTGTGGGAAAAAAGTGTTGCCACGTCAGCGAAAAGCTCCATGGCACCAGAAACCCCACGGCACCACATTTTGCCCATATCCGTTGGCACCAGAAATTTTGGTGTCGTCGGCCATTTTTTTTTTCTTTTACATAAAATAAAATATACACAATATAAACTAAAATAAACTTCATTAATTAAAAAAACACACATTACATAAAAAAAACATTACATTAAAAAAAATACAAACTAATTATTCAAGTTCCATAAATGCTCAACAAGGTCTTGTCGAAGGTCGTCGTGAACTTTTCTATCTCGTAGTTCTTTATTTTTTCTAATATGTAAATCACATCTTTCGATCCAAGTATCTGGCATGTTCGGGCATGGATCGACGAATGTATCTCTTAAACTCACTTCGAATCCTTCGTCTTCCAATATCATGTTGTGTAACATTATACAACAATACATGATTAGTTTCAAAGTGTTGATTTGCCAAGCACGTGCGGGTTGTCGTATAATCCCCCAACGACCTTGTAGGACTCCGAAATCTCGTTCAATATATTTTCTAGCACTTTCTTGAACCCTTTAAAGTTCAAATATTTTTCCGACCTTGCAACACTAAACGTTTTCACAAATACGGACCATGTTGGATAAATGTCATCGGCTAAATAGTAACCTTTTTTATATGTATGTCCGTTTACTACAAACGGACATTCCGGAGCTGTACCGGCAAGTTCATCATCAAATATATGGGAACTATATAACACATTAAGATCATTATTTGCCCCTGGAACCCTAAAATATGCATGCCAAATCCATAATTTTTGATCCGCAACCGCTTCCAACATAAGAGTTGGGTATTTATGATCACGTCTTTTGAATTGAGCTTGTAAGGCCTTTGGACAATTTTTTCATTCCCAATGCATACAATCAATACTCCCGAGCATTCCCGGGAGTTTATGTTTTTCTTCATGCAATGCATATATTTTTTCAATGTCATCTGAATTGGGCTTTCTTAAATACTTCTCATTGTATAAAACATGTATGCATTTAGTAAAGTTATCTAAACATTGTCGTGAACAACGTTCACCAATTTGCAAGTACTCATCAAATGCATCAGGGGCAGTGTCGTACACCAATTGGCGTATGGCGGATGCGCACTTCACCAATACTTAACCGACCGGCAGCATCGTAACTTTGCCTAAAAAACTAAAGTACTCGGGAAGAGACTGAACATAATAACTTAAAATATCGTTGAGAATTTTATTAAAAAGTCTAGAACTCATATGATACCTTCGCCTAAATTTCTCTTCGGGATATTTAGGATCAGTCTCAGCGTTGCCAAAATAGTCGTCGAGTAAACGTTGTTCCGCCTCTTCTCGTTCACGAGGTATGTATGTCCTCGTTCTCTTTTCACCCGATCGCGATCCCTCGGCTTCTTCATACAAAGATACAAATTGTTCATATGCCAAGTAACTTTGAAGATATCGTTCTCGATCGTCATTAAAAAAAAACATCATAAGGATCGAAATTAGGGTCGTTGGGAATATTTGGGTTAGGATTGTTTGGATTCATGATTGAAAAAAATTAGAAGAGTTGTATGAAAAAATGAGGATTGAAAGAGGTATTTATAAGGTTTTTTTGGGGTTTAGTTGTGTTACTTTTTTTTTTTTTGAAAAAGTTACAAAAAACGGCTATATAGCCGTTGGTACCAAGTCCCATTTTCAAAAAATGTTGCAACGTTCCTATTATTTCCCAAGAAAAAAGAAAAAAAAGCCCACGGCGCTGAGCCATGGTGACGGAGCTGAGCCATGGTGACGGCGCAAGGGACGACGGCGCGAGCGACGGTACGATGAGCCATGGGTGTTTTTCGGCTAGTGGTGATGGCGCCACCCACCAGCCCACCATACCCCCTGCTCTTAGGGTGGTGGAGAACTGAAGGTGATTGGATTCACCGATTCTGATTTTCAATGAGACAATGATGACTCTAAGTCGACATCTGGGTATTTATTTACTCTCAATGGAGGAGCAGTATCTTGGAGAAGCTCCAAGCAAACCGCTACTGCAGATTCCACATGCCAAGCAGAGTACCAATCTACCTCAGAGTCTAGCAAAGAAGCATTTTGGATGTAGAAGTTTGTACAAGAACTTCAAGTGGTGCCTAATGCGGAGCTGCCTATATCACTATTCTGTGATAATGATGGAGCTGTCGCCCAAGCCAAGGAGTCGAGGGCTCACCACAACACCAAACATATAGAGAGAAAGTATCACATCGTTCGAGAGATGGTCGAAAAAGGATATGTTTCGTTGCAAAGAATAGACTCAGAAGACAATGTGTCTGACCCGCTGACTAAGCCATTATCTCAGGCCGTCTTGGAAAGACATCTGAAGAACATGGGTATCGGATACCATGATGTGTGTGTTGGGATTCGGTGCCTAAAACGAAGGCCCAGCGGAAGCGGTAAACCGAAAATTAATTCGATCCGAATCCCTACGATGATCGATCGAGCTACGTATATACGAATATATAAACGAAAAGCAAGAGTTGTAAGAAACTAACCCTCGAAGTCCGTTGATTAAATGGTAACCTTCTCTTGAGCTATTCCCCAAGCTCTTGAACGATCCAACGCCGAAAGCACCGCGTCTCTACTTGCCACGCGCCGGAGAAACGAACGGAATGACAACACCTTGCTATCCTACGAGGATACGGCTAGAGCTAGGTGATGAAGCTATATATGTAAAGATTACTACACTCTAAGTGTTTTAATCTTACTCTCTCTTTATGTCTTGATATTTTTCTCTAAGAAAAACAAGAACAAGGTTGAAGAAGAAGATGACTAAAGAGAAAACAATTTTCTCTCTCTCTCTCTCAAACTCAATGATACGTAAATGCCAAGAAGTATTGTAAGGATGAGAGATCAAAGTCTTGTATATATTCTTATTCAACCCACATGAAAACAAATACATATATCATGATTTGATTCCCCATATAATGTATATGATACTTGTCCCCTCAATCACATGAAATTCCAAAACCATGATGGGGACAAGTCAATACACACACATGGTAATAAGTGGGGGGTTGGCCCATGCTAGAAAACGGTCGAGTTCGGTTTGTTTCGGACTCCCGTGAGTCCAAACAGATAAACTCCTATTCCGTTCCGATGTATTTATGTCGTTTAATTAATCCAATTAATTAAACATATCAAATACAAAATAACATAATTAATTTCTCCAAGAAATAATTATATTCATGAATTAAATTAATCACCCAAGAATTTATTTAATTCATTAGGCGTAAATCAATTTATCCAATAAATCGATTTAAACATCCAATGTTCCAAAATTAGATATCCAATATCTAATATTCATAATGAGATAATTAGCTCGATTCATTCCGTTGTCAATCCTAATGCGCGACTCGGTAGGTCCGTCTCGATCGGCAATGGGAGGAACCAAAGAGTAGTAGCACCACCTAGCGGCTGGTGGCCTACACTTTGCTCGGCGAAGCGAATGATTGGGATCATTCAAGAACCATTCTCGTGAATACCAAGATACGTATAAACCCTTCTTTCAAATGTCCCGATCAAGTTATAGGGTCACGGTCGCTTAAACCATATCATGCTTGACGCTATGCATGCGTTAATGCAAATCGAGATCATCGAGTCATCGTGTATCTAATACAACTAGATCCAATGCTTTGGCCAAAGACTTATGATCTCATCGCAATAACCGCATAGGACATATAACCCGCTCACTAACGGGAGAAAGAATTCTATCTTGGTATTCGCAGACCTGCTACTTGCCCGTCAAGATGCACGTCGAGGTTGACCCCCGCCTTCCGGTTTACAGGGTCGAACTACTCTAATGAAAATCTTGACGTCACAAGCACATCCCTACTAAATCTTCAAGTCGAAGGTTCACGAATACCTATCACAACCTTTCGATTCTGTCATTGACTGTCCCGGAGTGAAATCCATGTGACGAATCGAGGGTGAGTCGGTTCGAGTATACTAATCCAATTAGCATACCTATAACGTGTGCTCCCACTAACCATTAGTGTTCGAAAGGCACTCTCCATGTCAAAGAACACGTCATACAAGTCTTCACATAAACTTAACGCCTACCAAGTTTCATCGACTTGCGAACGATTAAGTATTTGAGCTATAACCTTTCCAGTGCCGACCCCCTTATCCAATAAGGAGTGGAACGTTTTGCTCTCAAATACATGGACTAGTTTCTATATGTTTATTTACGAGTTAGGAATGCCAGTAACTACGAGTAAATAAAGAAACATTCATTTGCCTTATATAAATGGTTTACATAATTACAAGTACAATGCCCTCACTCAACAACCTCTGAGTGGCATTCGAGGGCATACTCCTAACAATCTCCCACTTGCACTCAATGCCACACACTATGGTATCTAATACCCATGTTCTCCAGATGACGCTCCAAGCTAGTCTGAGATAGTGGCTTGGTCAGTGGATCGGCGACGTTGTCGGCCGAGTCTACTCTATGCAGCACAATGTATCTCTTGCGAACAAATTCTCTTACGAGATGATACTTCCTCTCAATATGTTTGGTGCTGTTGTGAAACCTCGGCTCCTTGGCACGTACTCTGACTCCGTCGTTGTCAAGATGCAGTAGAACAGGCATTTCGGACATGGTATCATTTGAAGTTCTCCTAGAAACTTCTTAATCCAGAACCCTTCCTTGGAAGCCTCCGAGGCCGCTTGATACTTAGCCTGACAGTGGAATCGGCGATCGCGCTTTGCTTGGCACTACGCCAAGATACTGCTCCTCCATTAAGAGTAAATATGTAGCGAAGTGGACATCGAGTCGTCCTTGATCCTTGGAATTCGAATCAGTGAATACCACCACAACCAAATCTCCACCCCCCTAAATAATAACCAAATCTCTCGTTTTTATCAAGTACTTGAGAACGTTCTTTCTGACGATCAATGTTCCCTACCTGGGTTTGCCTGAAACCTACTCACCACGCTTACAGCATGCGCAATGTCAGGTCTTGTACACAACATAGCATACATAAGGCTACCCACGGCCGAAGCATATGGTATATTACTCATTTCCTTGCGTTGTTCCTCACTTTGAGGACACATCTTCAAGGTGAGTTTTATTCCATGTTGCATCGGTAGGAACCCTCTTTTAGAATCATCCATCTTAAATCGCTTTAAGATCTTATCTATATAGAGGGCTTGGGAAAGGCCTATTGTTCTCTTCGCTCTATCCCGGTAGAGTCGAATACCAAGAATATAGGTTGCTTCTCCCAAGTCTTTCATAAAGAAATTACTCGAAAGCCAAGCTTTCTAATCGAGCATTCCCACATCATTTCCTATTAGTAGAATGTCATCTACATATAGTACTAAGAATGCGATCTTGCTCCCACTAACCTTCTTGTATACACAAGGTTCCTCTTCATTGCACGAAGTCAAACTCTTTGACCGCCTCGTCAAAACGAAGGTTCCAACTACGCGACGCTTGCTTCATCCATAAATGGAATGCTGAAGTTTGCACACTTTCTGAATATCGACTTCGGACACAAAGCCTTTAGGCTCCATATAGATTTCCTCCTCGAGGAATCCATTAAGGAAAGCCGTCTTTACGTCCATTTTCCATATCTCATAATCGTGGTAGGCAATATAGCAAGCATCATGCGAATAGACTTGATCATGGCTACGGACGAGAAGGTATCGTGTGTCGATCCCTTCCTTTTAGGTATAACCCTTTGCCACAAGCCCGCCTTATAGGCGTCAACCTTGCCATCACCATCGGTCTTTCTCTTGTAGATCCACTTGTTCCCAATAGGCACTATGACCTTGGGGCGGTCTACTAGAGTCCAGGACACGATTGACATGCATCGAGTCTATCTCAGCTTCCATAGCTTCACGCCATTTCGCGGAGTCTACATCCACCATCGCTTGGTCATAGGTTGTTGGGTCGGTCTCTTGGCTATCACTTGGAACCTCATGGAGACCCAGCTCCTCCAAGTGCACAAGCCCATACCTCTCAGGTAAATGAGACACCCTACTAGACCTACGAGGTGGTTGTACTTGTGTTTCAGAAAGTTCGGTTCCAGTTTCTTGCACATGTGTCTCTCGAGGAGTTTCATTGTATTCTTCTAAAGAAATACTTCTACCTGCTCCGCCTTCCTGAATGAACTCATCTTCCAGGAAGTGTGCTTGTAAAGCAACAATGATTCTTCGATCTTCGGGCATGTAGAATAGATATCCCATCGTCCCAGATGGGAATCAAATGAAACGTCCCTTCGCAGACCTAGCTTCCAACTTTTCCACCTTAGTCTTCTTGACATAGGCGGGACATCCCCAAATCCTAATATGATTAAGACTTGGTTTCCTTCCTTCCCACATCTCATGTGGAGTTTTAGGAATGGATTTAGAAGGACATCTGTTCAAGATATACGCGGCAGTCAGAAGTGCATACCCCCACAGGTAAATCGGCAAGTCAGTATAGCCCAGCATGGAACGGACCATGTTCAACGGTCGGTTCCTTCTTTACGACACACCATTTAAGCGAGGAGTACTGGAGGTGTTAGTTGTGAAACTATTCTATGTTCCTTAAGGAACTCGTCAAACTCCGTACTCATATACTCGCCACCTCGGTCCGACCAAGTGCTTTGATATGATTACCGGTTTGTTTCTCGACTAGGGCCTTGAATTCTGGAATTTCTCAAAGGCCTCGGATTTATGTTTCATTAAGTATACATAACCATACCTAGTATGATCATCTCGTAAACGTAATGAAATATTGATATCCGTCATGTCTTGCTTCAAGCACCACATACATCGGTATGGATTAATCCCGATTTATCCGGCTCTTTGAAATGTCCTGTGAAGGGGACTTAGTCATTTGCCTTTAAGGCAAGATTCACAAGTAGGAAAGGGATCCGATCCCAATGGACCCATAAGTCCATCTTTTTCCATCTTGTAAACCTTGGTCGACCAACATGACCAAGTCTTAGATGCCATTTCAAAACTTGATTGGTTTCATCCATACCGAGTTTTATATTTATAGTATTCACAACTACTTTGTTGGTGAGATTTATATTTTACAATCCATTAAACAATGTAGCAGTACCCACTAGTTTATTTCTATAATAAATTTTGCAGAACCATCACCAATGAAAATGAAAAGCCTTTTCGGTCCATCACCGGAATGGATACAATGTTTTTGTGACCATTTGGCAAAACAAGTACATCTTATAAAGTTAAAACATAGCCGGATTCTAAACCCAAAAGAAGTTATCCTATGTCGGTCGCCTCGATACTATGCCCGATTCCATTGTGATCATAACTTCTCCGGCTCCAAGCTTCCTACTTTGTTCAGATCCCGATTCACGGTACAAATATGAGAACTAGCACGAGAATCCAAGATCCAGAAGTAGAAAATACGATGCGAGAACAATTTGTTTCCAAAACTAAAAGTTCTGCACCAAGTGCCATGAAGAATCGGACAGTCTCTAGCCCAATGGCCCACTCACCGCACTTGAGACAAGCATCCTTCTTCTTCTTGTTCTTTGGAACCATCGGGGCCTTGCCCTTACCCTTAAGGTCCTTAGCTTGTGGTCCAGTCCGCTTCTTGGTCTTTTTCTTCTTATTCTTAGACTTCGAAGTCCGAAGAAATCACAAGAGCAGACTCCTTCATCCGCGAGTCTTCATCGAGGCGAGCGATCACAAGTTTGTTCATTAGCCCGGCTAAATTACATGCAATCTCATTGCGGTTGAAGTTCATAACAAGCGTGAGAAGGAATCGGGGAGAGACGTAGGATAAGGTCGGTTTGGAGAGAAGTATCCATTTTAAAATCAAGAGCCTCCAATCTCTCGATCATGGATATCATTTTGAGGACGTGTTCCCCAACCTTCTCACCTTCCTTCATCCTTGCACCGAACAGTTGCTTGGATATCTCATATCTAGCAGTTCTACTATGCTCACCATAAAGCTCGGTTAAGTGAGATAAAATCTGCCTAGCAGAAGTCATTTTCTCATGAGCTCTCTGAAGCTCATTAGACATGGAAGCCATCATATAAGCACGGACTTTCACGTCATCCTTAACCCACTTTTCGTGGTTTTCAATCTCTTCCTGATTGGCTCGGGTCCGCACAGGAGGCGCCGAATGTCCGTCTCCAAGACGTATCCCAGTGCCTCTATACTGAGGACAATCATCAGATTGCGGAGCCAATCCACAAAGTTAGGTCCCATTAAGGTGTTCTTTTCGAGTAGAATTGCGAGTGGATTCATTGTCATATTGAGATTTGTCTGCATTAAGTATAACAGATTAGTTAGTGACTCATTTAATTATGTTCTGAGTATAGAATTAAGGTCTTTTCTATTCTTGTTACCCAGCTCCACTATTTTTATCGGAATAACACACTCCCATGTGAAATCCGGAAGTATCGTCGCTCTACTTCATAGTGGTGATCGAGTTCTTTATAAATCTTAATAGAGGGCAACCGAACAGGTTTCTAGTATATTAATTTTCATAAAGTGGTGTCCAACACCAACCCATCTAATGGATGATTCGATCTTCTTTTTCCCCTTGTTCACTCCCCTCAACCTATACGGTTTCTATGGTTCGTGAACAAGTTAAGTTTATACCATCGACGCAAATCAGTTTCACAATTGAATTTTATCCGGCAACCTATCAGGTTTCTAGGGATAAAATTTGCTCCAACCGAAAGGCATCCAATGCGCTCCCGGTAATTTATCCGTCCTCCCCGAACGACTACCCCGATAACTCGGAAGCATATCACATCCGGTTTGGATTTCAATTTCCCGAAAAACTCGATGGAGGGAAGGAAAACCTTGAAACCTTATAAACTTAATAATTTATTGTGGGAGAATTTTCGCGATTTACGTTGCACTTTGCACATTAATCATATTAGCGCGTTTGTGGCATTCATACAATATGAAACAACCATTCACAACCTAGTTGCTACCAACATGTGGTTCATGGACCGTTCCTAGAAAACAAAAACTTCGTAATCTAATTACAAGTCTTCGTCTTGAATCTTCGTCTTCTCGAAATGGATCTTCCTCCGGTCTTCGTCATTACATATAAATTTTACATTGAAAATTGCATCCTAGATACAAACATTTCTAGTAAAATAAATAGGCTCAAAACGGCCTTTACAACCCAATCGAATAAAACGAACGATTCAAATCTAAGTCCACGAACCACATCCCCATTCAAAAGCATTCATCCAATAAATACTATATAAATGGAAAGCGTAGAGATACATTGATCCAATCAAGAATTCGAACCGATCCAATCGATTCACAATCGGTAATATGATAACGTTCAAAATAATTGATTCGACCATAAATATTCCAATTAATCAAATTTTCCTTATAAAATGAAATACCATAAATCATTTTAATCATATTAAATCCAATTTAACATGGGAGATTAATTTTCAAGAATACACGAAAAATCGAGCCGGGCGAAATTGGCTGCCATGGCCGAGTCATCACGGCAGCATGCCGCAGACATGCCTGGCATGGCGATCACGGCCCGTGTCTCTGACACGGTCGGGTCTGCCGGCGGGGCTGGGATCGCCGACACGGCCCGTGTCACGGACACGGCCGAGTCACCTGGCGAACTTTGCCATTTGTCCGAAAAATCGTCCGACGACGATTCGGAGCTCGATTTTCGACCGGATATCCAATATCAATATTTTTCAACATTCATATCTTCAATATAAATCATATTTCCAAGAAATTAAGATTTATATTTAGACATAAACTTACGAAAAATATAACTACAACGAACGTAAAAATATATATACCACGATTATGACTAAAATGATTCCAAATCATTCATCATCTAATCAAGCATTCCAAACGCTAATATCGTATATACGATCGCAAGACCTACGCTCCGATACCACTGTTGGTATTCGGTGCCTAAAACGAAGGCCCAGCGGAAGCGGTAAAACGAAAATTAATTCGATCTGAATCCCTACGATGATCGATCGAGCTACGTATATACGAATATATAAACGAAAAGCAAGAGTTGTAAGAAACTAACCCTCGAAGTCCGTTGATTAAATGGTAACCTTCTCTTGAGCTAGTCCCCAAGCTATTGAACGATCCAACGCCGAAAGCACCGCGTCTCTACTTGCCACGCGCCGGAGAAACGAACGGAATGACAACACCTTGCTATCCTACGAGGATACGGCTAGAGCTAGGTGATGAAGCTATATATGTAAAGATTACTACACTCTAAGTGTTTTAATCTTACTCTCTCTTTATGTCTTGATATTTTTCTCTAAGAAAAACAAGAACAAGGTTGAAGAAGAAGATGACTAAAGAGAAAACAATTTTCTCTCTCTCTCTCAAACTCAATGATACGTAAATGCCAAGAAGTATTGTAAGGATGAGAGATCAAAGTCTTGTATATATTCTTATTCAACCCACATGAAAACAAATACATATATCATGATTTGATTCCCCATATAATGTATATGATACTTGTCCCCTCAATCACATGAAATTCCAAAACCATGATGGGGACAAGTCAATACACACACATGGTAATAAGTGGGGGGTTGGCCCATGCTAGAAAACGGTCGAGTTCGGTTTGTTTCGGACTCCCGTGAGTCCAAACAGATAAACTCCTATTCCGTTCCGATGTATTTATGTCGTTTAATTAATCCAATTAATTAAACATATCAAATACAAAATAACATAATTAATTTCTCCAAGAAATAATTATATTCATGAATTAAATTAATCACCCAGTAATTTATTTAATTCATTAGGCCGTAAATCAATTTATCTAATAAATCGATTTAAACATCCAATGTTCCAAAATTAGATATCCAATATCTAATATTCATAATGAGATAATTAGCTCGATTCATTCCGTTGTCAATCCTAATGCGCGACTCGGTAGGTCCGTCTCAGTCAGCAATGGGAGGAACCAAAGAGTAGTAGCACCACCTAGCCACTGGTGGCCTACACTGCACTCGATCGAGAACGAATGATTGGGATCATTCAAGAACCATTCTGCCGTGAATACCGTATACGTATAAACCCTTCTTTCAAATGTCCCGATCAAGTTATAGGGTCACGGTCGACCAAACCATATCGTACTTGACGCTATGCATGCGTTAATGCAAATCGAGATCATCGAGCCGTGTATCTAATACAACTAGCTCCAATGCTTTGGCCAAAGACTTATGATCTCATCTCGCCAATAACCGCATAGGACATATAACCCGCTCACTAACGGAGAAAGAATTCTATCTTGGTATTCAAGAGACTGCTACTTGCCCGTCAAGATGCACGTCGAGGTTGACCCCCGCCTTAGGTTTACGGTGGTCGAACTACTCTAATGAAAATCTTGACGTCACAAGCACATCCCTACTAAATCTTCAAGTCGAAGGTTCACGAATACCTATCACAACCTTTCGATTCCGTCATTGGTGTCTCGGAGTGAAATCCATGTGACGAATCGAGGTGAGTCGGTTCGAGTATACTAATCCAATTAGCATACCTATAACGTGTGCTCCCACTAACCATTAGTGTTCGACGGGCACTCTCCATGTCAAAGAACACGTCATACAAGTCTTCACATAAACTTAACGCCTACCAAGTTTCATCGACTTGCGAACGATTAAGTATTTGAGCTATAACCTTTCCAAGAGCCGACCCCTTATCCAATAAGGAGTGGAACGCTTTGCTCTCAAATACATGGACTAGTTTCTATATGTTTATTTACGAGTTAGGAATGCCAAGAACTACCAAGAATAAAGAAACATTCATTTGCCTTATATAAATGGTTTACATAATTACAAGTACAATGCCCTCACTCAACAACCTCTGAGTGGCATTCGAGGGCATACTCCTAACAGTGTGGCATTGAGTGCAAGTGGGAGATTGTTCGGAATATGCCCACGAATGCCACTCAGGGGATGAGAGAGTAGGGGCATTGTACTTGTAATTATGGAATAATTAATAAAAAGGCAATACGATTCATTCACTGTTTATTGTATTTCAAATGTATTCTTGATTTGGTAAACATTGAAGTGAAGTCCATGTAAATAAATCGAACATTCCATTCTCGTTATCAGATAAGAAAAAATGCACTGGAAGTGTTTAAAGTTTATTTACGTAAATCGTTCGCAAGTCAATAAACTTAAATGGGCATTAAGTTTTAGTAAGACTTGTATAACTAATGCTAGGACGTGTGCATGTCTTGATAGCACAGTTATAAGTATATTGGTGGGACCAGTATACTCGAACACGATTGATACTTGATTCAGTCACACGATATTCAGTCTCGGAGAGTCGATGACGAATCGAAAGGTTGTGATAGTATACGTGGACCTTTGACTTGAGGGTTCAGTAGAAGATGTGCTTGTGACGTTTAGTTTGTCATTAGAGTAGTTAGACTCATTTGCTTAATTGCTGAGTCAACTTCGAAGTGCGGACTATACAGGCAGGTAGCAGTCTTTACTGTACGCCAAGAAAGGATTCTATCTCCTGTTAGTGAGCAGGCGAATGTCCTATACGGTCAATGGCAAATAAGATCATAAGTCTTTGACCAAAGCATTCTGATATAGTCGTATTAGATACACTAGTAATCAGTCGGTCTTGATTTGCATTAACACATGTATAGAGTCTAGTCAACAGTAGAGTTTGACTTTACCGTGACCCGAAGATTTGACCGGGACATCTGATGAAGGGTCTATACGTATATAGTATTCACGACATAATGGTTCTGGAATGATTCCTTCATTCGTTCTCAGTTCGGATTTACAGTGCGGCCCGCTAGGCTGGCTAAATGCTGCCCGCACTCATTGGTTCCTCCCAATACCGGCTGAGACAGACCTACAGAGTCGCGCATCAGGATCGTTGATGGATAAATATGAATTTATCATCTCTCTATCAATATTAGATATTGGATATCTAATTATGATTTATTAGATAAATCAAATAGCGGTCTTATGAATTGAAATTAAATTACCGGGTATTTAATTTAATTTATAAATTATACTCTTAGAGAAATATATTTGTATTTAATATAATTAATTAATTGGATTAATTAATTAGTATAAATACATTGGATATAAAACGGAGTGTATTTAACGGAGTCGTTTGACGAACGTTCGGTACACGAGCCGAGTGACTCGACTCATTTCCTAGATATTTCCTAATGAGCCACCCCACACCTTACCCTTGACTTGGTGTATCATTATTTCCATGTGTGTGGGAGCTCACATTGATTGAGATTCCTCAATAATGGCATGTGGTTGATGTAAAGGAATCTTGTTTCCTTTATATTACAAATCAACACAGAAACAACACACATTGTTTTGTGCATGTGTGTGTGTTCAGCCGAGAGGTGTTTTCAAGGGAGAGGGAGTGAATTTTTTCTTCATTTTTCATCTTTGAGGTGATACAAAAAATAAGAAAAAATAGAGATATAAATTCTTACGATAACTTCCTAGCCGTGTTCTTGGAGAACGGAGTTGCGTTGAATTTTTCCATCAAGTTCCGTCGCGTGGTGACGTAGAGGCATCATATTTTCAGTGTTGGAGATGAAGGAATTTCGTGCTCGTGCTCGGGTTCGTAATCAACATCTTTTTACGAAGATATTATCAAAGGCTTCAAGGATATGAGACTTTGAACTTTTTATCTTCGTATATTTTTTTTCGTATATACGTTACTTGATTGATCCTGTTTGGGATTCGTTTTTATTTTTCCGCTGTGTATTTCATTTCTTATCGGAATCCCAACAGGTAACTCGATAAGCCATGATATTTTACATTCTGGACTCAGATGAGCTTGAGTGCCAATTGCACATATTTGATTATGTAGTATTTTGCCTTCTGCACCCCCACAGTGCATGGGTCTTTAGAGACGATTAAGTAATTACATTGGATACGAATTCCCAGTCATTATCTGCTATTTAGAACCTTTGACTGGTGATATCCTTACCGCGCGATTGCAGATTGTCACTTCGATGAGACAACCTTCCCGTCGTTAGGGGGAGGAGAGAAGACGAACTTTCTCAGGGAACGATAGAAATTGTCATGGTATGCCCCTACTTTGTCTCATTTTGATCCCCGTATTTCGCTCTGTGATAGTGAAAATTCTTGATCTTCGGAACGTAGCAGATTCGATGCCTGATGCGCTTACTGATATCGTGAAAGTAACGAGATCATATATACCAGCTGCAACCTATAAGGTTGAAAGTCCTCGGTAAGGGGAGCAATACCGACGAATTGAGTGCTGCCATCACACATGGTGGATGTATGATTTAAGTCATAGCTCCCTAAAGGAAGAGGTGGAAGCTATACGGTTCGACTAAACTCACCTAAGGAGGAGGTAGAGTAAGGCACAAAGTTATATATTAGTCATCAATGTACTCATTTCATGAGATCATACTTGATTTTACTATGTCCATAAGTCATGACGAGGGGGACACCCAGAAGATTGATATGATTCAAAAAATCAAGAAATCTCAATGAATCACGAGTGTGGACTGATCATCCACCCAATTTGATGATCTATCATTGCTCAAAGCATAGAGCAAGACGATGCTGAACCTCGCTCTGTTGTGTGATATCAACATTGAGTTGATTGGCCATAAAGGATATAACATTCCATGCATAACTAGATCTTTGACAAAGAGATAGGTAATGGGTAGATAGTACTAACCTCACCAAGTGTAAATCCTGTTGGACATAAGATAAACCTTTGTCAGTAAGCGTAATGAAAAAAATGAAGTCCTGAAGTACAAGGCTCAAAGGTTCTCATAAACACCATGGAATTGACTGAGGAGACGGCTCTCCCCTAAGCTACTTTATTAGCTTAGTAATTTCCGAAGGACTGAAAATGTAGCTCATAAATATGGTTAGTGATATCTCTATGGGGATCTTAATATATATATATATATGAAAGTGTTCGATGTCATTTTATTACCGCAGTCAAGTGACTCTAGACCACGGAGTGCGTTTGCAGTACAATTGAAACGCTCACTTTACGGACTAAAACAATCCGGGCGGATATGGTATACCCACTTAAGTGACTACTTGATTGGAAGGGGCTATAGGAACGACGAATTGTGTCCCTGCGTGTTTATTAAGAAAATAAGTTCCAGATTTGCGATTGTAGTGTGTATATTGACAATGAAAACTTAATCGATTCTCTTGACGAATTAAGAGAAATCGCCAGCTATCTAAAATTCGATTTTGAGATGAGTGGTCTGGGAAAAGTCGGTCTTGTCTAGGCGTTGAGGTAGAACACCGAACTAGTGGAATCCTCACCCACCCATCTGTCTATGTCCACAAGAAAACCAGGCGTTTCAACATGGACAAAGGCACATACGGTTAGCATTCCCATGATCGGTCGTAGTTTAGACTTGAAAAAAGATCCATTTCGTCCGAAGGAATGTGACGAAGAGCTTTCCGGAGACGAAATTTCCTATCTAAAGTGCAATAGGTGCATTATTATACTTGGCTCAGTGTACTCGACCTAATATAGCTTTCTGAGTGTGTTGGCTAAATATAGTTCTGAGCCCACCGCAACTTTATTGGAATGATATCAAGAACATCTTTTGATACCTCAAAAGAACCATTGACTCGGGACTTTTCTTTCCCTATCAGGCTAACAAAACTGCCGATAAATGTGCAATCACTAAAGTAAGTGTGAATGCCGAGAAAACTACCCCGACGAATGTGTTGGTAGGATTTGCTGATGTTGGGTACATCTTGGACCCATATAAATATCGCTCCCAGATTGGTTACGATTTTACCATTTGGAACACCGCGATATATTGGAGATTAACTAAGCAAACCCTTGTTGCTACCTCCTGGAATCATGCTAAAATTATCGTTCTACATGAGGCGGTACGCGAGTGTATATGGTTGAGAACCATTGTTATACATATTCGAGGTAACAATGGACTAAGTAATGGCACTGATGCGCCCACATGCATATACGAAGATAATGCGTTTGCATTGAACAGATAAAGCATGGGTTTATCAAGAAGAGATAAATACGAAGCATATTTCTCCAAAGTTTTCCTACAATCAGCAACAACAGGCTCTCCTCAACATCTAAGTTAAGCAAGTGAAGTTTGAGGAGAATGTAGCTGACTTATTCACTAAATTACTGCTCAATGCCATTTGAAAAACATGTGAGAAACATCGGAATGTGTAGGATTTCTGAACTCCCGAGATTGAAGTAAGGATTAGATGGGAGGGTGAGATATAACGAAGTTTACCCACCAATGTTGTACTCTTTTCTTTGACCAACATGTATTTTGTCTCAATCGGTTTTGTTACTTGACAAAGTTTTTAATGAGGCAACGTCACATGCACTGTTTTTCAGATTCCTTGATTGACGAACTAATCAGGAGGGATGTAGACTTGAGGGGGGAGTCTTACCATCCACGTCGCAAATTACACTCTTTTCCTTAACCAATGATTCTTTTTGCCATTGGGATTTTATCACTTGGTAAGGTTTTTAACGAGGTAACTAGACATTTAGCTCATTAATCGATGAACTGATTACGTTCTTGGGCACATTGATCAACGAAATGATCAATAGAGGTTTTGGCTTAACAAAATAGCATAACCTATATGTCGGGATGTTGTATTTTTTTCCTACGATCAAGGTATTTTTCCCATGTGATTTTTGCTTGACGAGGTTTTAACGAGACAACTTGACATGCATTGAAGACTCGACACAAGGGGGAGTGTTAAAGTAAATACACAGTGTGTGCCTTAGTATATAGGTTAACAACGTCTCATAGTTAGTGTAGAACTAGACCTATTGGAATGCTCCAAAATATATAATTTCTCCCTATTTAAAGGGACTCATCAATAGGGCTGTAAACGAGCCGAACTGTACCGAACCTTCACAGGGTTCGGCTTGGCTCGAACTTATTCGAACCTTAGGTTCGATTCGGCTCGAAACTTTCGAACCTCATAATTTGAGGTTCGATTCGGCTCGAAGGCTAATTTTTTTTTATAGTTCGATTCGATTCGGCTCGGATTTTCGAACCGTTCGAATATAGTTTGAGTCAGCTCGAGTTAAAGTATAGTATAACTCCATAAGTCAAGTATAGTTCGAATATAGTTCGGTCCGATTCGCCTAAGCCGAATGGTTCAGCCTGAGATGGGAGGGGTTTATGTCTTGGGCCAAAGCCCCCCGAATCGAGCCGAACCGTTCGGTCCAGTTCGCCGAATCCTATTTTATAGCGTTCGGCTCTACGTTTGGTGCCCCGAATCGAGCCATGACCGAGCTTTTTCGAGTCGAATCCTTCGAACCGAATCGAACTTTTAAGTTTGTTCACAGCCTTACTCATCAAATGAGAATAAACTCACTTTCTACCCTAATTTTTGTCTTGTTTGTTTTTACTTCAACATCTGGTTCTCTCTCTTTGTTTTTTTTTATGTCAATTAAATTGTATTGTTAGCGCATTCTTTTGACTTATTTTTGATTTTGATTCGATTCGATTGATTCGAGTTCATTCGATTCGATTCGATTGATTCGATTCGAGTCCATTCGATTCGATTTAGTTCGATTGATTCGATTAATTTCTTCTTATTATTATTATTAATCTTAATTATTATTATTGTTATTATTACTAATAATATTACTATTTTCGTTGTTGTTGTTAATTACTATTATTATTATTATTATTATTATTTACCATTATTATTATTATTATTGTTATTATTATTATTATTTATCCTTAATATATATTTGATTCGATTCAATTCGATTCGATTCGATTCGATTCGGAATCCGTTCGATTCGATTCGATTCGATTCGATTCGTTGATCAAGAAACGAACATCTTAACGCCACTAAAACCATAAAAAACACCGATATTTTTTATATTTTATGGAAATATTATAGATATAGATGATATAGTTACGATACTCCAAGCAATCGGAAATCCCGAATCCATCGTTCAATTATTCAATATAAAGTGAATCCAGATCCGGGCCACATCCTTCACACACGACAACCTAAGCAGAAGAGTAAAACATGTTCGAACAGATCCCACTAATCCTACTCTTGATTTTCCTCACCGGTCCCGCTTACTGCCGGAACCGCCACGTCATCAGTTTCCGGTGGCCGAATCTGTACCCGGAGTCCTTCACGTGGGACCCAAAAGCCGATCACTTCGTTTTAGGCTCGCTCCGCCACCGCCAGCTCATCTCCGTATCTGACGCAGGCGTCGTCTCTACCCTCCTATCCGATGAATCCATCCCCTCAAACTCCTCCTTCCTCGGCATCTCCCTCGATCCGCGTCTCCACCGCCTCCTAGCTGTCGTCCACCGCCGTTCCCCTCCCTTTTCCGCCCTTGCTGCCTACCACCTCCCGACCTTCCGACAGCTATTCCTCGCCCCGCTCGACGACTTCCTTCCGTCTCCCGCCATCGCGAATGACGTCGCGGCCGATTATTCCGGCAACGCCTACGTTACGGACTCGGCCAATGACGTAATCTACAAAGTCACCGAACAAGGGGAGGCCACAATCCTATCCAGATCACAGGCCTTCAAACCCGACGCGGTAGATCCCAGCGTACCACACCACAACTGTGGATTGAACGGCGTCGTTTACAACCCAAAAGGATACCTCCTGGTGACCCAGTCAAACACTGGAAAGCTGTTTAAAGTCAACGCTGACGACGGAACGGCGAGGCGTGTGATTCTGAACAAGGAACTAACGGCGGCTGATGGGATTGCCGCCAGGAAGGACGGCGTCGTTTTGGTCGTGTCGAGACATAAGCTGTATTTCATTAAGAGCGACGATAGCTGGGGTGAGGGGGTTGTGTTTGACGAAACTGCCCTCGAGAAGGACAGGCACGCCAGTGGTGTCTCGGTGGGTGCAGAGGACAGGGTGTACGTGTTATATGGGCATGTCGACGAGGGCAATATGGGAAACTCAGAAAGGGATGAATTCAGCATAGTGGAGGTGAAATCAGAGGTGGAGGGCAAAGAAGAAAATGTGTGGATACTTGTTCTCATTGGTTTTGGTTTGGCTTATTTCATGTATTGGAGATTCCAAATGCGGCGACTTGTGCAGAATATGAACAAGAAAACTACTTGATATGATCGGGAAATTATAAGGAGCCAGATGTCATCCGACCCTCCAATGAGTCGGATGACGCCGGTTAATACATGATTTGACAAGATGGCGACGAAACCCCACACATGTTATCATGTACCCCACCACATTAGCAATCGTGTATAGAACAACTCAGAATCTTCGTGTTTGTTTTCTTTTTCCTTTTAGGTTTCAATTTTGTTCGGGTGTAGTAGTTTAGTAGACCATCTTTTGATTTACAATATCTGTGAATTTTCGAATTTCTCGTAACATGAAAATAATCAATCATTTGTGATATTTTTTCCAAATTCCCCCCTAGCATCCAAATCAAAACGAAAATCAAATTCTCAACACAAACACACAAAATCGAAATATCTGAACGATTCATAAATCATGATTACTACATGAAATGCCGTTAGACCTTCCTTAGTAACCCCATCAAATTGGAGAAATGAGAAATCGAACAAGTTTCCATCATGGCAAAGTGGTTTCCACAGTTGAACCATTTATGATATTTGGAAGTGTCGGAACAGTTGATATCTCGTCACTGCCATTTTTTCTTGGCTCCTGGTTTTCTTGCTTTGGATGGGACAGACCAGCCCTTTGCCGAAGCTCCTCAAATTTGTCCATAATTTTCTGCCTCATGGTGGCATTTCTAGGGCGAGCCTGCGCAGATGATGCAGGCAGGAGAAGAGAGACGAGACCTATGCCTGCAGCAGCTGCCATTTCCCGTCTAGAGGTGGCCGTGAAGCTTTCCCGCAACGATGGTTTCTCTTTTTCTTTCACCTACAAAAAACAACAGCGGAAAGAAGTATGTTTACATGACATCCTATACCCATGATCCAGACAGAAGTAATCAATGCATTTTCAGTGTAGATAAGAATTTTTTTGTTCTTGTTTTTTGAATTGAGACCAAGGATGACTTAATATCAACTTGGTTTGTATTATTGCAATAAAACTAGGTACATATTGGATGTTGCGACTGAGAAACGGTCTAAAAGTGTTTTCTCTTATTTAAACAAGTTTCTTCAACTGAAACATGCAGCATTTTGTCTCAAAACATGTTCCAATGAAATAAAATGGAAAATTTGATAAACATTAACCTCCATTGTCCATTACAGTTTAATTGATAGAGTAGCTTTACTTTGTTGGAGTCATATATCAGGCTACAGAGTTAACACTATAGTCATTGTCATGGAAAGGTGTATGTGATCTACAACTTTGAATAAGACAGATCAAGACACCTCTGCTTTTCTCTTCAATGTTTATATACTTCATCTCAATTTCTCCATCGAGCGCTTTTTCTTTAACAAAATGATAATTATGTACTTCGACATGCTTTGTTCTCGTGTGGCATACATAGCTGGTTGGTTGGTAATTGGTATAAATCTTCATGCAATTGCATATGCCACATACTCTCCTGAGCTGCCATCGCAGCTGGTCCATATTCAGCCTCCAGTGTCGACAAGACACCATAGGCCTGCCTCTTGCTCATGGTTATCACGTCGCCGACTAGTCGACAAGTCGCCACAAGAAATAAGTCGCTGAACGACTTTCTCAATTTGACATTGCCGGGTTAAAACCAGTTTCGACCCGGCACCAAGGTCAAACCTGACCCGTTTTTTTACAAAAAAAATAAATCGGTTCAGAATCATAAAAGTTGAGAATTACAATCAGAAAAAAACGCGTTCAAAACCCTCGACATTCAGAATCCAGATTCCAGATCTGTTCGGAACTTCCAAACTGTTCAGCATCGTCTTCCTCGTCTTCCGTCCGGCATCCTTCTCCTTCTCCACGGGCTTCTCGTCTCCCTCCGGTATGTACTAGTGTATTGTTTATATATTATATAAGTATATCTCTATATTGGGCCATCGGTCAGCTAAAGGATATATATATCACTAAATTAGTATATTGTTAATACTAATATAATTAGTAATATTTTATTTTAAAAATTTTAAATTATAAATAAAATCTATCATACTAAATAAAACTGTCATACTAATATAATTATTAGTATTTTATTTTAAACCCTAAAATTTATATTTTAAATTAATTTTGTTGAATTTGAACTAATATTATTATGTTTAATTATGTCATGTATTAAATCTAGTATATATATGTATACAAAAGACTTGTCGACTAGTCACGACTAGTCGGGGCGATTTGTCGACCGGTCTTTGTGAAGGTACTCGGTCGACTTGACAACTTGATAACCATGCTCTTGTTACAATATGATATTCCAGCTGACCCAAAGCTGAACACACACAACAATAGTTGACCTTTTTGGTATCTCGACGTCCAACATCGTTCGAGTCACAGTAGCCAATAACCTTGAAATCTTTACTCTTTTGGTAGAAAAGTCCGTGATCAATTATTCATTTTATGTACCTCAATATGCATCCGACTGCTCAAGATGTGGCTTCCTAGACTTTTTTTATAAATCGACTCGTGATCCCTACTGCATATGCAATGTCAGGCCATGTTAGCGTTAGGTATATTAAGTGCCCGTATTTATACAGTAGATCTTTGGTATATTTGATATTCAACAACAACATTACCCGAATGCCTCAACGGCTCCCGCAAAAAGCGGTGTAAGGGGGGATCAGATGTACGCAGCCTTACCCCTGTCTTAACACGGAGAGGCTGTTTTCGGATGATCCAAAATGAAAATTGCATCGAGAATTGCATGGAATGACTAGTACTTAATGAGAAAAAGAAGTGCAGCCAGTTTAGTGAGTCATTTTGTTTTATTCCATTATAATCCATAACCAAAGAATAAGGAGCCTTTGGCTCCACTAGAAACAATAGAAAGGTATATTTGATATTACATAAGAATAATCCATCGTATTGACTTCTGCAACTCGAGCCCCAGGAAATGGTTAAGTTCTCCAAGCTCTTTCATCTGGTATCTCACCAATGAGTTCCTCCTGTTTTGCTGAATTTCTCCTTCGTCTTACCCTTTGATGATGATGATTTCATCCACATCCACTAACATTATTGCTAGTTTTCCTTCTCGTGTTTTGACACCGAGTACCCACATTGCCTATAATTCAGCGATCTTACAGTACCATGCCCGTGGCGTCTGATTCAACCCATATAGGGCCTTCTTTAATTAGCACATATAACCTGCATTTTCTTTATCTTGAAAACACATAAGTTGCACTTTGTATTCTTCTCTGTCGAGTTCTCTATGTGAATGCATTCCTCAAGTCCATCATAGTCGACTGCATATTGTGATGGAAATCCCCATGCCAGTAGTCGAGCCTTGTCATGAGAACTTTTTAATTGGATACCCATTTACAAGATATGGGTGTAACTTTGTGTGTCTTAGTACTAAGTCCCTACCATTTCGTGAAGCAACTCGACGGCACCTAAGAGCCATAATCTCTAGGAGCCATAATCTCCTCGTTCATTGCTTGTCTCCGTTCATTATGTTCAACTGCTTCGCCAAATATCTCTAGCTCTTTTAAGCTCACATCTTCTACAGCTACATTAGCGTACCGAGATCTGGCTTCTTTGACTGGCAGATCTCCTTAATTGTGGTGGACTTGATGATACATCAGCCTCTTCTTGTGGTTCCTCAATCTCCTCTCGCTGGCTCGGCCTTATCATTTTTGGTGGTGTTGGTGTACACCCGTGACCCGTCTCCCAAGAATTCTCTGTCGCAGTTGGAGAATCTTCTTCAGCATCCAACTCTTTACTCTCTGATATTCTTCATTATTCCCTCGTAATTATGGAAGCTTCACTAGTTCCAATTTGTAGTTCCAGATTTTACGATGTCCACCAAGAGGATGCTTCATCAAGTACCACATTGCGTGAAGTGTATCACCTATTAGCAACCTTGAGTTTGGGCGATTACCATTCTCCCTAGCATTCAGTTGTACTCTGTAATTTCTCCTTGTCTTCCATGACGTGATTCGAGCAGCCTCGATCAACGATCCAATCGTTTTCATAAGTCTATCGTCTTGGGAGATGACTTCAAATACTGATTTTTCGTTTGGGCTCGATTACACTTCTTCTCGAGCATCTTCAATTAGTGGGGTGGATGCCTCAACGTTCCACTCTTCTCGCTGTTGTAGTTCTCTCCTGTTGGAGGTTGCTGCATTTCCTTCAGCGGCATACTTCTCAGTGTTGTGAAACTCGCGCATATGCGCGCGCTTAAGCGCAATGCGACGCGATGCGCATAATTTGGGAGTCGCATCAGCTATGCGATGCGGTTTTGCATATGCGCGAGTTTATGCGCGCTTCTGGGCTTAAGCGCAGTGCGCAAATGCCCTTAAAAAACGCGCTTTTTTATCAACAAATGTTTATATCTTTAAATGGGCCAAAAAACGGGTTATAATAGATACAACTCATACGGGTCTTATAAAATCCTAAATACCTAGCACAAACAACCCCGTCTCTTCCTTAAACAACGAGAGAAAACCCTAAATATTCTCCTCAGCGATTTCATCTAATAATTAATACTTAAGTAATTAATTAACATGTTTATTATATGAATGTAGTACTTATATATATGTATATCATTACTATAGGTCAAATGCCTCTCGTGGATCCTCAAAAGTCAACAAAAAGGGAACAAATACCTCTGAACAGTCATCTAAAATGCGTTTAATTGATGAAAGTGAAGACGAGGAAAATGAAGTTGAATTTGATGAGGGGGATAAAGGACTTGGATGATGAAGATTTTGAAAATCTTGAAGAAGAGCTTGAAGATTACTAATAAATATAACAAGTTTTTTAACTGCATAAATGACCTGACCTGAAGTCCTAAAATACTGATCTACAGGGCATTAGGGTTGTAGTTGATTTTCTAGCTTTATTATGTTACCATGACTTCTTATTTGTGCCTTAAGTTTGAATCTGTTTGCTATTAATATGTTTTATGACAACTTAATTTGCCTATGACATGTTAAATGATAATTTTATGCATTTTTTCAATTGCAACGTTTTTTTTTTTTAAATCGCGCATATCGCATTGCGAGTTGCCATTATGCTCCAAGGGGTCTTTGAGCTTCGGTGCGCGTTTCACGTTTGATAACAATGATACTTCCTACACCAAGAGAGAAGCAGTCTCTGGCATATCAATTTGGTTGCCCGCATACATACTTGAACAATTGATCTTTCATTAAATGGTTTTGTTAGACTCCACTTACCTCAAAGCCTCTTTCTACTCTTCTTCAGTATCCTTTCTGAAGGTTAAACTTTAGAAAGCTTAAACTGTAGGTCTTGAACAACTGTCCGTTATCATTTTGTTGACATGGTTGCCCTTTTCTTTTATAGCTAACTAAAGCTTCACCATCTTTCTTCAATGAAACCTCAGCCATTTGTCTGGTCAAAGCTTCTTGATCAGCTAATATATTTTCAAGATAGTCCAAACAAGGACAAGTCTTGTATGGGGTTATTATGATAACCTCTAAACTCGGGCCTCAAGCCGTGAATAATTATTCTTCTCATTTAGCCTCTGGAACTTTGCTAGTGGAATCCAATTCCCGCACAGAATTCTTACCTTTTTGAAGTATTCTTGTATCTCATTGTAGATAAGTTGTAGCTTAAAGTCAATTCTTCTCGGAAAATAATGCTGTCAGAGCTTATGTTGTTCAAAAGGTGAAAAACAGGTTGAGGAAATGGGTAGGCCTTAAACTCTCTATTGGAAGGTGACTCACGCTGATTAACGCTGTGCTTTCATCTCCACCAGTTTATGTGTTGTCCATCTACCAAGCTCCAAAATCAATTTTGAGAGAGATTGCTAGTACTCAAAGATGATTCTTATGGGTGGGGCTGGGTTAGCGAGAGTGAAAAGAAGATTTCTTGGATTAAATGGAGTACTATATGTTTGCCGAAACACTCTGGGGGTATTGGGGTTAGAATGCTTTAATAAGGCACTCCTTGGGAAATAGGCCTGGAGATATCTCAACGAGCAGGGGAGTTTATGGGTTAGGATCATACAGTCGAGGGGTGGGAAGTTTGAGTGGTCGGAGATAGGAGAGAGTACGGGTGAAAGAACATCTTTCAAGCACGGGTGGTGGGGGGATATACTTAAAGCTGTGGGGAATGGATTTGGGGTCTGGTTTGGTTCAAATCTTTCCAAAGAGTTACGGAATGGAGAGGGCACACGGTTTTGGGAAGATAAATGGGCAGGGGAGAACACACTTAAGGTGCAGTTTCCTAGACTATATCAATTGTGTAGAGATAAGGGGTGTAACGTGAGCAAGTTAGGGGAGTGGAGTGAGGGAGTATGTAGGTGGAGGTGGGCGTGGAGGAGAAACCCTTTTGAGAGAGAACAAAGTACTCTTAACGATCTTATTTCTATTGTCAACAGGAAACCAGTGAAGCAAGGATCCAGAGACACCAGGAGATGGAAGGCGGGAGCCCAAGGAGTCTACAACACTAGCGACGCATACAAGCTGCTGCTTGAATGGGCTCCACTGACTGGAAATGTGGTGGAAGAGACGTACAAACTGCTCTGGAATAAATTCTGCCCTCCCAAGGTTCGCATCCACGCCTGGGGGGTCGTTTGGGAGCGTATTGCTACCACCGATAAGCTGCAAAAACGTAGGGCATTACGGCATTACCCCCCAATGCAGATTGTAATTATGCTTCTTGTGGAATTGATACGGAATTAATTAGGCGCGATTTATTTGAATGTCCTTTTTCTTATCAATTTTGGATGGAGTGCATTAAATGGATTGGTGTTGAAATGGCGTTCCCATGTTGCCCCTCGACTAGTTTGCTTATTGTCAGTAAGCTATTTAAGGGGGAGACTGGAAAATTAATTGGCGTTTGTATTTGGGAATGTGCTACATGGATAATTTGGAAAGCAAGAAAAGCTATAGTTTTTCGGAATGAGAGAGATCAAGTATCGGCCTAGGTGGGAGAAATGAAAGCAAGATCATGGAACTGGGTGACAGGAAATTCCAAAGCTTGGAACCCAGCCACCTTTGAAGAATGGAAGGATAATCCAAGCAGAGCCATTAAAGTAATTAGAATTTAATTCTTGGGGATCAGCTATACTGCTGTAATCTGTTAAAATTCTGCCAAGCCTGGGTGTTTTGAACTTCTTATGTAATTTGCTTCGGCTATTGTAATTTGGGGTATTCTTACACCTCAATTCTCGTGGCAATAAAATTTCATTTTCTGATCAAAACAAAAAAGGCTGTCAGGGCTCCCCATGAATTTTTTGGAGTACTTACATCCCTTATGTCAGATGTGCTCCAATAGCTTTTTGTCGATCATCGTCTTGAGTGCGTACATAGCATTTTCCTCCTTGATCTTCCATTTCCTCAAGGCTCCAGCTTCTTCTGGCGGCATGACATGACTTCATCTATGCCGACTACTTCCCACGGGTCTTGCTTTGGATGTATGACTCTATGCAGGTTTTCCATGTGGTGTAGTCTTGATATTGAGATCCATTATATAATTCCATGTCTGCCATTGTGACTTGGATTACCTTCTCGTAACCAAGCAAGCCTCATGTGCATCACAATCTTAGATTTGCACGGCTCCTTAAAACTAAATAATCTCCTCTCTAAATGACAACCAATAAGTCCCAAGGCGAAGGTGTTACTATACAAAACTTGATTTACTCACTCCACTACAGTAATTAATTATAAGAGCTCGGCACACCTCGTTTTAATCTGGCAGCTCACAACTCTCCCGTTGGAATTAGGTCCATCGAATCCTTAGATGCTTCCACAAGATCCTCTGCAAGTTTAACAAATTGCCCTCGTGCTTTCCTACATTTTTCAAACTTTTTCCTTAAACTACCAAATCAACCTTATACTACATAAGACAGTGGCTAATTCTAGAGACTTGTGGGCATCAAGATGTTAACTAACTACACATCAAGGTTGTCACGACGCCAAGTCGCCACAATATTATCAGGACGAGATGTCGACGAGTCGTCCTAGGTCGAGAAGTCGTTCAGAATTTACTATACAATAATATACGGACACATTATCAAATTTAAAATATAATATCAGTTAAACACATAATAATTTCTTTTTTCATTGGACTAATTATATGTTTAAATTACAACAAATAATCTAATGATATGAAGGGTTACAAATAAGAGTTTCAATAATATCTCAACACATTAGATTCAGTCGATTTTTGATTTTTTTTGTTGTATCCAATTATGGGTCTTTGTTTGGATTAGGTCTTCAATCGTCGAAACTTAAGAGGGCCAAACTTTCTGGAAGTAGTAGACTAGCGAGAGTCTAATTTGTAAGTCTAACTTTAATATTATTTTCTTACAATTTTTGTTCGAACAATCGTATTTTTCATGACTCGCGACTCGAGTCGCACACAGGACCAAGCCGAAAGACTCAAGTTGCCAATGTAATGTCATGATCAGATGTTGCGTTGCGTAGGTCTGTAGCGTTTTTGTAAAGAATTGTGTAGCGCAAAATAGCGTAGCGCATAGCGTAAGTAATTCGAACATGACATTTTTAAGTGAAAAAATAAAATAGTTATTCTTGTGTAAGATCAATAGGTAAATAACCCAAGTAAATTAGCCATGAAATAATTTCAAATAAACAAAACAACTTAGAACAATGATAATAATCCAAAATAACAAACTTAAATAAGCCGGCCGGCCGTGAATTTTTTTTTTTTTGGAACCTGAAACCTGGGAGGTTAATTTTTTTTTTTTTTTGTCTGCGGAAGTTTTTTTTTTTTTTGCTGGCCCGTGAAGTTTTTTTGCTCAGTAGACAAAAAAAGAGAGCAGACTAGAGCCCAGGTATTCAGCGCTAAAACGTATAGATGCTGAAATAGAGCAGGGAAGTTCCTAAACCCTAATTTTGTTCAGTGGACAAAATGTCCCAAATAGCGCAGGTATTCAGCGCTAAAGCGCTTATGGCGCGCGATAGCGCACGCTTTCCCTGCCAGCGCAGCAAATAGCCTGCGCAAAACAGGGGCGACCGCAAATAGCCGCGCGCTACGGCGCGTTTTCTGGAAAAATTGCGCAAAAGCGCGCTACGTCGCGCGCTAATCGGCGCGACTAAAAACACTGGTCATGATGACATGGCGCCAGCTTAACACACTGCTACACATGCCCATAACATTTACATTCCCCCAGTAGTACACCAAACATAGTTGTCAAGTCATCGACTAGTAGACGGGTCGAAAATATTCAATGACTGGGTCACTCGACTAGGGCAAAGATGGATAGTCGATGGACTGGAATATGTAGTCGTCGGCCATGTTGACTAGACGCCCAGACTGGTCGACTCGGCGACTAGTCAACGACTTGACAACCATGACTAAAACTTATGATACATTCTATGTGTTTAACCTTGTGTTGAACTTAATATGTTAGCCTTTGAACATATTTGCTAAGTTATTTCAAGTTATTTTATTATATGCTATAATTTATGTAATCACATGTATAAATATATATATATATATATATTCATTATTTTTCACTTACTGACTAGTCAACGACTAGTCGACTAATCGCTCAATCTGACCTCTCACTGCTCGACTCGACTTACCGACTTGACAACCATGCACCAAAATGTATCCTACTTTTCCATAGTTCTTGTTATGAAGACACATTACCAGATCCATTTAATTATCATAAACTAATCAGAGAAAGGAGGTTGTGCAAGTTGATTATTTGAAAGTATTCTCTAATATAAAAATTATAAAGTATTCTCCTTCATATGAAGGTTGCGACAGGAAGGGCATCCGGCGTAAAACTTTGCCACTTTGTTATTTGCATGAGTTATGGTGTTAACTAATTTTAGACAATTAAACGACACTATAATCTTTATGCCATCGACCCCAACATAGTTGGGATTAAGGTGTTGATGATGATGATGATGAGAGAAGTTACACGATATAGATATATTTCATGGGTTATGATTTACTTGATGCCTATACCCAGTGGCAGAGCTGGGGCCCAAGGGGGTCCCGGACCCCTCGGCCGGCGAGATTCCCTTATGAAGCAGGTCTGCGTGGGAGGCGGTAGTCCAAGGACCCGCTGAATACTTGTTTGGAATTATCTGAGAAAGATATTGAGGGTTCAATCACGAACAGCTTGTCCCTGTAGAAGGATTTGAGCAAGGTTTTTATGTATAACAATAGATTCTCAAGTCGGATTCGTCAGCTGATTGCGTCTTCGGATTTGGTTGGGTTCATCTATCCACCAACTTGACAAGTAAAATCCTAAATTTCTTAACGGGAAATTTATGCGCTGGTGGTGCTTTACTTGGTGTAATTGCTTCTAAGAATGTTTCCATATTGTAACGCCCCGAGCCTGAAAGCCGAATCGCTACATGTAGCTCACACACTAGCACACTAGGCAACAACATCTTGGATCAACTGGGCCTACCACAAGCCCACCCAAAACTCCATGGATGATATTGGTGCCCAATAGTAGTGAGTGAACATCTTATATTATAAGTAAGATATAAATCTCACACTTGTTCGATGTGAGATGGGTCCTTACAATCTCCCCACTTAAGATTCTTGACGTCCTCGTCAAACTTGAAAAATACCCCGGGCGATGTAGGATTCAAGAGGTGGCTCGTACGGGATCAAGAGGTGGCTCACACCTCTAGCGGTGTAGCACTGTGGCCCGAACAACACCTGTTCCCACACTTCCGGCCGTGACATGTCTCTGATGCCATTTGTAAGCCTCGAGCCCGAAAGTCCGAACCGCTACATGTAGCTCACACACTGGCCCACTAAGCAACAACACCGGATCAATTGGGCCCACCACAAGCCCACCCAAAAATTCATGGATGATATTGGCGCCTAATAATAGTGAATAAGCATCTTATAAGTAAGATACAAATCCCACACTCGTTCGATGTGGGATGGGTCCTTACAATAAAAAAGAAACAAGCATGTTTGGCGCCTAAAAGGATCGAACACACGCCACTGTGATAGGCAAACTTAATCACCGCTAGACTAGCTAACAAGTATTGGACTCCCCAGAGGCTCCCGCACGGCCAGAGACGGAGACTACGGGCCAAAGAGCCAAGAGTATACTTTGGCAATTAGAAATAGAATGTCACTAATAGCAAAACTCAGAACATCTCCGTTGCAACAACCTTAACATTATATATGTGGCAAAAGATTGTTGATAACTGATTTGATCAACGAAACGTGTGCTGACCTGGATTAGGTGAATCGAAGCCACGTAGTATAATAAAAAGCTGAATGAATAGGATAGCTGAATGTTATTGAAGATTTTGTTATTACTTTTTAAGATAGAGCCGAGCTGAATTTTATAGCTGGTCTAGATTGCTTTTTTCTTTATTACAAGTCTAATCTCTCTCTCTCTGTTTTTTCTTTATTACAAGTTTCTTGGAACTTTTCCGAAGTCCTTTTTTTATCATACATTCCCTCTATATATAGAAAGCCTTGGCCAATCACAAGGCTGACAGCTGGGGAATGTTTGGGGATACATCTAAACACTTGTCAGAGGGAGAGGACGTCTTAGACACGTGGCGGCACCTGGGGGTCGCTTTGGGAAGAGAGGGGATACTTGTTCCGCATGTCCCGTGTGCCTGTTCCGCATGCTTTTGGCGATGCTTATCCGTTGTGGTCGGTTCTAGGGTCGGCCCTCGGTCTTTGATAGCTCTGTCCGGTCCCGTCATACTAGAGTTTTGGGGTATATTTGGTATTTACTCGGTTGGCCATCCTTGTCACCCGACCATGGTTGTTACGTTGCTCGACTAGTCGCGACTAGTCGAATGGCAACGCCAGGACCGATCAAACCCTCGATCGGGTCGCTTGTCACTCTTTCGAGCGACTCTCCATCGATCGTCGATCGAGTCGACTAGCGATCCAATCGCCCGATCGTTCAATTTTTCACCCGATTGCAAAAAACAGAGTATTAACTATTAAATAACCTAATTGTATACTTACACAATTAAGCTCAGTCGCCTCCATCGCTTCCATCGCCTCCGATCCCAGAAAAAGTGAAAGGAAGAAGAAAAAGGGTGGCGGCTGCACTGCAGCTAGGGTTTCACAAAGAAAGACTTTTTTGACGTGTATAATATATTAATTGTATAGCTGTTTCAAGTTGTGGCAGCTGCAGTTGTTTCATTTAATTAATATATTAATTGCAATTTGTTGTTTATAGCTGTAAACTTATATAATACATGTAACATGTGATGTGGATTGTATAACTGTAAATATAATGCTTTTTAATTAGTTGCAAGTCTATCCAATTATATAAATTAAATCTTTTAGTTAAATTTTGTGTTGTTTGTTTATAATCTAAAAATAAACTTTTGATTTTAAAATATTAATATTAATGAAAACAAAAAATTTGATTATAAATGTATTTTGTCGTTTTATCAATTTAGTTTATTTCTTATATTTTGTTTTAGGTTTTTGTTTAATACCAATTTAAAAAATATTCAAATGGATTACTTATTTGAAATATAATATTTTAACAAACAATTTTATTTAGATAAAATACTACTATTAAATATTAACAAACAATATTATTTGTATATATATGCATATACAAATACACTATACATAATATATATTTATTAATTATTTATACCTTGTCGACTAGTGTCGACTAGTCACGACTCGATTTGCCCAGACTCTCCGTCGACAGGGCTCGACTGGTCGACGTGACAACCATGCACCCGGCTCGATCGGTATATTCGAAAACCGGCTCTGTTGTCTTCTCGTCCCTCCGAACCGGTATGGTTGAGCTGGCTGAAAGTACATGAGTGGATGCCACGGCGGATCGGCTATCACCAAGGGCCCCCGAGTCCAGGGCCGTGCCGGGGTGGCCGGGTCTGGGGTCGATTTATAGTTGGGCCGAGCCGGCGCCATAGGGAAGCTTCGCTGAATGGGAATCTCGAAGGGACGTCTATTCGATGGGTGTGTCAGTTCGATTTCCGTGTGTCATGATGAGGGACACGTGGAAGGATTTGGTTTGACGGCGCCGTTCACGCGTCCTTAATCCTGCGATGGTTCAGTGCGAATTGAGGGGCCACGTGCCAGGCATTTAATTCCCTACTTTTCCATATAAATAAAGGTGTTTCCTCACCTTTCTTTCTTCCTTCTTCCTTTTCACTTTCGCCGTTTTTCCAAGTTCTTTTTCCAGAGAAGAAAATTCCAGTGAGTCTCCTTTTCCTCTCTTTTTTTTTCATTTCAAGCATTCGTCATGTCGGACCGGGAGGATGTGAGGACGGCGGAGCTAGCCATCTCGCCGGACCCTACAGGGGTGGCGGACTTGTCCCTGGGGGGCGTGTAATACCCGTAATTTCGATTTCCGGTAATTTCTTTTTTTTCGGCGGAAGTCCGTTTTGACGACTCGCTCATGACCGTTTCGTCATTCCGAGAATGATTAATTCTGCACTTTTTGTCATCCGAGTTTGTTTCGGTATCGTTTTGTTGAGTTCCGAGCTTTTTAGCGACTTTTCCGCACTTGAGTTCGATTCTTGCGAATCTCGTTCGAAACTGTTGTTTCGAGTTTCTTGTAAGTTCATTTGATTTCATGTTGCGAGCTTTGGTTTGGTGTTTCGATCGCGTATCGTGATTTTCGGACGTTTTGGGCCATTTTCGTAATTTCCCAAAGTTTTGGGTAATTACTTCCGTTGTCGAATTCCGAGCCTTCGTGGTCGGGTGTGTGTTCTCTTAGCTCTTAGATTCGTCTTTGCGAGTACATCGTAACCGTATCATCGATTCGTATTCGTGTTCGGGTTTCGGGTCGTTTGGGCCGGAGTTGGCCCGGCCGAGTCAGCCGGCAATCCAGGCCCAGATCCGGCCGAGTCACGGCCGGTAGTGCTCGGCGGCTTCTGGCCGAGTAGGCCGTCTCGTGGGCCGCGGCACATGCCGGCAGGGCCGCAGACACTCTGTGGCATTTTTCGCCAAGCCGATCAGACGGTGCCGCGGCACACGCTGGCCGGCCAGCACACCGCCACCAGGAGCCATTTTGGGCTGTCTGCGGCACACTCCCGGGCCGCGGCACCTGTGTGCACTTATTTATGGCCCTGCAGACGGGTTTTTGGCCATTTTTCTCCTCCTTCTCCTTCTCTTCCGCGGCTGAGGGTTATGCTCATCATGGAGCCATGTTGTTTGACAACAAATCCTCGAAGTTATTGAGGTTATATCATCAATCAATCATCCTATATCGTCCTTTGATCCAGCGAATCAAGGTAATCTTCCTTAGAACCCTAATTTCGTGAATTTGGGGGTTTTTGCGTTTTTGTCCGATTCGTTCCGTATTATTGATTAATTCATGATGGGTATGATTAATCTTGGTAGTATTCTTGTGTTTAACATCATTTAATCCATTGTTCTTCGTCGAATCGAAGTATATTTCTTGATTTCCTTCAAATTGACTTTTTGGGGGATTTGTCCTCGATCTCGTTTTTCATCCGTTTTTGATAGATCGATTATGGTTAAATGATGTCGTTAAACATATTCTATGGATTGTATATCCATATTTCAACTTGGAATTCCGTTTTCGGGTTTTGACGGAACGAATCGTGTTCTTGGCCGTTTTGGGGGAAACGCTTGAACATTCGTCGTTCGTTCTTTGAATTCAACGGCTTTGAGTCGTGTTATGGAATTCATTTCATCGTTGTTATTGTCCTTCGTAGTTTATGAACGTGAGTTGGCGATCGGTGGAGTCGGCGGGTTCGTAGTCGGTTCGGGCCAACCTACTTCGGTCGATTCTCCGCGTTGTTCTTATTCGAGGCAAATACCTTGTCCATATAATTCTTGTTTTGTGGATATGATAATTGGTGATCGTCTAAATGTGTTTGTTTGGTCGTTTGAAAATTATTTTCAAAAGATTCGATTAGCCTTGCTAAAGGCTCTCTTTCAAAACGCGTGTGTTTTGTGAATGGCGTAGTTTGTAAATGACTATGTGATTTCTATGGATGTGTTTGGTGTTGATGTTGCACTCGGTATGACGTGTGGACGTATATTATTTCATTTCGGTGCGTTGTGGTTTGACGTGGTGTTTTGCTAAGTGTTTGATGCCTCTGAGTGAATTGTTTGGATATCTTTGTTGCATTGTGCTATGTGTGTGATTGTGTGGATGTGGGCGGGGTCTACGGTGGCACGTGGCATGTGATCATGTGGCCAGGATGCAACAAGCGATTGATCCAATCGTGAGAGCCTAAGAAAAACTACGGTGACACATGGCATGTGATCATGTGGTCAGGATGCAACAAGTGATTGATCCAACCGTGAGCGCCAAAGATGTTGTGATTTGTTTAGCTAGCCAGCTCGGGAGGGTCCTTCGAGGCCTCGGGCGGGATCAATGGTATTACCCTGTTCCCAAGGCGATGCATGTGTGTGATTTGTTTCGCTAGCCAACTCGGGAGGGTCCTTCGAGGCCTCGAGTGGGATTTGTGGCTTCGTCCCGGTCCTAGGCGATGCGCGTGCGCGATTATTTTTGTTGACTATTATGTCCGTCGAGGACACGTGATGTTGGGCTCTGGCCCTGTGAATTGTTGTCGGTTTTCTATGTGTGAAAACAAAACCTTAGGGCTGTGACCCTATTGATTTTGGAAAGAGAAGGATTTGATAATCCTAAATTGTTTTCTATTAAAACTCCCGAGGGTATTTTAAACCATTTTGCAAATCATTCTCGTTATTTGTGATCTTTCGGATTTGGAAAGTTTTACTCAAACTCTTGCCTCGGGAAGTATTCGTTTCGTGTATTTGAATCTTTGAGGATTCCTAGTTATTGTTATTCTTGGAACTTGAATTGTATGGCTCGTATTTTTGCACTTGTACTTGCACTAGCAAAACAGTGGAGTTTTGCTAACCCCCGAGTATTCGGGGGGTGGATGTCTATTTTTGCATTCAGGTTTTGGAGCATAACACGGGGTCGGCACGAAGGATGATGAAAGACGAATGATACTAATCACACGAGGACCCGTTGATGTCGTATTGGTCTAGTTGTATTTTCTTTTCCGCTGCAGTATCTTTTCCCCGTTGTACGGGAGTTTATTGTATTTCGACCCCTGCGTGGGCTGGTATTGTAATCGAGTTGTAAGCTTTATTGAAAGGCCAAATCGGTCTACTGAGTCATTTTAGCCTTAAAGGCATTGTCGATATGTTTAATGATGTTACTAGCCTGGTAGATCCTTGAGGAAAAGTTCTACGACGTGTAACATCCCTGAGCGGATTGGGGGTGTTACAGGGCGCCTGTAAATTGGAGTGATGATGACGGAGGCGGCGAGGTAGCGAGGTCAACGGGACTTGGGGAGGCAGAGGCGGCGAGGTAGCGAAGTCAACGGGACTTGGGGAGGCAGAGGCGGCGGGGTAGCGAGGTCAACGGGACTTGGGGAGGCAGAGGAGGTGGTGCCGCTGGTGGCAGTTGCGGAGCTGCGGATGAGGAAGGGGAAGTTGAGCCCGAGGAGGCTTGTATTCGGCCTCGGCCGTCCCTTTTTGTGGAGGCGGCGAGGGACTCGACCTCGATCCGCAGCGCCGTCACGGAGGAGCAACTGGCGGCTTGGCGGCGGCGATTCAAAATCCCGACGGCGGTTCCGTACCCTGAGGAGAGGCTTCACCTGCCGTCGTTTGGTTGTACGGCCGTGTACTACCGCTCCTTGCTGGCGGGGCTGAGGTTCCCGCTTCCTTTGGTTCTGTCCCGGTTCCTGAGGCGGTGGGGCCTTCCTATTGCGCAAATTCATCCCAACGTCTGGGCTCGGGAGGTGGGCTTTTTTATCCTCTTCAACCATGGTCGTTACGGCAGTAAGTCGAGTCGAGTCGACGGAGGTCCGGCATGGCGAGTCGTAGACTAGTCGAGACTAGTCGACTAATTATATATTATATATTATATCTTATGTATACTAAATATACTGATATATATTACTCCCTCCGTCCGCCACCCATGTGCAACAATTTCCTTTTCCATCCGTCCGCAACCTATGTGCATTGTTTATTTTTGGCAATTTTTTTACCCTTTCACAACACAAGTGGGTTCATTTACTCCACTCACAACACATCCTACCAACTAAGTCAACTCAAATATTAAAACTCGTGCCGGTCAAAAGAGTGCATATGGGTGGTGGACGGAAGGAGTATATATTATATACTGATATACTGATATATATTATATATTATGTATACTAAATATATATAAATATATATATATATATATATTTAGTATATATATAATACATACACATATATAATATATAATATATCTATATCGGCCGAAGTTTCAAAGGGAGAGGTACAGCAAAATCAAATCGGCGTGCAGTTTCAAAGGGGAATCAGAAATCAGCCGAAGAAAATATCGGAAATTGAAAATTGGAAATCGGTAATCGGAAGAAATAAAAAAGAAAGAAGAAGAAGAAGAAGAAAGAAAAGTAGAGGATTCTCCAAGTCGAGGAAATCGACGGACGGTGGTGTTCACGATGGTCATGCTCTGCTTCCCGGTCTTTCGGCCTTCTTTCGACGGACCGAAGTGGAGATTTCTTGATCGGTGACTCGTTTTGCAATTAGGTTTGAGGTTGACGATTTTTTTAAATATTACGCCTCGGGTCGATCGGACCTCGATCGTCGCCGCCAGACCCAAGTCGTCGACTAGGCGACCCATGTCGTCCAAGTCGAGCGACATATTTACACAAGGCGAGTCGGAGTGGCACGACGCCGATCCTCCACCGCCTGGTCGACTAGTCGACGACAAGTCGCGACTAGTCGACCGCCGTAACAACACTGTCTTCAACCAGCAAGGTTGGCCCGAACCCAGCTTTGAGGAATTCAACAGCCTTTTCTTATGGAGGTCGGTTGGAAGGTCCGGCTCGGGCTGGTTCTATTTGACTGCTCGGCATGCTATGCACAAGGAGGTGGTGGATGTTCCGAAAACCATACACAGTTGGAAGGAGCAGTGGTTTTATATTGGGGGAGATTGGGGGAGCTTGGTGGATGAGTTCGAGCCTGGTGTTGTGGACGCGCGGCTTCGGGTCCCGGAGCACTTTACTGCGAAAATGCGTAAGTGTGTGTATTCTGTTTTGTTCATTTTTGTCTAACGCTCATCATTTATTTCCTGTGCAGATCATATTCCGGCGCAGGATACGTCCTCTGAGTTTGACGACCGGGTTGAGAAGCTTTTGGAGCTTTCAGTCGAGGAGAGGAAATCGCATCTACTAACCACCGAGGAGAACCTTTGGGCTGCTGGTCTCCGGTCCACCGATCCAAAAAGGTTCGAGTCGGGTAATTTGATTTCTTTACTTTCCTGGGTTAAGGCAACATCGGGGAGGAGAGAGACTCCTGCCAAGCGGGTTGAGAAGATTGGCCACCGAAGCCGCCGAGAGGAGGCGCGGGGCGGCTAAGCGGAAAAGGGGAGAGACCGAGCCTGAGGGCAGTGTCAACAAGGCGTAGGCCCAGCCTGTTCCCGAAGTTTTACCCATGCCGAGCCCGGTTAGGACTGGTCGCGCCTCCGGGAAGGAGGCACTTGTTGATTTGGAGGGACATTACCTCCTAGTCAACAAGGATCGGGAGGAACCTTGCGCTGCAATGAGAGAGAGGAGGTCGCGTTGGTTCCTCAACTATATTCGGGCGGCTACTCCCACTACCGAGATGCTCGAGAAGGTTCCACCGGCTGTAGCTGAGTCCAGTCACATTTCTATTCGGGGATGGACGCCGAAGATGGAGCTGGTGACAAACGACATGGATCCCGCCGAGCAAATCCGGTTCGGGAATGCTCAACTTGGACGTGCTTTGGGGACCTATGTGCAGGCGGTTGGGGAGTTCCAGGCCTTGGCCGAGAAGCATAAAAGGGTGGTGGCCGAGCTTCAAACCCTTCGGGAGGAGCATCATCTCTGCCATTCTATGGTCAAGTCCCTGGAGGAGGAAATATCATCCATGAAGGGAGAAATGGAGATCTTGGAGAGCCGTGCTGGTGAGGCCGACATGTGGAGGGAGAAAACCTGGGAGATGACCGAGGCGGCTGAGTCCATGCACAAGCGGTGCGAGGAGATCCGGGCAGAGCATGAGGCCTATTTGGGGGAGACAAATGCTAGGTTCGATCGCATGACCGAGCAGGTTAATTCCTGCGAGGTTACGGGCTATGCCAAGGGTCTGGCTGCTTTCAAGAAGAAGACCGAGTACGAAGAGCTGCTCAACTTGAACTATGTCTCCACCTGTTATGAGATGTTGAATCTGATGGAGGAAGGGAAGACGGTTGAGGAAGTCCGTACCTATATCGTGGGCCGGGCGTCTGACCTTCAGGTGGAGCCGATGGACGCCGACGAGCCGGAGGAGGCCGATGAGGCTGCGAGAGGCGCGAGTGCGGCCCCCGCCTGCGAAGGTGAGGGGCAATCGTTTCAGGCGGCTGGCCAGAGTGGTGGAGTCGAGTAACTTTAGCTTTTTAAGTTTATTTTATATATGGCATGCGTGCCCCTCATAGTTATTAAAGGCGAAAGGCGCACCGAGGCGATGAGGGCTCGTATCGCCTGAGGCGCAAGGCGCAAGGCGAGGCGCATGCCTGAGCGAGGTGAGGCGCCCAAAAAAAAATACAAGAACTATAACATAACACAAAATTAAATTATAAACTTAATTTAAAAGCAATTCAACAAGCAAAAGACAATACTTAAATAAACTAAAGTAGGTGATAGGTAACAATAAGTCCTCCTACAACAACTTCATCAAATTATTAATCCATCAATCATCACTAAGCTCCATATAGCCTTCTTCTTCATCATCTTTTTCTTCTTCTTCGAGATTGTCTTCTTCGATAAATTCCTCTTCCTCTTCACTGTCTCCTTCTACGTCGAAAACTATCTCCTCCTCATCTTTAAGTCCACTAGGAGCTCTCTTATGAGAATTCTTTCCTTTTCCCACTTGCTTAGCCGTAGACTTAGTAAATGATGTAGAGCCGACGATACTTTTTCCTTTTCCCTTAACCGATCGAGTGTTATAAGCCTCTTCTCCAACTCCACTGGCTCTAGCAACTGCATCCCACGTCAAAGAATCATCATCAAATACCAAATCATCATCTTCTCCCTGGTTTTCTTCATCCACTGCACCTATCAACCACTCATTGCTATCATCTATGTCTCGCAAGGTAATCGGATCAATACGATCACGTGCATCATATCGCCGCTTTAATGCCCGATTGTACTTGACATATACCAAATCATTCAAGCGCTTTTGAGCTAGTCTATTTCTCTTCTTGCTGTGAATCTGCAATTATAAATAAAACAATTTTAATAGATGTACTCCAATTAAAAAATATGTATTATGTAAAGTCTATATCCTTACATGCTCAAATGTATTCCAATTCCGTTCGCAACCGGATGCACTACAAGTGAGACTAAGCACTTTCATAGCAAATTTATGCAAATTTGGAGTTGAGGACCCAAAAGATTTCCACCATTCAGCTGCAATGCGATGATTTAAGAACAAGATATGGTCACATTCACAGCAAGATCTTGTATGGTCCCTCCCATTTTGGTCTAAGTGGTCCGGGATCCGGTCCCAATACTCGTTTTAGAACAAGGTCCCCGACCTGGAAGCTTCTTCGGTGAACCTTGGAGTTATAATAACGCTCGCATCTTCTTTTGTAGATGGCGTTCCTTATTTCTACTTGGGCCTGTTTTTCTGCGATGAGGTCCAGGTTCACCTGGAGGGCCAAGTCGTTATCTCGTTCTTCAAAATGGGTCACTCGAGTAGGTAGATGCCCCAATTTCGACCGGGACGACGGCATCAGTCTGAAAGCCAAGGAGAAGGGTGTTTCTCCGGTGGCGGACCGATGCTTTGTTCTGTAAGTCCATAAGGCTCCAGGAAGTTCTTCCGACCACGAACCTTTGACTTCCTCGAGGCGTGTCTTGGGGTGTTTTATAATTTTGTTGACCGCCTCGACTTGTCCATTGGATTGCGGGTAGTATGGTGCGGACAAGTTGTTCCGTATGCGGAGGCCATCGCAGAATGCCCGGAATTTCTTGTTATCACATTGTTTGGCATTGTCAGTGATGATGGACCGGGAATCCCAAATCGGCATATGAGGGATTTCCAGATAAAATCAACTATTTTTTGCTCGGTCGTCCGTGCCATGGGTTCGGCCTTTGCCCATTTTGTGAAATAATCGACTTCGACTATGGCATATTGCACTCCTCCTCGCCCTTTAGGCAGGGGGCCGATTAGGTCAAATTCCCCACTTAGCGAATGGCCATGGGCAATAAACGGAAGTAAGAGTTTCCGGTGGTGATCTGATCTGAGGGGCGAAGATTTGGCATCGGACGCATTTTCGAACGAGTGCGATGGCGTCTCTTTTGAGGTTTGGCCACTAATATCCTTGTCGGATTAGTTTAAAAGCGAGCGCTTGGCCTCCTGAGTGGTTGCCGCATATCCCCTCGTGCACCTTCTTGAGGGCATAGTCCGACTCGGACTCGGACAGGCATCTTAGTAGTAGGACCGAGTAGCCTCGCTTGTATAAGGTGCCCTCCAAAATGGTAAATCGAGCTGATTTGATCAACGAAACATGTGTTGACCTGGATTAAGTGAATCGAAGCCACGTAGTATAATAAAAAGCTGAATGAATAGGATAGCTGAATGTTATTGAAGATTTTGTTATTATTTTTTAAGATAGAGCCGAGCTGAATTTTATAGCCGACCTAGATTGCTTTTTTCTTTATTACAAGTCTAATCTCTCTCTGCTTTTTTCTTTATTACAAGTCTGATCTCTCTCTGCTTTTTTCTTGGAACTTTTTCGAAGTACTTTTTTATATCATACATTCCCTCTATATATAGAAAACCTTGGCCAATCACAAGGCTGACAGCCGGGGAATGTTTGTGGATACATCCAAACACTTGTCAGAGGGAGGGAACGTCTTAGACACGTGCGGCATTTGGGGGTCGCTTTAGGAAGAGGGAGGACAGAGTGCATTAACTGTCCTGTGTGCCTGTTCCGCATGTCCCGTGTGCCTGTTCCGCATGCTTTTGGTGATGCTTATCCATTATGGTCGGTTCTGGAGTCGGATCTCGGATCTCCGCTGCTCTGATCGGTCATGTCATGACGGTGTTTTGGAGCGTATTTATCCTGGATCTGGTTGGCCCTTTCTTCCTTGCTCCGGGCTGGTCACCGGGTCGGCCCTAGGTCTTTGACAGCTCTGCCCGGTCCCGTCATAATGGAGTTTTGGGGTATATTTGGTATTTACTTGGTTGACCCACCTTGTCACCCGGCTCGGTCGGTATATTCGAAAACCGGCTCTTTTGTCTTCTGGTCCCCCGAACCGGTATGGTTGAGCTGGTTGAAAGTGCATGAGTGGATGCCACAGCGGATCGGAGTGTTATTTGGGTTGTCCTTCCTCATTTTTATCTTGGCAACCCTATCCGAACTTCTTCTAGATCCGGTTCCTGAAGAGGGTGTTGTTGACCTAGATGACTGTGGTGTTGAGGTGGTGGAAGGGCGTCGCACGCGCGAAGACGGTGGTGGTCCGCGGCGGCGCAAATTTGGCTTACTTCCATCCTCCATTCTTATGATTACGAAGCTAATCATCGAATTCAGGTCAGATAATTGAAAATGGTAGAGATAAACTCGTCCAAGTAACAATAGATGCACCAATAGTATCATGTTTTGATATGGTTCGGAAGCGGCCGGGTCCAAGTAACAATAGATGCACCACTAATAGCATGTTTTGATACGGTTCAGAAGCGGCCGGGTAGACCGATGAATTCATCAACATGTCTAGTCTACATTTGATATAGAAATTCATCGATGATTCGAATACCGGTATCATGTTGTGGTGTTATATGAATTGGTATGAATTGGTGAGGTTAGATTATATTGTAGCAATGTGATTGATTTTCAATTATCTGACATGAATTTGATGATTAGCTTCGTAATCATAAAAAATGGAGGATGGAAGTAAGCCAAATTTGCGCTTCTGCGGACCACCACTGTCTTCGCGCGTGCGCCGCCCTTCCACCACCTCAACACCACAGTCATCTAGGTCGACAGCCCCCGCTTCAGGAACTGGATCTTCGGACGGATCTAAAAGAAGTTCGGATAGGGTTGCCAAGATAAAAATGAGGAAGGACAACCCAAATAAAACTTTGATCTGCCGTGGCATCCACTCATGCACTTTCAGCCAGCTCAACCATACCGGTTCGGGGGGACCAGAAGACAAAAGAGCCGGTTTTCGAATATACCGATCGAGCCGGGTGACAAGGAGGGCCAACCGAGTAAATACCAAATATACCCCAAAACTCCATTATGACGGATCGGCAGAGTCACAAAGACCTAGGCCGACCGGTGACCAAATGAGCAAGGAAGAAAGGGCCAACCAGATCCAGGATAAATACGCTCCAAAACACCGTCATGACATGACCGATCAGAGCAGCGGAGATCCGAGATCCGACTCCAGAACCGACCATAATGGATAAGCATCACCAAAAGCATGCGGAACAGGCACACGGGACATGCGGAACAGGCACACAGGACAGTTAATGCACTCTGTCCTCCCTCTTCCTAAAGCGACCCCCAAATGCCGCACGTGTCTAAGACGTTCCCTCCCTCTGACAAGTGTTTGGATGTATCCACAAACATTCCCCGGCTGTCAGCCTTGTGATTGGCCAAGGTTTTCTATATATAGAGGGAATGTATGATATAAAAAAGTACTTCGAAAAAGTTCCAAGAAAAAAGCAGAGAGAGATCAGACTTGTAATAAAGAAAAAAGCAGAGAGAGATTAGACTTGTAATAAAGAAAAAAGCAATCTAGGTCGGCTATAAAATTCAGCTCTCTATCTTAAAAAATAATAACAAAATCTGCAATAACATTCAGCTATCCTATTCATTCAGCTTTTTATTGTACTACGTGATTTCGATTCACCTAAGCCAGGTCAGTACACGTTTTGTTGACCAAATCAGTTATCAACAAAGACATCGACACTACACTAAAATTTATGCAACGCAACATTGTTGACAATTTGACATTGTAAATTTGGCAAAAATATATTAGATTTTGGAGAAAATAAATGAAGACAAGTACATTGATAGAGTTAGTAGTGGACAATGTCAAGAGATGACATTACCATGTATACATATTTTTTGCCACATGTCAAAACTCAAAAGACATCATCTTGGCATTGTTGCATTGAAGATGATCTCAGAAGTATCTCAACACCCTAAATCAACGGAAAATACACATTGTAAAATGCAATGAGTCCAATCTGTAATTAAAAGTACGGCTGAACCTCCATAAATTGACAATATTGATGAAATAATATTTTTGGTCGATCAAGACATATAAGAGTACGCATTAAAATTACCTCGATTATTTTATCATCTCAATTAATTTCTCAGATAGGTTTAACTATAGTTTGCAAATAAAAGTAGATATTTGCAATCAATTTTACCACTAAAACACCATTCTAGTCATGCCAGCCATCAGGAAACAGAAAAAAAAGGCCCAAAAAAATTTGAAGTTTGTGCAAGCTCAAGATGAACTGAGACATTCAGCGATAAAGAGCAAGAAGATTTAGAGGGAGAAAGGAAGAAAGTGAAGTAAAACCAGTGAATTGAACCTGGAGAGGCGGAAGAGCTTGTCTGTTCATCATTGTGACTTTAGAAACCGTAGAGTTGGGATAATTTGCTCCGATCGCCGGCAGGATACCGCAGGCCACTGGTGTCGATGTGGTCAACAACATTTTCACGGCTCCGAATCCGATTGGTTGGTAGGTGAAAGACACTTTAAAGGGCGGTGTTGTGGAATTGGATCAAAATGATCCAATGAATCACCTATGGGTTTACTTACTTTAGCACAGCCTCCGACTTATTAACAATATTTGTCGAACTAGTGTATAGCCCGTCCAAACTCGATCGTTAATTATTTTACATTGTAATTTATAAATAAAAATTTAAAAATATTTTAATATTTTGTTAGGATTCAGCCACTTGAAATCGTAACACAGTGGAACACACCAATACACACCAATAAACAGGAATGATGACGATGAGATTCAGCCACCCGAACTCATTTAGAATTTATGTACTTGTACTCGTCTTAAACTCAATTGAAAGATAATTTTATTACTTATTCCAGTTCAAAACTCGTATAGTAACACATGAAACAATGAGAGTATTGTTTAACCACTCAGACCCGTTTAAAATCTATATGCCTGTATTCATCACAAACTCGATTAAAAGATGACTTTATTACCCGTTGATATCCCAAACCCTATATAATATCCGCTAATTAATCAACATGTTTAAATATATACAATTTAAATAATTAAATATAAATTGCTATGGTAATTGGTTAATCCATCTCAATGAAAACTCAAACATTGTAAAGTAAAAATTAAGAATAAATATTATATATAATAAAAGATTAAAAAATAAATTCCTAGTATAAGTTTGCGCGATATTATGTGGGATTCAATATTTTAGATGAATAAAAATAAAAAACTAAAAAAATCCATGTAGGAGGGAGGATTAACGTGGTACACATATATAAATTAAATATTAAAAAATATATACGTACATATTTGGGTCATTGAGATTTACTTAATAATTTACCAAATTAAATTTTCTTACAGAATAAAACCATTCACTTGGCTAACTCAATAGATGACCAAATTAAAGTGATGATGTAAAAATAAATATGGGTTGGTAAACTACACATTTATTTTAAATATTGATTTAGTTATTCAATCACTAAAGTGTCACTGTTAAATAAATAAGAATATAAAAAATAGAAAATACCACAACGTATATGAGAGTTAACGTGGTGCTCCGGATGTGTAACGATATATATATATATATATAATAATAATAAAATATATTTTTTAATCAAATTTATTAATGCAAAAAACTTGCCACTTATACTTATTGTAATATCCGCGATTTTCGATTTTCGGTAAAAACAAAAATTTGGCAGAAGTCCATCTTGGAGACTCTATTATGACCGTTTCGTCATTCCGAGAGTGATTAATTCTACACTTTTTGTCATCCGAGTTCGTTTCCGTGTCGTTTTATTGAGTTCCGTGTTCTTGGGCGACTTTTCCGCACTTGAGTTCGATTCTTGCGAATCTCGTCCGAAACTGCTGTTTCAAGTTTCTCATAAGTTCATGTAACGTTGTTATACGTGTTGCGAGCTTTGGCTTAGTGTTTCGATCGTGTATCGTGTATTTCGGATGTTTTGGGCCGTTTTCATAATTTCCCAACGTTTGGGGTAATTACTTTCTTTGTCGTTATTCCGAACCTTCAGGTAGGCGGAATTATATTTCTTTTAAAATTTGAGTTTGTCGTTGTGCACTCTTCATATGCATGTCCTCGTCTCGTGTTGTTGTTGTCGTTTCGTGGTTTCGTCGCGCTCGTACTCGACGAGCTGAACTTAGCAATTCTGGGATTGCTAAGTGACTTATGTACGCTATGCTATATGCATAACGTACATTATCATCTTGAGCCTTACGTACGTTAAGCCTTCTCATTACGTACGTAAGGGGTATTCCAGTTCAGACAGTGAGTTCTGGCCGTCGATACGCTATGCGTTGGCCCTAACATGCGTTAACTGTGCGTATTACGTACGTTAAGCCCTTGCCGTAACGTACGTAATGGTCTTCGTTATTTCGGACAGGAGGTTCTAGGCATCGATTGCGTACGTAATATTTCATGCCTTACGTACGTAATACCTTTAACGTACGTTATCCTTTGTGTATAACGTACGTAATGCAGGCGCGGGTTTATATACCCAGGAGTTGACCCTGTTCGTCATTTTTCACTCTTCCTTTTTTCCTCCGCGGCTGTGGCGACTTGTGGCGATCGGAGGGCGATTTTTGGGGTCTTGTAACTCCAAGTTTACATCTTCCTTGAGTTCTTGGTATTGATTAACATCAATCCGTGTTCTTCGTCTTTGATTCGAGGTAATCATCTTGTAAACCCTTCCTTTATATTTCGTGAATCTTCAAGATTCGGGTTGTTCTTCATGAATCGTGTTGTTGTATATCATCAATCGGTTGTATTGATTCTCTCCCCATGTTTTGATTCGTATTTCCTACCGTATTCAGGTTCGGATGATGTTCTTGATGTAATATCCGCAATTTCGAATTTCGGTAATTTTCTTTTTTTGGTGTATTTCTCGATTGTAGTGACCCTCGTGTACTTTTCAGCGTGTCCTTCCTGTCAAACTGTTGAACTGTATTCTTGTTATTGTTGTGCGAAACCGCCCGTTTAGGTTGCCGCGGATCCATTTCGTGTTATTAGTCCCCAAATATTGATTCCCATCATTTTATTCTCTTTAGGATCATTTTTAGCATTTTGGGACCCAAAAAGGGGTGTGGGCCGCGGCACTGAGGTGCGTGCGCGCGGCACACAAATTTCTCCAAATGTCGGTCGAGCGATCATGCGTGTGTGCGGCACGGTGCCGAGCCGATCTGCGCGGCACACTGTCGGTGCGCGGCACACTCGTATGCCTTCGCGACCAAAACCCAGTATCAGGTGTGCCGCGGCTGCACGGTATCTTGCCGGCACAATGCCAAACACAGGGGTAAATTTTGGCTGTGCGCGGCACACTTTGGTATGCCGCGGCACACGGCGCTTGGCTCATGCGGCTCGTCTTTATTAGACGAAATCGCCATTTCCACCCATTTTCACTGCGCGAGAGAAGGAGATCCGGGGAGAGAACTTCTCAAGCAATCTTCATCCGGGTCGATTTTCATCATTTCCCTTGGTCGTGAGGCTCGGGCAATCAATCTAACGCGTGTTCTACGGATCTTAGTTCTTGAATCTCCAAAGGTAACATCTCTAGAACCCTATTTTCGATTAAATTGGGGTTTTGGGATTTTCTTCCGATTCGTTCCGTTTTGTTGGTGGATTACGTAATATCCGTGTTTTCTATTTTTGGTAATTTCTATTTTTGGTGTATGTTCGTTTGGACAACTCGCTTAGCAACTGTTTTGGAATTACGAATCTATTTTTGTTCTTGGAGTTTTTAAAATCTGGATGAGTTTCGAGGATGTTTTGCATAATTTCATCTTAATTTATATCTTGTCGTATGTACGTTCGATTCTCGTAAAACTTGTTCGTTTAGTTGTTTCTTGATTTGTATAAGTTTGTATGGTTGAATTGGTCGTGTTGAAATTTTCGGTTTGTTAATCCGACGTTGCATCGTGATTTTCGGGCTCTTGGGCCGTTTGTAATTTTCATAAGTTTGGGAATTTCGCTTCATTTGGTTCATTTGAGACTCTCTAGTGATCGGGATTATATTTTCTTTCAAAACTCAACCGTTGTTTTGGATACCCCATGTTTATACTTTTGATTCTATCCTTGTGTTGCGTTTCGTCGTTGTATCGATTGTCTTTGAGCTAAGTGTTTAGCGATCTTTGAAGCTGCATGCATAACGTCGTTATGCATGCTTCTTCGTGCGTTATATAGGTATCATAACGTCGTTATACCCCATTGGTAACGTCGTTATGGTTTCGCAAAGTGTCCGATTGTTCGCTACGTCGTTAACCTGAGAGGGGTTACGTACGTAACCTTCATAACGTACGTTAACAATAGGCGTTAACGTACGTAACTCGCCGTCAGGTCTTTTAATTCCTGACTTATTTCCGGTCGACTTATTTCACTCCTTTTATTTCTTTCTCGCGACGTGAGTTTCCTTTGGGCGATTTCAAGCGATTCATCCGGTGCAACCCGTAGGAACCTTCTAAAGATCGATTTTTGCGTCCCAAGCAAGGTTTATCATCATCATAATCATCCTCCATCCGTCCGAATCGAGGTATACATCGATGAACCCTAGTTTTTTGGGGATTCCGGGATTTTTGGCATAATTCTTCCTTTTAATCCGTTTTGGCTTCGACGACTTGTTAGATTACGATTGTGTAGTCGTAAATCCCTTGTCTCCAGTATAGTTTAATGGATTTAACCTAGTAATTTCTTCATTGTTAGATTATAGCCATCGTGGACTTCGTATTTTCCGACAAATCGTTCCAAGGGGTAGAATTAGGATTAATTCTTACCTTTCCGCATTATTGAGACTTGTGTATACCGTTATTGTGTTAGGAACGGATTTGGGAAGATTGTTCGGACCGAAACCTATTCCTTCGTCGTTTCCTTCGTTTCGTTTCTTTCAAGGCAAGTACATGTATTACATTTCGTTATGTATGTTGTTATTTTCGAAATGAATGATGAATTGTGATTTTCGGGTGCGTGAGTTGTGTTCCTTCCACCCGGAGTGTCCGACGGGATGTCCGGGGTCGATACTAAGGGGTACGGCGCGGAAGGGAACTTGGGTGCGTGTGTGATTGAACTTCCACCGGAGTGTCCGACGGGATGTCCGGGGTCGATACTAAGGGGTACGGCGCGGAAGTGGTATCCCACCCGGAGTGTTCGACGGGATGTCCGGGGTCGATACTAAGGGGTACGGCCACGGGATACCATTGTGATTTTGTGATATCGTGATGATTGGAATCGATTTGATTGCCAATGTAGTATTAGGAATATATATATATGGCAAATGATTTCTGATTGAGATGATTGTGCTAAAAACCGTATTTTGTATATAATGTTGTGTAATTGTGTACTTGCACTAGCTATTCGAATGTTAACCCCTTAAATGGGGGAAATGCGTCTTATGCATTTCTGTGCAGGAGAGCCGAGGAGCAGGCACGGGACACGCACGTAAAGGATGGGTGGCTTGATGATGTGGCTCAGTGCAGTAATTTTATGTTTTGTCATTGCATTTGTCGAGTACTGGGATTAAACTGTCTACTTTTAACTTGGTTTAAGTCCCCTGTGTGGGCAACGGATTGGTATTTATTTTATGTTCATGTACTCCGTTAAAATTGTTTTGGCCGAGGCCACGGCCTTATTTACTTTTGAGTGCATCGTTTGGAATTACATTGTGGGTTATGTGTCATGTGTTAGCCTGGTAGACCTCACGAGGGTTCTACGGCGTGTAATGTCCCCTTTGCGAATTGGGGTGTTACATTTATGGTATCAGAGCTTAGGTTTTGAATACCTAGGCTGTCGGTGAATTTTGGGTCTGTCAGTTATGTCGTTAGAGTCAGTCGTTGAGCCTAATATCATCACGCTACCGTCTTTTCGTGCGACCCGTGGCTGTAAGTCTCCTCGAACTCTTATATTTCTGTAATTCGTTTTCTTGCGTAGTTCGGAATTGTGACTTGTGTTACCAACTTTGTGAATTGTGAATCTTTCTGATCTTGTTCTTTTCGTATTTTCTTCAGTATGTTGAGAGGTCGTGGTAGACCAGCTAGGGCGCGGCCGAGGCCGTGGTCGGGTGTCGATAATGAAGAGGGCTCACTTTCTCGATCCTCTGCAGACTCGGCCTCTCACTCGGTGCCGTCGGGTAATAATGCCGACGGGAGCTCTGCCGTACTTCCAGATTAGTAGCCCGACTTACTCGAATAGCTCGGGGTGGGCCTTAATCCACCCCAGACACTGAAGAGGAAGCTAGTAAGTGGCTTCAGACGGTGACTAAGATGCACCCTCCTCGTTTCTCTGGATCTTGACTCCTCGGTTGGGAGAATTGGCTCTTTCGTTGTCCAGACCTTTGATGCCGTAGCTTGTCACGAATACGGGAGGGTACATATTGCCCAATACCTCTGGATAAGAAGCTGCGGAATGGTGGGAGGCCGTTGCGCCCGAGAGACCGTCGGGCCACTTGGGATGAGTTCGTGGCTGCTATGGAGAGAATATTGTCCACCGCCGATTAAAGAGCGCAGAATTGTGGAGTTCTTCACCGCTACACCTCGGGATGTGCCTATTTCTCAGGCCATCATTACTTACAATCAGCAGTTGGGTTTCGTGAGAGATCAGGTGAGGACGGAAGCTGATAAAATCCGTTACTTTAATATGCATATGAAACCGCATATCAGGCAGAGTATGGCACCGCTCATGTGTGCCACTTTGAAGGAGTATCAGGATCGCGCTCTAGCGATCGAGATGGCCGCACCATAATTAGAGTTAGGTGCCGAGGCCAAGAAACAGAAAACAGTTGGCAACTTCTCAGCCGGCAAGAGTGGCCGATTTTCGAGAGCACAGTCTGCCCCTACACCGGGAAGAGGCCATTTCATCAGCCGGGGATCTCGGGGTAACTGCTCAGTTCGATCCGTTGCTTCGGTGGCGGGGTTTGTTTTAACTGCAACCAGATGAGCATTTGATGAAGGATTGCCCTTTTCCTCCAGTTACTTGCTTCACTTGTGGGCGGGCCGGGCATCGGGCGACTCATTGTGAGAGGGCCACCAGTGGTTAGGGTTCCGACTACCACTACCGATCGGAGGATCACGGCCTCCGGCTACTTATGTTCCGCAGAGTTCGAGTCGTGGTAGGGGACGGGGTCAGCCGGATCGCCGTGCAGCCTCGAGTTCGGGTTCAGTTCACCCCCGATTGTATCAGATGAGGCGTACAGAGGAGACAGATGTTCCAGTGGCGTCAGGTACTACTCAGATCCTTACTCATCCAGTGTCAGTGCTTTTTGATTCGGGTGCTACCCATTCCTTTATTGCTTCGGATTGTGTGAGTCGTATTGGTTTTGACTGCTTATTTGAGTGTGAGCCATTTGTAGTGGGCACACCCAGTGGGGATCATATGGTTGGGGACCGGGAAGTTAGGGATTGCCCAGTGAGGATCGGGAGCCGGGATTGGCCCTCGACTCTCATTGTTATAGACCTTAAGGGTGAGGATTTAATCCCCGGAGACGATTGGTTGGATCGTCACGGTGCTATCATGAACTATCGGACTCGTACCATCTCGATAGTTGCCGAGGACGGCACCGAGCATACTCTCGTCGGCTGTAAGCCGGGTAGATCGGGGAGTGTGATTAGCGCCTTGAAGGCGATGAAACTTCTGAACCAGGGTTGTGTCGGCTACTGGTGTTTCGCTCTGCAGGCGGAAGATGGTGAGGTTGACATATCGTCGATTCCAGTTGTTAGCGAGTATCCTGATGTATTTCCGGACGACTTGCCGGAATTACCACCACATCGAGAGGTGGAGTTTCCTATTGATCTTGAGCCGAATGCGGCCCCTATTTCTCGAGCACCGTATCGTATGGCACCGTCGGAGATGCTAGAGTTGAAGAATCGATTGGGAGAATTGTTAGATAAAGGGTATATTCGACCGAGCGCATCGCCTTGGGGTGCGCTGTACTTTTGTTAAGAAGAAGGATGGATCGCTTCGTTTATGTATCGATTATCGAGAATTAAACAAGTTGACCATCAAAAATACATACCCTTTGCCGGATTGACGACTTGTTTGATCGGCTTGAGGCGGCAGTCTTTTCAAGATTGATTTGCGATCGGGCTACTACCATTGAGGATTCGGGGCGTCGATATTCAAAGCGCCTTTCGGACGAGATATGGCCATTACGAGTTTGTGGTTATGCCTTTCGGGCTAACTAATGCCCAGCAGTTGTTCATGCGATTAATGAACAAAGTTTTATTGAGTATCTGGACAAATTCGTAGTCGTTTTTATCGACGATATTCTTATCTATTCACGGAGTCGGGAGGAGCACGCCTTACATCTCGGATTGTATTAGACACTTTGAGGGCCGAGCGGTTATGCGAAGTTCTCTAAGTGTGAGTTTTGGCTCGAGGAAGTGACGTTCCTCGGGCATGTGATTCAGAGAGGAGTTCGGGTAGATCCGCGTAAGATAGAGCGGTGATGGCTTGGGAGTCGCCTAAGAATGTGAAGGAGATGAGGAGTTTTCTGGTCTTGCCGGCTATTACCGTAGATTCGTTGAGGATTTTCTAAGATCGCTAGACCACTCACTCGGTTGCTCCGAACTTCGGAAGTTCGAGTGGGTGCGACAGGCGGGACGGTTTGACGAGTTAAAGAGACGTTTGACTACCGCACCCGTTTTAGCTTGCCTCGGGGAACGAGGATTTCGTATTGTATAGTGATGCTTCGTGCATTGGGCTTGGATGTGTTTTGATGCAGAGAGACAGAGTGATTGCTTATGCGTCCCGCCAATTGAAACCTTATGAGGTAAATTATCCCACGCACGATTTGGAGTTAGCTGCGGTCGTTTTCGCCTTAAAGATATGAAGGCATTATCTCTATGGGTCGTCGTGTAAGATTTTTACGGACCACAAGAGTCTGAAGTACATCTTCAGCCAGAAAGAGTTGAATATGAGGCAGCGTAGGTGGTTAGAGTTAATGAAAGATTACGACCACGAGATACTTTACAATCCGGGTAAGGCGAACGTAGTGGCTGATGCGTTGAGCCGAAACCGATGGCTTCGGATGTTAGAGGTACTTACACCACGAGTAGGATCCAGCGAGATTTCATCCGTCGAATATTGAGGTTTGGGTTCGAGAGTTCGGGGCCGACTTTGTGCGTTAGAGATCACTTCGTCCTTGGCGATGATATTAAGGCGAAAGCAGTATGATGATCCGTGTTTGGTCCATTGAGGGAAGATGTGAGGAAGGGAAAGCCCCTGGATTTGTGATTCGTGATGATGGCGTTACGAGATTTCGCGGCATTATGTGTACCGAATGTTATTGGTGAGACGGAAGATCTTGAGCGAAGCTCATACCACGCCTTACTCCATACATCTGAGTACGAGTAAAATGTACAAGGACGTGAGGAGTAACTACCGTGGAGTAATTTGAAGACAGACGTTAGCGAGTTCGTGTCGAGATGTTTGACACTGTCGGAGTTAAGATCGAGCATCGGCGACCAGCGGGGTTTTGCGACCACTTCCCATCCCAGTGGAAATGGGAGGATATTTCTATGGATTTCATTACCGGTATGTCTAGGACTCGAATTTGGAATGAACATGATTTGGGTTATTGTCGATCGGTGACCAAATCAGCTCATTTCTGGGTATTAAGGACACTTGGGGTCCGAGAGGCGCACGAGTGTTTATTGCGAGAGATCGTGAGATTACATGGGACTCCTAAGAGTATTGTTTCGGATCGTGATGGCGGTTTGTATCACATTTTTGGCGGTGTTCATCGAGCTTTGGGGGACCGAGTTGAGACTCGGTCGTCTTACCACCCTCGGTGACAAGCGATCGGGCGGACGATCCAGACGTTGGAGGATATGTTGAGAGCACTGCCCTAGATTGGAAGGATGATTGGGAGTCGCACTTGCCGTTGATCGAGTTTACGTACAACAATAGTTGGCACGCCTCGATCAAAATGGCACCATTTGAGGCATTGTATGGGAGGAGGTGCGGATCCCGTTGTGTTGGGACGATGCGTCCGAGCTGATTAATCTGAGCCCGATATGGTAGTTGAGACGAGGGAGAAGATTACTCGATTCGTGATAGATTGTTGACGGCCCAGTCGGCAAAGTCTTATGCCGACACGCGTCGCCGGCCGTTGGAGTTTGAGGTGGGAGATCATGTTTTGCTTAAGGTGTCGCCGACACGGGAGTTTACCGCTTAGTAGGAAGGGTAAACTTAGTCCGAGATATATTGGGCCGTTTGAAATTTTAGAGAGAGTGGGAGAGCTTGCCTATCGGTTGGGTTTGCCGTCCTTGAGTCACGTTCATAACATATTTCATGTTTCCCGCTTAGGAAGTACGTATCGGACCCTAGCCATATTCTTGATTTTGGAGAGATCGGGTGGGACCCGACATTACCATTGAGGAGAGGCCGATTGATTTTAGAGCGTCGGGTGAAGCAACCGTCATAAAACCATTCCTTTGGTTAAAGTTCAATGGTCAAGACATGGATCCGAGGAAGCCACATGGGAGACGGAAGAGAGTATGCGGTCGAGATACCCGAGTTGTTCGCGTTGTAAGTTTGGACGAAACTTATTTTTAGGGAAATAATGTAATATCCGTGTTTTCTATTTTTGGTAATTTCTATTTTTGGTGTATGTTCGTTTCGGACAACTCGCTTAGCTTGTTTTGGAATTGAATCTATTTTTGTTCTTGGAGTTTTTCCGTCTGGATGAGTTTCGAGGATGTTTTTGCATAATTTCATCTTAATTTATATCTTGTCGTATGTACGTTCGATTCTCGTAAAACTTGTTCGTTCCGTTGTTTCTTGATTTGTATAAGTTTGTATGGTTGAATTGGTCGTGTTGAAATTTTCGGTTTGTTAATCCGACGTTGCATCGTGATTTTCGGGCTCTTGGGCCGTTTTGTAATTTTCATAAGTTTGGGAATTTCGCTTCATTTGCTTCATTTGAGACTCTCTAGTGATCGGGATTATATTTTCTTTCAAAACTCAACTTCGTTGTTTTGGATACCCCATGTTTATACTTTTGATTCTATCCTTGTGTTGCGTTTCGTCGTTGTATCATTGTCTTGAGCTAAGTGTTTAGCGATCTTTGACTGCTGCATGCATAACGTCGTTATGCATGCTCCTTTACGTGCGTTATATAGGTATCATAACGTCGTTATACCCCATTGGTAACGCGTCGTTATGGTTTCGCGAAAGTGTCAGATTGTTCGTTACGTGCGTTAACTGAGAGGGTTACGTCGTAACCTTCATAACGTCACGTTAACAATAGGCGTTAACGTCGTAACTCGCCGTCAGTCTTTTAATTCGACTTATTTCGGTCGACTTATTTCACTCCTTTTCTTTCTTTCTCGCGACGTGAGTTTCCTTTGGCGATTTCAAGCGATTCATCCGGCAACCCGTAGGAACCTTCTAAAGATCGATTTTTGCGTCCCAAGCAAGGTTTATCATCATCATAATCATCCTCCATCCGTCCAATCGAGGTATACATCGATGAACCCTAGTTTTTGGGGATTAGGATTTTGGCATAATTCTTCCTTTTAATCCGTTTTGGCTTCGACGACTTGTTAGATTACGATTGTGTAGTCGTAAATCCCTTGTCTCCAGTATAGTTTAATGGATTTAACCTAGTAATTTCTTCATTGTTAGATTATAGCCATCGTGGACTTCGTATTTTCCGACAAATCGTTCCAAGGGGTAGAATTAGGATTAATTCTTACCTTTCCGCATTATTGAGACTTGTGTATACCGTTATTGTGTTAGGAACGGATTTGGGAAGATTGTTCGGACCGAAACCTATTCCTTCGTCGTTTCCTTTGTTTCGTTTCTTTCAAGGCAAGTACATGTATTACATTTCGTTATGTATGTTGTGATTTTCGAAATGAATGATGAATTGTGATTTTCGGGTGCGTGAGTTGTGTTCCTTCCACCGGAGTGTCGACGGGATGTCTGGGAGTCGATACTAAAGGGTACGGCGCGGAAGGGAACTTGGGTGCGTGTGTGATTGAACTTCCACCGGAGTGTCCGACGGGATGTCCGGGGTCGATACTAAGGGGTACGGCGCGGAAGTGGTATCCCACCGGAGTGTTCGACGGGATGTCCGGGGTCGATACTAAGAAGTGCGACCACGGGATACGATTGTGATTTTGTGATATCGTGATGATTGGGGATTTGATTGCCAATGTAGTATTAGGAATATATATATATATGGCAAATGATTTGATTGAGATGATTGTCTTAAAAACCGTATTTTGTATATAATGTTGTGTAATAGTGTACTTGCACTAGCTATTCGAATGCTAACCCCTTAAATGGGGAAATGCGTCTTATGCATTTAGTCACGGAGAGCTGAGGAGCAGGCACGGGACACGCACGTAAAGGATGGGCTGGCTTGATGATGTGGCTCGAGTCTGTAATTTTATGTTTTGTCATTGCATTTGTCGAGTACTGGGATTAAACTGTCTACTTTTAACTTGGTTTAAGTCCCCTGTGTGGGCAACGGATTGGTATTTATTTTATGTTCATGTACTCCGTTAAAATTGTTTTGGCCGAGGCCACGGCCTTATTTACTTTTGAGTGCATCGTTTGGAATTACATTGTGGGTTATGTGTCATGTGTTAGCCTGGTAGACCTCACGAGGGTTCTACGGCGTGTAATGTCCCCTTTGCGAATTGGGGTGTTACAGATTCATGGTGTATGCGATTAATATTGTTAGTATCTTTAGTTTTCCTACGGATTCATGGATATTTTGTGGATTTTTACGGAATCGAGAGGGTTTGGTTGTGGTCCGCCCTCGTTGTTATTTTTCGTACGAATATACATGAATCGTAGGCGGGTTTTCGGATGTATTCCATTTCCGTAATCGTTAGAAGTGGTTGTGATTGTGCTATTCGAATCGCTAGGTTCATTTTCGTCGGTTCCTCGCGGTCGTGTTTGATTCTTCCATTCCGTTCGTTGTCGTCTCCCTTTTCGTTAGCATCGGGCGTTCCGAAGCTTCCCGGTTGAGCCGTATCCGTTCGTGGTTCCGTGCTCGTGGTATCGAGGCAAGTACCTTGCCCATACTTTTCTCGTTTTATGGATATGATGATCGGTGGTCGTCTTGATGTGTTTGTTTGGTTATTTGAAATGAAGTTTCAAAGGATTTGATTTGGCCTCGTTAAAGGCTTTCTTTCAAAACGCGTGTGTTTTGTGAACGGTGTTTTGAGAATTGATTATGATTTGATTATTTTGAAAGTTGAAGGATTTTATGATGATACTCCTATTGTTTAAATTTATGGAATCGTGCATTCCGTATTTAATCTTGTTATTGTATTTTTGAAGAGTTTGGTAATGGTGTCGAGTTAATGGCCAACTCTAGTGACTATTCTTAATGAACTTACATTCTTAGCATGTTAGTATTGCATGAGTAACGTGTGTGTGTGTATGCTCACTGCGGGTTAGATCCGACGGGGTCTCGGTAGGGCTCCACGAAGCTGTGGAACCGCGAGCTTGCTTTTAACCACTGTGGGTTAGATACGACGGGGTCTCGGCAGGGATCCACGAAGTTGTGGGTCCGCGGTTAATTGTGGTGCATTTTGCAAATGTGACTTATTTATGGCATTTCCGGAAATGAGCGCTTTTGAACGGTTTTCATTTGCATGCATTGACTAAGTGCGTAAGAGGTAAGTTGTTCGTTTGGCCTACTTGGCTAGGATGGCTCTACAGTATTTTGTTGTTGTGTTAAATCCTTTCTTTGTGGATTTTGATGTTGGGAGACGAACCTTGTGGTCGTTCTTGTGTACTGTGAGTTGATGAGATTTGGGGCTAAAATCCCAATGGTTTTGTAAAAGTCATTTTATGGATTGGGGCTAAAATCCCAACATTTTTGTAAAAGTCATTTTACGGATTTGGGGCTAAAATCCCAACGGTTTGGTAAAGGTGATTTTACGGAAAGTAAACTTTTGGGGCGGTGACCCCTTTTGTCTTGTGGATTTTGAAAAGTAGGATTTGATAATCCTAAATGGTTTTCTATTAAAACTCTCGATGGCATTCTAAAACGTCTTATAAATTATTTCCATTGGTTTATGGTATTTCGATTTTGAAATGTTTTCTCAAACCCTTGCCTCGAGAAGTACTTTTCGTTTTGTTTGGATCTTTGAGGATTCCTGGTTATTGTTATTCGTGGAATGTGAATTGTATGGCTCGTATTTGCACTTTGTATTTGCACTAGCAAAACAGTGGAGTTTTGCTAACCCCCGAGTATTCGGGGGGTGGATGTCTATTTTTGCATTCAGGTTTTGGAGCATAACACAGGGTCGGCACGAAGGATGATGAAAGATGAACGATACTAATCACACGAGGATCCGTTGATGTCGTATTGGTCTAGTTGTATTTTCTTTTCCGCTGCAGTATCTTTTCCCCGTTGTACGGGAGTTTATTGTACTTTGACCCCTGCGTGGGTATATGTTGTAATTGAGTTGTATATTTTATTGAAAGACCAAATCGGTCTACTGAGTCATTTAGCCTTGAAGGCATTGTCGAGATGTTAAATGTTGTTACCAGCCTGGTAGATCTTCGAGGAGAGGGTCTACGGCGTGTAATATCCCTGAGTGGATTGGGGGTGTTACACTTGATGTTCTTTGGGAAATATTGAGCCCCAAGTGTCCGATCCTTTGTCTCTACGAATTCTTGTTAAGAATTTCGTGTGTTTTGCATCTTCCTTGCGATCGACCTTATAGTGATTAAGTTGTTCTTGTGTTTTCGACCTAGTTGGAAGATTCGAGGGTTTCCGGTCGAGCTTTCCCGTTGCTTCGCGTGCTTTGGATTTGAGGCAAATACCTTGTTCATACAATTCTTATTTTGTGGATATGATGATCGGTGATGGTCTTGGTATATTTGTTTGTTTGAAATGAACTTTCAAAAGATTTGGGCTAGCCTCGTTAAAGGCTCACTTTCAAAACGCCTGTGTTTTGTGAATGTTGCATCTCATGAATGGTTAAGTTAACCCTATGACTATGCTTGGTGTTGTTGTTGTGCTTTGATAATATATATGCATATATTATCTCATTTCGGTACGTTGTGATTTGACAATGATGTCGTGCCTTGTGTTTGTTGCCTTTGGGTGAATTGTTTGGATATCCTTGGTGTGATATGTTATTTGTGTGAATCTGTGGGTATGGTCGAAGGTCTGCAGTGAAACATGGCTTGTGATCATGAGGTCAGGATGCAACAAGTGATTGGTCCAACCGTGAGAGCCTAAGACAATCTACGGTAACACATGGCTTGGGAACATGTGGTCAGGATGCAACAGGTGATTGGTCCAACCGTGAGATGATAAGACCTGCGGTGACATATGGCATGCGATTATATGGTCAGGAGACAACAAGTGATTGATCCAACCGTGAGATGACGTGGCAGGTGATCACGGTGGTATGAGTGTGATGTGACGTGGCATGTGTTCACGGTGTGATATATGATTTGTGAATGTGCTTTGCTCACCTCGGGAGGGTCCGTCGAGGCCTCGAGGGAATCTAGGACTTCACTCTGGATTCACGAGTTTGAGTATATGATTTGTGAATGTGTTTTGCTCACCTCAGGAGGGTCCGTCGAGGCCTCGAGGGAATCTATGACTTCACTCTGGATTCACGAGTTGGTGTTGCATCTGTGTGACCGAGATTTGCGTATTTTGGGTGATTATGCTGTGTTGATTTTATGTCCGTCGAGGACACGTGACGTGTATTTTGACCTTGTGAATTGTTGTTGGTTTTATTTATGAAAACAAAACCTTTGGGCTGTGACTCCTGTTGATTTTGGAAAGAGAAGGATTCGATAATCCTAAATGGGTTTCTGTTAAAACTCCCAAGGGAATTTTTGAACCATTTCACAAATTGTTTCTCTTGATTTGTGATCTTTCGAATTTGGAAAGTTGTACTTAAACTCTTGCCTCGGGAAGTATTTCTCGTTATGGTTGAATCTTTGAGGATTCCTGATTATTATTATTCTTGGAACTTGAATTGTATGACTTGTATTTTGCACTTTGTACTTGCACTAGCAAACTAGTGGAATTTTGCTAACCCCCGAGTAATTGGGGGGTGGATGTCTGTATTGCATTCAGGTTTTGGGGAGCATAGCACAGGGTTGGCATGAAGGATGATGAAAGATGAACGATACTAATCACACGAGGACCCGTATGATGTCGTATTGGTTTAGTTGTATTTTATTTTCGCTGCAATATTCTTTTCCCGTTGTACGGAAGTGTATTGTATTCGACCTCTGCGTGGGCATGTAGTGTGATTGAGTTGTATGTATTTATTGAAAGACCAAATCGGTCTACTGAGTCATTTTAGCCTTAAAGGCATTGTTGAGATGTTCGATGTTGTTACCAGCCTGGTAGATCCTTGAGGAAAGGTTCTACGGCGTGTAATATCCCTGAGCGGATTGGGGGTGTTACATAAATGGTATCGGAGCTTAGGTTGTGGAAACCTAGGCTGTCGGGTTTAGTGGTGTCTGTTGAGTTTTTTGTCTCGTCGGATTTTGTCGGACTGAGTCGTGTCGCGACGCGTCGTCTGAGTTGGTTTGTCGTGATTAGTATCGTGGGGCGATCATCATCTTCGTGCGACCTGTGGATGTAAGTCTCTCTTCTTTGTGTTGTGCCTCGTGTGACACGAGTTACTGGTATGATTATGTGTTAAGTGATGGAATCTTTATGCAGATTCTTGGTTTCGTGATGCGTTTGTGTGACTCTCATATTTCGTTTATATGAGGAGTGTTGTCGCTATTTATGTCCTTTTGACTGTAATATTTGACTGTTTGTTTTCCAGTAAAAGACATGTGTTGTCTTGATTTTGAGCGAGTTGATACGTGTATTGTGATGTATGTAAGTGAATGTTGTTACATGTGAGTTTTTAGGCATTCTAGCCTAATAGATTTTCGAAAACCTTGAGTATCTTAGAAAATAAATTTCGAGACGTACTTTTAAAATGAATTATTTTCTCGCGGTTCTTTCAAGGTGCCTTCTAGTGCCGCAATATGTTTCAAAATTATTCCAATTGAGGACCAAAATATTTTGAGATATTTTCAATTATTTAGAAATGCTTTGCTTAGACCCGAGGGTCGAATATTTCTGAAAGTTTTTCACTAAAAGAAAAGTGTCCTCATTTTGTTTAAACGCAAGATGGTTTTCAAAGTCTCGATAATGGTGTTTGTACTACTTTTTGTAAGGTGATACTCAAAATCTACCGGTGTTTCCAAATTGTTTTCAAAAAGGTAGTTTTCGTTTTTAAAACCTATCATTCCTGTTTGCGGTCCGGGAATGCATGTATGATGTTCGAACTTTCGTTAGGGTGTTAACCCCCGAGTTGTGGTTGAATTGGTAGTGTGAGCGTTGAGTCGTTCGCCACGCATTTGTTGTGTTAGCCCTCTGTGAGAGGTGTGATGTTGATCTTTAATGTTGTCGTTTCATGGTGATTTGCGTGCTATCGCACCTGTGCGAGCGGTTAGAACTTGAGTTTGTATGATTGTGTACATACGTGGTTGTTTCGTGATGTTTAGTGATTATATGGTGGTTATCGTTCGGGCCGTTGTAATCGTCGAATGATGCCGTGGTTGTTGTGATTTTTGTATGTGTTGATATGTTATGCTGAGTTGGCATCTCCGGTATGTTGTTTGCGATGTTATGTTCCATTGTATCTAGCATTTGTATATTCGGTATGCCGAGCCGAGGTGTTTCAACCGTGATGTGCCGGGGGCATGCACGTACCAATTATCCTTCTCGTCAGTAACGCATTTCAAGTGTGGACTCGAGAGACACAGGATCCAGTTTTGCGAGTTGGTTTCCGAGTCTTTCGCGGTATGAACTTCAGCACAGATATCAGGATCGGCTCTAAGAGGCCCATGGGAAATGTTTCCGTCAGCTGCTTTTGTGTTGTTGCCTTGTTTCCATTATTGTGAATTGCGGGGACGACCTTCTTTTATAAGAGGTCGAATGTAATACCCGTATTGTTTTTGGACTTCTGCATTTTCTCCTTCTCAATTCTATCGACTCGCTCGTGTTCGTTGATACTTTCTGAACTTGTTCTGTATTTCAGTTTTATCGTTCGAACGAGCCGCGATCTTGTTTTGGATCGATCTGGTTATCGCTGTGACTTTTCCGAGTTCGGTTCGATTCTTGTGAACCTTGTTCGGAAGTAACATCTTTTAGTTTCTACTAGTTCTTTTGACGTCTTGAGTTGAAGTGTGAACTTCGGAGTCATTGTTCAACTGTTGTCATTCAATCATTTTTATACGATCGTTGTTACTCGATCATTGTTTTTCGATCGTTGTTGTTCGATCATTATTTTTCGATCGTTGTTGTTCGATCGTTGTCGTTCGATCATTGTTGTTCGATCGTGGTTGTCTGGCTGTTGCTGCCTGGTCTCGTACCGCGAAGAATTGTCGTTCACCGTTAGTCAATTATTTCGAGTGTGGCCAGGTGAGTCACCGAGCTGTGCATTGCGAGACGGTAACTGAGAGATGTGGGGATCGAGGTTGCATCTCTGCTCCGAAAGGACACGGAGATGCATAGTGTGGTTTTGAGGATTTCGGTGTAGTCCGAATTGTTTGTGATTGGCCTTGTGGATCGTTTTGTGTTTATTTTCTGTTTTCTCGAATGTGCGTGTTTCCTTATAATAAGTGTTTTGTGTTTTGTGATTGTTAAGATAATTGACTTGATTGTATTATCTGTTTGATGACGCTTGTCACTTGTTGGTTTTATTACGTCTCTGTATGTGGCGTTGTGATGGACGTCGTGGAGCGTGTTTTCACGCCGTATGTTTCTTTGCGTTGTTTACAACGCTTCGCCGTTGGGCGCGAGTTTTCGGTTCTTGTGTATCCCGTTGAATGTTTCCTGGTGGGGTGTTTCTCCCCCATACTTATTTTTAAGTTTCGCGACGAAACTTCTTTTAAGGAGGGTAGTATGTAATATCCGCGATTTTCGATTTTCGGTAAAAACAAAAATTTGGCAGAAGTCCATCTTGGCGAATCTATTGTGACCGTTTTGTTATTCCGAGAATGATTAATTCTACACTTTTTGTCATCCGAGTTTGTTTTCATGTCGTTTTATTGAGTTTCGTGTTCTTAAGCGACTTTTCCGCACTTGAGTTCGATTCTTGCGAATCTCGTCTGAAGATGTTGTTTCAAGTTTCTCATAAGTTCATGTAACATTGTTATACTTTGCGAGCTTTGTCTTAGTGTTTCGATCGTGTATCGTGTATTTCAGACGTTTTGGGCTGTTTTCGTAATTTCCCAAAGTTTGGGGTAATTACTTTCGTTGTCGTTATTCCGAACTTTCGGATAGTCGGAATTATATTTTCTTTTAACATTTGAGTTTGTCGCTGTGCACTCTTCATATGCATGTCCTCGTCTCGTGTTGTTGTTGTCGTTTCGCGGTTTCGTCGTGCTCGTACTCGACGAGCTGAACTTAGCAATTCTGGGACTGCTAAGTGACTTACGTACACTATGCTATATGCATAACGTACGTTATTATCTTTAGCCTTACGTACGTTAAGCCTTCTCATTATCTACGTAAGGGGTATTCCAGTTCAGACAGTGAGTTATGGACGTCGATAGCGCACGCTATGTGTTGGCCCTAACGTGCGTTAACTGTGCGTATTACATACGTTAATCCCTTGCCGTAACGTACGTAATGGTCTTCGTTATTTCGGACAGGAGGTTCTAGGCATCGATTGCATACGTAATATTTCATGCCTTACGTACGTAATACCTTTACCGTACGTTATCCTATGTGTATAACGTACGTAATGCAGACGCGAGTTTATATACCCAGGGGTTGACCGTGTTCGTCATTTTTCACTCTTCCTTCCTTCCTCCGCGGCTGTGGCGACTTGTGGCGATCGGAGGGCGATTTTTGGGGTCTTGTAACTCCAAGTTTACATATTCCTTGAGTTCTTGGTGTTGATTAACAACATCAATCCGTGTTCTTCGTCTTTGATTCGAGGTAATCATCTTGTAAACTCTTCCTTTATATTTCGTAAATCTTCAAGATTCGGGTTGTTCTTCATGAATCGTGCTGTTGTATATCATCAATCGGTTGTATTGATTCTCTCCCCATGTTTTGATTCATATTTCTTACCATATTCGGGTTCGGATGATGTTCTTAATGTTCTTTGGGAAATATTGAGCCCCAAGTGTCCGATCCTTTGTCTCTACGAATTCTTGTTAAGAATTTCGTGTGTTTTGCATCTTTATTGCGATCGACCTTACAGTGATTAAGTTGTTCTTGTGTTTTCGACCTAGTTGGAAGATTCGAGAGTTTCTGGTCGATCTTTCCCATTGCTTCGCGTGCTTTGGATTTGAGGCAAGTACCTTGTTCATACAATTCTTGTTCTGTAGATATGATGATTGGTGATTGTCTTGGTATGTTTGTTTGTTTGTTTGAAATGAACTTTCAAAAGATTTGGACTAGCCTCGTTAAAGGCTCACTTTCAAACGCGTCTGTTTTGTGAATGTTGCGTCTCATGAATGGTTAAGTTAACCCTATGACTATGCTTAGTGTTGTTGTTGTGCTTTGATAATATATATGCATATATTATCTCATTTCGGTATATATTGTGATTTGACAATGATGTCGTGCCTTGTGTTTGTTGCCTTTGGGTGAATTGTTTGGATATCCTTGGTGTGATATGTTATTTATGTGAATGTGTGGATATGGTCGAAGGTCTACGGTGACACATGGCATGTGATCATGTGGTCAGGATGCAACAAGTGATTGATCCAACCGTGAGAGCCTAAGACAATCTACGGTGACACATGGCTTGGGATCATGTGGTCAGGATGCAACATGTGATTGATCCAACCGTGAGATGATAAGACCTGCGGTGACATATGTCATGCTATCATATGGTCAGGAGACAACAAGTGATTGATCCAACCGTGAGATGACATGGCAAGTGATCACGGTGGTATGAGTGTGATGTGACGTGGCATGTGTTCACGGTGTGATATATGATTTGTGAATGTGCTTTGCTCACCTCGGGAGGGTCCGTCGAGGCCTCGAGGGAATCTATGACTTCACTCTGGATTCACGAGTTTGAGTATATGATATGTGAATGTGTTTTGCTCACCTCGGGAGGGTCCGTCGAGGCCTCGAGGGAATCTATGACTTCACTCTGGATTCACGAGTTGGTGTTGCATTTGTGTGACCGAGATTTGCGTATTTTGGGTGATTATGCTGTGTTGATTTTATATCCGTTGAGGACACGTGACGTGTATTTTGACCTTATGAATTGTTGTTGGTTTTATTTGTGAAAACAAAACCTTTGGGCTGTGACCCCTGTTGATTTTGGAAAGAGAATGATTCGATAATCCTAAATGGTTTTCTGTTAAAACTCCCGAGGGCATTTTTGAACCATTTTACAAATTGTTTCTCTTGATTTGTGATCTTTGGAATTTGGAAAGTTGTATTTAAACTCTTGCCTCGGGAAGTATTTCTCGTTATGGTTGAATCTCTGAGGATTCCTGATTATTATTATTCTTGGAACTTGAATTGTATGACTCGTATTTTGCACTTTGTACTTGCACTAGCAAAATAGTGGAATTTTGCTAACCCCCGAGTAATCGGGAGGTGGATGTCTGTATTGCATTCAGGTTGTGGGGAGCATAGCACAGGGTCGGCATGAAGGATGGTGAAAGATGAACGATACTAATCACACGAGGAACCGTATGATGTCGTATTGGTTTAGTTGTATTTTATTTCCGCTGCAGTATTCTTTCCCCGTTGTATGGGAGTGTGTTGTATTCGACCCCTGCGTGGGCATGTAGTGTGATTGTGTTGTATGTATTTATTGAAAGACCAAATCGCTCTACTGAGTCATTTTAGCCTTAAAGGCATTGTTGAGATGTTCGATGTTGTTACCAGTCTGGTAGATCCTTGAGGAAAGGTTCTACGGCGTGTAATATCCCTGAGCGGATTGGGGGTGTTACACTTATTAGTTAGGTTCACCATTCGAAGCTCATCACTGTGGCAGAACACAACGAAAAAACAAAAAGATGAGGCAATGATTCAGCCACTCGAATCTGTTTATAATTTATATAACTGTACTGATCCGAAATCAGATTTAAAGGTGAATTTACTACGCGTTTTCATCCCAAACTCATATAGTGATCCCGAAACAATACGGCTAGGGTTCAACCATCTGAAATTTATTTAGATATTATATACCTATACCCGTCTCAAACTCGACCAAAAGAGAAAATCTATAAAGTTATGTGTACTAATTACCGAAATCTATTAAAACATATAAAATATAAATGATCAAATATAAGTTGTTATAATAATTGGTTGTTACGTCTGACTTCAAAATAAATCAAATTCACTAAAATTGTTGTACATTGATAAATTGGACAAATTAAATTAAAAGTCAATAAATTAGATAAAATAATTTTTTAGTAAAAATATTAGTTTGGCCAATTATTGATTGACCGAATTACCTTTTTAATAAAAGTAACACCATTTATTTGGCCAATTCCATAATTTATCAAAATGATTGGCGATGAGAAATGTGATGGTAAAATTCACATTGAGTATATGAACAAATTACCCAGATCTATTTAAACTTATAAAATCTGCATAATCAAATATAAGCTGTTATAATAATTTGCTGTTACGTCTGACTTTAAAAAATCCAGATTCGCTCAAATTGTTAGACATTGATAAATTGGACAAAATAAATTATATAAAACTAAATTAGCCAAATTAAATTTTTCAATAAAAGAAATTATTTTTCTCGCTAACTCAATGATTGGCCAAATTTTAATTCCAATAAAAATAATACTATTTATTTGATCAACTCAATAATTGATCAAATTAATTATTGAACTGAACTGAACTGAAATGTGTTGAAATCAAGTTCAAAAGAACGGAGCCTTCGTATTAGCCAAATTATTTTTTTCAATAAAAATGAAACTATTAAACTCATTGTGCAACATAATTGTGGAGTAAGAATTATATATTGATTTTGAATATTTATTTAAGTTCCACAATCGACAGAGCCTCATTCAAGATCGATGTGGTATTCAAGATCTTAGATAAATACGATTGCTGCAAATTCAATAATTCCCAAAATTAGAATCTCCATAAAAATAAAGTCATTTATTTGGGTAATTTAAATAATTGATATTATTAATATTGGTCAAACTAAATTTTTTAATTAAAATAAAACTACTAAATGAAACAATTGTGACATTCAATGTTTAGATAAATAGAATTAATGTAAATTTGATAATTGACTAAATTAAATTTTCACTACAAAAATAAACTATTTATTTGTCCAATTTAATAATTGACCAAATTAAACACAATAAAAATAAAATTCTTAAGTTTATGTTTGAAATAACTACGGGGTTGAAAAATACCATTACACCATATATGACCTATTGCAAGCCAAAAAAAAATGTATGTTAGACCTCATATATGTTACATTAGAGTTTTATGTAACATTTTAGCCAAAATTCGGCATTGCATTTGCGGTCGTTGCCTATGACCCATATAGCATCGTTTTGTGTACTTATTGCAATATTTTTGAAGTATTACAATAGCGCCTTTATTGCAACAATTTTGTCTCTTTTAGTAACACTTTTAAGGTGTTGCAATAGACTAATGCAACACTTGTTTGCAACATTTATTGAGTTAAAATTTTACAAAGTCAATTTATTGCAATATTTTGATGCTTGTTGCAATGCTTTTTGGTTTTTTAGCAACATTTGTCTGCAACATTTTTATCCCTATTGTAATATTTTTAGACTTTATTGGCAACACTTATTTGCAACACTTTTTATTAATACAAATTGCAAGGTTCTATTTGAAATTTCAATATACCAATCACAAATGCATACCAAACCAGAAATCACATTTCAAATTTCCCAAATGGCAAATCCAACAAAACATATGTCAATAAAGCGCAAACATAGTAAGCTTTTATCACAATATCATCTTACATCTAGTACTTAAGTCTAAAGTCGAAACATACATGTCAACTTACACCATAATTCTACATTAAACACAGTCTTTCATGTCAAAATGCCAACCTACTACCAAAAGTCTGTACATATAAAATATAAGTAGTTAAGTACTGATCATCAATCATCACTTTTGTCGTCCTGGTGATCATTGTCATCCTCGCGAATCGTCAATGATATAAGCAGGCATAGGTGATCATCAAGCTGGTATCTGCAAAAGGAATCAGCACAACAAATAAGCTTTGCAATGCCTGCAACAAAAGTAGAAAAATTTACTTTTTAGTTTGAAGGAAAAAGAGCAAAAACACAACAAAGCACAATCATAGATTCACTTCAGCAAAAGTCAAGTGAAGCGAACAGGGCCTTGATGGGCTATGGTTGAGAGGTACAAGAAGGCTTTGAGTAATGAAATATATTATATGCCCAAATAATTATCCCTCACTACTGGACATTGGTTAGCATAGTCATAGAGAATGGAGTGCAACTTTAACTTATCAAAGTTCAATTTACAATAGCTAAGACTTAGCTATCAACCAAACTCAAAGTATAATTGGCAATAAAGATCTTAAGAAGTTTGATGAATTTTCTCTATCCGATACTTTTTCACAGTTTTCACAATGTACTAGTGTAGCATGAGATGCGAAAATCTTGAGGTTGATTCTTACAAACTACGATAGACTTATATCAAGTTGGGCTGTATGGTAGTAGATGTCTGGATATTACACCCATAATTTTTAGCCTTTTTCTATGTGAAGAATCTCTATTCATATAAACTGTAAACCAGGCCAAGAGGTCCACCATTTTGTGATTATTCATTGTATCCCATTTCGAGAACTATTTGTAGTTTTCTATATTGAAGAAACATCATTCTGATGCCAGGTTGACAAACTATCACTACTAAATATTTGCAGGACTTGCTTGGAATTGGAGAGTATCGACCCGGTGCAAAGCATTCTCAGGGATAAACTTTGTTTTGTAGCTTAAATTGAACTTACAAAACTACATTTACAAAAACTGAGGCGGAGGGAGATGGCACACACGTGTGGCTAAACCTTGGTCCAAACGATTCCTTGTGCCTCTTCGCAGTCGAAGGCTTCTATATAATTTTTATTATCAAGGGCTTTTCTCACCCCAGTTGAATCATCTCAACAAAAAAAAACAGATCTTCATCAAATTCAAATCAACAGAATAATCAAGAAACAACTGACAAAATCAATCAGCTCACACAAGAAGATACAAGATACATAGCCCAGATGAAGATGACTACAAAATAGAGGAGAAGATCAAGAACATCAAACCATAAAGGGGAATATAAGACTCATATAAAATAACACAAACATCAACCTAAATTTGGTTGAAGAGATCTAAATTTTCCAGATGAAGGTAAATCCAAATTGACGACAAGATAGCTCACATATGAAGATTAACAGGATAGGAATGTTTCTTAACACAGATTTGAAGAGAACATGAATATAGATTTGAAAACAAAACACACACAAATAGGAACTGTTATAGATCGAAAACCTGTACACTAGAAATAGGGAACTAATAATCGAAGAGAATTTAAAATCAGAGAAAAAGAAAATACGAAATACCTTTTGATTGAGAACTAGGGTTTTCAGCGACCGATAGGCGGAAAGGAAAAAGTACCTCCCTCGAATTCTAAACGAAAGAGAGAGACGGAGAAAACGAACGGAAACACAAAGCATCAAACGGAAAGGGTGAGGCAACAGTGAAGAAAAGATTGAAAAGGAGAGAAGATGAGGAAAGAACATAACGTCCAAAAAAACTCCAAATACTCGATGCTATTCAACGGAACACACACATAATCAAAAGAACGATAAATAAATAAATTCTAGGAGCAAAAATGCGTACCAGAATGGGGAATTTTACATCAAGAGAACACGAGATCTTGCCGCGTCCAGTGGAGATCACTTTAAGAACTCCACCGACAAGGGTGGAGAAGGAGTCCTGCACGTCGTGCTCTGGTGCGATTTCGTACAAAGTGCAGTCCCCTCAATGTTGCGGCGATAGAGAGAGAGAAAGAATTTTTAGGTTTTGTAGAGTATTTTTTTTAGTTTTACTAGTTATTAATTAAGATAAAGATATTATAAATAAATAAATAAATAAAATCGGATATCCGGATTTGTAATTCGGGAAATATCCGGTAAAATGTGGGAAAATTCGAATACGGGTGGATAGTACATAATCCGAATCCGATCCTGTATCCGAATTTTACTATTCGAATCCGATCCCGTATCCGACCGGATACTAAATTTTCTTTCTAAATTCGAATCCGACTGGATCCGGTTCTGGATCGGGTGAGAAATATCCGCCCAAATTTCACTCCTATCAAAGAGTATTAAGTTTTGTGTAATAAAACTTATTTTTGGGTAATAAAAATTTGGTACCAAATACTAAAAATGCCCGCTCCAGTGAAAAAAAATTAAACTCCCGCCTATATATTTGGGTCAAATAGACCAAAAACGTATCATGTTATTGTAACACTTTTCTGAAGTATTGCTATAGATCTAAAACTATCAAAATGTTTCTTAGGCTTGCAACACTTTCCCATTTAAAGTAACACATTTCGAAAGTATTACAATAGATATGCATGTTTCTTGTCTATAGCAACATTTTATGCAACACAACCATATGATGAGCTTGCAATAGGTCATATATGGTGTAGTGTACCAAGGTTGTAAAAATAGATATTCAGTCCTGCTCGGTTTAGCTTTTTTAAAAAATGAGTACTTGGGTAATCGGAGAGTACTCAGAATGAGTACTCGGAAAACTAATCGGGATGAAAGAATATTTTTAATTTCTTATATATAATAAAAAGAATAACTTAAATTTATTTATGTAAGCATTATCAGTTTAATTTAGTTTTATTTATAAACAAATAAAACCTATTGACTTAAAGTAATAACAAATGAAAATGTTAAATGATTTTGAGCATATTTAAAATTATAAATTATCTCTATATCTGAGTATGTATCAAATTATAAGATTTTTCAAAAAATTTACTAGGATATATCATTTTATCATAGTTTTTTGTTAATGAAAAATGATATGTAGTTATATTGATATATAACTTTATAAAAAAAATAGACCACTTAATTTGGTTAAATAAAAATAAATAAGTAATTTTTAATAAAAACAACAAGTCCGAGTACTCTCCCGAGTTTGACCGAGTTTGACCCGAGTTTTACCCGAGTTTGGTTAAAACCGATTTCTGACCCGATTAGCCTCAAATCGGCTCGATTGAGGACCGATTTCCGAGTACTCGCGTGAGTACTCATCCGAGTTTACTGATTTTTACAACACACAAAAATACACATTGAATGCTAAGTATTTATTTAGGTTCTCCACTTGTGGAATTCTATTTTAAATCGATGTGCGATTCAAGATATTGAATTCTATATATTTAGGTTATCCATCGGTTAAATACCATAACAAACCGATGTGGGATTCAAGATTTTATTTAAATAGGAATAAAAAATAAGAGAATACAAAATAGGAGAGAGAGTTAATGTGGTGCTTTAAATCTGTAATGGTATATATATACATACACACACACCTATACCCGTCTCAAACTCGCTTAAAATATAATCTTAGTACATGTCCCCCTAGCAAATCTATAAATCTATATGTACTAATTATCTAAATCTATTAAACATATAAAATTTAAATGATCAAATATAAGTTGTTATAATAGTTGGTTGTTACGTCTCACTTCAAAAAAAAAATCAAATCCACTCAAATTGTTATATGTTGATAAATTGGAAAAGATAAATTAAACGCCAATAAATTAGACAAACTAATCTTTTTAATAAAAATATTTGTTTGGCCAACTTAGTGAGTGGCTGACCGCGCTGTCCTGATGTGTCAAAATTAGTTATTTTTATTTTTTCTTGGCTTACTTCTACTAACTAGTAGTATCAGCAAGTAAGGGTCGATCCCATGGAGAACGGTAAATCAGTTATGCTTTTTAAGAGTTAAATACTTTTAGTAATTAAAATAAAATAGATATCAGGGAGGGATTTTAGTTTACTAATTTTTACTAACAATTAACTTGCGTAAAATAAATTAAATCAGAATAAACAAAGGAATGAAATTCGAAAATATCAATTAAGGAATAATCTAGTTCTTAGTTCCGTTATCCACTGTTTCGAATTAATTCAAGCTTTAATGCAGCGCTTATCTCTTCTCTAATCTCATGAACTCATATTCCGAAGCCAACAACAAGCTCTGTTGATCCCAATTATTTCTTAAGTGTATTTAATTAAAACAAGCTCTTTAATTAAACCTATCTAGCCAATGGATTCAAAACAAGCTCTTTAAATCTCGCTCGCTAGATGCATTAAAAACCAAAATAATGAAATAGGCAAGATATTAAGTTCATAAGCTCGACTTAAGGGATCTCGATTTTGTGTTACTCAATTGAGAAAATTTAATTGTTGCTACTTGAGAAATTAAAATTGCAACAATTACGGATTGCAACTCAATTTCTAGCATGAGACATAAAAACCCTAATCTAGTTGGCCAAACCAAATCAAGAAATTATATGGCATAGTAATGAATTCAAGAACACAAAAGTAATTCAAGAGATTTTGAGTTAAGAATACGCTACGGGATTAAAACATGAATAATCCAAATGCGGTTTCAAACTTCCCTAAGAACTAGAATAGAAAATTAGCTGGACATATTGGCTTTAGAAGACATCAAATTAATAGTAGACATAAGAAGAAAAGAAATCCAAATGGTGTAGTCTTCTTCCTCGCGCGTCGGTGGCTCGGCTCGGTGCTCCTTCTTTTTCCTCTCCTGTCCAGCCGTGAAGATGATGATGATACCTCAATAATAATCTCAGCCCCTTCTTTTATAATAGTCCTTATCTATTAGTTTCCTTCTTTAATTGGATCTCCTTCCTTCTTATTCTTCTTGAGTTTTTATTCTTTTGGAGTCTTTCCATCCAAGTCAATTAAAATTCCTTTTTCCAGCATAGGGGGCTGATTTTCAGCTTATGGAACTAATTGGGACGGATTTGAATCATTTTTTGGGTCCCAAGTAAGAGGATTTTCGGGAGAGATATTACCCGTTCTTTGACAATTATCACACACCTTGCAAAAATCATAAGCATCCCTAAATAGCGAAGTCCAGTAGAAACCACTCCCCAAAACCTTATGTGCTGTTCTCTTTGACCCGAAGTGTCCTCCGCATGCATACGAGTGACAAAAAGCAAGAATCGAGTGAAACTCAGTCTCTGGTACACATCTTCGAATCATTTGATCTGAACAATGCTTTCCATAGATAAGGATCATCCCATACGTAATATTTGGCATCACTTCTGAGTTTATCCCTCATAGCCCGTGTCATACCAGTAGGAAAAATATTAGCTACGAGAAAATTCACCAAATCAGCATACCACGGTGCTGCAGAATCTGACACTGGGTCACCCAGTGTCAAACAGTCCCAGTGTCGAGAAGCAGAAAATAGGTGTTCGTCAGGGAAACTGTCACACATATGTTTTCCATCATTTTCTAGGACTAACCGGCTCAGGTGATCGGCCATGGAATTTTCGGACCCTTTCTTGTCCCTGATCTCCACATTGAATTCTTGAAGAAGTGAGATCCATCGAATAAGTCTCGATTTTGCTTCTTTCTTGGCTAACAGATATCGTAGGGCAGCGTGATCCAAGAAAATAATGTCCTTAGTTCCAAGTAGGTAGGAACGAAAATTTTCTATTGCAAAGACCACGGCCAGAAATTCCTTCTCGGTTGTGGAATAATTTGCTTGTGTCTGGCACATCGTTTTTGAGACGTAGTATATTACATGGGATACTCTCCCTACTCTTTGACCCAAGACAGCCCCTACAGCATAATCACTTGCATCGCACATCAGTTCAAATGGCAATTCCCAATTTGGTGGTTGAATTATGGGTGATGATGTCAGCAATTGTTTCATCTTGTCAAAGGCGGCCTTGCATTTATCATTCATATTGAATTCCACTTCCTTCTGGAGTAGCTTGCATAAAGGCACTGCTATCTTTGAAAAATCCTTGATGAATCTTCTATAAAATCCTGCATGGCCAAGAAAAGAACGTACTTCCCGCACCGTAGCGGGGTAAGGCAAAGCAGTAACAATATCAATTTTTGCTTTATCAACTTCAATTCCTTTTTCTGAGACCACATGCCCCAAACTATACCTTGTTTAACAATAAAATGGCATTTTTCCCAATTAAGTACGAGGTTAGTTTCTACACAGCGTTTTAAAATAAGAGTGAGATTTCTTAGGAACATATCGAATGAATCCCCATACACACTAAAATCATCCATGAATATTTCAATGATATTACGTACTCAGTAAAAATGCTTACCATACACCTTTGGAAGGTGGCAGGCACGTTGCATAGCCCGAAGGGCATCCGTCGATATGCGAATGTGCCAAAGGGGCAAGTGAATGTCGTCTTTTCTTGATCTTTGGGTGCGATCGCAATTTGAAAGTAACCCGAAAACACATTCAAAAACCAATAGTACGCGTGTACGGCAAGCCTCTCGATCATTTGATCTATAAATGGCAAGGGAAAATGGTCTTTTCGGGTCATCACATTTAGTTTGCGGAAGTCGATGCAAACCCTCCATCCAGTTTGTATGCGGCTAGGAACAAGTTCGCCTTCTTGATTCTCGACCACGATAATTCCTGATTTCTTCGGGACGACTTGCGTTGGGCTCATCCATTTGCTATCGGATATTGGAAAGATCAGCCCTACGTCGAGGAGCTTAAGAATCTCCTTTTTCACTACCTCCATCATAGGCGGATTTAACCGCCGTTGTGCTTCTCGCGTTGGCTTGACGTCCTCCGTTAGCAGAATTCGATGCATGCATAGGGCTGGACTAATTCCTTTAATATCGGCTATAGTCCATCCAATGGCTTCGTTATATTCCTTGAGAACTTTTAGCAATGCTTTCTCTTGTTTAGGATTCAGCTCAGCCGAGATAATGACGGGTAGGGTTTCGTCGGCTCCCAAGTGTGCGTATTTTAAGTGTTGTCGTAAATGTTTCAGCTCTATCTCGGGTGCATGCGTAACCGGAGGCTCAATCTTCCGGCGTTCCTCATTAAGTCGAATGAAATTCACCTCTTTTTTTTGTTTTGATTGGTCCCGCCCCTTGCAAGGCTGCTACGACTTCGACCAACTCTCTCGAGATTCCAAATGCTTCCTCATCGTTGGTTTCTACATCCCTTGTGAGTGCTACCTCGAGCGCGTCCCTGAAATTCAAATCAAATACTTTTTCGACAAGAGGGCCAATCACGCTTAATGCAAAGAGAGAGTAATCTTCCTCAGGAAATTTCATAGCATCATAAATATTAAACCGTACAATTTGGTCATCAAATTCCATCGTGAAAGATCCTTCACGAACATCTATTTTGATATTGGCAGTATTTAGAAATGGTCTTCCTAACAAAATAGGTGTTGAATTTTATGACTCGTTTTGCATATCAAGAATGTAGAAGTCGGCTGAAAATACAAGCTTATTGACTTGGACAAGAACGTCCTCAATTACCCCTTCGGGGTACACAAGGCTACGATCCGCCAATTGGATAATTATCCTTATTTCCCGAAAAGGTCCCAGATTTAGGGAGGTGTATATAAAGCGTGGCATAACATTTATTGATGCTCTCAAATCTACCATAACTCGTTCAAACCCATATTTCCAATTCGAAAAGGAACAACAAACATACCTGGATCTTCCCTGTGGCAATTTCTTTTGGAATACAACAGACACATTTTCCCCCATTACTACCTTCCCATTCTCTTTTAATCTCCGCTTCTTGGTGAATAAGTCCTTAAGGAATTTTGCGTATTTTGGAATTTGTTGAACTGCGTCGAGTAAGGGAATGTTGATCTCAACCTTGCGAAATACGTCTAGAATTTGCTTCGCTTTATTCACGACCGCTGCCTTTTTGACCCTAGATGGAAAAGGTAACTCGTTAGTCTCAAAAGGTTTTAGAGGAATTTGTCTTGCTGCCCGGCTGTTCTGCACTAGGTGCTGATTCAGCACTGGGTGTCCCAGTGTCGATTTGTTCAGTGGGTTTTTCCTCCCCGTTTTCAGTTTCCACCACCTGCCTAGGTTTCTTAGGCTCTCAAGATGCTTCCCACTCCTTAAAGTTACAGCACTCACGTTCCTTGGGTTCAGCTCAGGTTGGGATGGCAATTTCCCACTGTTTTGGCTCTCCATACGGCTCACAGTGGTGGCTAGTTGACTCACTTGATTTTCGAGAATTTTGATACTCGACTTAATGTCATGCTGGAACTGCATATTGTTTGCTATGAGGGTCTTCATCATCTCCTCCAAAGATTGTGTCAAATTTTCGGTGGACTGCTTGTAGAATTGTCCTTTATTTTATGGAGGCTCCTCTTGCTGGTTCTTCCATCCAAAGTTAGGGTGATCCCTCCATCCTGGGTTGTATGTATTTGAGTACGGATCATTCTTCCTCCCATAGGAATTTCCGGTTCCAATTGCATTGGCGTGCGCCTCGATTTCATTAAGCAAAATCCGACAAATCTCCGTTGTATGTTCCGTGGTTTTGCAAAGGAGACAGGGTACGACTGGTGTGCTATTACATACAGCAAGTTTTCTAACAAAGGTGGTTAGCTCATTTAATTTATCTTCAAGGGACGAGTCATGCACCTCCTTCACCATTCGGATTGGTGAATCGCGACAACCAAATTGTTGTAAATTGGCCGCCATATTGGATATAAGAGCTTTTGCAGCCGTGGGAGTTTTGTCAACTAGGGCTCCATCACTTGGTGCATCTATCGTGTTTCGCTCCATCAGATTAAGTCCTTCGTAAAAGTACTGAATCAGGAGTTGCTCGCTAATTTGATGTTGCGGGCATCGGGATACCAACTGTTTGAATCGTTCCCAATATTCATGCAACGTTTCTCCAGTCATTTGCCTTGCACCACATATATCTTTCCTTAGATTGGATGCTCGAGAGGCCACAAAATATATTTGTAGAAATAAGATTTCCATATCGTTCCACGTTGTGATAGTGGCCGACGGTAAATAAAATAACCAATCCTTAGCTGAATCTTTTAATGAAAATGGGAAGGCTCTAAGCTTGATTTGTTCTTCGGTGACACCGTTTGTCTTCATGCTTGAACAAACAACACGGAATTCCTTGACATGCTTGTGCGGATCCTCTCCTGATAGACTATGAAATGCAGGTAGCAAGTGCATGAATCCCGACTTCAATTCAAAGGTATTGTTGTTGTCAATAGTTGGGATTGTGATGCACAGTGGTTTTTGAGGTAGCTCCGGGTTGGCTAATTGCTTCAATGTCTTTTCAGCGTTAGTTGCCATAATTTCGCTCTCGTTTGATTCGCTGGGTGATGTTTCGAAAGAAAACGGTAAGTGACCAAGTGCTTCTCTGTTTTCTTTTGTTTTTCACCTGAAAACTCGATCTCGTTTGGTGATTTCTGGAAAGTACTGCAAGTTTTTATCCCCACGTGACCTTGTATTCATGCAAAACTAAAACAAAATGGATTAGTGCACAACTGACAATTATTATGAATTTTCGGAACTGACATTGGGTGACCCAATGTCGAAATTGCAGAAAGTTTTTAACCCAAAATAAATAAAATTAATTTAACACCGCTCCCCGGCAACGGCGCCAAAATTTTGACCGCGCTGTCGTGATGCGTCAAAATTAGTTATTTTTATTTTTCCTTGGCTTACTTCTACTAACTAATAGTATCGGCAAGTAAGGGTCGATCCCACGGAGAATGGTAAATCAATTATGCTTTGTAAGAGTTAAATACTTTTAATAATTAAAATAAAATATAAACGAGGGGGGATTTTAGTTTACTAATTTTTACTAGCAATTAACTTGCGTAAAATAAATTAAATCAATAAACAAAGGAAATAAAATTCGAAAATATCAATTAAGGAATAATCTAGTTCTTAGTTCCGTTATCCACCGTTTCGAATTAATTCAACCTTTAATGCAGCGCTTATCTCTTCTCTAATCTCATGAACTCCTATTCCGAAGCCAACAACAAGCTCTGTTGACCCCAATTATTTCTTAAGTTTATTTAATTAAAACAAGCTCTTTAATTAAACATATCTAGGCGATGGATTCAAAAGAAGCTCTTCAAATCTCGCTGGCTAGATGCATTAAAAACCAAAATAATGAAATAGGCAAGATATTAAGTTCATAAGCTCGAATTAAGGGATCTCGATTTTGTGTTACTCAATTGAGAAAATTCAATTGTTGCTACTTGTGAAATTAAAATTGCAATAATTACGGATTACAACTCAATTTCTAGCATGAGACATAAAACCCCCAATCTAGTTGGCCAAACCAAATCAAGAAATTATATGGCATAATAATGAATTCAATAACACAAAAGTAATTCAAGAGATTTCGAGTTAAGAATACGCTATGTGATTAAAACATGAATAATCCAAATACGGTTTTAAAACTTCCCTAAGAACTAGAATAGAAAATTAGCCAAACATATTGGCTTTAGAAGACATCAAATTAATAGTAGACATAAGAAGAAAAAAATTCAAACGGTGTAGTCTTCTTCCTCGCGCGTCGGTGGCTCGGCTCGGTGCTCCTTATTTTTCCTCTTCTGTCCAGCCGTGAAGATGATGATGATGATGATGATATATCAATAATAATCTCAGCCCCTTCTTTTATAATAGTCCCTTATCTATTAGTTTCCTTCTTTAATTGGATCTCCTTCCTTCTTATCCTTCTTGAGCTTTTATTCTTTTGGAGTCTTTCCATCCAAGTCAATTAAAATTCCTTTTTCCAGTCTAGGGGACCGATTTTCACCTTATGGAACTAATTGGGACGGATTTGAGTCGTTTTTTGGGCCCCAAGTAAGAGGATTTTCGGGTCAGGACCGACACTGGGTCACCCAGTGTGCGCGGCAGTTTCTTCATTAAAGCCCAAATCACATTGGCTTGGTCCGTTTGATTGCCCAAATTATTCCTTAAGCGTAAAAGTTCCATCAAACACCTAAATTAAACAACAAATTTCCAAGTGAAGTAAATCACATCCAAAATATAAATAGGTAGAAAATAACTCAGTGTGCCAACATAAAATTCATTAAAACTTAATAACTAACAATAATATTTGCACACTATTTTCGACCTATCAGTGGCCAAATTACCTTTTCAATAAAAGTAACACTATTTATTTGGCCAACTAGATAATTAGTCAAATTGATTGGCAATGAGAAATGTGATGGTAAAATAAACATTGAGTATATGAACAAATTACCCAAATTAATTTAAACTTGTAAAATCTACTTAATCAAATATAAATTGTTACAATAATTGATTGTTATGTCTAATTTTAAAAAAATTCAATTCTCTCAAATTGTTAGACATTGATAAATTGGACAAATTAGATTAAATAAAAATAAATTAGCCAGATTAAATTTTCCAATAAAAATAAGATTGTTTATCTAGCCAACTCAATGATTGGTCAAATTTTATTTCCAATAAAAATAACACTATTTATTTGACCAACTCAATAATTGATCAAATTAATTGCTGAATTGAACTGAATTGAAATGTATGTTGGAATAATTTATTCCATATTAATAATTTTGATGATAAGTTGATGGAATCAAACCAAAACAACAAAGAAAACTACATTGAAACAACAAGAAGTCGAAGACGAATGAGCTGGACAAAAGACAAGCTTAACGTACGCTACACAATACATATAACGTATGTAATAGAAACTGAGCTGAAGACAGTGAAGACGCAACACATGAAGAATAACGTACGCAACATATGAAGAATAGTGTACGCTAAGCATGGAAGCTAACGTACGTAATGCAGTGTACTTAACGTACGTAATGTCAAGTTGAAGTTCGAGTTCAAATGAAATCAATCCGTTGGATTGATTCTAGAAGGTCAAAGCATGCAACGGATATATGAGATAACGTACGCTATGGGGAGATGATAACGTACGCTACAAGGAGCACATTTCGTACAGCAACAACAACATCTAAGCCTTAGTCCCAAAATAATCTGGGGTCGGCTAACATGAATCAAACTTTGAAACCGTCAATGATCGTTACATAAATAACATAAAAGGAAAAAAAAGAGGGAAGAGAAAAAAGCAAAAAAAAAGGAGAATGAATGTTAACAAAAAAAATAAAAAATCCTGAAAAATAAATTAAAATGTGACATGAAATAAAAGAAAATAGGAATAAAAAAAGAATCAGATTCCATCCACCATCCGTATTATTTCCCGCCACATTTGCCTCTCCATCGCCATACTTTCTCCAATTCCAAGAAACCGCATATCATTTCAATCATTTTTATCCAAGTTTTCTTGGGTCTTCATCTACCTTTCACAATATTACTTGTTCCCCAACTTTCTAGCCTCCTCATTGGGGCATCAACAGGTCTTCTTCTCTTAATCAGCATAATCTATCAAACTTATGTATATATGAACCCGGACTCGAACCTGAACCAAACCCGATTAAGTCTATTATGGTCGTCTTACTCGGTCAATAATTTTATTCGGGTTTCAACCCGAGTAACTCGAATACTGAACAGGGTCGAATATCGGGTTGAAAATATTTGGCTAACTCGGGTTCGGGTCAACCTGTTGACCTCAATAAAGGCTTTCTAAAATATTTAAAAATATATTTTTTTATAAATTATCATTTAAATGAGTACACATAGACAATTCTATTACATTTTACTCATATTCGGGTTAACCTGATTGCGTACGGACCCGACTCAAGTGAATCCGACCCAATTTGACACGAACCCAATTGAATCAAATTCAAATAAGGTCGGTTTGCATATATTATTTTCAACCTTGATCGTTTGACCCGAACCCGATTAACACACCTTAATATCATATAGCAATAATAATCTTATTGCTGTCATACTTAATAATAAAAAATTATTTATAATGTTATAACTAAGAAATGTGAGTACTATGAAATATATGATTGAAAATCGTATATTGATATTAAAAATCGAATATTTATTAGCCAAAACCTTATGCTATAAAATGTATGATAGTGTTGGCCACTTAAGTATACTGGATACAGTTTGGAAAAGTAGTTTAAACAACAAACTGTATCGAATCTAAATCTGAGTGCGTAGCGGAAGTCTTGGATACAGTTAATTGCCGTGGATACAGCAACAAAGTATTTGGTGTATACTTAATATATCACAGTAATTTCAAACAGTAAAAGCAGAAGGTAAATAACACAGTAATTTAAGTGGTTCGAGGTAAACCCCTATACGTCCACTGGTCCTCCACACAGGAGTAAAAAGTTTATTAAATAATTACTGCGTACACAACTACGTAATTATAAACAAACCTATCCTTGTATCGTTCACACAGATTGATACAAAGAATATCACTTTCAACCGTTCACAGTTGGTTAAAGCTTCCTTCTTGACTAGCTTCTTCACACACGGTTCAAAGCTTCGTCCTTATTCGTCCCACACGTGTCGAATAACTTGTTGAGTTCACACAGAGCTCGGTTTTTACACAGAGGTAAAAGGTTAGGTAACCGGTAAGAACAATGACTTTGAATATCAAGATCGATGATAAAGTTGTTCTTGATGTTTGAGCACCGTATATCTCTTTCGTTTTAACTTGCGGTTGCTCTGGAGATATGTTTGCTCGATGATAACTTTGATAGCTTTGAGAGTTGGGTTACTTGTAGATTTCGTGAGTAATCGATCTTCAATGTCTTCAAGGATATATATAGCCTCGAAGAAAGTATCCGTTGAGATGTCCGTTTGAATAAGATTTTCCTTCAACGGAATATGACATGATCCGATTTCGCGGGATTACGAAGATCGAAGGCGCGATATTTAAATACTTTATCCTTGAGTATTTAAATACTTCTTAGTTCAACGGAACTTGACTTGTGTTCTTTCTTGTCCTTTTGTGAATCGTATGGAGAATGACCGTATTAGGGCATCGAGACAGTTTCCATACTTGGTCTTCTTACAAGTCTTCTTCTTTGTCTTGTGAGCTTCACTTATCTTTGATTCGAGGCGAGTCTTGATACATGATAAATCCTTGAATCCTTGATACAGTTTTCCTTTACTGTATTTGGCATATATGTCAAAACCTTTTCAATAACAAATAACAATCGATACAGGGATCGGGTATCCCGGCTGAATCGATAGAGGGTGTTTGTTTTTCCTAACAATTTCCCCCTTTTTGACAATTTGCCAAGTTTTAACTTAAACTCTTCGAGTCTTCTTGATGATGCCAAAACCTTCTTCATGAAGCGTTCTTCTTTGATGACTTCGCGATTTCTTGGTCTTTTGTCAATAGGTCTGACTTAGTGACTTAGTCTACAATAATGAACTGCTCGCAGGCACGTTCGAGACAGTTTGAGATTTATTACAACTTAAGCCTATGATTGGCGCGCAGGCACAATCTTACAATGTATTCTAAGTTTACAACTGAAACTATGAACTGTTCGTAGACTAGTTAAATGACTTAATTTTTCAATCAAGTTTATCTAACTTGAGATTCCTATCAAACAATTTAAGTAATCATACATAAACACAGTAGATTACGAGTTGTAATCTTTCAAGACAAACAAACTGTTTTATTGATATTCAAAAAGATTGGGTACAAAGTTTGTGTCGAATAGAAATTACAAAAACAACAATAATATACATAAATTTCAGCTCTTTATCTTTGATCCGCATGCCTCCAAGGTCTTCTTCCTGGCTCATTCTCGGTGCCGCGCCACCAGTTTTGAAGTGAATCATTGCCTCGTTCTTGGTAAATTGCTCTTCCTTCATAAGAACGATCAAAGGCAAGTATCGATCCTCTGGATGGGTGACCCGATCTCCTCTTCTATGTTTTGATTTCATTTCGATTTGGAGAGGAGCTTACCTTCTTCTAGCATCTTTGAAAATTTGTCTGCGCTTCCGCCAATGTCTTATAATTTTTGAAGATGGCGGATTCTGATGAGTCGACAAAATATCTCATCGATTCATTCTTCCTCCAAAGGCTTCACTTCTTCGGCGGTTGGGTTGCGGTTGGTTGGCGACGTATTTCGAAGGTCTTTGAACAAGATTTTGCCAAGGGACATTTGGGTCATGGAATTCAGTGCTGAGCACGAAATTCTAAAACTTTGGGGTTGAGGTGCTAGCTTGTTCAATTCAAGGCGATCTGCTCTGGCGACCTCAAATTCCCTTTCTGTTGCGTCTTATTCTCCTTGCGCCTTCTCGAGCTTCTTCCCCTTTTTGGCCTCATCAAGACTTTGCAGGATTTCAAGAGCGGCGTCTGTTTGGTCTCGATCTTGTTTATTCTTTCAACGAGGGAGGAAAGAGTCTGCGACATCTCTTGAATGGATTTGTCATGCGCACGTAGGAGAGTGTTCTCTATCATTGCAGTGTCTTGGCTTGACAATTCTTGTCTTTGAAGCTTCCTCCTTCAAAGATTGCGCTTGTTTATCTTCCATGATTTTCAAGGCTTGCTTGAACACTTACGGAAAGATGATGAATGCTTCGACAACTCGAGATACTTCGTGTTGAAGAGTTGTCATTTCTTCAATCTGCAGGTGTGCATCCGATTCGATGCCTTTTCTACGGAAGAGAGCGTTAATCGCATCTTGGATAAATACGATCAAGGCCAAGAGCGTGCGGCGCTCTTTGCGTGAAGCGAGATAGGAGAGTCGAGTGGTGAAGTCTTGACACCATTTAACCTTCTTACGTTCACGGATGGACGTGAAGTAAGTTGGACATCCTCGTGTTCGTTCCGTCCTCGGATTCCAAGGTTGCGGGCGGGAGTAGCTTCTTGTGGAATGGCGGCAGTTGGTTACGAAGCGTTACGTGGCGAAGGTTCTTCGGCGGATAAGGATGCGGAGGGACCGAATCCTCTGTTGGGTTGTAGGATGCTTCTTTGGTCGCAATGGCTCGGGTGCTGTTCCAAAATTTCTTGATCTTCCACGGGGAGGGACCGATTCCTCTGGTGGGAATGTTCTCCATTTGTGGCGAAGGTGGATTAGCTTGGGTTGATGGCCCTTCGTCGTTTCGGGTGGAGAGGTGGCTTGGGCTTGACCTCTTCACGGCTCAATCTCGGACACCTTGAAGAGCATCGTCGTAAATAAATCGAGTCGTGGTCGTCGTCGTCTTTTGGATTGATGGGAGAGTCCTCGACTTCTTCTTTCCTTTTCTTAAGCGTCGGATTTGTGCGGCAGTGGCTTTCAATGAGATCTTTGCAAGAAGCGTTGTCCCATCGGCGGGGCCTCAATTTCGATTGAGTCGATTACTTCGGAGACAAATCCTTCTTCGTGGCTCCATTCGCTCCAGGTTATGCAGTGTCGTATGGAGCTAGCCTAAAGCTTTTCCATTGCAAATCTTTAAATCGCTGTTCAATTTGTCTTGAAGAAGTGTTTGATTTATAATTGAGTGCAGGAGGGACTTGAATCACGTGCAGACGCCTGTTTGAGGATTAGGTGCAGTATGGGATCCTGCACGGAAGATGGACTCCTTGCGGGGATGGTGCCCGAAGGAAATGGATCTGTGCGGGTGTGGGATCCCGTAGAGGAGAAGTAGCTTTTGGCTCGAATGGGCGGCCGACGTGCTAACGTCTTGAATGTTGCGAGATGTCTCTAAATCCGTCGTAGCCGCCAAGGGCTCGGGATCTACCGTCGATGCGGTAGGAGACACCTCTTCCGCGGGGTTGGGCCACAGGGTGCTATATCGATGGGTTGCGCCACGGGCGAGACATCCTCGGAGTGTTTAGCTTTGATTTTTGAGAGCCTCCTGAGTCTCTTCTTCGACTTCTCATCGTGAGTGCTTCTTCTTTGTGAGAACGCTTGCGCTTCTTCTTTGAAGATTCCAATTCGGGGACCTTCACGGTTTCGTCTCGGGATTGTCGAGAAATAGGCATGTGACTTGTTCTTGGGTGATTGGCATGCATTGTGCGCTGGTTATAGGCGGAGGGTTTGACGCCTCCTAAATATATCCGTGAGCTGTTTTCTTGGCATCGGCGGATTGCTTGACTCCGCACCTTGTCGAATGTAGTTTAGCATTAAACCGAACGATTTCTTTTGGGTGGCGGTTTGCACACCTCTTCCTGAAGTCGTTTCAAAATGATTTGACACCAGTTGACCTTTTCACAGTCAAGATAGCTACCATCATTCCGAACCTAAGATTCGTGCACATCTCGAACGCGCCGGTTCGATTTTCAATGATCCTGGAACAGAAATCGTGGAGATAAACGAAATGAAGAAGAAAATTTTTCTTGTGGCACGTGGTTGTCACCATATCAACCACTTTGGACCGGTAAATAGTCCATAAAACTTGGTAATCAGCCCTTGAGACCCAAACGTCTCAAGGTGGTCCATGGTCGAGCCGTCGGCGGGCGACTGTAGATTTTACGAAGTAGGTCGCTATTTATGCGATTTGCACTCCTTGGGTATTGCGGTGATGTCGGCAACATGTCCTCCTGGGCTAGTGAGAGAAAACGAGCAGCGGCGTTGAGGTAGAATTCCTCAACCGGATGAGCGTCGTATTTGTCGGCGGTTTTGCTTCCGGCGATAAAGACCTTGTTGTTCAAGACAAGTAATGATATACTCCATCGGTTCGATGTCGTTGATTTCGGAGATGATACGCTCGATGATGACGGGTTTCGAGAAGATCCGGCCATCAATGATGTTGGAGGTTTTCTTGAGCGGGGGATGAAGATTGACTAGCCATGGATGTTTTCTTAAAGCGAAGGTGGAAGAAAACGGTAGAAATTCAGATGAATATGCGAGAAAATATGTAAATTTGTTTGCTTGAGATCTCTTGTAATTGCGGAATGCGTAAAGAGTCTCTAATGGCGAATCTGATCCTTTTATACTTGGGCGGCGAAATAGGGTTTGCAGTACGAATGGTCGATTTTAAGGGATGGGAACCGTTTTTGAAATCGACGGTCGGGATGGATTTAGTATAAGCTGATACGCTAATCCATTAAAAGGTTTTAAAATACATGGGTCCCACTTGACATAGGTTGATTACCTAAATGCCTAAACGGCGGTTTAAAAATAATAATCAATTTGAAAACATCGCGGCTTTTGAGATTTGATTGTCCGGATGTCGTGTAAGGCATTTAATGAACATGACGTTTGACATAAAAGCAGGCACGTGGACAAAAAAATTATTTTAAAAAGGAAATAATATTATATTATATCTTGAATCGAAATCTATAGTATGTCTTTGTTCTCCGTCGATCTGACGTTCCCCTTAAAAAGGTACTAATAGGTTTTAAATTCCATACGGCAATAGTTGGATTAATCTTTGTATTCATGGGTCTACTGAGATTCCCCCTTAATTATTGCACACATCGGTGTAGGATTCATATGCCTTCGTTCGCTCTGATCTTGTATTGATGATTACGAGTGTACGGATAATTCTTTGTTGAATCTTGTATTCACGGGTCTTCTGAGATTCCCCTCAATTGTTGAGTAAAAGCGGTAAATTTACTTACAGGAGTCCGCTATAGTATTCCCATTCTGTTCTTAGCATGTTGAATCTTGTGTGTCGAGAGGCTTGGTGAAAATGTCGGCCACCGGATGTCAGTATGGACTTTTCCAGCGAACATCCTTGTTCTCGACATGATTCCCGATGAAATGATGCTTCATGTTGATATGCTTAGTGCGCGAGTGCAAAACAGAGTTGTGCGTGATTGCAATTGCACTCGTGCTATCACACATGATTGGAGTCTCTCTAGCATCGATTCCATAATCGGCGATTGTTCTTTGCATCGAAGGATCATACGGCGGCTACCAGCTGACATAGTACTGATTCGGCCGTGGAAAGAGAATTTGCCAATTGCTTCTTCTTGAACCAAGAAAGCGAGCCTAGGTCCAAGAAAGTGACAAGTTCCACTTGTACTCTTCCTATCTAGCTTGCGACCTCCGAGATCCGAGTCATTGTATCCAACTAAATTGAATCCGCCTTCCTTAGGATACCACGATCCTGCATCATTGTTCCTTTGACGTATTTCGTGATTCGTTTGCTGTATTGAAGTGTGATTCCTTAGGTGTAACTTGGTATCTCGCACACACTCCAACAAAGCTGGATATCGGGCACTGCTAGCCGTTAGGTACGAGAGCGAACCAATGAGCTTCTGTAGAGTGATTGGTCAAACGGCTTTAGGCTTCATCGGCACTAATTTGCACGGAAGTGCTCATGGGGGTTGGCGAGGATTTGGAAGTGTTCATTCCAAATTTGTTGAGAAGCTCCTTCAGTATTTCTCTGGTTGATGAATATACCTGTAGGCATCTGCTTTATCTGCAAACCTAGGAAATAACTAAGTTCCCCATCATACTCATTTCAAATTTGCTTTGCATGAGATGTGAGAACCTTTGACATAGAGCAAGGTTAGTTGAACCAAAAATAATATCATCGACATAAATTTGTACCATTAGAAGGTCATCTCCTTCCTGTATTTTGAACAATGTTTTGTCGATGACACCTTTCTCAAATCCGTTGTTGGTTGAATCTTTGGGACGGGGTTTCGTACGAGGCTCTAGGGGCTTGTTTAAGTCCGTACAGGCTTTCCTTAGCCTGTAAACTAGATCGATACCGTCTGTGTTGGCAAACCACGGTGGTTGTTCAACATAAACTTCTTCAAAGCTCTCCATTCAGAAAGCACTCTTGACGTCCATTTGGTATACGATAAAATTCTTATGGGCGGCAAAGGCTAAAAATATCCTGATGGCTTCTAGTCTCGCTACAGGCGAAGGTTTCATCATAGTCGATTCCTTCTTCACGACAATAGCCTTGTGCTACTAGTCTGGATTTGTTTCTTATGATAAGTCCATTTCCATCCTTTTTGTTTGAAATACCCATTTGGTTCCTATAACCGATTGGTGTGTCGGTCTGGGTACAAGATACCATACATTGTTTCTTTGAAACCGTTAAGCTCTTCTTCCATAGATGTAATCCAATGAGAGTTGTTAAGAGCGTCTATGGTCGAAACAGTTCGGATTGGGCTAAGAATACGGCGATAGTGCACATATTGAGTCTCCTAAGTTCGGATTGAGATTTCCATTCAGAAGCTGTGAGACTTGACATTAGATTCTTCTTGTGCACAAAGTACATTTCCTTGTGTACTGTATTCTCCTACGAGTAGAAACACTGCATTAATGTTTCCAATGATCAGCTCTTGCGGGTGATCTCTCAACCATCTTCGGTCGGGTTCTAGTTCGGGATCCGTCTTGTATCGAGAGTTTACGTGGGTACGGCTTGACATGCGGTGTCGACTTCATCCACATCGATTCTTACAGTGCGGGGTTGATTTCTAAATCAACTACGGGTTCTATAGGTGTAGGTGGATCCAAGATAGATAGATGGTGAATGTCTGAGTGATATCATCTACTCTGTAGGGTCATGGTGTGGTTCGTCGAACACTACATGAACGATTCCTCGATCGTCGACCTCCTTTTATTAAAGATTCAAAGCTTTCTTGACGGAGGAGTATCCTACGAATATTCCTTCATCGATTTTTCATCAAATGTTCTAAGTTGGTCCTTCCCATTGTTCAATACGTAACACTGCATCCAAAATGTGAAAATACGAAACTAGTGGAGTTTTGTTGTTCCATACCTCGTAAGTCGTTTTGTTGTGGTGCTTGTTGACGATACGGCGGTTTTGAGTGTAGCACGCTGTATTGGTTGCTTCACCCGAAGCGCTGCGGCAATTTGCTTTCGGCAATCATTGTCCTTGTTGCTTCTTTCAACGTCCTATTCTTTCGCTCGGCAACACCATTTTGTTGAGGTGTACGGCGGTGAGTACTCGTCTTTGTATTCCATTCTCCGAGCAGTATTGCTCTATAAAGCGGTTAGTAAATTCGGTACCTGCAGCCGGAACGAATGCACACGATACTCGATGCTTTTTCATTCGCAACTTTCTCGGGAGCTCGGGCAGCCTTGATGTTGTTTCCTTCTTCTTGCTAAGAAAGATCGTCAAGCATACGGAATAATCATCAACAACAACCATACAATATTTCTTACCTCCCAAACTTACTGGGTCTACAGGACCGTAGAGATCCATGTGTAGCATTTCCAATACTCTTTGGGTTGAAAGGTAGGATTTGCTCTTCGGGGTTGACTTGATTTGCTTGCCTTTCTGGCATGGTCCGCATGACATCCTTTTTGAATGACACATCGGCAAACCTCTTACCATACCCTGTCTTGAAAGCTTGTTGATCGTCTTGAAGTTGACGTGAGACATCCTCTTGTGCCATAGCCCGGCTAAGATCTGCAGTGCCTTTGGCAACAAAACATGGAATTGAGGAGCTCATAGGCTTCCAGTCGGAATGTACATATTACCGATGCGCTTCCTGTAAGTACAACTTCCTTGGTTTGGATGTTCTTGACTCTCTGACGATCTATATAGAACTTCACCGAAGCTGTTTATCACAGAATCGGCTAATACTAAGTAGATTATCTTAAGCCTTCAACATATGCAACATCGGTGACTTTGAATTTCCCGACAAGTAGGTTTCCTTTCCCTCTTGTTCTTCCTTTAGACTTATCACCGGCGAACTTTTGGACCGCGACCTTCTACAAAATCGATAGCTTGCTCCTGTCTCCGTCATGTGACGAGCATCCACTATCGAAGTACTGTATCCTCCTCTAGAATGTCCTGTAACAAAGAAATTAGGTAGATTTAGGTCCCCTTTGATTTTGGGTCCATATATGTTAGTTCCTTTAGGTACCCAGATTTTCTGACAATTGGTTTCTTGTAGGATGTACTCGGTGCGGTATTGCGGTATCTACGGGGCATATCCGTAGTTGTTATAATCATGATAATTACTATGCATGTAAAATTCAATTATTATTATTATTCCGATGCGAGTGCCGTCTAGGAGGTGGAGCCATTTTCCTAGGCCTACGACTTGTCTTACGGGTCTCCGGTTGGATTCCCAATCTTTGTTGTTGATCTTGAACGGCATCTCTTTGTCTTGAGGGATAACGGGGCTCTGTATCCAATACCTATGTGCACCGTCTTGAGAATGCTGCATGCGGGCCTTTGGTGGTTGGATACCGTCTTCTTCTGAATGACTTTCGGCTTTGATGATATGCTTGGGGAGCATCTTTGTAGATTACGCCTTACGAGTGGTTGTTGGTTCCACTGTCTCGAATTGTAGAGTTGTGGAGGCGGAATGGCGACTTTTGGTTTTCTCGGTGCAAAGAGGTTCCTTTATGGGACTAGGAACATCTTCCGATTCTGGAATGTGTTCCACACTCTTGACGAACACAGTACTAGTTTTACCTTTATTCGAACATGAGCTGTATCCTAAGCCACTTTTATCATGAGCATGTTGCCCAGTGCTCAGAATTTCTTCCATTCTTTTGGACGATTTTTCAAAAGACTTCAGAATGGTCTCAAGTTCAGTTTCTCGCTTCTCGAGAGTTGTAATTTTGGTTTGTAGTAGAACCAAATCATTTGTCTTGCTCTCATTATGGGTTTTAACCTCATTTAGTTCATGAGCAAGTTGATGATTGCTCTCCATGAGTTTTTCAAAATCGACCTTGCTGGTTTCACAATCAAGAGACATATTTTCATAATTTATTTTCAGCAAGTCATTTTCATCTTTCAGCTCTAGATTTGTTAATTGAAGCTGTATATTCTCAGTTTTTAGAGTCTCATGGGCCTTTTGAATGTTTTTGAATTCATTCATCATATTTTCGAAAGTATGAGATGCATTAGATGGAATAACTGAGGTTGAACTTACCTCATCGTCATCTTCACCTTACGGAACATCTTTGGCCATAAAGCACATGTATGCTTTATCATCGAACTCATCGTCGGATGAATCACTCTCGATGACCACCAAGACATTCTGCAGATTTGGATGGTGTGGGGAGGCTTCGATTCTCCAATCGGGGCCTTGAGCTTGTCTTTCCAAGCACGTCTTCTTTCATCTCGCTCTTGTTGCTCGGCCTCGGCAACCTTTGGACTTTGGGATGAGGACATTTGTTTGCATAATGGCACAGTTTCCTGCAGCTATAACACAAAGTTAGCATCACCGTATGATGTTTCTGTACTTACCTTGTTGTGAGGTTTGGGCATGTAGGAGTCTTTCCAGACTGTTTGATGAACTTTTGAACTTATGCATTAGAAGCGCCATTTCATCTTGTGACAGGATGTAAATCGTATTGTCGGCGTTCTTGTGGCCAAGGCTTGACAGGCTAGGCATCTTTGTGTCGACGGTTCGTCTGACGGCGAGGCCGTGACCTTTGAAGGAGATTCTTGACTTTCTCTCTTCTGTCAATGTCATACTCAAATGCTTTAAGGTCGTAGAAGAGATCAAAAGTGGATATTTCATTAAGATTACATGATACACGCATAGCCGTGGTCTTAATGTCCCATCTGGGCCGAGAGATCTGAAAATTTTTAAGTTCTTCTCCTTTTGGGTGTAAATCTTGCCCAACGCTTCAAGTTCACCAACAATACCCGGTAAATCGAGGTCAAGTTCCTCAAGTGTTTCGTTGGTTTCATTTCAAAAGATTCGAATTCTTGAGTGAGTTTTGAAATCTTGTTTTCTTTAGAGAGCTCGGTTCCCTCACAAATTAACTTGAGTTTATCCCGATTTCTTTGTCGTTTTGCGGCTCTTTACCTTTGAACGTGCCTTTGTCAAGAGTGACAAATAACGCGTTCTTAGCCACGTTGTCTAGATTGGCTCGCTTCCTTTCATCGGTTGTCCATTGCTCGCGTTCCTTCTCGAGCATTTCGGCATGGGCTTGGCCCTCAATCCTTGCGGCCGGATTGACCTTCATAATCTTGATCGGACCATCTGTATAACAAAGATCATCTCTTCGTGCATTCTTTGCAAGATGAGCTTCCATTCTAATTCTCCAGTCGTCAAATTCATTAATAGAGAACATAGGGACTTTGTTAATCATAGAAGTATCCATACCGATAATATAGGAATGAAAGAAACTGTTTTGAAAATAAGTGATTTGAATCTGATTCGGTTAAAAGAAATACGACTGATTCTTTTTAGAATCAACCGCTCCGATACCACTTGTTGGCCACTTAAGTATACTGGATACATTTTGGAAAAGTAGTTTAAACAACAAACTGTATGGAATCTAAATCTGAGTGCGTAGCGGAAGTCTTGGATACAGTTAATTGCCGTGGATCTGACAACAAAGTATTTGGTGTATACTTAATATATCACTGTAATTTCAAACAGTAAAAGCAGAAGGTAAATAACACAGTAATTTAAGTGGTTCGAGGTAAACCCCTCTACGTCCACTGGTCCTCCACACAGGAGTAAAAAGTTTATTAAATAATTACTGCGTACACAACTACGTAATTATAAACAAACCTATCCTTGTATCGTTCACAGATTGATACAAAGAATATCACTTTCAACCGTTCACACAGTTGGTTAAAGCTTTCTTCTTGACTAGCTTCTTCACACACGGTTCAAAGCTTCGTCCTTATTTGTCCCACACAGTCGAATAACTTGTTGAGTTCACACGAGCTCGGTTTTTACACAGAGGTAAAAGGTTAGGTAACCGGTAGAAACGTGACTTTGAATATCAAGATCGATGATAGTTGTTCTTGATGTTTGAGCACCGTATATCTCTTTCGTTTTAACTTGCGTTTGCTCTGGAGATATGTTTGCTCGGATGATAACTTTGATAGCTTTGAGAGTTGGGTTACTTGAGAGATTTCGTGAGTAATCGATCTTCAATGTCTTCAAGGATATATATAGCCTCAAGAAAGTATCCGTTGAGATGTCCGTTTGAATAAGATTTTCCTTCAACGGAATATGACATGATCCGGATTTCGCGGGATTCTCAAGATCTGAAGATCGACAGTATTTAAATACTTTATCCTTGAGTATTTAAATACTTCTTAGTTCAACGGAACTTGACTTGTGTTCTTTCTTGTCCTTTTGTAGGCGTATGGAGAATGACTGTATTAGGGCATCGAGACAGTTTCCATACTTGGTCTTCTTACAAGTCTTCTTGCTGTACTGACGAGCTTCACTTATGCTGATTCGAGGCAGGTCTTCGATACATGATAAATCCTTGAATCCTTGATACAGTTTTCCTTTACTGTATTTGGCATATATGTCAAAACCTTTTCAATAACAAATAACAATCGATACAGGGATCGGGTATCCCGGCTGAATCGATATAGGGTGTTTGTTTTTCCTAACAGATAGTTAGCAATAATAATCTTAATGCTGTCACACTTGACCCGACTGACTAATCCATTTTCATCTATTCAAGGCTTCAAGAGGGTCTGGTCCATTCACATTCACACAATTACATAACCCTTTCACTATTAAGCGGCAAATGAAAACTAAGCGAAGCGGCAAATTGAAATTAAGCGGCGATTGAAAATTAAGCGGCAAGCGTCATTAATCGCTTATAATTTTCATTGACTCAGTTCAATATAGGAGGTACCAGAGAATTGTAGAAGCAATATCACAAGGATTAACAACTTTGAACAAGGTATGTGCCTAATCTAATTTCATATTAGCATATAGTTTGAATATATCAAGGTTTCATTCTTTGTAATTGGAGTGTTATGATTTCTCTTTGGTATTTTAATCATTATCGATGTTTCTTATATGTTCCAATGCAGGTTTTTCAATTCTGAATTGTAGTTTTATTGAACCAGTGTTTTGTTGTTAGTTTTTTTATGATTTTGTTTTGTCTGTCAATGATTCAAAGTGAGCCTTATAGTATAACTTTTACAATTGTTGGTATATTTGGAAGAAGATTACAGTATTTTAACAATTAAAGACAAACTGTTATTGTGTTATATGTTTGTCCTAGGGTTGCTTTATGATCTAAAATGAAAATGATGTGTAGATTAAGGAGTTGTTTGATTGCTTCTTAATGGGTCATCAAAGACCAATATTGATTCTATCAAAGGTGTGGGTGTTTGATAAAAAATTTGAGTCAATGGATCATTCCATACGCTTCTGAACAATTTATTTTATTTCAGAACTAAGTTATTCAGAGTCATTTTATCATTCAGGGATTCAGATGATTCAGCGCTTTATCATTCTATTTTATCAAACAGCCTTTCTTGTTTAGATTATGTGTTCGTGGCAACTAAAAGTATTTATATGATGATTGTTATTGTTACGAATATTTGGGTTCATGACTGCAAATTGGTTCAGTTAGTCTGCAAGTATAATGTTGGTCCAGAAGTATATTTATTCGTCTGAGAATGTTTTTCTTGTGTCAGCAAGTGGATTTGGTTTTCATTACCGCATATGGGAAGGTTTATATTCACATATGGGTAGTGATGAGATTGTGTCAGTATATGGTTTGTTTAAGTATTTAGTGCTCTAGACTTGTGTTAGTCATTTGTTTTAGAGGATACAGTGATGTTTAAGTATATGGTTTGTTAACATAAGTGAAAGGGTTACACTGTGTGACATATATTATTATTTTTACTGAATCAGACTTGTGTGATGGCCTTATTGTTTGGTAAATGTTTAATCTACACTTTTGTTTACTATCTCATCAACATATCGTATTTTAAATAGTTGCAGATATGACGAGAGGAAGGGGAGGGATCACAAAAAGACAACTTCTCTCATATGCTCGTCTTAGAATAGCGGCCGAGTCTCTAACTGATCCAACTTTGAATGGAGCAATGCCTAGAGGAAGGGGAGGGATCACAAAAAGAGTAGGTGTCTCGCATGCTCCTCAGGGAACAACGGATGAGATTCTTGATGATTCAACTTCTAATGGTGATATGACGAGAGGAAATGGAGGGAACACAAGGAAAGGAGGTCTCTCATATGCTCATCAAGATACAACGAATGAGATTGTTAGTGATTCAACTTTCAATGGTAATGGAAATGAAATATCTCGTGAAAATGTTATTGTGACAAATTCAGACCTCGATCAAATGTTGAAAGCTCTCAGAATCAGTCACTGACAGTAGGGAAAAAACAACTCACTGTTGTAAATGGATTGTAAGTATAAGGTCTATTATTTCAATAGTTGATTACACATTTTCATGTGATTACACTGATTTTATCATCTTCATTATATTATAACAGCCTTGAAAATTCAAGTCATTGCTCACGAGTAATAACAAGATTTTCAAAGAAAGAATTGATGATGGAGCCTTCACGTGGAGAAAGGTGCAGCAAGACACAAAAAACTTCTATTTTGGAGAATTTAAGGCATAACATTATTTAGATTATTTGATTTTACATATATCACATATGTGGTTATTAATGATTTGGATTAATGTAGAAACATTATGTATGGGAACCTGCAACTGAAACACAAGTGAAGACAGCATGGGAATCAAAAGCGTCTGAACGTTATACAGACTTCTTGAGAGACATTAGGCGTAAAATGGTAAAACCAATATTTATAAGTGAAGATACATGGGCTGGTTTTGTATCTTATTGGGATACACCCACGTACAAGGAGAAACGAGAAATAAATTTACAAAATCGTCTGAAGGGTGATGGTCCATCTATTCATACCGGAGGGTCCATATCATATCGCGAATATGCGAAGAAACTTGTAAGTTTAAGAAACTTAGTTGCATTTCTGTGAAACTAAAATATGTTATTGTTTGTTTAAGTAAATCTATTTCAAAAGTTTTTGTTAGTTTCTGATTTTTTTTTTCATTTTTCTATGTAGGAAACCACACTAAAGCATCCGCCTAATCCTTTTGAACTATTTGTGTATACTGTATACCCATTCAAAAAATCATGACAAGAAAACCTTTATCGATAAGAAGGCAAAAACAATAAATGTAAGTTTTGATCTAAAAAGTGAATAACATTTTAATGTAGTATATAATCACTAATTTTCTTATATGTATAACAACAGGATAATGTGTTGCGATTGAGGGAAGCACGTGAGGCGAATCCTGCAGCTACAGAAGGGGAGTCATCCCAATTGGTGAATGAATCAGAACTTTATTATGAGGCGGTTGGAGGCGTTAAGAAAAGAAACGTATATGGTCTTGGTTCACAAGCATTTGCTTATTATCCGAATACTGCCAATAGAACTTCAACAACTTCTATGCCATATGAACCTTTAGAGAACAAGTATTTGGCAATGGAGAGAAAGTTGTCTCGCAAGCTCGGTAAACAACAACAAATTCTTGAGCTCTTGTGTGATCATATACATATTCCTGTTCCAAGCACTGACAGTGACACTGAAGAGAGCAATCAAGCAGATACCGTGGGGGGAACTCAAAACACAAACACTAGCAACTCCGAGGAACATGAAATCTAGTAAGATGATCATCATAGCTTTGGCAGGAAATCAAGAAACATGAGTTAATTTTTTTCAGATTGTTTGGTATTTTAGGTGCGTGCCTATTTTAGTTTGGATATCATAGCTTGTTGTTTGTTTCATTTTGGATGATTTAGGTTGTTGATTTCTTTCATATCAGATATTTATGTTTATGTTAAGTTTAATAAAGTGGATTTATGTTTATTATGTTGTCGGAAATATGAGGCGCCTAATTTATATATTACCAGCATGTTGAAAATTGTGACATTTACAAATATATAGATATTTGGTATAAATTCCAATCAAATCGTCTAGCGACAAATTCCCACAAGTTTTTACCAGTACTTTTTTTTTGTGGATAATATTAGCAACCAATTAATGTGGGTAAATTTCTAATATCACCCTCGGCTTTTCCACACTTATATATCCGTGGTTAAGTGTATCCATGAATTATCATGGGTAAACATAATTATTTACCATCGGATTTTACACATGACTATATTGTGGGTTATGTGTACCCACGATTTACCCTCAAAACCTTTTGTGAGTATTTTGTGGTAATGTAAAAAATCCCATGAAACATTTTACCACCGATTTAATGAACACACCCACGAATGTTGTAGTGGCTAAATATACTCATAGATAACCGACACAACAATTGTGGGTATTTTTGTGGTATCTTAGAAAATCCCATGCAACGTTTACCCACAGATTGGATGAAAATGGCCACAAACATTGTCGTGGTTAACATTACCCACATAGTAAAAAAAAATCGTGGCTAGTCATTTACCCTCGAAGGTTATTCCCATTTAAACAGATTCATGGATAATCCGTGGGTATTCATCAATTACCCACGAATTTGGCTCTTTTACCATAAAATTTGTCCCTGGCTATTCGCCTGAATTCTTATAGTGGATATGGCCACTACGAGTTCGTAGTTATGCCGTTTGGGTTAACTAATGCTCCTGCCGTGTTTATGCAGCTAATGAACAAAGTCTTCATTGATTATATTGATAAGTTCATGGTCGTCTTTATTGATGACATTCTTATCTATTCCCAGAACGAGAGAGATCATGCTGAACATCTCCACGTGGCATTGAACACTCTGGGAACGGAGAAGCTTTACGCCAAGTTTTTTAAGTGTGAGTTTTGGCTTAGCTAAGTAACATTTCTCGGGCATGTAATTTCGGCTGATGGAGTTAGAGTGGATCCCTAGAAGATAGCGGCAATTCTTTAGTGGGAACCACCTAAGAATGTGAAGGATACAGGCATTTTTTGGGACTTGTTGGGTATTACCGTAGGTTTGTCGAGGGATTCTCGAAGATCGCTCGACCACTTACTCAGTTTCTCCATAAATCCCAGAAGTTCGAGTGGAGTGTAGAGAGATAGAACAGTTTTGATGAGTTAAAAAGACGGTTAACTTCGGCGCCAGTATTATCATTACCTCAGGGTACCGATGATTTTGAAGTTTATAGTGATGCTTCAGGACTTGGATTGGGTTGTGTTTTAATGCAGAGAGGTAGGGTAATATCTTATGCGTCTCTACAATTGAAACCATATGAGAAGAATTACCCCACTCATGATTTGGAGTTATCGGCGGTCGTTTTTGCGTTAAAGATTTGGAGACATTATCTTTATGGTTCTTCGTGTGAGATTTACACTGACCACAAGAGCCTAAAGTATATATTTAGCCAGAAGGAGCTAAATATGAGACAGCGTCGATGGTTAGAGTTGATCAAGGATTACGACCTTGAGATTCTCTATCATCCGGGCAAAGGCCAATGTAGTAGCGGATGCGTTGAGTTGTAAGCCGATAACTCTACAGGTGTTAGAAGTACTTACGCCTCAAAGGAAGATCCAGCGGATTTAATTTGTCAAAATATCAGAGTTTGGCTTCAGAAAGTTCAGGGTCAGTTGTGTGCGTTAGAAATCACTTCGTCTTTGATTGATGATATCAAGGCGAGATAGCTTGATGACCCATTATTAGTCCAGTTGAGGGAGGATGTAAAGAAAGGGAAGATCCTGGGTTTATGGTTCAGGATGATGGAATTTTGAAATTTCGTGGCAGACTGTGTGTACCGTGTGATATTGAGTTGAGACAGAAAATCTTGAGTGAAGCTCATACTACACCCTGGTACAAGCAAAATGTACAAGGATGTAAGGGAGTAACTTAAAGTCGGACGTTAGCGAGTTTGTGTCGAAGTGTTTGACCTGTCAACAGGTTAAGATCGAGCATCAGCGACCCGCAGGGTTATTGCGACCACTTTCTATTCCGGAGTGGAAGTGGGAGGATATTTCTATGGATTTCATTACCAGTATGCCAAGAACCCGGACCGAAATGAATATGATTTGGGTCATTGTCGATCAACTAACCAAATCTGCTCATTTTCTGGGTACTACGGATACTTGGGGACCGGAGAGATTAGCCAGAGTGTTCATTGCAGAAATCATGAGGTTGCATGGGACTCCTAAGAGTATTATTTTCGATCGAGACAGTCAATTTGTATCTCATTTTTGGCAGGCGGTTCATCGAGCCTTGGGAACCGAGTTGAGAATCAGCACATCCTACCATCCCCAGATAGACGGATAGTCGGAACGGACGATTAGGACGCTTGAGGATATGTTGAGAGCATGTGCCTTAGACTGGAAAGATGATTGGGAGTCACACCTACCGTTGATCGAGTTTACGCACAACAATAGTTGGCACGCCTCGAAGAGAATGGCACCATTTGAGGCTTTGTAAGGAAGGAGGTGCAGAGCACCATTGTGTTGGGATAATGCATCTGAATTGATTGGTACTGAACCAGATTTAGTAGTTGAGACGAGATAGAAGATTGCCTTGATCCGTGATAGGTTGTTAACGGCTCAAAGTCGACAGAAGTCCTATGCTGACACGGGTCGCCGACCATTAGAGTTTGATGTTGGAGACCATGTATTACTGAAGGTGTCTCCGACTCGGGGAGTTTACCGCTTTGGTCGAAAGGGTAAACTTAGTCCAAGGTATATTGGACCTTCGAGATTTTAGAGCGAATTGGAAATCTTGCATATCGGTTGGGTTTGCCGCCGTCATTGAGTCACGTGCATAATGTAATATCCGCATTTTTCTTTCCCGTGTATTTTTCTTTTTTCGGCGTATTTCCCGATAGTAGTGACCCTCGCGTATCTTTCAGTGTATCTTTCCTATTATCTATGGATTTTGTTCCCATTATTGTCTTGCGGAACCGCCGTTTCGGGGTTGCCGTGGATCCATTCTACGTTATGATGCCTGTTGAGATGTTCCGTTTGATGTTTCGTTCACTTTCTGGTGTGTTGAACCGTTCATATTTCATACCTAGCGCACGCTATTTTTTTCTTTGCATAAGCGCGCTAGGGTCCCTTAGTAGCGCACGCTACGTTTGCTTAAATGGCGCTAGCGGTAGCCACAGGAGTGGCATTGCTTGTTTTCGGTATACGGACTAGTGTATTAGCGTCGCTACATATGCTAGCGCACGCTAATGTCGAGGGTCTAGCGCACGCCGATGGTGCCCGGTAGCGTGCGCTAGCGTGAGTGTCCAAAGATCTTGGACAGTTTACTACCGAACTCGGTCGGGCGCCGATTAGCGCGCGCTACGCTTGTATGGTAGCGCACGCTAACGTATCAGTGGGTTCTGGGCGACGCCACTGGACTCGACTAATGTCCGGGTAGCGCACGCTATTGGTCGATAGCGCGCGCTACCGAGAGGTTATTAGCGCACGCTACTCATGTATGGTAGCGCACGCTAACGGCCAAAACACAGTTACTCGATGGGACGCTAACGGTAAGATTTGTAATCTTATCCGTTAGCGCACGCTAACCTTGAGGTTTTAGCGTGCGCTAACACTCCTGGCTATATAAACCGGGGAGTTGACCGAGATAGTCACAAATTCTCATTTCTTTCCTTCTTCCGCGGCGAGCGACTCCGCAGGCGATTTGAGGCGATTTTCTTCTTCAATCACTTGAGGTTCCTTTGCTTGAGTTCTTGGTGTAGATTAACATCATCCACTTGTGTTTCTCATCCTAAATCCAAGGTAATCTCTTAGAACCCTACTTTTGGATAATTTGGGGGTTTTGGGATTTTCTTCCGATCCGTTCCGTTTTGTTGATGGATTTATGATGAATATGATTAATCTTGTTGATATTCTTAGTTTCCTACGGATTCATGGTATATTTCGTGATTTTACGAAATCGAGAGGGTTTGGTTGTGGTCGCCCTCGTTGTTGTTTATATACGAATATACATGAATCGTAGGCGGGTTTTGGTGTATTCCAATTCCGTACTCATTTAGAAAGCGGTTGTGATTGTGTTCTTCGAATCGTTAGGTTCGGTTTCGTTGGTCCCTAGCGGTTGTCGGTGACTTTCCTTTCCGTTCTTCGCGTCGTCAATAATTCAAGGCAAGTATTTTTGGAAACCTTTAAGCTTAACATGAAATGGTGATGTATATTACTTGTGTGTAACTCACCTCGTGTTGGCCGACGGGGTCAAGGAGGGAAATCTATCTTTGCCGCCACTGGATTTCACGAGTTTGTTTAGCTAGCCGGATGCGGGAGGGTCCTTAGAGGCCTCGTGCGGGAATCTATGATATTACTCTGTTCCCAAGGCGATGCATGTGCGTGTTTTGTTTTATAATGTAGCCGGTGCGGGAGGGTCCTTAGAGGCCTCGTGCGGGAATCTTTGATATTACTCTGTTCCCTGGGCTAATTGTTTGACTGTTTATTTTGCGAAAAAGAGATGTCTGGTTTTGACTTTTGTACTTGATATTGGTGCTTGTTCTATGTATTGTGTAAGCGATTGGTTTGCCTTGAATACTTGTACTAGCGTAATTGCTAACCCCTTTGGGGAACCGTTTTGGGGGAAATTCTTGTTATGGATTTCAGTTATGATTATCCGGTCGAGCGAGCACCAGACAAGACGAGGATGTTGGCCGGTGGTCGTTGACATGTGCACTTGGGTCTACTTATTTCCTTTGTCCATTTCGATATGGTTGTTCCCACAGTTTTAAACTTATAGATCGTACTCGCGAGTACTTAGGCTTTTCGTTTCAAACTCTGTATTGTATTGCTTTAAATTGTCACGTTATTGGTTGATGCTTATTTTGCCGGTTGCTCCGGGCGTATCTTTATATGTCATATTATTTAATTGTGTATCCTCGCTAACCAAGATGGTTAGTCGAGTGGAGTTTCCCTATTGTAGCCTGGTAGGTCCCATGTAGGGGTCTACGGCGCTGTAACATATCCCGAATATCTCGGGGTGTTACACATAATGTATTCCACATATCCCAGCTAAGAAAGTATGTGCCGGATCCTAGTTATATCATCTATTTTTGGAGAGATTGAACTGGGACCCGACATTACATTTGAGAAGAAACCGATTCAAATTTTGGAGCGTCGAGTAAAGCAGCTTAGGCATAAGACCATTCCTTTAGTTAAAGTGCAATGGTCGAGACACGGATCAGAGGAGGCGATATGGGAAATGGAGGATAGTATGAAGGTGAGATACCCCGAGTTATTCACTTTGTAAGTTTCGGGACGAAACTTATTTTAAGGGGGAGAGAATGTAAAATTCGCACTTTCCATTTTTAGTAATTTCTATTTTTAGTATATTTTCATTTTGGACGACTCGCTTGTAAGTGTTTTGGTATTATGAAACTATTTTGTTCTGCGTCCTTGACCATCCGGACGAGTTTCAGTGTTGTTTTTATGAAATTTTACTTATTGTGTAACTTTTCCGATGTGAGACTCGATTCTCGTAAATCTCATTCTAATGTGACGTTTCGTTACTTCTACGAGTTCCTTTAATATTTCTGGATACGTTACAATGTTATGAGATTGTTAGTTAGCCTCTAGTCGTGATTCTCGAGAGTTTGGGTCGTTTTGTAATTTTTCATAGGTTTTGGGGTGCCATTATGGGAATTTGTTGTCCGTTCCATCGATTGGTCGGGATCATGTGTTCTGATGGGAGAGTGAACTTTCATGTTGTTGTTTCTTATTAACGCTTCGTTATCCGTTGTTAACTATCGGGTTTTATACCTTCCGAGATGTGTACTTTCTTACCGGGGTTCATAACTGTGTTCTGTTACAGAGCAGTTAGCGCACGCTAACTATATCTATAGCGCGCTCTAAGGGGCATCTCTAACACGCGCTAAGGGTCATCTCTAGCGCACGCTAATCTCATGTGTAGCACGCGCTAATCAGGCAGGGCAGTAAGCTCTGATTTCTGGAGTGGGTTGGCTAACGTATGTTATGATCTCCATTGCGTACGCTACTCTGTAGATTAGCGTACGTTAATATACCGTTGCGTACGCTATTGCGGATGGGCAGAATATTCTGGAATTGGACAGAAGGTTCAGTGATTATGGGCTGAACCAGTTAGCGTATGCTAAGACCTGAGTTAACGTACGCTAACGGGGTAGACAGAAGTCTCTGGACTGTACGTTAACCATAATAGCGCACGCTAATCATGCCTATAGCGTACGCTAATTGCTGTCTATATAAATAGGACAACAACTGTTATTTTCGTTATTTTTCCTATCTCCTCCTCTTCCTTGGCGAATTTGCGACGATTTGGGCAGCATAGTATAGATTTCGACCGGTTGTATCATCCTTCAATAATTTCGAATTTCCAACACGGATTTAGCACCTTTGCAACATCTTTCTCCATTCTAATCAAGTTAAATCGGCTTGAACGCTAATTTCGGAAATTTTGGGGGGGTTTTGTTGGATTTTGTTTTTTCTAACCGATTTAGCTTCGATTGATGGTAGATTATAACTATATAATCATGATTCCATGTCCTCGAAGTTTTGTGGATTGATTTCGAGTTTTCCTTCATTGATCGAGTATGACCTATTATGCCTTCGTAGTGTCCGATATATTGTTCCTAAGGGTAGAACTTAGGACGATTCTTAGTTTTCCATTGAGTTTGTAGTTGATTGAGTCTCGACTTTTGTTAGAAATGGAGTTTGGAGAAAGTTTAGACCAACGCCTTTTTCGTTCGTTGTTTTCGTCGCACTTTAGCAAATCAAGGCAAGTACATTATTGCGATGATTTATGGCTTGCATTTCTGTGATGAAAATGTGATTTTGTTTGTGATGTGAAATGTCCACTTGGGGAAGGTTCGACGGGACCTCCGGGGACCAGTACTTTTGGGATAGGTCAGGACGTGGTATTCTCACATGGGGATTGGCTCGACGGGGCCCACAGGGCCTTGGCCGGGTGGTCTTGTCACGAGAATTAGGAGCGATGGCTTTACTGATGATTGATTATAGATATTCCGGAATATCGTGATAAATGAACTTTGAGTTTTGAAAGAATTTAGAAATGCTTGTGTATTAAAATATTGCAATATTGTACTTGCACTATCGGTTGTTGCTAACCCCTCGTTGGGGTGGAATGTTTATGCATTTCAGGTGATCTCGAGGATAAGGAGCTTACACAGGGTGCACACGAGCAGACGGGCAGACTAGATGTTAAAGAGATCTAGTCAGTAGTTGTTTTGGAAGAGTCTGTATTCATTTTCATATATAATGTTGAATTTTATGTCGTTTCGTGTTGGGTAATAATTATGTTTTATGTTTGGTTTGAGTATAACTTTCCCATTTTAGCCGAGGCCACGACCCAACTGTCATTTTTGGTTATATATTGGTATTATCGTGTTATTGTGTATGTGTGACGTCAGCCTGGTAGGCCCTGATGGGTCCTACGACGTGTAATTACTCGTAATGAAATTTGGGTGTTACAAGGTATCTCTTGAAGTCGACTTTACATCCGAGGATAAAAAGATCCAATGGCGCTTCATTTTGCCCCGGTTGAAGGACTTGCCTTAAACCGACCTCCACGCTTTGATGGATCGAACTTTATGACATGGAAAAAGAAGATGTCTATTTTCATCCGAGCCTATGCTATTGAGCTCTAGAAAGTTATATGTCTTGGTCCGAAAATTCCCACGAATTCCAACGGAACTCTCAAAAGCTTTGAAGAGTGTGATGATACATATCGGAAGAACAACCACTATAATTGTAAAGCAACACAATTACTTTATTGTGTTTTAAATCCGAAAAAACACAACAGGATATCATCATGTGATAGTTCCAAAGAGATTTGGAAAATGCTTGAGGTAACTCATGAAGGAACATCACAAGTCAAGGAGACGAAGATCAATATGCTTCTCTATGACTACGAGCTCTTTATGATGAAGAACGAAGTGTCCATAGCGAACATGCTCGACCGATTTTCGGTCATCACAAATGGACTAGCTTGTTTTGGGAAACCATTATCAAGTAGTGAAAAAGTAACGAAAATCTTACGATCACTACTTGTTGAATGGGACAGAACGGTTACGGCTATAATGGAATCTAAAGATCTTAACACTCAGCGCCCTCGTCTGTAATATTCGCAATTTCAATTTTTGGTAAAAAATTTTTGCAGGAGTCCGTTTTAACGGATCGCTTGTGACCGCTTCGTCAATCTGAGAATGATTAATTCTGCACTTTTTTACATCCGAGTTCGTTTCGGTGTCGTTTTGTTGAGTTCTGTGCTTCTTATCGACTTTTCTGCACTTAAGTTCGATTCTTGTGATTCTCGTTCGAAACTGTTGTTTCGTGTTTCCCGTATGTTTATTTAATGTGGTTATATGTGTTGTGGGCTTCAGTTTGGTTATTCGTTGTCGTATCGTGATGTTTCGGGCGTTTGGGCCATTTGTAATTTTCCTAAAGTGTTGGACATTTGTTTTCATATTCATTTTATTTCCAATCTTCAGATTATCAAAATCATGTGTTTGTTTAGTGCTTAAACTCATGTTTTGATTGTTGTACTACTCGTCTTGTTCGACCGTAGTAATTCATGTTCATCGCGTTCCGCGAGCCTTTTCGAACCAAACTTCTGGCAGCTGTTCTGTACTGCCAGATGGATAGCTAAGATTACCATCATGTGTAGCGTACGCTAGAGATGCATTCCTTACATACGTAATGCGTCCTTCGTTACGTACGTTAGCGTGTTCAGGATTTCGGGAAGAGGAGTCTAGATGGCTCTTATGTACGTAAGGGCTTGCACCTTACGTACGTTAATCATCTAGCGTACGTTAGGTTTGTGCCTCTAACGTACGTTAGCTCCTGTCTGCTATAATAATCGGGGGTTGACCCAGATTCGGTATTTTTCATCCCACTTCTTCTTCCTTCGGCTTTTGGCGACCTAGGCGGCTAAAGATCGAGTTTCTTCGGGCTTTGATGATTGTAATCATCTTGTTGGGTCTTCTTCGTGTTCATCATCATCTATTCATCCTTTTCCTCCGAATCAAGGTATAATTCTCGGAACCTTATTTTTGATAAATTTGGGGGTTTGTCTTAATTTCGTGATTTTAATCCGAAATTGTTGGTTCTATTGTTGTTATCTAGTCTTTTTGATCTCAACCCACGGTTTGGAATTTTGTTTTCATGTTGTTGTCGGGTCGATTCGTGTTCTTGGTCGTTTTGGGGGAAACCCTTGAACTTTCGTCGTTTGTTCCTTGAATTCAGCGTCTTTGGGTCATGTTATGGAATTCAGTTTCATTGTTGTTATTGTCGTTCATAGTTTATTGTCGCGGGTTGGCGTTCGGCGGAGTCGGCGGCTTCATAGTCGGTTCGTGCCATCCTACTTCGGCCGATTCTCCGCATTTGTGATTATTCGAGGCAAGTACCTTGTTCATACATTTCTTGTTTGTGGATATGATGATCGGTGATTGTCTAGGTGTGTTTGTTTGGTTATTTGAAATGAACTTTCAAAAGATTTGGTTTAGCCTCGGTAAAGGCTTTCTTTCAAAACGCGTATGTGTTTTGTGAATGGTGTGCTTTGTGAAAGATTAAGTGAATCCTATGGATATGTTTGGTGTTGATGTTGTGATTTGATAATATAAACATATATTATCTCATTTCGATGCGTTGTGATTTGCCAATTGTGTCGTGCTAAGTGTTTGTTGCCTTTAGGTGGATTATTGCGATATCCTTGGTGTATTGTGTTGTGTGATGTGAATGTGTGGTCATAATCCAACCGTGATGTCGGACAAGGTCTACGGTGACACATGGCTTGTGATCATGGTGGTCAAGATGCAACAACTGATTGATCCAACTGTGAGAGCCTAAGAAGACTTACGGTGATACGTGGCAAGCGATCACGGCATCATGGATATGATTATTTATATTTTGATGTGTACCGTAGTGTACTGGTTTGTAAATGTGGAATGGTTGTCATAGTCCAGCCGTGATGTCGGACGAGGTCTACGGTGACATATGGCTTGTGATCATGGTGGTCAGGATGCAACGAGTGATTGATCCAACCGTGAGAGCCTAAGAAGACTAACGGTGACACGTGGCATGTGATCACGGTGTCATGGATATGATTGTGGATGTGCTTTGCCAGGGTCGAGTAACTTGGACGTGTTACCAAGATTACGTATCTTGGGTGGTTGCGTTTTGTTGATTTTATGTCCATCGAGGAAAGTGGTGTGGATTGTGGACCCCGTGAATTATTGTTGGTTTTTATCTGAGAAAGCAAATATTTGGGTTGTGAGCCCTTTTGCTTTTTGAAAAGAGAAGGATTCGATAATCCTAAATGGTTTCTGTTAAAACTCCCGAGGGCATTTTAAAACATTTTATAAATTGTTCTCTTGATTTGTGATCTTTCGAATTTGGAAAGTTTTACTCAAACTCTTTGCCTCGGGAAGTACTTTCGTTATGTTTGAATATTTGAGGATTCCTAATTATTATTATTATTGGAATATGATTTGTATGACTCGTATTTGCACTTTGTACTTGCAGTGGCAAAATAGTGGAATTTTGCTAACCCCCGAGTAATCGGGGTGGATGTCTGTATTGCATTCAGGTACGTGCAGGGTCTTGGGGAGCATAACACAGGGTTGGCATGAAGGATGATGAATGATGATCAATACTAATCACATGAGGACCCGTACGATGTTGTATTGGTTTAGTTGTAGTTATTTCTGTTGTAGTATTTTCCCCGTTGTACGGGAGCGTGTTGTATTTTGACCCCTGCGTGGGTATGTATTGAGATTGAGTTCTATGTATTAATTGAAAGACCAAATCGGTCTACTGGGTCATTTTAGCCTTAAACACGATGTTGAGATGTTTTATTTTTGTTACCAGCCAGGTAGATTCTTGAGAAAAGGGTCTACGGCATGTAATGTCCATGAGTGGACTGGGGGTGTTACATAAATGGTATCAGAGTCTTAGGTTGCGGAAACCTAGGCTTTCGGGTTGAGTTGGGCATTGTTGAGTCGTGTTTCATCTGGACAGTATCCTTTGAGTCGTGTCGCGACGCGTCGTCTCAGGTTGTTGGTCATGATTAGTATCGTGGGGCGATAATCATATTCATGCGACCTGTGTATGTAAGTCTCCTCTCTTTGCGTTGTGCCCCGTGTGACATGAACTACTTATGTGATTATTTGTTAAGTGATGGAATCTTTATGTAGACTTTGATTTCGTGATACACGTTTAATTGACTCGCATATTTTGTTCATATGAGGAGTGATGCCACTGTTAATGTATTTTTGGCTGTTGATTTTGTCTGCTGCGTGTGTATTTCCAAATGATTTGCTCGTATTGGGAAAATTTTGTTTTATTTTGGAAAAACCGATTTTCTAAACTGTTTTGTCAATACGTGTGAGCAGAGACTTAACGTATACTTTGTAACGTGTGAGTTTTTGGGCATTCTGGCCTAATGGATTTTTGAAAGTCCTGAGTATTGTAGAGAATAAATTTTGAGACGTACTTTTAAAATGGATTATTTCCTTGTGGTATTTTCAAGATGCCTACTAGTACAACTGTATGTTTCAAAATTCTTCCACTTTGAGGACCAAAATATTTTGAGATACTCTTAGTAATTTAGAAACGCATTTGCTTAGACCCGAAGGTTGAATATTTCTGAAAGTTTTTAACTATAAGAAAGATGTCCTCATTTTTTATCAAACGCAGGACGATTTTTCAAAGTCCAGATAATGGTGTTTGTATCACTTTTTCGAAATGTGATACTTAAGATCAACGGGTGTTTCCAATTTTTTTTCAAAAAGGTAGTTTTCGTTTTTAAAACCTATCATTTCCTATTTGCAGTCAGGGAATGTGTGTATGATGTTAGCATTTTCGTTAGGGTGTTAGCCCTCCGAGTTGTGATTGAATTGAAGTTGTGAACGTTGAGTCGTTCGTCACGCATTCGTTGTGTTAGCCCTCTGCGACAGGTGTGATGTTGGTATTAAATGTTTGTCGCTTCGTGGTGATTTGCGTGTTACCACACCTGTGCGAGATGTTAGATCTTGGGTTTGTATGATTGTGCACATATGTGATTGTTTGATGATGTTTTGTAATTGTGTGCTGGTTATCGTTCGGGCCATTGAAATCACCGAACGGATGTCGTCATTGCTGTGATTTTATGTATGTGGGTTGCCTTAGGATGGTAATTGATGTATGTGATTATGTTACGGTTTTCTCTTGTGCTGAGTGGCTACTTATTCAGTATGTCGAGGGGCAGGGGTCGTGATGACCAGATGCGTGATCAGGATCGTACTACCGGTGATGGTGTTGGTATCGGTGTTGCCACTATTTGCAGCAGGTAGCTGCACATATGACTCAGTTGACTCAAGCAGTTCAACGTAATACAGATGTGACCCAGAATATTGGCGCAAATCAATGGCTTAGAGAAGTGGTTGGTATGAACCCCCCTCGTTTCGCTGGTGTCGCAGATGCATTGGGCTGGGATTGTTGGCTTTTCCAGTTGGAAAAGTTATTCGAGGTAGTTGATTGTCCAGAAGGGAGTAAGGTGCCTGTCGCTCAGTACCTCCTTGACAAAGATGCCGCTAATTGGTGGGAGGCTGTTAAGCCTCGAGATCGTGTTGTCACGTGGGTAGAGTTCCAGAGATTCATGAGAGATGAGTTTTGTCCGGAACTGGTCAGAAATCAGAGGGTTAATGAACTATTTTCGGCGAAACCACAAGATGTACCGCTGTCTCAAGCTATTATTGATTATAGCAAACAGCTCAGCTATGTGCAGAATCAGGTGAGAACAGAGGAGGATAAGATTTTATTAGGCGAATGAAGTCAGAGATTTGTTAGTACATGGCGGGTTTCACTTGTACTTCATTGAGAGAGTATCAAAATAGGGCGTTAGCCTATGAGCTATCTGTATCATCGAATAAGCATATGTTCGAGTCGAAGAAATTGAAAACTGTTGGGAACTCTTCAGGAAATCAGGGTAGTGGGCCTCCTGGGGCTGGGACTTCGTGCGTCATCCTAAGAAGGTTCCTCGATCGCGTGAACAAGGGGAGGAGTATTACCCTTGCAGCGAGTAATGTGAGCTCACGAAGACATGTTATAACTGTAGTCGAGCGGGCCATACCGCGAAGAATTGCCGTTCATCGTTAGTCAGCTATTTCGAGTGTGGTAAGTGGGTCACCGAGCCGTGCATTACGAGAAGGTAGCTGTCTCTGCTCCGAAAGGATACTGAGATGCCTAGTGTGGGTTTTGAGAATTATGGCGTAGTCCGAATTCTTCGTGGTTATCCTTGCGGATCATTGTGTGTTTATTTTCTATTTTCTCGTCTGCGAGTGTTTTCATGTAATAGGTCCCTTATGTTTTGTGATTGTTCGGATAGTTGACTTGATTATTCTATCTGTTTAGTGATACTTGACACTTGTTGGTTTTATTATGTCTCTGCTTGTGACATTGTGATGGTTGTCGTTGAGCATGCTTTCACGCCATATGTTTCTTTGCGTTTCTTGTAACGTTTCGCCAATGGGCGTGAGTTATTCGGTTCTTGTGTAGCTCATTCGATGTTCCTGGTGGGATATTGCTCATTCCTACTTATTTTAAGTTTCGGGACGAAACTTCTTTTAAGGAGGGTAGTATGTAATATCTGCAATTTCGATATTCGGTAAATTTCTCTTTTTTCACAGGAGTCCGTTTTAACGTAGCGCTTGTGACCGTTTCGTCATTTTGAGAATGATTAATTATGCACTTTTTTACATCGAAGTTCGTCTTGGTATCGTTTTGTTGAGTTTCATGCTTCTTAGCGACTTTTCTGCACTTAAGTTCGATTCTTGCGAATCTCGTTCGAAACTATTGTTTCGTGTTTCCCGTAAGTTCATTTAACATTGTTATACGTGTTGTGAGATTAGATTTTGTTATCCGTTCTCGTATCGTGATGTTTATGGTGTTTGGGCCATTTCGTAATTTTCCTAAAGTGCTGGACGTTTGTTTTCATATTCATTTTCTTTCAAATCTTCAGATTATCGGAATCATGTATTTGTTTAGTGCTTAAACTCGTGTTTTGATTGTTTTACTACTCGTCTTGTTCGACCGTAGTAATTCGTGTTCGTCGCGTTCCGCGATCCTTTTAGAACCAAACTTCTGGCAGCTGTTCTGTACTACCAGATGGATAGCGTACGTTACCATCATGTTTAGCGTACTCTAGCGATGCCTTCCTTACGTACGTAATGCGTCCTTCGTTACGTACGTTAGCGTGTTTAGGATTTCAGGCAGAGGAGTCTGGATGGCTCTTACGTACGAAAGGGCTTGCGCCTTACGTACGTTAATCATCTAGCCTACGTTAGGTTTGTGCCCCTAACATACGTTAGCTCCTGTATGCTATAAATAATCGAAGGTTGACCCAGATTCGGGATTTTTCATCCCACTTCTTCATCCTTCGGCTTTTGGCGATCTAGGCGGCTGAAGATCGAGTTTCTTCGGGCTTTGATGATTGTAATCATCTTGTTGGGTCTTCTTCGTGTTCATCATCATCTATTCATCCTTTTCCTCTGAATCAAGGTATAATTCTCAGAACCCTGGTTTTGATAAATTTGGGGGTCCGAAATTGTTGGTTCTATTGTTCTTATCTAGTCTTATTGATCTTAACCCACAGTTTGGAATTTCGTTTCATGTTGTTGTCGGGTCGATTCGTGTTCTTGGCCATTTTCAGAGGAAACCCTTGAACTTTCATCGTTTGTTCCTTGAATTTAGCGGCTTTGGGTCGTGCTATGGAATTCATTGGCATTGTTGTTATTGTCGTTCATATTTTATTGTTGCGGGTTGGCGTTCGGCGGAGTCGGCGGGTTCATGGTCGGTTCATGCCATCCTACTTCAGTCGATTCTCCACGTTTATGATTATTCGAGGCAAATACCTTGTTCATACATTCTTGTTTGTGGATATGATGATCGATGATCGTCTAGGTGTGTTTGTTTGGTTATTGGAAATAAACTCTCAAAAGATTCGGTTAAGCCTCGGTAAAGGCTTTCTTTCAAAATGCGTGTGTATTTTGTGAATGGTGTGTTTTGTGAATGATTAAGTGAATCCTATGGATATGTTTGGTGTTGATGTTGTCATTTGATAATATACATATATTATCTCATTTCGTTGCGTTGTGATTTTCCAATTGTGTCGTGCTAAGTGTTTGTTGCCTTTGGGTGGATTGTTGTGATATCCTTGGTGTATTGTTTTGTGTGATGTGAATGTGTGGTCATAGTCCAACCGTGATGTGAAACGAGGTCTACGGTGACACATGGCTTGTGATCATGGTGGTCAGGATGCAACAAGTGATTGATCTAACCGTGAGCGCCTAAGAAAACTTACGGTGATACGTGACAAGCGATCACGGTATCATGGATGTGATTACAGATGACTTTTGTTGCTTGATATTGTGATGTGTATCGTAGTGTACTGGTTTGTGAATGTGGAATGTTTGTCATAGTCCAGACGTGATGTCGGATGAGGTCTACGGTGACACATGACTTGAGATCATGATGGTCAGGATGCAACGAGTGATTGATCCAACCGTGAGAGCCTAAGAAGACTTATGGTGACACGTGGCATGTGATCACGGTGTCATGGATATGATTGTGGATGTGCTTTGTCAGGGTCGAGTACCTTAGACGTGTTACCAAGATTACATATATTGGGTGGTTGTGTTTTGTTGATTTTATGTCCATCGAGGAACGTGGTGTGGGTTGTGGAGCCCGTGAATTACCGTTGAGTTTTATTTGAGAAAGCAAATATTTGGGTGTGACCCCTTTTGGTTTTTGTGAAGAGAAGGATTCGATAATCCTAAACGGTTTCTGTTAAAACTCCCTAGGCATTTTTAAACATTTTATAAATTGTTATCTTGATTTGTGATCTTTCGAATGTGGAATGTTTTACTCAAACTCTTTGCCTCGGGAAGTCTTTTTCGTTATGTTTGAATCTTTGAGGATTCTTAATTATTATTATTATTCTTAGAATATGATTTGTATGACTCGTATTTGCACTTTGTACTTGCACTAGAAAAATAGTGGAATTTTGCTAACCCCCGAGTAATCGGGGGTGGATGTCCGTATTGCATTTAGGTACGTGCAGGGTCTTGGGGAGCATGACACAGGGTTGGCATGAAGGATGATGAATGATGATCGATACTAATCACATGAGGACATGTACAATGTTGTATTGGTGTAGTTATAGTTATTTCTCCTGTAGTATTTTCCCCGTTGTACGGGAGCGTGTTGTATTTTGACCCCTGTGTGGGTATGTATTGAGATTCAGTTGTGTGTATTAATTGAAAGACCAAATCGGTATACTGTTCATTTTAGCCTTAAAGATGATGTTGAGATGTTTGATTTTTGTTACCATCCTGGTAAATCCTTGAGAAAAGGGTCTACTACATGTAATATCCCTGAGTGGATTGGGGGTGTAACATCGCGTTTCGCTAATAAATTATGAGATTGTTTTAAAATCTCGAAATGTCAAGAAATGAAGAAATCATCCCGGTAGATGATAATGATGAAGAATCGGCATATTATACAAAAAACATCACTAAGTATCAAAACTTATTAAATTGGAGAAAAGGAGACATCTCGCGGGACTAGTACGAGTCAAAGAAATTCGACAATAATTGTCGAAATTGTGGAAAACCAGGCCACTTTGCTAAAAATTGCCGAGGCTCGACTTCCAAGAAGGAAGTGCTTATAGCCACGTGGAGTGACGAAGATGAAGAAGAAGATTATATTCAAAATAATCTAGCACTCATGGCAAGAAGCTCTTACGACGACAGCAATGTCGAAAGCCAGGTAAGTATCTCGTCTCACGATGAACTTTTTAATGCTTTCGAACTTTTACATTTGGATTTTCAAAATTCTTTAAAAGATAATAAATCCCTCAAATCAAAAAATAAATTATTGGAAATCGAAATTTCCAAAATGAAAGAAAATGGGGAATTTTTTAAAACCGATCATTCTCCATGTCTTGAAAAGGAGAATATTTTTGGAAATGATTTATTGAAAGTTCAAAACGAACTTAAAGACTTAACGAACAAATTTTCCTGTGGAAATGACAATTTTGCAAAATTGCTTTCGGTTCAAAAATTTTCGTTAAACAACAAAGGATTAGGATTCAAACCGAGTTTTAAAAATGCATCCAATGATTCCTTAAATTTAAAAGTACCACGATGTGGTAAATATTTGAAAATCGGGCACCATATTTCCAATTGTAAAAGCCCAAGACGGACCATAAAAATTAAGAAAATATGGATTCAAAAAGGAACCATAATACCAAATATCGTCTATTTACCTAATGAAAAACGACCAAGAGTCAGTTGGATCACCAAAATTCAAAGTTAATATTTCATCAATTGGTATTTTATTAATTGGTATTTACCTTAGGGGGAGTTTTCATTTTAAAAAGGGGGACATCTAATTTTCAGGGGGAGTTTTATCCATTTTTCCTCACAACTTTATTATCGATTTTATGATTTTATATGCACTTTTTGCTAATGACAAAAAGAGGGAGAAGAATGAAAGAGAAGATTGACGAGAAAAATAAGATGAAAAAATATAATGGGGAGAAGAAAAGAAAAAGAGAAGAGAAGATGAGGAGACTAACAAAAACGGACAAAGCCGGAAAGTTTCATCGGTATATTTTTACAGGTATCCCATCAATGTGATTGTTGTTTTGTCATCATAAAAAGGGGAGATTGTTGGAATAATTTATTCCATATTAATGATTTTGATGATAAGTTGATGGAATCAAACCAAAACAACAAAGGAAACAACATTGAAACAACAAGAAGTCGAAGAAGAACGAGCTGGACAAAAAACTATGCTTTGAAGCAAAACAAGCTTAACGTACGCTACGCAATACATATAACATACGTAATAGAAACCCAGCTAAAGATAGTGAAGATGCAACACATGAAGAATAACGTATGCTAAGCATGGAAGCTAACGTACGTAATGCAGTGTACTTAACGTACGTAATGTCAAGTTGAAGTTCGAATTAAAATGAAAACAATCAGTTGGATTGATTCTAGAAGGTCAAAGCATGCAACGGATACATGAGATAACGTACGCTATGGGGAGATGATAATGTATGCTACAAGGAGCACATTACGTACGCTACGAAGAAATATAACGTACGCTACGTATGAGACAGAAGCTACTAGACTGGAATGATAAACAGTTAACGTATGCTACATGGAAGTATTACGTATGCTAACTGTAATATCCGCAATTTCGAATTTCGGTAATTTTCTTTTTAGGTGTATTTCTCGATCGTAGTGACCCTCGTGTACCTTTCAGTGTGTCCTTCCCGTCAACTGTTGAACTGTATTCTCGTTATAGTTGTGCGGAACCGCCGTTTCGGGGTTGCCGTGGATCCATTTCGTGTTATTGGTTCCCAAATATTAATTCCTATCGTTTTATTCTCTTTACGGATCATTTTCATCATTTTGGGACCCAGAAAGGGGCGTGGGCCGCGGCACAAGATGTGTGTGCCGCGGCACACAAATTTCTTCAGTTGTTGGTCGGGCGAGCATGCGTGTGCGCGGCACACCCATCGGTGCCGCGGCACGGTGCCGAGTCGATGTCGCGGCACACACCGTCGGTGCCGCGGCACACCCGTGTGACATCTGCGACCAAAACCCGATCAGACCGGGTGCCGCGGCTGCGGTATCTTGCGACACTGCCGAAACCTGGGAGTAAAATTTTGGCCTGTGCCGCGACACACTTCGGCTGTGCCGCGGCACACAAAGCGGTAATTGTGCAATCTCGTCCTTATTAGACGAGATCGGTTGTCTTCTTCTTCATTTCACTGCGCGAGAGAGAGAGACACCTAGGAGGGGAGAACTTCTCAAGCATTTTTCATCCGGGGGTCGATTTTCATCATTTCCCTTCGGTTGTGAGGCTCGGATAATCAATCTAACGCGTGTTCTACGGATCTTAGTACTTGAATCTTCAAAGGTAATGTTTCTAGAACCCTATTTTCGATTAATTTGGGGGTCTTGGGTTTTTCTTCCGATTCGTTCCGTTTTGTTGGTGGATTCATGATGAATACGATTAATATTGTTAGTATCTTTAGTTTCCTACGGATTCATGGATATTTTGTGGATTTTTACGGAATCGAGAGGGTTTGGTTGTGGTCCGCCCTCGTTGTTATTTTTGGTACAAATATACATGAATCGTAGGCGGGTTTCCGGGTGTATTCCATTTCCATAATCGTTTAGAAGTGGTTGTGATTGTGCTATTCGAATCGTTAGGTTCATTTTCATCGGTTCCTCGCGGTCGTGCTTGATTCTTCCGTTCCGTTCGTTGTCGTCTTTCTTTTCGTTAGCATCGGGCGTTCCGAAGCTTCCCGGTTGAGCCGTATCCGTTCGTGGTTCCGTGCTCGTGGTATCGAGGCAAGTACCTTGCCCATACTTTTCTCGTTTTATGGATATGATGATCGGTGGTCGTCTTGATGTGTTTGTTTGGTTATTTGAAATGAAGTTTCAAAGGATTTGATTTGGCCTCGTTAAAGGCTTTCTTTCAAAAGCAGTATGATTTGTGAACGGTGTTTTGAGAATTGATTATGATTTGGTTATTTTGAGCGTTGAAGGATTTTATGATGATACTCCTATTGTTTAAGTTATGGAATCGTGTATTCCGTATTTAATCTTGTTGTGGTGTTTTGAAGAGTTTGATAATGGTGTCGAGTTAATGGCCATCCCTAGTGAGTATTCTTAATGAACTTACATTCTTAGCATATTAGTATTGCATGAGTAACGTGTGTGTGTGTATGCTCACTACGGGTTAGATCCGACGGGGTCTCGGTAGGGGTCCACGGAGGTGTGGATCGACGAGCTTTGCTTTTAACCACTACGGGTTAGATCCGACGGGGTCTCGGTAGGGGTCCACGGAGGTGTGGATCGACGGTTAATTGTGGTGAACTTTACAAATGTGATTTGATATTGGCATTTCCGGAAATGAGTGCTTTTGAACGGTTTTCATGATTGCATGCATTGACTAAGTGTGTAAGAGGTAAGTTGTTCGTTTGGCCTACTTGGCTAGGATGACACTAGAGTATTTTGTTGTTTGTTTTAAATCTTTTATTTGTGGATTTTGATGTTGGGAGACGAACCTTGTGGTCGTTCTTGTGTACTGTGAGTTGCTGAGATTTGGGGCTAAAATCCCAATGGTTTTGTGAAAGTCGTTTTACGGATTTGGGGCTAAAATCCCAACGGTTTGGTTAATGTCATTTTCGTAAAGTAAACCTTTGGGGCGGTGATCCCTTTTTGTCTTTTGGATTTTGAAAAGTAGGATTTGATAATCCTAAATTGTTTTCTATCAAAACTCTCGATGGCATTCTAAACCGTTTTATAAATTACTTCCATTGATTTATGATATTTCGATTTTGAAATGTTTTCTCAAACCCTTGCCTCGGGAAGTACTTTTCGTTTCGTTTGGATCTTTGAGGATCCTTGGTTATTGTTATTCGTGGAATGTGAATTGTATGGCTCGTATTTGCACTTTGTTCTTGCACTAGCAAAACAGTGGAGTTTGCTAACCCCCGAGTATTCGGGGGGTGGATGTCTGTTTTTGCATTCAGGTTTTGGAGCATAACACAGGGTCGGCACGAAGGATGATGAAAGATGATCGATACTAATCACATGAGGAACCGTACATCGTGTGTTGGTTCAGTTGTACTTTAATTTCCGCTGCTATATTGTTCCCGTTGCACGGGTGTGGTTGTATTTTGTCCCCTGCGTGGGCATGAGTTGTATTTGAGTTGTATGTATTTGTGGAAAGACCAAATCGGTCTACTGAGTCATTTTAGCCTTGAAGGCATTTCAAGATGTTAAATGTTGTTACCAGCCTGGTAGATCCTCGAGGAGAGGGTCTACGGCGTGTAATATCCCTGAGTGGATTGGGGGTGTTACATAAATGGTATCGGAGCCAGGTTGAGGAAACCTAGGCTGTCGGGTCAAGTCGTGTTGTTTGAGTCTTGTTTCGTCGGATTTTATCTGACTGAGTCGTGTCGCGACGCGTCGTTTGAGTTTGTTGGTCGTGATTAGTATCGTGGGGCGATCATCATCTTCGTGCGACCGGTGGAAGTAAGTCTCCCTTCTTTGTGTTGTGCCTCGTGTGACACGAGCTATTTTTACGATTATTTGTTAAGTGATGGAATCCTTATGTGGATTTTGATTTCACGATATGTATTTAATCGACTCTCGTATTTGATTTATACGAGGAGTGTCGTCGCTTGAGATGTATTTTTATTATTGTTTTTGTCCGTTGCTGATGATTTTCGAATCGATTTGCACGTTTTACGAGTTCTCTTGTGGAAGCTTTGTGCTTATACACGTTCGACTTGTTCACTAGCCAGTGCGGTAGGGTCTTTAGAGGCCTCGAATGGGGCTAGTGGTTTTGTTCTGAATGTGGTTATTTGACTCTAATATTTTGTTCTTATGAGGAGTGGTGTTGCTGGATTGTGCGTGTTGAACTGTATTTCTTGACTTTCGGTATTTTATCGACCGAGTTTTATTTCGATAACCGCTTCCCTTAACCGAGTTTTTGGCATTATGGCCTTGACCGCTTTGACGAAATTCTTATGACGGTATTTAGTATTTTGTAAATGACTTTCGTGAGTTTTCGAAATATTACCGTCATCAGCCTTTTTGGCATTTTTGTAAATGGTTTTTAGCCTGGGGTTCCGACGCGGGACCCACAGCGCCATGATGTTCCGTGTGATTACCTGAAATTTTTGGGCATTCTAGCCTTTTTGGCATCGTCCTTTTTGGCATTGAATTATTTTCGAAAACTTGAGTATCTTAGAAATAAATTTCGAGACATATTTTTTTCAAATGAGTTATTTTCTTGTGGTACATCCAGGTGACACAATATATTTCAAAATTTTTCTGCCTCGAGGACCAAAATATTTTGAGATATTTTTAATGTTTTAGAAACACTTTTATTTAGACCCGAGGGTCGAATATTCTGAAAGTTTTCACTAAGAGAAAGTGTCCTCATTTTTATCAAATGCGAAATGGTTCTCCAAAGTCTTGATAACGATGTTTCACGTTTGTACTTTTGAAAGGTGATACTCAAGATCAATCGGTGTTCTTCTAAATTATTATTAAAATGAGGTTTTCGTTTTAAAACCTATCCATTCCGTTTGAGGGTCGGGTATATATGTATGATGTTCGCGTTGTCATTTTGATGTTTGCTCCAGTATGACCGAATTGGCGGTGTGAGTGTTGAGTCGTTTTCCACACATTTGTTGTGTTAGCCCCTTGTGAGAGGTGGGATGTCGGTGTTGAATATTGTCGCCTCGTGGTGATTTCTGCGTTGTCGCGCAAGTGCGAGCTGTTAGAGCTTGGGTTGGTATGACCGTGTGCATCGGTGATGGTTCCGTTATGTGTCGGTTGTTTAATGTCTTGTTACCTTGCTCCCGTTTTGTGAATTTCGTGGACGAGGTCGGAGGTAATGCCCGTACTATTTTGACTTCTGTATTTTATCTTTCTCCAGTCTATCGATTCGCTCATGTTCGTTGATACTTTACGAACTTGTTCTGTATTTCGGTTTCATCGTCCGAACGAGCTACGACCTTGTTGTGGGTCGATCTGGTTATCGCTGTGACTTTTTCGGGTTCGGTTCGATTCTTGTGAACCTTGTTCGGGAGTGACGTCATCTGGTTCTATTAGTTCTTTATTCGAAGTGGATCGGATTTGGAACTCTTATGTTTTCGACTCTGTCGACTCATTTATGTTCGTTGACATTTCTGAGCTTGTCCTACCCCTTGTTTTTGTTTACCGAACGAGTGTGGTATTGTTTCGGAATAACTCGTTTGTCGTTGTGACTTTTTAATTGCTATCCCCTTTCCTGTGGATCTTATGCGAATGCACATCCTGTTGTTTTCACCGGATCATATATTGTCTCGAGTCGAGATGTGAACCTTAGAGTTGTTGTTTGAATTTTATTATCGTTCGTGTTTCGGACATGATTCTTCGATTTTTGTTGTCTCGATCGTTGTGGTTCGATCGTTTGATTGTTCGGTTTTTATTGATCTCGTTCCGTGATTGGTGAACATTCAGGCTCCTTCGTAATTCCCTTCAGTTCGAGAAATTAGTTTCGTTTTGATCTTCCACCCTTAGGCGGTGGAATTCCGTATTTGTTCGGCGTTTGGCTCGCGTTTTGATAATTATACAGTTAGGTTGGTCTTTCGTATTGATTTTCGTTGGTTGTGTTTTGTGATTGTTCGTATAATCGACTTGATTGTGTTATCTGTTTTTTGACAGTTGTCACTTGTTGATTTTATTATGTCTCTCTGGCGGCATTGTGTTGGTCGTCTGGAGCGTGTTTTCACGCCGTTTATTCCTTTGTGTTGCTTGTAACGTTTCGCGATGGGCGTAAGTTACGCATTTCTTGTGTATCTCGTTGAGTTTTCTGGAGGGGATATTGCTTCTCCTACTTGTTTTAAGTTTCGGACGAAACTTCTTTTAAGTAGGGTAGAATGTAATATCCGCAATTTCAATTCGGTAATTTTCTTTTTGGTGTATTTCTCGATCGTAGTGACCCTCGTGTACCTTTCGGTGTGTCCTTCCGTCAAGCTGTTGAACTGTATTCTCGTTATAGTTATGCGGAACGCCCGTTCGGGGTTGCCGTGGATCCATTTCGTGTTATTGGTTCCCAAATATTAATTCCTATCGTTTTATTCTCTTTAGGATCATTTTCATCATTTTGGGACCCGAAAGGGCGTGGGCGCGGCACAAGATGTGTGTGCCGCGGCACACAAATTTCTTCGATTGTTGGTCGGGCGACCATGCGTGTGCGCGGCACACCCATCCGGTGCCGCGGCACGGTGCAGAAATCGGTGCGCGGCACACCCGTCGGTGCCGCGGCACACCGTGTGACATCTGCGACCAAAACCCGATCAGACGGTGCCGCGGCTACGCAGCCGCTGCATGCACACCGCCGAAACACAGGAGTAAAATTTTGGCCTGTGCCGCGGCACACAAAGCGGTAATTGTGCAATCTCGTCCTTATTAGACGAGATCGGTCGTCTTCTTCTTCATTTCACTGCGCGAGAGAGAGAGAGACCTAGGAGGGGAGAACTTCTCAAGCATTCTTCATCCGGGGGTCGATTTTCATCATTTCCCTTCGGTTGTGAGGCTCGGATAATCAATCTAACGCGTGTTCTATGGATCTTAGTACTTGAATCTTCAAAGGTAATGTTTCTAGAACCCTATTTTCGATTAATTTGGGGGTCTTGGGTTTTTCTTCCGATTTGTTCCGTTTTGTTGGTGGATTCATGATGAATACGATTAATATTGTTTGTATCTTTAGTTTCCTACGGATTCATGGATATTTTGTGGATTTTTACGGAATCGAGAGGGTTTGGTTGTGGTCCGCCCTCGTTGTTATTTTTGGTACAAATATACATGAATCGTAGGCGGGTTTCCGGGTGTATTCCATTTCCATAATCGTTTAGAAGTGGTTGTGATTGTGCTATTCGAATCGTTAGGTTCATTTTCGTCGGTTCCTCGCGGTCGTGCTTGATTCTTCCGTTCCGTTCGTTGTCGTCTTCCTTTTCGTTAGCATCGGGCGTTAGAAGCTTCCGGTTGAGCCGTATCCGTTCGTGGTTCCGTGCTCGTGGTATCGAGGCAAGTACCTTGCCCATACTTTTCTCGTTTTATGGATATGATGATCGGTGGTCGTCTTGATGTGTTTGTTTGGTTATTTGAAATGAAGTTTCAAAGGATTTCGGTTTGGCCTCGTTAAAGGCTTTCATTCAAAACGAGTATGATTTGTGAACGGTGTTTTGAGAATTGATTATGATTTGGTTATTTTGAACGTTGAAGGATTTTATGATGATACTCCTATTGTTTAAGTAATGGAATCATGTATTCCGTATTTATTCTTGTTGTGGTGTTTTGAAGAGTTTGATAATGGTGTCGAGTTAATGGCCATCCCTAGTGAGTATTCTTAATGAACTTACATTCTTAGCATATTAGTATTGCATGAGTAACGTGTGTGTGTGTATGCTCACTACGGGTTAGATCCGACGGGGTCTCGGTAGGGGTCCACGGAGGTGTGGATCGACGAGCTTTGCTTTTAACCACTACGGGTTAGATCCGACGGGGTCTCGGTAGGGGTCCACGGAGGTGTGGATCGACGGTTAATTGTGGTGAACTTTACAAATGTGATTTGATATTGGCATTTCCGGAAATGAGTGCTTTTGAACGGTTTTCATGATTGCATGCATTGACTAAGTGTGTAAGAGGTAAGTTGTTCGTTTGGCCTACTTGGCTAGGATGGCACTAGAGTATTTTGTTGTTTGTTTTAAATCTTTTATTTGTGGATTTTGATGTTGGGAGACGAACCTTGTGGTCGTTCTTGTGTACTGTGAGTTGCTGAGATTTGGGGCTAAAATCCCAATGGTTTTGTGAAAGTCGTTTTACGGATTTGGGGCTAAAATCCCAACGGTTTGGTTAATGTCATTTTTCAGAAAGTAAACCTTTGGGGCGGTGACCCCTTTTTGTCTTTTGGATTTTGAAAAGTAGGATTTGATAATCCTAAATTGTTTTCTATCAAAACTCTCGATGGCATTCTAAACCGTTTTATAAATTACTTCCATTGATTTATGATATTTCGATTTTGAAATGTTTTCTCAAACCCTTGCCTCGGGAAGTACTTTTCGTTTCGTTTGGATCTTTGAGGATCCTTGGTTATTGTTATTCGTGGAATGTGAATTGTATGGCTCGTATTTGCACTTTGTTCTTGCACTAGCAAAAGCGGTGGAGTTTGCTAACCCCAGTATTCGGGGTGGATGTCTGTTTTGCATTCGGGTTTTGGAGCATAACACGGGTCGGCACGAAGGATGATGAAAGATGATCGATACTAATCACATGAGGAACCGTACATCGTGTGTTGGTTCAGTTGTACTTTAATTTCCGCTGCTATATTGTTCCCGTTGCACGGGTGTGGTTGTATTTTGTCCCCTGCGTGGGCATGAGTTGTATTTGAGTTGTATGTATTTGTGGAAAGACCAAATCGGTCTACTGAGTCATTTTAGCCTTGAAGGCATTGTCAAGATGTTAAATGTTGTTACCAGCCTGGTAGATCCTCGAGGATAGGGTCTACGGCGTGTAATATCCCTGAGTGGATTGGGGGTGTTACACTAACAAGCATAATGTACGTTATACATGCAGCATAACATACGTAATGAAGGATACAGTGGATAACGGCTAGTTGAGGCTTTATGCCTATAAGTACCAAGGCATTTGGTACCATTCAAACACAATAACTCCAAGCAAATCATATAAACTTCAGATATTGTTATATTCATTATTATTGTTGTAATCGAGCTTTAAGAGTTCGAGTGTTCGATACACGAGAGGAAATAAAGGATTGTAGATTTGATTCGGTGTTATTAGGATCGTTGATCCGGCTTGTTAGAATCATAATCTAAATCCAAGTGAGGTTTGTCTAGTACCAATCGAAAGCTATATAAGTTGATTCCTTGTCCGATAGAAAAGGAAAACGGTTTAGCTTGGACCGACAAAAATACAAGAGCAGCACGATTTATCTTGGACCGATTGAAGACAAGATTGTAATGGTTTACCTCGGACCGATAGAAGACAGGGTGCAAAGGTTTTATCTTAAGCCTATAGAAAAAGATACGAAGAGAGGACGTATGCACATTTGGCCGAACCTCTATAAATCTTGTGTCGTTTATCTTCTGCAATTTAATTACGATTCCGCAATCGCAAAAGAGTTTGAAAACTCTACTCCGCATTATTATCCTACCTTCTAGTTGCGGTACCAAACCCAACAATGTGCTAAAATTAATTTGAAAAGTGTTGTTACCCAAAATATTATCCGGAGATGATATTGCTGGAATGGTCGAGTAACAAACAAATGCGAGAACACTTCTGTGAGAAAGTAAATAACACAAGATTTGCCGGGATTGTTAGTCCCGGGCTTGAATAAATACTTTGGAGTACAAATATTAATGTTAGAATCTATTACAATGAGTGTAAAGACTTCTAGTTATCTTAGCTATAGAGCGTGAAGATTGCCGGAAGAACCAGATATGAAGCTCTGTGGGTTCTTGCCTTTGATGTTCTGTAAGTGTGTATGAATATCCCTATGAATCTGTGAGTATTCGTCAGATGAGTCTCTTGTTCTCTCTGTACGTTTTTCATTGTCCCTTTGGCCACTGTTGGGAGCCTCCTATTTATAGGAGACAAGGTTGCTGGGTCCTCTCCGGCGATCGCGGGCGACCGCCATTTTCTATATTAGAATAAGGTGGGCGATTGTCCCGTCACGTGAAATGTTCCCTTAAAGTCCAGAAATTTCTGCTTTGGCAGCCAGCTGTGCGAGCCGATGGGAAACCTGCACGCATCCTGAGTTGTTGTCTGGGGAGGACCCACCTTGTACCTTTCGGCGGGCCTATCGGTAGGTGAAAGGTTGGTGACAGGCTAGGGTCAAAGGCCTTATCTTGCGGCACCTTTTGTGGGTCTGCACGTGGGTCCACGTCCGAGATTCGGTCTTCGAAGACTTTGACGGGTGTTGGGTTCACATGCAGTATGGGACGATCGTATACAGGCAGATATCATTGGCGATCGCCAGATGCCTATAGACGATCGTCTTAGACGCCGATCGCTAGGTGCTTGCCCAGTGTCTGTTTTCTTTGACTGGCTCCTGACCATCATGCCGATCGCCATCGAGGCATATAAATCGTCGCACAACAATTGCCCCCCAGCTCGCTCCGATGTTAAAAACATGGGGTGAGGTGGCACTGTTGGCGATCGCCTGTTTTAGACGATTGGATCATCTGCTTGTGACAAGGACGATCGTCGCCTGGACGATCCGATTTCGAATTCTGACGATTTCCTTATGCGCTGGAAATAGCGGGAAATGGAGGCAGGCTCTTGAAATTTTGCAGGGACACGCGTCGCGCTATCATTGGGGGAGTCCGACGGTTTTGTCAGACTTGTCGTCTGGCATCCCATCGAAACGACGCGTACGCGGGTTTCGAGGGCTGCATTTAATGTGTCCCCCCCGACGGTTGCACTCCAGCCCCTGGGATTTTGCCTATTTGCACAGAGGTCACTGGACTCGCCTATAAAAGGGCTATGGTCATTTCAGTTTATCTCTTTATGCACCCTTACCTTTTAGACGAGACTCTCCCGAATTTCCTTGAAGATTCCAGTGCCGACCGTCTTTCTTTCTAGGTAAGAACCAAAATCTTCTCTCCCCCTTTACTTTTAAGAACATGTCTAGAGGCGGATCTAAAACATACGAGGCTGGTAGCTCTTCCGACGCCGCGGCTTTGCCTGACCGGGAAGAAACTCCCGTGGTTCTCAAAATGGAGACGGCCGTTGAGGCCATCCGTGCGGGAATAACACCTGCGGAGGTTGCAGAGCTCTTCAATGAGGCCGACGTGGCGAGATCAGTGGCGGTGGCGGAGCAGGGGGGCTCGCTGGTGGATGAGGATAAAGTGGTACGGCTGTCTTGGGATCAAAACAGTGTGTTCGGCCCCGCCTATTTAGATTTTGCCAAGCTTATGGAGGGTATTTCCGGACCATGTCCTGAGTTTGACTTTGAAGCGTATTCTGCCGCCCACCCCTACGAGCCCGTGAAGCAGACGTCTTTCCGGGCCGCGGACCATTCCTTATGGACCCTTGGACAGATCCGGAGTTCGGCGACCAGGAAAGACTTGCTTCGCTGGAGGGAGAAATTCCACATTCCTTCCAATGTTTCATTGTACGTGCCCTCGGAGAATGAACGTGCCGATCATCCTCCTGAGGGTATGGTCGCTGTCAATGAAATGGTCCTGGGGGCGAATTGCGGTTTTCCTTGCCGTTCGCCATATCGTATTTTCTGATCGCCTGGAATGTGGCGCCGCTCCAGTTGACTTCGAACGTCTGGCTGCAGATTATCAGCACCTTGACATTGTTTGGCGGTCATCGGTTGTTTCGTCTGCCTTCTGCACTGGAAATGAACTATCTTTTCAAGCTGACCGCGCAGAAGGGATCGATCGGAGGCTACCATATCCAGGGTCGCATGGGTAGGGTGGTCCTTGGGGTGCCGAACAAGGTTCGGGGCGGCCTGGCAAAGTGGTGCTTGGTCGGTGGAGCATGGAGTTCGGCATTGAGTGATAAGCCGGAGGAAGAGTTGGATATCCCCACCAGTTTTCGGGAGAGGAATCCGAGTAAGGGTTTCAACTCTCCCTTTATTAGGATACACCTTAAACTGATCTAATTTGGTTTCCTTTTTGTAGGATCCCTTGTTCCAGCGATCGGCGATCTCCCATTTGATTTCTTGATCGTCTAGGAGCGAATTCGCGGCCTGTCGGACTCCTACATCGATGTTCGCTCAGTCAGCCACGAACTTCACCGGTTGGGAGCTCGATTGTTTCGCTAACCTCGCCACTTGAAGGTTCCAAGTATGAATTTTTACTTCCTCTTTCCTGTATGACGATCGTCTGATTGAAGTAGATGTCTAACTTGTCTGAATTTCTTCTTTGACAGAGATCCATTTTCCACATTATACCAAGCCACCGAGAGAGATCTACATGTCAGATCCTGGTCTTTTGGGTCGTCTTCACCAAGGCAAGAAGACGGGTCGTACCCCAAAAACGACGTCCCGTCCTATCCCTGCGGTGAGACCTACTATGGTGCTGGTCGTTGAGCCGGAAGTTCGGGAGGAAGAACAGCTCCAGCGCAACCGCAAGAGGCGGAGGCTGGAGGATTCCCTACCGACTGCTGACGCGGAGGTATCCATTTTGGAGCCGTCGGTTGCCGCGCCGCCTATCTCTGCTGTTCCGATGGCGGAGGGATCCGGGCCATCAGCTACCTTCTTGAAAACTGCGGCGATCGCCGAAGCCGAAACTCCTCGGGGCAAGCCCTTCTTCGGCTGCGACCCCGAGCTGGTCAACAGGTAAGACTGGTTTGATCTTTCTGAGTTAGGCTATTTATGTAGGATGTATACTAACTCCTTTGTTTCTCTTTGTTTGTGTTGCAGGGTCCGTCTTGCCGATCCAGACGTCTCGCCGATGGTGCTAGATTTCTTGGCGAGCAAGTCTCCGTGCCAGTCCCTCGATGTTCCTTCTTATGTCTCCCGGGCCATCAACTTTCTCCCTAAGGCCTGGATGACCGACCTCGATGCGATTGCTCATCGGCGGTCTGGAGATGCCATGCAGGCGACGCTCGCCCTGACTCTCCAGGCGGCGACGATGGCCGCCCAAGCCGCTAAGGATTATGAGGGGCGACCCTCTAATGCTCGCCTTCATCAAGATCTCGAGATTGCTCGGAACCAGAATACCGAGTTCGCTAACCGGATCGCGGCCATGGAGAAGGAACAAATCGAGACGGCCAAACGGGCCAAACAAGACCTTTACCGGATGAAGCAAGAGCTTGGCTGGTCCAAGGAAGTGGCCGATCGGTTCCGAGACCAGATGACGGATGCTCGTCAGTTGCACGCGACCTCGCAGGAGGAGGCGACTGGGCTGAAGGCGACAGTGGATCGTCTCAACAGCGAGCTGGAGAAGGCGAAAGGTGAACTGGCCGCCAAGGTAGCCGAGCTTGCAGATGCTGAGAAGACGACTGCGGGGTTGAAGGAGCAGTTAAGGGAGATCGAGACCGATCCCTACCATAATATGGGATACATCGGCGAGTTCGCCTATTATATGGCATACGCCGACGCTATCCATGCCGCCAAGAAGGTAGGGATCGAGGTCGGCACTATGATGGAAACCTTCAAGGCATACGTACTCGAGCATCCCTTGCATCCGGACTTCTCCCTGCCGATCCTCGATCTCGCCGACTTATGTATTGACTTGAGCTGGTATCCGCTTCCGGATAAACTTATCTATCTCGAGGTCGGTGAGGGATCGCGCGCCGATCTGCCTGCTGGGGGCGAAGGCCAGTCGGGGGCGACCTGAGAGATGGCGGAGTTGTTTTGTTTTCCTTCACTTTCTAATTTCCAGTTTTCTCTTGTATTGCCTGCTGATCGGTCAAAAACTTATCCTAAAAATAGGAGTTCTTGAGTCGCTCGCAAATATATACGAGGTAGAAGTAGTTTGTGGTAAGTTCTACCAATGTCTTTTCTCTCGAGGATTGTCCAACAGGGCTTCGTATAATATTTTGTTATGAATTGCGAGAAGTAAATACTAAAATATACTAAAATATATTTTTGGGTTTTTAAATATTAACTAAATTAAATTGCACTATATTTTAAACTAAACAATTTTTAATAAGACTATTTTATATAAGACTATTTTTATTAAGACTATTTATACTAGACTATTTATATTAAGACTATTTATTCTAGACTATTTATATTAAGACTATTTATACTAGACTATTTATATTAAGACTATTTATACTATACTATTTATATTAAGACTATTTATACTAGACTATTTTTAACTAGTGAAAATAAATAGAATTAAAATGAGTTGGGAATTTATAAAATCTAGGGGATTACGGGTTCATTAAATTAGGTTTTTAATTAAGTATCGGAATTGATTTATACGGATATAAAAGAAAAAACGAATGTTTATCGAGTAATCAACTTTTCACCTCCGTACTTTCGTAATCAAAGATGTCTTAATCGCTGTCACTTTTTAAGATGTTGATAACAAGATTAACACTTGATAGATTGAAAAGATGTGTTTCCAATACACTTAACAATCAATCAAGGAGGTTTCACTAGTAGAAATAGGATATGATCAATCTCTATTTAAACCAATTAGTCCTTTCATTTCTCTCACTTGACTTTTTAGGATAACGATCGTTCATCGAGTAATCAACTTTTCACCTCCGTACTTTCGTAATCAAAGATGTCTTAACCACTTTCGCAATCTTAAGATGTTGATAACAAGATTAACATTTGATAGATTGAAAAGATATGTTTCCAATTCACTCAACAATCAATCAAGAAGGTTTCATTAGTAAAAATAGGATATGATCAATCTCTATTTAAACCAATTAGTCCTAAAAATAGTTTAAATCAATCAAATACTCAATATATAACCTAATAGAAATCCCCCTTCCCCTAGGAAGAAAGATTAGCTACTCATCGGTTTATACATACTAAAATTATAATAGAAATAATTGATATATATAATATATATATAGAAACTTTTAATTACTAGAACTTAATGACAATAGATAAAACTTACTTGAATATGATGAATCAAAGTGCAAGAAACAAATTTCAAAATATAACTTTAAACTTGTTTAAAGGTTACAAGCTTACAAAAATTGAAAGTAAAATACTAAGTGCTTATTGATCAAGCACTTTTCAATTACAAACTAAATGAAAGAAAAACTTTAAACTAAAAATGAAATACAAAGTAAAGTGAGAGTTCAAAGGAGAAAATATCTTAAAAGAAATGGGAGTTTCTTGGTAAGAAGAGAAGTTTTAGAATTAATAATTGGTGATTTTGCAATGGATGAAGATGTCCTTTTATAGGTGATTTTCAAGAATACAATTGATTATTTAATTTGTGGCATCTTTGACAAGTCTTTGGTGTTTGATTCACACTTGATCTTCCTTGCATGTCTTGATTTTCAGATCATTGACTTCATACATAGTTGTTGAGCTCACAAGATGCTAAATGTGGAAAATTCCACAAATATCAGTCTAAAAAACGACTATGAAAAACGGCCCATTTTTCGCCGTGTTGTGCGCCGTTTTGTGGTGACTCGGTCTCTTCCGGAATACGCGTGAGGACACGGCGCTAAATGCCGGCCGTGTGTGAAACGGCCCAAGACACGGCCTTTTTTGCGCCGTATGTGAAACGGCCGACAGAACACGGTCCATTTTGCGCCGTGTTGTAGGTCGTTTTGCCTTGAAAAATTCCCGTCGTTGGATTTGATCTTGTTTTCCGTCCTTTTTGATGCTTCATGTCAGTAATCTGTAAAATAACCATTTTTAGCTCATGTTTGGACATATCTGTAAAATATATAGTTTTAATCACAAATCAGTACAATTATGCCCGGAAAAAATGAATATTTTGTATATGAATTTTAGATCAATTATGCACTAATCAAATACCCCACACTTAAATTCTTGCTAGTCCCGAGCAAGACTCTTTATTAATCACACACAAAATAAAAATTAAAATACGACATAAAATAAAAAATAAAAAATAATACACACAAATTTAAGAAAAATAATTATATATAAAGATAAAAAGAGATCAAAATGCCATTAATACACAATAACCAACTTTATACAGTAGATAGAAATGAATCAAGATTCAAAATAAATCTACTTACGATTTTGAAGTTAAAACACGGTTTTTATTTTTGTAATTCCAAAATACAAGGTTTTCCACCCAAAAGGTTGATTATTTCTTTCCCACTCGTAACTTCACACGACTCCCTTTAATGGTTGCTCTCGATCACTCGTTTATTTTTCGACTCAATATGAAGAAGAATTTCATTGGCGTCATCAAATATTGTGATTTTCACAAAATTGAGTGTATTGAAATTCAGCTGCTAATTAATTCAAATCTGCTCATAAACTACATCCCTTTTAGTGATAGCTTTCACACCGTTATTTGCTAACGTGTAGCTCTTTTCACTAACACAATTTCTATCTCATTATTTTTCTTTCGTAAAAAGGTGATAGCTTTCACACCGTTATTTGCTAACGTGTAGCTCTTTTCACCAATTTTTCGAGACGGCAGCTACGCACCAACAATGGTTAGTCCTTTATTTTTCGCAAAATTTAAGACTTCCAAAATTAGGCATTTATTCTTTGCTCAACACTTCTCCTTTTCGCCATTTATTTTTAGGTGATAGCTTTCACCGTTATTTGCTAACGTGTAGCTCTTTTCACCAATGACTCCTTTTTTTCTTTTGGGAATAGAATTTTTGCAGAAAATCATTTTTAGTTAAGCATGAAAGATCAAAAACTCCACAAATTAAGTAAATTTCGTTTTATTTTTCATCAACCAATTGATTCTTCTTTTCTCAAGGTAACGAATGACTCGATTTTATATGATAATTACAAGGCTTGGAAGAGAGATTAAGGCTCAAAAAATTTTTGGAATATACAATTTTTTTACGGTTAAAAGCGATTTTAGAAGTTTGTATATAGCTAATTTATTGGTGTTATGGCGGATCTAAAAATCTCAAAAATCAAAATACTATAAATATATATATATATATATATATATAATAAAAAAAAATTAAGGCAAATAACCAAATCAATCAAAACACACCAAAATTATTAAACAAACCACACCAAAATTACAACACACCAAAATACTAAAACAAACCACCCCCAAACTTGAAAATAAAACTGTCCTCAGTTTAAAAATAAAATAAAAAATAAAAATCAATGCAGAAAGCGAGAATACTCCTGAAAGTTGATGTCCGAGCCTAACGCCTTTTAGAATGCAAGAGAATAAATATACGAGGCACACACAAAAGAAAATAAAATATACTCGTAAGTATAACATAATTTTTTAGATGCGCATCAAGAAAGTCCGAAGAGTCGCCTTACGCTGCCATCAAAGTTTTTATAAAAGCAAAACACGAAATAAAAATTACAGCAATACATAAATCGCGAATAGATGCGCGTCAAGAGATCAAGAAGAAACTCCTTAAGCTGCCATCATTTAGCACGATTATTACACACGACAGAAAGTAAAAATACAAGAGGTCCGTCATGGGTTATCAAAGGGAGAGGAATGAATCCACTTTTCGTTTTCTCACTGTAAAATCTTCTACCCAGACAATTTTAGCTAGAGCTGGATCTGGTTGAGGAACAAATTCATTGAGTTAAATTCATTGAGTTTTTTGATTAGTTCTTCTGGTGTTGTTGCAACGACTATGATTCGTTTTGCACGCTCGGAAATAAAGCCCTTTTCGGCAGAGTAGTCGATGAAAGACAGTAAACCATCAAAGAAACCATTGACATTAAGCACTCCTATTGGTTTTGATGAACATTTAGGTGGCTCGTAACCACTTGAAATAGTTCCTCTAGGGTGCCAAAACCACCGTGAAGGGCGATAAAGGCGCCAGAATTATTTATCATGTGAGTTATGCGATCTTGCATATTCACATATCTAAACTCATCTCCAATAGTTGACCCGGTGATTTTACTTTCATCCAGAGGTTTTGGGATTACTCCCAACACTCTTACTCCTTCCATATAGGCGTACGGCGGCTCGTCCCGGTAATCCTAGACTTCCTCCTCCGTAAACTACATGAATGCATTTTCTCCTAAAGTACGACCCAAGTTGTGGGTCATTGATGAAGCATGCCTCTTTTCAGAACTAGATCCACCAAAAATGCAGTGTGTAAAATTTTTGTGGAAGATGATGACTCCATTTTTGAAAAGAAAAAAATGAGAGAAACAGAGAAAAGTGCAAGTTTGAGGGATGAATGAAAGAAACCAGAGAAAGTTTATTTATAGAAGAAAAAGAAGGTAAAAATTGTTTAACAAGTTTGTGATTGCGTTTGATTGTGCTTCAACTACTCAATAGAATAATGAAAGCTTTTATCGCGTATCACATTTTTTATTAAAATCTCACCACACGACAAAAATAAAAGATACTTACGCGTATGTACGATGGTTGTGATTGTGGCTCACATCTTCCTCTCGATTTTACGTTCGAAGCGGCCTAAACGCCTTCTATGAGTCGGGAGAAGCTTCCCATCCAATTTTCTTACAAATTGGCAAACAGGTCTTTTAACGTCGATTCCCAAGACGTTGTTCATATTCTGGTTTGAATTTATTCCACAAACATTGAATTCCGTAATACACAAGTCCACTAGGATGCGTGTCAAGAGAAATTTCGATATTATCTAAATTCTCCTTATTCAGACCATCATTAATGAACTGAATTTTATCTTCTCTGTTTGTAGATGGAATTCCTAAAGATCGACATTTTGCATTACAGTTCCATCTAGCACATTTATAGCAAACGGCTAGAATCTTTGCTCGTCGTTTCTTGGCATATGAACTTTTTCCAAGCCCTGGTAAGAATCTAGTTGGTGTTTCTGTGAATTCACCTTCTATTCTTACTTTGGCTTCGATAATGAATCTTATGTCAAAAGGTATGCTTTTATTCGTAAGCAACCTCATCCTTTCAAGCCTTGTCTTGTAAATCTTTAAAATTGCATTTTTGCTTAGAAAGGGAAATCTTTTTTCAATTTTATACAATGTTTCTTCCATGACAAAAAAAAATTAAAATGAAAAACGATAAAATATCTACAAATATCAGTTGTTTGTGGGAAACTGAAAAATCCGACTTTGATAGTCACGGAGTACCGTTATCCGCCACTTGACCGGACAGAAAAATTATATTTGGCCTAAAACAATCCCCGGCAATGGCGCCAAAATTTGATCGGTCAAAAACTTATCCTAAAAATAGGAGTTCTTGAGTCGCTCGCAAATATATACGAGGTAGAAGTAGTTTGTGGTAAGTTCTACCAAGGTCTTTTCTCTCGAGGATTGTCCAACAGGGCTTCGTATAATATTTTGTTATGAATTGCGAGAAGTAAATACTAAAATATACTAAAATATATTTTTGGGTTTTTAAATATTAACTAAATTAAATTGCACTATATTTTAAACTAAACTATTTTTAATAAGACTATTTTATATAAGACTATTTTTATTAAGACTATTTATACTAGACTATTTATATTAAGACTATTTATTCTAGACTATTTATATTAAGACTATTTATACTAGACTATTTATATTAAGACTATTTATACTATACTATTTATATTAAGACTATTTATACTAGACTATTTTTAACTAGTGAAAATAAATAGAATTAAAATGAGTTGGGAATTTATAAAATCTAGGGGATTACAGGTTCATTAAATTAGGTTTTTAATTAAGTATCGGAATTGATTTATACGAATATAAAAGAAAAAACGAATGTTTATCGAGTAATCAACTTTTCACCTCCGTACTTTCGTAATCAAAGATGTCTTAATCGCTGTCACTTTTTTAAGATGTTGATAACAAGATTAACACTTGATAGATTGAAAAGATGTGTTTCCAATACACTTAACAATCAATCAAGGAGGTTTCACTAGTAGAAATAGGATATGATCAATCTCTATTTAAACCAATTAGTCCTTTCATTTCTCTAACTTGACTATTTTTTGTAACACCCCCAGATCCAACCGGGAATATTACACGCCGTGGGCCCCCCGCCGGAACCCACCAGGCTAAAAACCATTTACAAAAACGACAAGAAGGCCGAGGACGGTAGTATTTTCCAAAACTCACAAAATCATTTGAAAACACCAACCACCGTCAAGATAATCAAGGCCAAAAACTCGGTTAAGGGAATCGGTTTTCGAAATCAAACTCAGTTGGCATAAAGCCGAAAGCCATTTGAAAGAACTCACGCAGCGGATAAAAATACAGTCCAAGATACATATACATCAATAATTAATACACAGACAAGATACACGATTCCCCAACAATATGCCATAGCCAGTATCGTCCGGAATCCTCGCCTCACGACCGCAACCATCAAAGTTCTCAATACCTGAAAAACAAGTCCCACAACGGGGTCAGCAATAATGCCCGAAAAATAACCACAAGTACATAAACATAAATATTCACATGCCATGCATCATGAGAATAATAACCTCAACGATAACCTTACCACTTCCGGTAATCCAACGATTCCCATCAAAATCCCAATATCACGATAATACCACATAATACCTCAATACCGAATACCTTCCCGTACACAATCTTCTATGTACGGTTACCACAAAACATACCTCTATCCGGACTTCCTTCCGAAATGTATACCATAGACCAAGAATATCCAAAATGACATCAACAATATCCGAATACTACAATCTTCCCAAGATTGTCCAAGTATCTCAACAATCATCAACTGTGCATTCTAATCCTTTTTGAACATCACTGAACATTCGTCAATATGCAATACAACATAAAATACTTATGAAATGTAAATGGAATTACTCATCAAAACATTACAACCGAACAAGTAAACACTTGCCTGGATACCAACATGACAAAACCAACACCGAACTCATCGCCCTCGTCTACGAGCTCTTCAGCCCCGACTGGACGGAATCTACGGCTTTTCACCGCGGCAAGACGATTATACCTATTGGTTAATCAACCTAGAACAATAATCATATCAATAATCGAACCAACTTGGTAACAATGATCATAATATATTCAATCCGGAATTCAACCTCATATCAAATCCGGAATTCATCACTATGATTTAGAATACCATCTTAAATCGGTTAAACGAATTATCAAATCATCATAGTCATCATATGGCCTCAAGAACATCAAGAACTCTATTATTTCATAATCATAATCAATATTTTCAAGGTATAAACCATCATAACACCATCTTCCTTCAACATATAGTTCATGTAGCCTCAATAATCGTAACAACAACATCACAACCAACTTCATACGAATCATATACTGAAAACAATACCAAAATCCGAAATCAAAGCGAAGAATTCAACAACATACCTCAAGAACATGAATAACCCAATCAAACCCTTCAAGAATCATCCATAATTCCATATCCAAGCCTCAAATCTAAGTCCTCAAGCTCAAAATCGACTTAGGAAGGCCAACATCTCTCTCTCTCAAAGTTTGAAGATGAAAACAAAAAGAAACGTCGAAGGAAATGAAAGACGGGCATCTACTTATAAAACATTTATGTTCGTTACGTACGTAACACACCAAGGTTAACGTACGTAACACGCATTACGTACGTTAGCCATCCTTGATAGCGTACGTAATGCTAATCTCAAAACTAACTGTCCCGTTTTGTTAACATGCTTACGTACGTAATGTTTCCTTCATAACGTACGTAACATGTACGTTGACTTGCTACAGTAAAATTCTATTTAACGTACGTTATACACTTCTCGTAGCGTACGTAATGGCCGGGGTTGACTCGCCTGTCCACATCCGCCGCCGACAAGTCTTCAACATTAGCGTACGCTAAGTATTTTACACTTAGCCAATTTTCAGCAATTCCTGTCCGATGTCACGACATACCAAATACGAACATACGGCAAAACCAATACATATACTCAATTCAATAACATTATCAAACGCTCACAACGTCCTCGAGCATAATTAACCATCCACGATATCCAATATATAAACGAAAAATATATCCGAAAAATCGGGGTATTACATTTTTAGGATAAACGATCGTTCATCGAGTAATCAACTTTTCACCTCCGTACTTTCGTAATCAAAGATGTCTTAACCACTTTCGCAATCTTAAGATGTTGATAACAAGATTAACATTTGATAGATTGAAAAGATATGTTTCCAATTCACTCAACAATCAATCAAGAAGGTTTCATTAGTAAAAATAGAATATGATCAATCTCTATTTAAACCAATTAGTCCTAAAAATAGTTTAAATCAATCAAATACTCAATATATAACCTAATAGAAACCCCCCTTCCCCTAGGAAGAAAGATTAGCTACTCATCGGTTTATACATACTAAAATTATAATAGAAATAATTGATATATATAATATATATATATATATATATATAGAAACTTTTAATTACTAGAACTTAATGACAATAGATAAAACTTACTTGAATATGATGAATCAAAGTGCAAGAAACAAATTTCAAAATATAACTTTAAACTTGTTTAAAGGTTACAAGCTTACAAAAATTGAAAGTAAAATACTAAGTGCTTATTGATCAAGCACTTTTCAATTACAAACTAAATGAAAGAAAAACTTTAAACTAAAAATGAAATACAAAGTAAAGTGAGAGTTCAAAGGAGAAAATATCTTAAAAGAAATGGGAGTTTCTTGGTAAGAAGAGGAGTTTTAGAATTGATAATTGGTGATTTTGCAATGGATGAAGATGTCCTTTTATAGGTGATTTTCAAGAATACAATTGATTATTTAATTTGTGGCATCTTTGACAAGTCTTTGGTGTTTGATTCACACTTGATCTTCCTTGCATGTCTTGATTTTCAGATCATTGACTTCATACATAGTTGTTGAGCTCACAAGATGCTAAATGTGAAAAATTCCACAAATATCAGTCTCAAAAACGGCTATGAAAAACGGCCCATTTTTCGCCGTGTTGTGCGCCGTTTTGTGGTGACTCGGTCTCTTCCGGAATACGCGTGAGGACACGGCGCTAAATGCTGGACGTGTGTGAAATGGCCCAAGACACGGCCTTTTTTGCGCCGTATGTGAAACGGCCGACAGAACACGGTCCATTTTGCGCCGTGTTGTAGGTCGTTTTGCCTTGAAAATTCCCGTCGTTGGATTTGATCTTGTTTTCCGTCCTTTTTGATGCTTCATGTCAGTAATCTGTAAAATAACCATTTTTAGCTCATGTTTGGACATATCTGTAAATTATATATTTTTAATCACAAATCAGTACAATTATGCCTGGAAAAAATGAATATTTTGTATATGAATTTTAGATCAATTACGACCTAGATCACCTGCGGTCTTGAATGTACCAATTTTTCGAATGGAATAAAATACTCCTTTTCCGTATCTGATTCTTTACATGTACGATCGTCTCTTTCGAATATTTGCATATGCATTTATACAAGTGTTTATGTAATTGCATCTGATGCCTTGTTCGCCTGATTGACTGTTTGAATGTTGAATGGATCCGAATGTATTGGTACACTTGAAAATTCTTACTTGTAAATTTCTTGCATGTGTGTGTTTGAACGAAGCCGATCGTGTATAGTCCCTTCCTCCCGATCGTGTTTCAGGAATAGCTCCACATTGCCCCTTGTTTTTGTTTACTTAGTGTAAGTAAGGGGACGAAAATAGTATATTGGACGAGCTATCTTGAGTTTTTCCGATTCTTTGAGGAGGAACGACTGTGTGCACGGTCGCTGAGTTCGATGGACCGACCTCCGTAACCGTGTCTTTAAGTGCGAGGGACATTCCATCCGTATGTATGTCCCGCGACTTACTTTATGGTTAGGGTCCTCCGCTAGGCTGCTCCCGCCTTGTGTTTAAATGAAAGGTGAGCGATCTTGGTCTGGAGAAGTCCTTGCACGGGGCGTCGTCGGTTTATTCGACTCCACGTCCGCGGCTGGTTAACACTTTTCTACCTTAGGTCGCCATGTTGGATGGCGACCCTCGACGGTGTACGTTGTGATGGGGTAGGGACGCGTCGCCTTGTCCGGGTACATCATGTTAGATGATGTACTTTTGAGGGCGCGCGAGCGTATCCACGGATTTAATTGGAGGGTCCTTCGGCTACGCTCGCTTCGTATTTAAACGAAGAGCGAGCGATCGCAGCCCAAAGGAACCTTGCATGGACGTAGTTGTCGGTTCCATCGACCTCCAGGACCATGGCTGCACTTTTTCTACCTCGGATCGCCATGTTGAATGACGACCCTCGACGGTATACGTTGTGCTTGGAGGGGCGATCGCTTGCATAGGTCTGTCAGGTTAGACGATGACCTCTTGTAGGGCGAGCGAATTGTCCTCTCTTTAGTTGTTTTTTTCGTCGATGTGAATCATATAGATGGGACAGGAAAATCTCATTATATTCTTTGTACATTGGATAACTGAAACTGAATACACAGTTTTCACTGGTAGTATTTCTTCAAATTCACAGCATTCCATGGATATGTAACACCCCCAGAATACGTCCGGGAATGTCACACGTCGTAGGCCCTTCTCATAAGGATCTACCAGGCTACACTCCAATAGACTACTCAAATGATTGACCGACCGGGGTCAATCTAATTACAAAGCAGATCGACAAGGTCATTAAACAATTCAGAACTAATGAAATTCACATCTCAATGACAAGAATAAACTTTAATACAGAAAGAAATGACAACTCAATTTAATAACTGAAAACTACACCCATGCAAGGGTGAATACTCGACCAAAATGGGAATACCGATCAAAGTGAAAACAAAAGGAAAGACTCTGACTCTTGTGTGATTAGCATCGCCGTCTTGCATCTTCTTCCAAGCCAATCCCGTGACTACTCCCGAGCTGCCAAAACCTAAGCACATAACAGGCACCCACCCCCCGAAAACTCGGGGGTTAGCAAACTGTAATTTTGCTAGTGCAAGTACATAATATACAAGATATACGAACAATAACAACACAAAATTCAACCACCGCGAAGCCTTAACATAATCCACACAATTCCACAAACAGCACATCAAAGCATTCGTTTACACAAGGTGAAAGGTAATCATATAGCCATATTCCCTTTACGGATCATAACATCAATGAATCCCTAAAGCAAGCCAAATGAGTCAAAAGATCTAGCTTGAAAAACCCCTTTTATAAAAGGAAAACCAATTTGATAAGATAGTTTGAAAACATTATTATTGACTCGGGCCGTCTTGGGGTTTTGAAAATCGAATGGGAATACTTTTGGAAATAATTTTAAAATCTCTCGGGTCCTTGACCCAACATATGGAAAACAATTACACGAAAACCAAGTCAACTTATTCGGGGTCATCGACCCCATTTATATAACACTGTCACAAACGAAGTCATTATAACATCTCACAGGGTTCTCAACCCAATCCAACTAACATTATCACGAAATCAAACATCTCAACATTCCACAGGGTCCTCGACCCAATACACAGAATAGCACCACAATACTATCAAAGGCACAATCTCTCATTCGACATATCCTGCTCAAGACCCCCGATTAATTAACCCTCGGAGATTTCGTCAAACCTCCTTGGTTAATTAACCACTACCAAAATTGGGGGTTTAGCCGACGACTCTAAGTCGTCGGCTAAAGGTCAAAGTCGTCGGCAAAACCCCCCAGTCGTCGGCTAAAAAACCGTCGGCCGATATTCGTCGGCCAAGGTTTTGCCGACGACTTTTTTGGTAGTCGTCGGCTAAAGTTTGAGGTTTAGCCGACGACTTTACAAATGTCGTCGGCTAAAGTTTTTTCAAAAAAAAAAAGTAATATACTTTAGCCGACGACTTTGTTAAATGTCGTCGTCTAAAGTTTTTCAAAAAAAGTAATATACTTTAGCCGACTTTGTTAAATGTCGTCGCTAAACCATTACATTATTATTATATTTTCGGAAGGAGTTTAATGACGACCTAGATCTAGGTCGTCGGCTAAAGTATATTATTTTTTTTTTAAAAAAAAAGGGTTTAGCCGACGACCTAGATCTAGGTCGTCGGCTAAACCATTACATTATTATTTTTTTTTCGGAAAGAGTTTAGCCGACGACCTAGATCTAGGTCATCGGCTAAAGTATATTATTTTTTTTTCTTTTCGGTCGGCTAAACGTTGTCACGGTCGTCGGCTAAACCTCCTTAATATAGCCGACGACTATTTCGAACTTTAGCCGACGACTTGGTGGAGGTCGTCGGCTAAAACCCTTTAGCCGACGGTATTTCGAGTCGTCGGCTAAAGTGCGAAGTTTAGCCGACGACACTTTATAGTTGTCGGCCGTTTTTTTCGGGTTGTCGGCTAAAGTACTTTTTTTGGTAGTGAACCCTGATATCAACACTTTAAAAACAAGTTGAAACAAGCTTTCAAGAACACGAATCGCGGTCTATATCAAGACAAACATTTAAAAATGAGTTGAAAGAATTTGAGATACGAACATCGTTTGGTAACGGGGTCTTAGCTATCACTCAAATACCCGTAACCAATAAGCCTGCCAGGCGCCTCCCTTGCGCACCTGTGTACCGGCGTTCACTCCATCATGTTGGCCGCTCATTGAACATGTAACCGCGCCGGCGATCACTCCCGCAAGAGCCGCCCCTTGCGCGCGCATTAGGTAACATCGGCGTTCACCACCCATATGGAGCCGCACATTGCAGCATATACCAGGCCGGAGTGCACGCTCCGCCCTCAGAGGTTCCCGGATACGACGTTTCTCACAACAAGTATCCACATTATTTCAAACATCAAGCACACGGACAAACGTCACAACAATTTTCGACTCGGTACATCAAGTCACACAATTTCTCCGCCAGTCCATAACCACACAAATAAACAATAACACACATGTGATCAATCAAACTCAATCACAATAAGCCTTCAAGCATAACCAATCAACACCGCACATATATCTCTATATTGCGGCTCAACCGAATTTATATATTTATATATATAGATATATAGATATATATATAACCTTACTATATTATATGAATAATTATAGTTCATCCATCAATCCAAGTTGAGTACGTCAACTAGTGTTAGCATTCATCACTCGTCGATCACCGACATAAGCATATATATCAATATACGTATATACATACATATATTTAATATATAAATATATACAAATATATATATATATATACACACACATACATATATATATATATATATACCTATATAAACTCATACACTTCGACAACAATGATTTCACGCAGTTACAATTCGTATATCGAGGTACTTGCCTTGGTAATCTCTCGCGGATACTCCGAAAGTACGGTCGGTTGGCAAAATCCGGAACTCCAATGAAAACAACGATCGGAAGGGCTCAACACCAGATTTTTGTAGGGAAATCGTCCCTAATATCCTATCATCGAATAAACAATCAATCACACGAGGAAAAACATCACAAAACGACCAAATTCCTCTCTGCGGCATTTCCCCAGACACCTTGAAGGCGTCAAACGGAAGTTCATATAATCGACGAATCGGAACTGGTAAAACCGTGGAAAGATGATGAAAATGATAGAATACAACTTAATCTACAATTATCCATCAGTAATTTAAGTTCATAAGGCTCAAACGGACGAAATCTACCAAGATCCCCAAATCCAACTCAATATTCAAAGTGTTCTTGAATAATCCTTCAATAATCTAATGAATAATCGAACATATCCATAATCATGCGTATATCACTTCATACAACATGATCTTAACATCCAAAACATCATATTTCAACACAAATCGAAAATCCAAGAGGTTTGATGAATATTACCTTTGAAGATCCAAGCACTTCTGATCCGAAGAACACGCGTTAGATCGACTATCCGGGCTTCACGATCGAAAGGAAATGAAGAAAATCAAACCCTCAAGTGATGGATGATGAAAGGTTCCTCCCCTCAAGCTCTCTCTCTCGCAGGTTGAAGAAAAGTGGAAGAAATGAGCTGAACACGCTCAAAAAACGCAATTATAGAGTTGATTGCCCTGTGTGCCGCGGCCCGGCCGAAGTGTGCCGCGGCACAGGGCCAAAAATGCCCCCCAGTGGTCGGCAGTGTGCCGCGGCACAAGGTACAGACGGGTTTGGCCGAAAATGCAATACGAGTGTGCCGCGGCCCAGACGGGTGTGCCGCGGCAGTGACTCGGCAGTGTGCCGCGGCCCTGCCGGCATGTGCTTGGCACAAGGTACAGCGTGCTCGGCCAAAAACTGGAAAATGTGTGTGCCGCGGCGCACACTCCTTGTGCCGCGGCCCACACCCCCTTGGGTCCTAAAATGATGAAAAATGACCCGGGAAGGAAATAAAAAGAATAGGAATAAATATTTGGGAACCAATAACACGAAATGGAAGTACGGAAACCCCAAAACGGTGGTTCCAAGTAATGATTACAAGGGTTCGTCCAACAAGAATATCAGCGCCCGACTGTCGTGGCCTGACGACTCGATTCCTAAAAACGCACAGAACGAACACGACGAAACGCTCGCGGACAACAACATCGATCCGAAATAAAATTAATATACAACAAATCACCACATATGGCCATAAACACAAAATCGATTGTCGAGAAAAATAATACCAACACTCGGAAATCGAGAAATTTCCGGTCTAAAAAAAGAAAAATTCGAATTAATCAGAATAAAAAACTCGGATATTACATTCTACCCCCTTAAAATAAGCTTCGTCCCGAAACTTAAAATAGAGAGCGGCGAAACAATCAAGGAAATAACTACTTGCTCAGCCCCAAAACATCACGAGAAATGCGCGAATGCGAGGTTCTAAAAATGTAAGTGAACACGATAAGTCGAGGTGGAGGAGTATGAATTTCGAGACAAAAGCTCCAAGAGTTAAGAAAATCACAAGACGGCTCAGACGTCCTGAAACCATGTTTCGAGCTCGACCAACCGCATCCAAGTTCATAACACATTCGCAAGTGTTACTTGCACGCGTGGTAATAATAGTTTCGAACAAAATTTGCAAGGATTAAGTTCAAATATGGAAAGACCACAATAATCCACGGGATTTAACAAAACAGCTCGGAAATTCGTTCGGAGGACGGTAGGCTAAGTAGAACAAGGTAGTTTAAAATCGTCGAAAGGATCATAATTGAATTACCAACAATGAAAAGTCACACAATACCGGAAATACTAAGAAAGTACGGGTAATACACTCCCCCATACTAAAAAGACATTTCGATCCCGAAACTTAGGACAACAAGAGTTGGAAACATAGAGCAATGAAATGAAGAACGATCAAAGTCACGATTGTTCAAAACAGCAACGATTAGGACATATTACAAAATATTCATCCTCCCATGTTAGGCTCTTCAAAAGGAGACATAGGGTTTCGGGACATTCTCCGGTCACTTGCTCTGATCGCCAGTAGGGTAGCATTCTTTGCCAATTCAGAAATTATCTCACAATGCTTCTCCCGATGACCTTCACACCCGCACCGGTAACAAGTCAAGAGTGGAAAGGGACAATTTGCACGAACATGTCCCTGACGATTGCAGTTGAAGCACCCTCCCTTCTTACCGAGAGTCACCGATGCTGGCTTGGGATTCCCAGCGCTCACTCCCGATCGCGAAGACGATGCGTTCGAACGATGTGGGAGTTTGGGAGCCTTAGACTCTTCACCGACCAAAAATTTCCCAGATGTCCTCGGTCTCTTGGCTTCACTCGTAGGCTCGACCACTGAGGAGATTTCATAGGATATCGTTTGATCTGGATACTCCTTCACCGTAGCATGAATCGTGGTCGTACGAACCACCTCGCCGCTTCTATTTCCATCATCACGTCTACGTTCGCCGAGGCTCGACATACTAATACGGATAACACCGTTCAACAATATTAGTTTATCAGTCGTACAATATACCACAATTATCAACCCGAGTTTTAGTTAGCATCCTTAGAATAACGGTAATATCGTAAAGCACAAAGTTTTATGAAGTCAATTTCGAGTCCTTCGACGAGGACGATCATTATATGTATGCACTTAATGAAAACAAATTTTTTTTTTAAAAAAAGAGGGCTAGTCACGTTGCGCCCAAGACTCATAAATACTGTCTTTTATTTTGGAAGAGGAAGTTTATATAACGACTCTAAAAATTATTTTCGAGTGATATATAAAAGAGAAAAAAAATTCGAAATTGAATTGTAACTAATTTGAAATATTTCAAAAGTGTTAGAGTCCCGATACCACAATTTTGAAAATCTTTCCTCTTCTACCAAAATGTTTATTTGAAAGAATTTTCCACCGAGATACGTGACCATTTAACATGACGACATTAAATCATGGCTTTTCACAATGTTAGAAAATTTCAAAGCACCACTTTAAAATATTCGTGATACTACAGCGTCGTGGGCCCCGTGCCGGAACCTACCAGGCTAAAAATCATTTTAAAAAAATGTTCAAAATGCCAAAAAGGTCGATGTCGGTAATATTCTCAAATACTCACAAAAGTTATTTATAAAATATCAAATACCGTCATAAGAATACTATCAAAACGTGCAAGACCAAAATATCAAAACTCGGTTTGCAAGATACCAAAAGCCATCTTAAAATACTCATGCGGTGGATAAAATTATTATTCATAAATTTATTCTAATAAAGTGCAGAAACAGATAAATATGCTCGACTTCCGAAGCATACTACATAACCATTTTTACTCGGACCGCATACGCATGTTATATCCTAAAACAATAATATCACCAACAAGTTCCAATTCCTGGTTCACATTAAACATATTAGCACAATATAATCAAATACGTATATAAGGGGACTTGCGATCGGGAGGCTTACCATCACGGATTGCCGGAAGATGATGTCAGAACCACGATACTAATCACAACTCTGATGCGCGCGACTTACACAAGACATGGACTTGACCCAACGGCCTAGGTTTTTCGCTAACCTAAGCTCTGATACCATAAATGTAACACCCCCAGAATACGTCCGGGAATGTCATACGCCGTAGGCCCTTCTCACAAGGATCTACGAGGCTACACTCCAATAGACTACTCAAATGATTGACCGACCGGGGTCAATATAATTACAAAGCAGACCGACAAGGTCATTAAACAATTCAGAACTAATGAAATTCACATCTCAATGACAAGAATAAACTTTAATACAGAAAGAAATGACAACTCAATTTAATAAATGAAAACTACACCCATGCAAGGGTGAATACTCGACCAAAATGGGAATACCGACCAAAGTGAAAATAAAAGGAAAGACCCTGACTCTTGTGTGATTAGCATCGTCGTATTCCATCTTCTTCCAAGACAATCCCGTGACTACTCCCGAGCTGCCAAAACCTGAGCGCACAACAGGCACCCACCCCCCGAAAACTTGGGGGTTAGAAAACTGGAATTTTGCTAGTGCAAGTACATAATATACAAGATATACGAACAATAACAACACAAAATTCAACCATCGCGAAGCCTTAACATAATCCACACAATTCCACAAACAGCACATCAAAGCATTCGTTTACACAAGGTGAAAGGTAATCATATAGCCATATTCCCTTTACGGATCATAACATCAATGAATCTCTAAAGCAAGCCCAATGAGTCAAAAGATCTAGCTTGAAAAACCCCTTTTATAAAAGGTAAACTAATTTGATAAGATAGTTTGAAAACATTATTATTGACTCGGGCCGTCTTGGGGTTTTGAAAATCGAATGGGAATACTTTTGAAAATAATTTCAAAAGCTCTCGGGTCCTTGACCCAACATATGGAAAACAAGTACACGAAAACCAAGTCAACTTATTCGGAGTCCTCGACTCCATTTACATAACACTGTCACAAACGAAGTCATTACAACATCTCGCAGGGTTCTCAACCCAATCCAACTAACATCATCACGAAATCAAACATCTCAACATTCCACAGGGTCCTCGACCCAATACACAAAATAGCACCACAATACTATCAAAGGCACAATCTCTCATTCGACATATCCTGCTCAAGACCCCCGATTAGTTAACCCTCGGAGGTTTCGTCAAACCTCCTTGGTTAATTAACCCTGATACCAACGCTTTAAAAACAAGTTGAAACAAGCTTTCAAGAACACGAATCGCGGTCTATATCAAGACAAACATTTAAAAGTGAGTTGAAAGAATTTGAGATACGAACATCGTTCGGTAACGGGGTCTTCGCAATCACTCAAATACCCGTAACCAATAAGCCTGCCAGGCGCCTCCCTTGCGCACCTGTCTACCGGCGTTCACTCCATCATGTTGGCCGCTCATTGAACATGTAACCGCGCCGGCGATCACTCCCGCAAGAGCCGCCCCTTGCGCGCGCATTAGGTAACATCGGCGTTCACCACCCATATGGAGCCGCACATTGCAGCATACACTAGGTCGGAGTGCACGCCCCGCCCTCAGAGGTTCCCGGATACGACGTTTCTCACAACAAGTATCCACATTATTTCAAACATCAAGCACACGGACAAACGTCACAACAATTTTCGACTCGGTACATCAAGTCACACAATTTCTCCGCCAGTCCATAACCACACAAATAAACAATAACACGCACGTTATCAATCAAACTCAATCACAATAAGCCTTCAAGCATAACCAATCAACACCGCACATATATCTCTATATTGCGGCTCAACCGAATATATATATTTATAAATATATAGATATATAGATATATATATATATATAACCTTACTATATTATATGAATAATTATAGTTCATCCATCAATCCAAGTTGAGTACGTCAACTAGTGTTAGCATTCATCACTCTTCGATCACCGACATAAGCATATATATATATATCAATATACGTATATACATACATATATTTAACATATAAATATATACAAATATATATATATATATATACACATACATATATATATATACACATATATACATCCGTATAAACTCATACACTTCGACAACAATGATTTCACGCAGTTACAATTCGTATATCGAGGTACTTGCCTTGGTAATCTCTCGCGGATACTCCGAAAGTACGGTCGGTTGGCAAAATACGGAACTCCAACGAAAACAACGATCGGAAGGGCTCAACACCAGATTTTTATAGGGAAATCGTCCCTAATATCCTATCATCGAATAAACAATCAATCACACGAGGAAAAACATCACAAAACGACCAAATTCCTCTCTGCGGCATTTCCCCAGACACCTTGAAGGCGTCAAACGGAAGTTCATATAATCGATTTAATCGGGCCGGTAAAACCGTGGAAAGATGATGAAAATGATATAATACAACTTAATCTACAATTATCCATTAGTAATTTAAGTTCATAAGGCTCAAACGGACGAAATCTACCAAGATCCCCAAATCCAACTCAATATTCAAAGTGTTCTTGAATAATCCTTCAATAATCCAATGAATAATCGAACATATCCATAATCATGCGTATATCACTTCATACAACATGATCTTAACATCTAAAACATCATATTTCAACATAAATCGAAAATCCAAGAGGTTTGATGAATATTACCTTTGAAGATCCAAGCACTTTTGATCCGAAGAACACGCATTAGATCGACTATCCGGGCTTCCCGATCGAAAGGAAATGAAGAAAATCAAACCCTCAAGTGATGGATGATGTAAGGTTCCTCCCCCCAAGCTCTCTCTCTCGCGGGTTGAAGAAAAGTGGAAGAAATGAGTTGAACACGCTCAAAAAACGCAATTATAGAGTTGACTGCCCTGTGTGCCATGGCCCGGCCGAAGTGTGCCGCGGCACAGGGCCAATAATGCCCCCCAGTGGTCGGCAGTGTGCCGCGGCGCCGTCGTCATGTGCTGCGGCGCCGTCGGCATGTGCCGCGGCACAAGGTACAAATGGGTTTGGCCGAAAATGCAATACGAGTGTGCCGCGGCCCGGACGGTTGTGCCGCGGCAGTGACTCGGCAGTGTGCCGCGGCCCTGCCGGCATGTGCCGCGGCACAAGGTATAGCGTGCTCGGCCAAAAACTGGAAAATGTGTGTGCCACGGCGCACACTCCTTGTGTCGCGGCCCACACCCCCTTGGGTCCTAAAATAATGAAAAATGACCCGGGAAGGGAATAAAAGCAATATGAATAGATATTTGGGAACCAATAACACGAAATGGAAGTACGGAAACCCCAAAACGGTGGTTCCAAGTAATGATTACAAGGGTTCGTCCAACAAGAATATCAGTGCCCGGCTGTCGTGGCCTGACGACTCGATTCCTAAAAACGCACAGAACGACCACGATGAAACGCTCACGGACAACAACATCGATCCGAAATAAAATTAATATACAACAAATCACCAAATATGGCCATAAACACAAAATCAATTGTCGAGAAAAATAATACCAACGCTCAGAAATCGAGAAATTTCCGGTCTAAAAAAAGAAAAATTCGAATTAATCAGAATAAAAATCTCGGATATTATAGGATATTGGTCCGGAGTGCCATCAGGGTGTTCAAGTTCGTAGGCTCCCCTAGTTAGCCACTTAGATATCCTGAAGGGGCCTTCCCAATTCGGGCCAAAGACTCCTGTATGAGTCTGGAGCTTTTTGAGGACTAGATCGCCCACTTGGAACCGTCTTTCCCTGACCTTCGAATTGAAGAACTTCTCGGATCTCCTTTTATGGATTGTGTTCTTCATTTCCGAGGTCAGTCGCTGCTCTTCGATCATGTCCAAGTCGATCCGCCGGGCCACATCATTGTCCGTCGTCATCTCTTGTTCAGTTCGGTGGCTGAGGACGGCGATCTCCGAAGGGATCACCGCTTCTGTTCCGAAGGCGAGGGCGAACGGGGTTTCGCCAGTCGAGTTTCGGGTTGTCGTTCGGTAGGACCACAAAACATCTGGGAGCTCACTCGCCCATCGTCCTTGTTTGGATTCAAGTCTTGCTTTGATCGTGTGTTTTAGGATCTTGTTTACAGCCTCTACCTGCCCGTTCGTCTGAGGGTGGTAGGGGGCCGAGAATAACTTTTTGATTCCCCACTTCTCGCAGAATTGCATGACTTACAAACCGTCGAACTGCTTTCTGTTGTCGGAGATTATAGCCTGGGGTAGCCCGAATCGGCATATGATGTTCTTCCATATGAACTTAATTACTTGTTCTTGGCCGATCTTGTTGAGTGGCTCAGCCTCAGCCCATTTTGTGAAGTAATCGACCCCTACAATGGCAAATTTACATCCCCTTGGCGCCGTTGGCAAGGGACCGATGAGGTCGATGCCCCATTGGGTGAACGGCCATGGGCTGTACATAGAAGTGAGCTGCTCGGGGGAGAGTTTGATGTTTGGGCCCATCACTTGACACCGGTGACACGATCTGGCATAGGTGATCGCATCTTTCTGAAGCGAAGGCCAGAAAAAACATTGCCTGGTTGTTTTGTGGATGAGAGGTCGCCCGCCAGCATGGTTCCCACAGATCCCATCAAGGATCTCGGATAAAACGAGCCGGCCTTCCTCCAGCGTAATGCACTTGAGGAGGGGAAGGCTGAAAGCTCGCTTGTAAAGCCGGTCGTCCAGTAGGGTGTATCTGGTTGCACGTAGTTGAAGCTGGCGAGCTTTGATACGGTCGCCAGGGACCGTTCCATCCTTTAAGTATTTAATGAACGGAGTCATCCAGTTTTCCTCGACAATGGCAACTACGGTAACCAGGTTTCTGTCGATCGCCGACTTTGCTGATTTCGTGATTTAGATGTTAGAGAAATCGGCCGCCCCATCTGATGATGGCAGTTTGGATAGGGCGTCGGCCTGAGAATTGTGCTCTCTCGGGACTTGTTCGATTAACACTTCCTAAAATTTCGTGCACATTACAGCGACCAGTTCTTGGTATTTGACCATTTGTTCGCCGCGCGCCTCATATTCTCCCTTGACTTGGTTCACGACCAAGAGGGATTCCATGAAGATATGGAGACGGCGAACATCCAGGGCGAGGGCTAGATCGAGCCCGCCTACCAAGGCTTCGTATTCGACCGCATTGTTGGTCGCCCGAAACCCGAAACGTACAGAATTTGTGAAACTTTAGCCGTCGGGACTGATGAGGACAATCCTCGCCCCTGCTCGTGTGTTGGTTGCCGAGCCATCCACGTACAACTTCCACGCGGGGCGACCGATCTGGGTTGGACTGGGTAGGAATGTTAATTCTACCATGAAGTCCGCCAGGGCTTGGCCTTTGATCGCCGTGCGAGGAGCGTACGTGATACCGTATTGGGGGATATCCAGTGACCATTTGAGGAGTCGCCCGTTGGTGTCTGGTCGGTGCAGAACTTGCCTTAAGGGAAGAGTTGTTACAACCTCAACTTGATGTTCGAAGAAGTAGGCCCTTAGCTTGCGAACACTCATGACCAGAGCGTAGGTGATCTTCTCAAGAGGTGTGTATCGCATTTCCGCGTCAAGGAGCGCTTGGCTAACGAAGTAGATCGGCAAGTGGACTTGCCCCTATGCTCGCACTAAAATAGCACTCAGCGCGACCTCCGAGGCTGCCAGGTAAAGGAATAGCTTTTCGCCGGGGATCAGTTTTGCCAAGATCTGAGGGTTAGATAGATATTCCTTGATTTTGGCGAACGCTATTTGAGTCTCCTTTGTCCATGCGAACTTCTTATTCTTTATGGTCACGAAGAATGGCTTGCTTTTATCCCCGAGCCGAGATATGAAATGGTTGAGGGCGGCTAGACAACCTGTGAGGCGTTGCACCTGCTTGACATTCCGTGGCTCCTGCATGTCGAGGATCGCCTGGATCTTGGTGGGGTTTGCCTCGATCCCTCTTTGGCTCACGATATGCCCCAAGAACTTCCCAGAGCTTACCCCGAAGTTGCATTTCTTGGGGTTTAGCTTCATATTGAACTTCTCGAGAATGGCGAACGTCTCGGCAAGGTCATTGAGGTGATCTTTCTTCTTGAGGCTTTTGACCACGATGTCGTCAATGTAGACTTCCATGGTCTTGCCGATCTGATTAGCGAACATCCCGTTGACTAGTCGCTGGTAGGTCGCCCCCGCATTCTTCAAGCCGAATGGCATTCGGACCCAAAAGTATATGTCTTTTTCCGTGTGGAACGATGTGTGTTTTATGTCTTTCTCCGCCATTGGGATTTGATGGTATCCGGCGAAGGCATCCATGAATGACATCATTTCGCAACCTGCTGTACTATCGACCAAGTGATCAATATGAGGCATCGGAAAGTGGTCTTTTGGACATGCCGCGTTGAGGTCGGCGAAGTCGATGCATAACCTCCATGAGTTGTTCGGCTTTTTGACGAGCACCGCCTTAGCGACCCACTGTGGTTCGTCTGTAGCTACTCCGATTAGTTTGTTATCGAGCAGCTTTTTGACTTCTATGTCGAGCGCCGCGTACTTCTCAAGACCGAATTTCCTACATTTCTGGTGAACAGGCTTCCTTGCCGGGTTGATCTTTAGATAGTGGCAAGCGTGTTCAGGACTTATGCCAACCATATCTCGATGCGACCAGGCAAAGACTCCAATGTTCTTACGTAGTAAATTGATCAGATCCTCATTTAATTCGAGGTCGACGCTTGTGCCGATCTGTACTTCCCGCTCCGGGCGAGCCGGATCTATCATTATGCTCTCCAACTCTTCAATGGGGACGGTCGCCTCTCGTTTGGAACGATTTCCGGACTCGATCCTTGGATCGATGTCGAGGCTTGGCTCAAAACCGATCCTCGGCTCGATGTTGTCCGTTAATCGATGTGAGGTGGCGTCCTCTGAGTCGGGTTGGTACGATGTGCTTGGCTCGTCGATCTCCATGGGTTGATTATCGATCGTTTCAATGTTACATACAGCATGGGAAGTATTGAAAGAAGTTATGACACAGGAGTAATTCAAACATTTCTTAGCCATTAATTGGTCTCCTTTTACAGTACCGACCGTCCCATCGGCAGTGGGGAATTTGATACAGTAAAATAAAGAGGAGGCGACCACCTCGAAGGTTTCTAGAAATGGACGACCTAGGAACCCATTATAGATGCTGGGCCTATGTATGATTACAAAGTTTAGGTTCCTAGTAATCCTAACCTTGGGATCGTAGTAACATGTTAGCTCGACAGAGAGCTTGATCCTTCCATAGGCTTGGACTGTGCTGTCGGCGAACCCTTGGAGCACGGTGTCAAATGGCTTGATGAACTTGGTCAGGTTGCCGAGTTGGTCAAGAGCAGATTTGAATATGATGTTACAAGAGCTCCCATTGTCAACCAGCACTCGGTCGACCATTTTCCCAAGGATACATGCAGAGATTACCAATGCATCCTCTTTGGGGCACTGCACTCCCTCCCTATCCTTGTTGGAGAAAGTGATGAGCGCGTCTTTGGAGATGGTCGGCTCTGGGGGTACCACGACATGGACCCCAGTGAACGCCCTTAATTCGGCCTTCCTCTTTCTGTTCGACATGGTGGAAACTGGGGAAAGTCCTCCGAGGTTTCCACCTCCCACCTGAAGCATATTGACCCAACCAACCAGGGTTGATCGGATGGATTGATTCTTCAGAGTATTCTGGCTCATTCTGCTCGATCCTGGCGACCGGATTGGGGGAGATTCCATCGTTCAGGCGGCGATCGCGCCCCCTGGTTCTTTCTGCCCGGGGTTCTGGCTTGGTGACCAAGTTATCCAACTTGCCCTCCTCAAACAATCTACAGAGTTGTCGGAGGAGGTCGCGGCATTGGCTGGTGTTGTGGCCGGGACTCTTGTGTGTTGTGTCACGATTTATTCATCCCGACAGGCGATCGACTATAAGGCCGAGCGACCGAGTCAACTCCAGTCAAACTTTGGCTAGCTCGCCTAATCGAAGATATCAGACCACCATCAGGTACCTAGCGATCGACTCCCAAGGCGATCGCCCTTTGGCATCTGGCGATCGACTCTAGTGTCCGGCTAAGGACATTCGACCTACGCCCCGAGCAGAGATGATTGCCCGTCAAAGTCATCGAGGATTGCATCTCAGAACAGCACCAACGTGCAGATCCACAAAAGGCGCTGACAAGATCTTCCCTAACAGACAAGATCTTTTGCTGACAGACAAGACCTTTGACCACAGCCTGTCACCTACCTCACCTACCGGCACGTGCGCCGAAAGTTGTCAGTGGGACCACTCGTGACAGCAACTCAGGACGCGTGTAAGCTCCCCATCGACCGTACTGATTGGCCCGGCCAACTCCTGCAGACTTTGAGGGGACAGGCCCATGTGCTAAAAGACGATCGCCCGATTATTATAATGCAGAAAAGGCGATCGCCCGGCGTATCCAAGTCCTATAAATAGAGAACCTCCTCCTACTGGAAAAAGGTTCGGAATTCATTCCACCAACAGTTCCGAATTTATCTAACTTACGTTCAGAACTCATTCTCTCATATTCCGAATTCATTCACGGAAATACTGAAGAACAGACATATCATCAAGCTCCCGGCTTTCTCACCGGAATCCATCTCAGGACTTCTCTCTCCGAATCTCTCGTCCAGAACACGATCGGCAGAAGTAGCAAGTCTCCACTAGACAGATTCCAAGGGATTCATAAGCCCCGGAGCCCAAGCATCCAGCTAAATACTCGCCGTAAGAGACCGTCGATCTCTCTCCGCCGCGACTGTTCATCTCCTTTGTTACAAGAACTCACAGAGCATCAAATCTGGTTCTTCCGGCAATCTACACGCTCACTAGCTAAGATAACAAGAATCTTTACACTCATTGTAATTGTATTCTTACATTAGTACTTGTATCCCCGAATATTGGTATTAATAATATCTCGCGAGAGCATTCAAGCCCGGGACTAACAACCCCGGCAAATCTTGTGTTATTTATCTTTCTCGCGGAAGTGCTCTTGCATTTTTTTGCTATCCCATCCATTCCAGCAATATCTATCTCCGGATAATATTTTGGGCAGCAACAATTGGCGCTAGAGGAAGGGGATCTAACCCTCACATTTTTATTCCTACCGTCCCGAAGAACACTCACTGTTCTCGGGGCATATACTTGAAGTGACACTCACTGCGCTTCAAAGAAAACCTTCAGAATCATGACATCCGCCGGTACATCGAAGAAAGCCGCTCTCCGAACCGCCGGACACCATATCCCGGTCCAGTCCGAACCCCAGCCGACGACAGGGGGAAGCCGCAGCAACGTGAGACTCTCGATCCCGTACCTGAGGGATGGCCCCAACCTCTCACTCGACCAGTTCCAAACCGAGGAACAGATCGAGAAGGCTATGGCCATCCTAGAGGAGCGAAGGAGAGCATGTGCGTCGCCTGCAATAACTCCCTCGATCATCCGCCGCATGGGAAAATGGAAATTCAGCGGGCTACTGAACGAGCGATCGTCAGAAAGCCCCAATTTGCGAGGAAAGGCTCTCGCACGACCGGACCGATCCATATTCAATCGCTTGGGGCGCGACCAATCCTGGCGACCGGGGCATTCTGTTTCCAACCTTGAAAAGACGGAATCCGAATCCGTCACCAGGAGTTCGGCCTACCCACCTCACAGCCGAACGCAGGACAGCCATCTGACTCCCTCCCCGATCGCCAGGGGATCAGTACTCAATCGCCTCGGCTCCCGCTCCGAGCGCCGATCCGCTAGCAGTCAGGCCACGGCGACGGCCGCCATACAACGCCAGCTCGACGAGATGAAAGCACTCTTGGACACTGGGGCAAGCGCCAGCAAAAAGATCGTCGGGCCGACCGAGCCACTCGCGGTCCACATCGAGCTTGCCCCCATACAACCAACGATCGCTCCTCCCAAAACACCTCTGTATGAGGGGAGATCGGACCCCGAAACCCACCTGAGTAAATTCCGAATCTACATGACTGGGTGTGGGGCATCTGACGCAACCAAGTGCCGGATCTTCCCGTTAACATTGGGCGAGCTGGCCCATAGGTGGTACGTCTCACTACCACCACGATCAATCACCTCCTTTAAGAAACTGGCGAATGACTTCACGTCATACTTCGCCAGCAAGGTCGCCAGACCAGAAGGCCCCCACCGCGTGATAAAAATCAAGCAGGGGAGAGACGAGTCAGACACATATTACGTCGACCGGGTAGACGAAATCATCCTCACCGGCGAACCCATCAGTGACGAGCTCGCTCTCTATTCGGTCATGGGGGGATTCCACGGACACTCTCCCATGTTTAGACATCTCTCCAAGGATATTCCCCCAACTTACGCGATCTTCCGCGCTAAAGCTGCCAACTTTCTGGCCAGGCAAAGGCTACTCACCCTCCACCTAGGCGAGGAAACGCCACCTCCTGTCCAGAAGATAGTGATCGCCAAAGCAAAGAAGGCGATCGCCAAGCCACCCGGAGATCTCAAGGCTTTCGAGGACATGGAAGCCCATCTCCTCTATACGTTCAACCAAACCCCGGCACATATTTTCTATGCCATCAAGGGGCACGAAGAGCTCAAAAAGCCAAAAGCGATAAGGGACCACGGTCATCTGGACAATAATCAATACTGTGCCTACCATAAGAGTCCCGGCCACAGCACCAACCAATGCCGCGACCTCCTCAAACAGCTCTGGAGATTGTTCGAGGAGGGCAAGTTGGATAGCTTATTGGCTTAGCCGAAGCCTCTACCAATCTCTATACACGATCGTCCGAGTCGAACACAAAAAAGGCTGGAAAGCTCATACGAGCCGACCCCTAGATCAACCTCGGCGACCGTCTCTACATGCTTTAATCAAGAGAAGGGAACCTCGGAAGTCTCCCCGATCTCCATCCTTATTTAGGAAACTGGAGGACTCGATCGCCATCTACAGTTCACCGTCTAACATGATGGACTAAGGCACGAGATCGCCTCCCCCGCACAACGTACACCGTCGAAGGTCGGCATCTACATGACGATCCAAGGTGGAAGAGTGCAGCCATGGTCCTGGTGGTCAATGGAACCGACTGCTTAGGCCATGCAAGGTCCCTTTGGGCCAAGATCGCCCGCCCTTCGTTTAAATACGAGGCCGGCGTAGTCTGAGGGCCCTCCAAAATAAATCAGTGGACACGATCGCTCGCCCTCAAAGGTTCATCATCTAACATGGTGAACCCGGACAATGCGACGTACCACAACCCCCGTCTCAACGTACACCGTCGAGGTTCGCCATCTTCATGGTGAGCCGAGGTGGAAGCAGAGCTAAACGAGCCGCGGGCGTGGTGTTGAATCATCCGACGCTGCCCCGCGCAAGGACTCCTCTAGACCGAGACCGCACGCCCTTCGTTTAAATACAAGGCGAGGCGCAGCCTAACAGAGGACCCTCATAATAAAGTGAGTCACGAGACACTCAATGTCTTCGCGCATCAAGACATGATCAAGGAGTCGGTCCATCGAACTCCGCGATCGTGCACGGTTCCTCAAGACGGACGACCGTCCCAGAGAATTCGACAAAGTTGAAGACCGCTCACTCAATGAATTATTTTCATCCCCTTACTTCCGCTAAGTGAATAAAAACAAGGGGCAATAAGAGTGCGGACTACCTACACGACGATCGTCGCTATTCAACCACATACGGAGATCGTCATTTTTTCAGATGTAGTGCAGCGATCGAATTTGTTGTAAAGTTATCTTTATGAGTTTATCAATTCATTTGGAACTACCCTCGCAACGATCTCTCCTCACACATTTGTACAAAGTCAAACAAAGACTCAAAAATAACCATTCATTCAAGTGATAAGTCAGAAATCCAAACGTTCATTTCATTACTTGAAAAATCAGAGTACACGGTCGCCCGAAGGCCTAAATGCTACAAAAGAAAACTACAAAACTACAAGGAAATAAGCTAAAACATCAAAAATGAAGTGCCTCAGGCCCCTGCCTGGCCTTCGCCATCAGCATTCGGCGCGGTCCCCTCACCTTCCGGAGCGTCGGGATGAGCAAGATTGGCCGGAGACGGATACCAGCTCAAATCCACGCCGATGTCCGCAAGATCCAAGATCGGCAAGGAGAAAGCTGGATGGAGAGGATGCTCCAACGCATATGACTTGAAGTTCTCAGCTAGAGGCCCGACCTCCAAACCTCCCTTCTTAGCTGCTCGGATCGAGTCAGCGAACGCCAAATAATAGGCGAACTCGCTGACAAACTCCAAGTTTTGAAAGGGATCGGCCCTGGTCGCCTCTACCTCTCCTTTCAGCTCGGCCATCGCCTGTTGCGACCCCTGGAGCTCGGCCTCCCTCGCAGCAACTTTTTCCCTCGCCTCCGTCAGCTCGCTGGTCAGCCGAGCGATCGTCACCTTCTGGCGATCGGCCTCCTCTTCAGCAACCTTCTGCGCCTGGACGGCATTCTGCATCTGGTCCCGAAATCGGTCAACCGCCAGACGATATTGCTCAGTTTCCTTCTTCTCCAGCTCAATCTCATGTCTCGCCTGCTTGGCCGCCTCCAGAGAGTCCTTCTCCATCGCCGCGATCTTATCAGCAAACTCGGCGTTCTCTTTCCGAGCCGCCTCGAGATCCGCCTGCAGGCGAATAGTGGAGGGCCGCCCCTCAAACTCCTGAGCAGCCTGGACAGCCATGGTCGCCGTCTGAAGAGAAAGGGCGAGAACAGCGTGCATCGAACTCCCCGATCGCTGACGAGCGATCGCATCCAGATCGGTCGTCCATGCCTTCGGCAGAGCAGAAGCAGACTTGCTGACGTATGGAGGCATGTCGCAGGAATGGCGAGGAGATCGGCTCGCTAGGAAATCCATGACCATCGGCAGGCAAGACGGATCTGCACGACGGATCCTGCATCAAAACAACTAAGTTAATACAACTCCTACGCAGATGCAATTTTCAACACAAAAATGCAATCTACCTCTTAGCCTTCTCGGGATCCCGACCGAAAAACGGTTTCCCTCGAGGGGTCTCAGCATCCGCGATCGCCATCTCCCGCATAAAAGCCGCAGAGGGCGGCTCACTCTCCGGAGCAGCGATGGTGATCGGAGGCGCGGCGATCGTCACTTCATCACCCGGGGCAGGAACCGAAGTTTCTTCCGGCCTCGGCCTCTTGCGATTCGCTCGAAGCCCCTCCTTCGGAACTTCCTCCTCAGCCACGACCGGCTCCACGCGAGGCTCCGCCTCCGGAACTATAGGCAACGCAACGGGTGGGGCCCGAGTCGACCTCTTATGGCGAAGACGGCCTAGAACTCCTGGGTTCGACATGGCGATCTCCGTCGGAGGCTCCAAAAAGCGAGGAAAGCGAACCTCTGCAGTTAAGACGATCGATCAACAATCAGATACTGTCCTCAAGTAAGGCGATCGCCTAAGAAAGTGAAGGTCGCAGAAACTCATACCTGGCACCGAGAGATGTCTCGGGAAACAGAATAGTCGAGCCGACAACCAACGACTCTCCTTATTGATCCTAGTGGCGTCAAGGTCGTCGTCCAACAAGCTCCTTATCCGCTCCCAGACAACGAGGAAATCAAAAGGCAACTCCTCGATCGCCGGAATGTGAAAACCTGCAAAACCGAAATCAAATTAGATCAGTCCAAAACGCATCCGAACGAAGGGAGAGTCTAAACCCTTACCGGGATTCCTCTACCGAAACTCAGTGGGGATCTCCAGCTCGCCCGTAGGATTGCCGCTCGCCGAAGCTCTCCACTTGCCGGCAACCCAGAACCACTTCGTCCGATCGCCCCGCATCTTATTCGGGACTCCATGGATTACCCGACCAGATCGGCCCTGAATATGGTAACCGCCGACCAACCCTTTATGAGCCGTCAGTTTGAACAAATGGTTCATCTCCAATGGCGATGGGAGGCGGTACAGGCGGTGACCGCCGAAAAGGGTGAGAGTACAGTTAATTTGGAGCCAGGCGTACGACGTCAGCTGAAGTGGCGCCACATTCCAAGCGGCCAACAGATGGGAGACAGCAAAGGATAGAGGGAAGCGCAGCCCGGCCTCCATAATCGCCTCATTCACGGCGACCATACCCATCGGAGGCTGGTCGGCTCGTTCATTCTCCGCCGGCGCGAACATGTCCACATCTGAGGGAACATGGAATCTTGTCCTCCAGACGGCCAAATCTTTCCTGGTCGTCGAACTCCGTATTTAGCCAAGCGACCACAACGATCGCTGTGCAGCACGGTACTGCGACCGTTTGGGAAGCACATAGGGGTAGGCGACCGAGTATCCCCGGAAATCGAATCTCGGAGTAGGACCGGCCAACTTCTCCATTATTTCAGCAAAGGCCTTATAGGCCCGACCGAAAGCGCTATGTTGCTCCCAGTAAGCCCTAATCGCCAGATCTCTCTCGATCTGCGATCGTCTTTCTTCAGCAGCCGACTCCTTAGCAACATCGGCCTCATTGAATAAAGCCTCGACTTCAGCAGGGTCGATTCCGGCCCGAATAGCTTCAGCCGCCGTCTCCAGGTGGAAGACGGAAGAAGTTTCTCCCCGGACAGTCGATGTCCCGGCGGCAGAACTGGTACCCGCTCCAAGTGATGATGAGGTTCCGGCCATTCTCAGAGATAGAAAAGGAGAAAAGGATTTTTCTTACCCGAAAGTGAAATCGAAAGACGATCGGCACTAAGATCTTCAGAAAATTCGACAGCAAGTCCTTCTTTCTCCAATAAGTACGCGTGAGTGTGAAACTGCAGCACCGCGCCCTTTTATAGGAGAAGGCAGGGACTCGTTTGCAATAAGGTAAAACCTCAGGGGTCGGATCTCAAACGACGCATTAAATGACCCCCTCGAGACCCGCGTACGCGTCTTTTCAAGGACGCGTCAGTCGAGGAGTCATAAATGACCGTTGGCGTCCTCCAATAGAAGCCTGACACGTGCGCGGAGACTTTTCCACGCCCATTGCTTTTCCCTTGATTCGGCCAACCAGTCGTCCGAACCCGAGTATATCACCAAAGACGATCGCGATTCGATTAAACGTAAAGTCGCTCGTCAAAAGTTCAACGATCGCCAAGAGAGCCACCTCACCCCACGTTTCCAACGTATGAGCGAGCTGGGGGGCAATTGTTGTGTCACGATTTATTCATCCCGACAGGCGATCGACTATAAGGCCGAGCGACCGAGTCAACTCCAGTCAAACTTTGGCTAGCTCGCCTAATCGAAGATATCAGACCACCATCAGGTACCTAGCGATCGACTCCCAAGGCGATCGCCCTTTGGCATCTGGCGATCGACTCTAGTGTCCGGCTAAGGACAGTCGACCTACGCCCCGAGCAGAGATGATCGCCCGTCAAAGTCATCGAGGATTGGATCTCAGAACAGCACCCACGTGCAGATCCACAAAAGGCACTGACAAGATCTTCGCTATGCACAAGATCTTTTCTTGTGAACAAGACCTTTGACCACAGCCTGTCACCTACCTCACCTACCGGCACGTGCGCCGAAAGTTGTCAGTGGGACCACTCGTGATAGCAACTCAGGACGCGTGTAAGCTCCCCATTGGACCGTACAGTTGACTGCCAGCAACTCCTGCAAACTTTGAGGGGACAGGCCCATGTGCTAAAAGACGATCGCCCGATTATTATAATGCATAAAAGGCGATCGCCCGGCGTATCCAAGTCCTATAAATAGAGAACCTCCTCCTACTGGAAAAAGGTTCGGAATTCATTCCACCAACAGTTCCGAACTCATCTAACTTACGTTCAGAACTCATTCTCTCATATTCCGAATTCATTCACGGAAATACTGAAGAACAGACATATCATCAAGCTCCCGGCTTTCTCACCGGAATCCATCTCAGGACTTCTCTCTCCGAATCTCTCGTCCAGAACACGATCGGCAGAAGCAGCAAGTCTCCACTAGACAGATTCCAAGGGATTCATAAGCCCCGGAGCCCAAGCATCCAGCTAAATACTCGCCGTAAGAGACCGTCGATCTCTCTCCGCCACGACTGTTCATCTCCTTTGTTACAAGAACTCACAGAGCATCAAATCTGGTTCTTCCGGCAATCTACACGCTCACTAGCTAAGATAACAAGAATCTTTACACTCATTGTAATTGTATTCTTACATTAGTACTTGTATCCCCGAATATTGGTATTAATAATATCTCGCGAGAGCATTCAAGCCCGGGACTAACAACCCCGGCAAATCTTGTGTTATTTATCTTTCTCGCGGAAGTGCTCTTGCATTTGTTTGCTATCCCATCCATTCCAGCAATATCTATCTCCGGATAATATTTTGGGCAGCAACATTGTGGTAGGCACAAAATTTGCTGCGGTCTAGATGACCGTTGTCCCTTATTGGCTTTGGCTTGTTAAGCCATTCGTGCCCTTTGATGGCGTTAAAGATGTGGGCCGGAGATAGGTTGAGGTTACGGAGGAGGTGAACCTCCACATCCTCGAAAGCTTTGAATTCGTCGGGCAGCTTTGCGACCGCCTTTCTGGGCTTGGCGACCATCTTCTTCTGGATGTGGAATGGCGCCTTCCCTTCTCCGGCAGATCCCTCACCTAAACGAAGGGTGAGCATTCTCTGCCTAGCCAGAAAATCAGCGGCCCTGATGCGTAAGACCGCGTAGGTAGGGGGATATCCTTTGTAAGATGCCTGAACATAGGCGAATGGCCATGGAATCCCCCTAGGGCCGAGTAGAGAGCGAGCTCGTCGCTAATGGGCTCGCCGGTGAGGACTATTTCGTCTACCCGGTCGATGTAGTCTTCGTCGGACTCGTCCTTCCCCTGCCTGATCTTCATCATGCGGTGGGGGCCTTCCGGCCGAGCGACTTTGGCAGCGAAATACGACGTGAAGTCGTTCGCTAGCCTTTCAAAACAATTGATCGAGCGCGGTGGCAGTGAGATGTACAACCTATGGGCGAGGTCTCCCAATGTCAATGGGAACATTCGGGACTTTTTCGCATCTGATGCTCCACATCCGGTCATGTAAATCCGGAACTTGCTCAAATGGGTCTCAGGATCCGATCTCCCCTCATATAAGGGTGTTTTAGGGGGAGCGATCGTTGGTTGAACTGGGGCGAGCTCAATCTGGGCCGAGAGCGGCTCACTCGGTCCGGCGATCGATCTCTTGGCGCCTGCCCCAGTTTCTAGGAGCGCCTTCATTTCGTCGAGCTGGCGTTGCATGGCGGCCATGGCCATAGCTTGACTGTTTACTGATTGGCTCTCGGAGCGGGAGCCGAGGCGATCGTGTACCGATCTCCTGGCCCCGTGGTAGGTGATAAGTTCTCTGCCACGGGGCTCAGTTCTTGGGCGAGCGGGGGCCCGTTGGCTGGCTTGTCTTCTGGGAGTCGGATATGCCGAACTCCTGGTGACGGATTTGGACTCCGATGCCTCCTAGATGGGGCCTGAATGCCCGGGTCGCCACGAGGGATCACTCCCTAGGCGGCTGAAGACGGAGTCGTCCCGCCTTACGAGAGCCTTTTCCTGCGGCTCGGGGTTTTCTGTCGATTTCTCAACATATATCCCCTTGAGCTTCCGCTTGCCTGCTCGGCGGATGGCTGACGGAGTAATGGTGGGCGAGTCGCATGCCCTCCGTCGCTCCCTGAGGATGGCTATAGCCTCCTCAATCTGTTCCGCGATCTGGAACTGATCGAGTGAGAGGCTGGGACCATCCCTCGGGGGCGGGAGTGAGAGTCTAGTGTCGTCGCGGTCACCTTCCGTCGTAGGCTGGGATTCGGTCTGGGCCGGAATGAGATGTCCGGCAGATCGCAGGGTGGCTCTTTTGGAGGTCGTTGCAGACGTCATGTTTCTGAAAGTTTTCTTTGAAGAGCAGTGAGTGTCTCTTCAAGTATATGCCCCGGAGAACAGTGAGTGTTCTTCGAGACGGTAGGAATAAAAATGAAGGTTTAGATCCCCCTTCCTCTAGCGCCAATTGTTGTTACCCAAAATATTATCCGGAGATGATATTACTGGAATGGTCGAGTAACAAACAAATGCGAGAACACTTCTGTGAGAAAGTAAATAACACAAGATTTTCCGGGGTTGTTAGTCCCGGGCTTGAATGCTCTCGCGAGATGTTATTAATATAAATACTTTGGAGTATAAATATTAATGTTAGAATCTATTACAATGAGTGTAAAGACTTCTAGTTATCTTAGCTATAGAGCGTGAAGATTGCTGGAAGAACCAGATATGAAGCTCTGTGAGTTCTTGCTTTTGATGTTCTGTAAGTGTGTATGAATATCACTGTGAATCTGTGAGTATTCGTCAGATGAGTCTCTTGTTCTCTCTGTACGTTTTTCACTGTCCCTTTGGCCACTGTTGGGAGCCTCCTATTTATAGTAGACAAGGTTGTTGGGTCCTCTCCGGCGATCGCGGGCGACCGCCGTTTTCTATATTAGAATAAGGTGGGCGATCGTCCCGTCACGTGGGGCTGTTCCCTTAAAGTCTGAGGCTGCTCCTGGCAGCCAGCTGTGCGAGCCAATGGGAAACCTGCACGCGTCCTGAGTTTCTGTCTGGGGAGGACCCACCTTGTACCTTTCGGCGAGCCTGTCGGTAGGTGAAAGGTTGGTGACAGGCTGGGGTCAAAGGCCTTATCTTGCGACGCCTTTTGTGAATCTGCACGTGGGTCCACATCCGAGATTCGGTCTTCGAAGACTTTGACGGGTGTCGGGTTCACATGCAGTATGGGACGATCGTCTACAGGCAGATATCATTGGCGATCGCCAGATGCCTACAGACGATCGCCTTAGACGTCGATCGCTAGGTGCTTGCCCAGTGTCTGTCTTTTTTGACTGGCTCCTGACCATCATGCCGATCGCCATCGAGGCGTATAAATCGTCGCAAAACAAAAAGAACAGAGCCTTAGTATTAGCCAAATGATTTTTCTCAATAAAAATAAAACTATTAAATTTGTTGTGCAAAATAATTGTGGAGTATAAATTATACATTATTTTAAATATTTATTGAGGTTCCACAATCGGCAGAGCCTCATTTTAGTTCGATGTGGTATTTAAAATTTAGATAAATACGACTGATGTAAATTCGATAATTGGTCAAATTAAAATCTCCAATAAAAATAAAGTAATTTATTTGGCTAATTTAAATAATTGATATTATTAATATTGGCCAAACTAAATTTTTTAATTAAAATAAAAACTACTAAATAAATAGATTTGAGATTTAAATTTTAGATAAATCGAATTAATATAAATTTAATATTGACCAAATTAAATTTTCACTATAAAATTAAACTATTTATTTATCAAATTTAATAATTGGCCAAATTAAACACAATAAAATAAAATTCTAAGCTTGTGTTTGAAATAACTATGAGGTTGAAAAATACACATTTTATGCGAAATATTTATTTAGATTATCCATTGGGTGTAGTTCTATTTTAAGTCAATGTGGATTTAAGGTATTGAATTCTATTTATTTAGATTATCCATCGATTAGGTACCATTATAAATCGATGTGGGATTCAAGATATTAGATAAATAAGAATCTAAAATTAAGAGAATGCTACATAGGAGAGAGAGTTAATACGGTGCTTTAAATCCATAAAGCTATTGTATATATATTACGCGGAATTCGTATTCAGGTATTTTTTATTTTTTAATCTACATTACATATTTATTATTAATATTTTTAATTTTATTTTTTGTTATTGATTTGTTATTAATATTTATCTTAAAGTAGGGTCAGTTACATCTATCATTTTAATTAGTTACCTCCTTTCAAATGAACATCATTTATTAAAATAACGAAATAGTGATAATTAGAGTATTTTTAATTTTATATAAAATTAATTTTGAAATGGCCAAATACATTTTTATACGACATATTCAAATTGTAATTTTGACCCCAACGGATAAGAAACTTTATATTTACCTTAAAATTATATTTTACAAATTAATTTAATTTACTTTAAATTTATATTTATTATATGAAAATACCATATTCTTCAACAAAATAATGGAAAAAATCTTGCTTGAAAATTGAAAAATAGAAATAAAATAAAATAAAATAAAAAGAATAATTTTACTCTATTTTTCTTTTAAAATAATGTATTTTTCAAAATATTTTTGTTAATCGAAAAGATAGAAAAAAATAAAAAAGAAATCTGTTTTTATTTTTTTCAAAATAATGTATTTTTTAAAATATTTTTGTTAATAGAAAATAAAAACAGAAAAAATAAAATTAAAAAAATATTTTTCTAGTTTTATTCTCTTTTTGAATAATTTGTTTTTATTTTTCTTTTAAAATAATATATTTTTATTAAGTTATTTTTTCAATGTTAAAAATAAAATTAAATAATAAAAAATGTTGGAAGAGAAAGGGTTTAAATTGAATTAGAGAAAATATGAGAGACACATTTTCAAAATCCATGTTTTGGAAAAAACTAATTTGTCCTTTTGTCAACCAAAAATGAAAAAAAAAGAACCTACATATGATTTTTAAATTAATGAGTACCCAAATTTAATTAGAATATATAATTGGGGTGTCAGATGAAACACGCAAAAGAGTATTAGAAAACTACTCTTGAAAACAAATTATTATTATTATTGCAATTTGTACTCGCAATAACTTGTATATGCTTTGCTAGATAGCTCCACAAATAGTTGGGATTTCGGACAAAGTAAGCAATTGTGTTCTTTTATTATTTTTCTTTTGATTTTTTTTCAGTTTTCATATTTGTATACAAATTTATAACATCAAAATCACCACAATTCATCTATTTATTTTCTTTTCTTTGTTAACTTTTCACCCACTATGATACGTTACCTCGTAAAAATACATATAAAAACTGAGAGATTACTTCAAATTTAAATTTTTCATTTCACATATATTAAAAATATGGACAATTATATATCTCGACTTTTAATCCCGTCGGCTGCAAATGAATCAAATCGAGTCGAGTTTTAGCCTTAACAAGCAACGCTTGTTACTCTTCAACAAAAAAAAAAAAAAGAGACGGATATTTTCTGGACGAGCCAAAAAGACTTGTTCTTTTGTGGGCCTTAAAATGAATCATGCTTGATCTTTTATAATTGAGTTGTTTCTAAGTCTATCAATATATAACAATTTCATATACGCTAATAAGAACAACATAGAAAACTATCGTGCACCACACGCAATCTCCCTAATATACATTTATAGAGAGAGAGAGGAAATACGGAAGAAGAGTTATATTAGTGATGGTCATGGTCAGCGGTGGATGCATATGGCAACCAAAAAAATTACCAAAACGATATTTTGACGTCGTTTCGGTTAAAACGATGTTATTTTGGTCGTTTTTTATTAGAAAAAATAAAAAAACTAAGAATTTTTTTATCGTCCATTATTTTTTTTGTGGTACGTTGGTGCACCAATAGTTTTCGGATGCTGCATCCGCCTATGGTCATGGTGGTGTTACATGAATTGCATGTAAGAGAAAAAAATAAAACTAAAATATTAAATACAAGGATCTCTTTTTTTTAGTACCAAACCATAAAAGTAACAAATTATATATCCCCATTCATAAGAGTATAAATTTTTGATACCAACATGTGTTAAAAGACATTATTACCCTTGACGTCTACCAATAAAAGATCAAAAAACATAAAAAATAGAAAACTAATAAAATCAAACAATAATAATCTAAACGGTCCTACAACCCATTCTCTCTCTCTTCCAAAAAAAAATATCTCTCTCTCTCTGTCGCGAAACTGAAACCCCCGGTCGTGAAACCCTATCGCCGGCAAGAAAATGTCGAACTCCGACTACGACAGAGAATCTGAAGACGCCAGAAGTTCTTCACACGCTAGTGACACTCCATCTGAAGAGGCTTTCGTCAATGAGCCTGCCAATTAGTGTAATTTATTCACATACGGTCGTGCCACGACGGTTGTTCATCGTCTCACGATTGTGCTGATGAAGATGACACCATCGTGTGAACGATGGTCTTTCGTCGGCACAATGGTTTACACACGACGATCGTCAGTCGTGTGAGTCGTCGTGGGCAAGAAGACCAAAGGCTTCTGCCTTGCACATAATCGATGCCCGTCGTGTGAGACGTCGTGTTGCACACGATGCTCTTCACACGACGGGCATCGATCGTGTACATGCCATCGTGTGCAAGTAGTTCCTTTTTTTCGTTTTCTTAATCATTCTATCATATTCTTATGATTTGTATGTCTATATTGGAGACTGGTTGCGTATGGAAGAGGCCTACATTGCGCTTTGTTACACAGCAAGTGAATCTTTACATACAGGAGGCGGTATTTAAAGAGATTATTGAGACACTAAGAAGTATGGGCCATAATTCTGCTGTTGGTGATCGAGCTATCGAGAGCTTGGCCGAGGGGGTCCTGGGGCGTTTGATTAAATTTAGGAGAAATGGGAGTACAAATACTGCCCTACATCACTTGATTGCCCGTAAGTTGGAGGGTGATCAAATCCCCCCGGATGAGTCGTGGTTCCAGGTTTGCGGGAGGACCATTCGTTTTACGGCCCGTGATTTTGCCATGATCACTGGACTTCTCTTTAGAAACTTTACCTTCCATCCACAGGACGATCATCTCTTTTGGTCTGACGGTATTTTCCACAGAATACTCCATGGCAAAAATATTAAGGTTAGTGTTCTGCGGAAGAAGTTCAATACTCGAGATTTTGGTAGAGACATAAGAGATTATGTGAAGGTTGTCAATTTGCTTATATACTACTACTTTATCCTATGTCGTGAAGACATGATGGTCGAGACATTGGCATGGGCATTAGTTGAGGATTTCGAGCACTGAGAAATTTTTCCTTGGGGTTCTCATGGCTTTGGGGTTTTGTCTTACTACATAGACAATGTTGCCATGAAGGAGGGACATGAACATAAGGACTATCACTTTTATGGTCCTGTTTGCGCTTTACAGATATGATCGTACAAGATGATTCCTTCATTGGGAGAATCGTGTGGAATTCGAGATAAAGCTGTCCAAGTTCCCTGGTGTTTGATGTGGACTACGAGGAAGATGTTCTATGATTTCACTCATTTCTTCGACGATAAGGTACATAAATTTATAAAAGTATTTTCTTCTGACTTCACTCATCTCTTCAACGTTATGTGATTGCCCATCTAATGGTATGCTTTAATGACTATTTTTCAGCACAAAGTACTTCCCTCTTTACCGCATTTGGAGGAGCATGAGGCTGAGTACTACTACCTGAGTTTTGAGAATGGCTCGCCATATGATGTGAAGTTCATAAAGCCTATAAGAATAGCTGTGAAGAACAAGGAGGATGAGTCTGCGCCGAAGTCGAGAAAGAAAGTTATGGATAGGTTGAAGAAGGCTGTTGGGAAATTGATTACACATGAGTCAGCACATAAAGTGTCGAAGCGATGCCAAAAGAGTACCCCACCAGTAGATGGTGCAGAGACATCTGACTGGGAGAGGCAGCCAGAGAGGGTGTGTTGTGTCCATGGACTTCCTTGTCCGGACCACACCCAGGATACGAGCAGGGATGGGTACTTCGATCGTCATTCGAACGTGATCTTGTACGACGAGTGTGAGATAATATTTATTGCTCGAGTTTCTTGCCGAGTGCTTTCTGGGATCGTAGATTTCTTTGGACCTACGGATAGGCGTTCTGGGAGCCATGATAGGTTTCCCGATCGACCTCGTCATTCTACATCTATTAGCAGCGCCCAACGGAGGATTCCTGACCCTCCACATCACTCAGTCTCTGGTGCAGCCCACAGTCACTATTCTCAGCGTCATCCTAGTCACCATTCTCAGCGTCAGCCTAGTCACCATTCTGAGATCCAGCACAGTCATCATTCTCAGATTCAGCAGTCTTTTGAGCGGACTGAGCAGCCCCTTGAGCCGACTCTACGATTTCTGGATTATGAGCATCAGTACCAGCCATTTGACTCTCCGTTTCAGCAATATGGTACGGTGTTCGATCTGTTTCAGGATGAGCATCATTATAGTACGATGTTTCCCGATCAGAGTAGTAGTTCTCAGCAGCAGCCTCCATTTCAAATCGAGCAGCCAGTTTTTGATACCGAGCAGCCGATTGTATAGGTCTCTAATCGTTATAGTTGTGAGAGGGATGCTGAGGGTGATGAAGTTGGTGAGAGTGCCGGGCCACAACAGTTGGGTAAGCGTAGTCTTCCACCGCGAGTGAGTCGACCCTCTGATGCTCTTCGGGAGCCTTTTGTGATGGCGCCTCCAAGAAATAGTGATGCTCTAAAGAAGTTGTACCTACAGTTTAGGGAGCATCCACGTGATGCTATTGTTTGGTGTTTGGAGAATGGGCATGTTCTCACACATTCATTATTTGACCCGATAGAGTCTAGCCGTGAAGACTCTGATGCCGAGGTGATAGATTATTATGTGCTTGCCACTCAAGTGAGGCTTTGGAGGGGAGTCCACAGTGTTGGTGTCAGTAGAGTTGGCGCTGTACTTGTCGGCTCCCAATTTTACATAAGTTTTATAAATTACTCGTCTGTATATCATTGGTGTGATGTGGAAGTTTTTTTATTTTGTAGTTTGGCTTTTTGTAGTTAGTTATGGCCAACAAGTTCGTAGAACTCCATCCGGATAATCCACTTGGCATCAAGGTGACAGGGAAGCTGGTTTACAATTGTTGGAAAATTCCTAAATCCATCGAGGACTTCATGTCAGGTCTTGATACACCAAATGCAGTTCCATGGTCAAGTTGCAATGAAGTAAGTTTAAAAGTACCATATTTATAAATGCTTCGCTATGTTTGATGTGATGATCTTATATATTTACATATTTTGTTTCAACGGATCATTGCCATTTGTTGCCTCGACCAGAGCTATTGGGTGACTATCAAGATTAACATCATAACATGGACCGTGGAGTTATACGATTCTTTGTCACACCAACACCAAGATGGTCGATATCGATTCAACCAACTACGACCAATTACTCGTCTGATGCCTCGTGTGCTAGCTCAATCTGGGTACTGGATGAACAACCAATCGAAGAAAAAGTATGACACGGAGATGAGTTTAACAATTATGCCACAAGAACCGCAGTTCGTACAAAGCGACAATCACAGTTGTGGCCCCTTCGCGTGCATGTACTTCGATAGACTCATCTCTGCAAACCCAGCAAGAAGGTACCAAATCAAGGAAATGAATGAGAAGTATATTAAGAAATATCGATATGGTTTAGATGCTAAAATCTTTATGTTGTCGTTGGATGTAGTGTAGGATAATGTATTTTTTTATACTGATGAGTATGTATTTTATTTTTAATTCATATATATTTTGGCAAGATTGATGTGTTGTGTTGTTAAATCTCGAAAAAATTGGTTTATGGTGCAGTTGGTAAATCCAGACGAGCCCTATGTTGCACACGATGGCTGCACACGATCGTTCCCATCGTGGGTTACGATCATGTGCATCCTGCCCACGGTCATGGGCTGCTGCTGTCGTGTGCATCCTGCCATGATCGTTGCACACGATGGCTAGTCCCATCGTGGGCACGATCGTGTGCCCCGACAGCACTCAGCAGCTGTAGGATACAGGGCCCGGCAGCGCCCACAAGTTGTAGGATACAGTGCTCGACAGCGCCCGCATGTTGTAGGCACAGCGCTTGATAGGACGAAAATAGTGTGCTAAAATCATTGTTAATTATAAGGTTTTAATGAATTTTATGTTGGCACACTTGATTATTTTCCATATATTTATATTTTGGATGCAATTTACTTCAATTGGCATTTTGTTGTTTAATTTAGGTGTTTGATGGAGTTTTAAGCTTAAGGAATAAATTGGATCATCAAACGGAGCAAGCCAAGGTGATTTGGGCTTAAATAAAGAAAATTCCAGCGACCTTTGGGTGGCCAGTGTCGGTTGGCCAGATGCCGATCTATTCTGAAAATAACCTTACTTGGGGCCCAAGAAACGACTCAAAATCGCCCAATCAGTTCCACAAGGCAATAAATCGGTCCATATCTTTGGGAAAAGGAATTGGAATAGATTTGGGAAGAAAGACTCAAGGAAATTAAAACTTAAGAAGGAAAGAGTCCTAATTAAAGAAGGAAACTATGAGATGAGGAATAATTATAAAAGGGAGGAGGGCTGGAATAAAAATCATCTTCTGGAACAGCAAATTCACGGAGGAGCAGAATTCTAAGGACCACTTTTCACGGCTGGAGCAAAAGGAATTGCGAGGGACGACCGAACCGATTTTTCGCCGGAGCAACCGAGCCAATTCCGACGTGGAAGAAGAAGACTATACCGTTTGAATTTCTTTCTTCTCATGTCTATCTTTAATTTGTTGTTTTCTAAAGCCAACATGTCCGGCTAAATTTCTATTCTAGTTCTTAGTGAAGTTTGAAACCGTATTTGAATTATTCATGTTTTAATCCCGCGGCGTATTCTCAACTCGAATTCTCTTGAATTACTTTTGTGTTATTGAATTCACGACTATGCCATTTAATTTCTTGATTTGGTTTGGCCAACTAGATTAGGAGTTTTATGTCTTATGCTAGAAATTGAGTTGTAATCCGTAATTGTTGCAATTTTAATTTCACAAGTAGCAAACAATTGATTTTTCCCAATTGGGTAACACAAAATCGAGATCCCTTAAGTCGAGCTTATGAACTTAATATCTTGCCTATTCCATTATTTTGGTTTTTAATGCATCTAGCGAGCGAGATTTGAAGAGCTTATTTTGAATCCACCGTATAGATAGGTTCAATTAAAGAGCTTGTTTTAATTGAATAAACTTAAGAAATAATTGGGGTCAACAGAGCTTGTTGTTGGCTTCGGAATAGGAGTTCATGAGATTAGAGAAGAGATAAGCGCTGCATTGAAACTTGAATTAATTTGAAACGGTGAATAACGGAGCTAAGGACTAGATTATTCCTCAATTGATATTTTCAACTTTTTATTTCCTTTTTTTATTTTATTTTATCTTACGCAATTTATTTTAGTTAAGATCAGAAACAAACCCCCCCTCTCGTTTTTATTTTATTTTAATTGCACAAAATATTTAATCCTTAATTAGTTTAATTGATTTACCGTTCTCCGTGGGATCGACCCTTGCTTGCCGATACTACTAGTTAGTAGAAGTAAGCCGAGGAAAATATAAATAACTAATTTTGACGTGTCACGACAGTAGCGGTCAAAATTTTGGCGCCGTTGTTTGGGAACGGTGTTAAATTAATTTTACTTATTTTGGGTTTAAAAACTTTCTGCAATTTCGACCTTTGGGTCACCCGGTGCGATTCTGAAAATTTATTTTAATTGTCAGTTGTGCACTAATCCGTTTTGTTTTAGTTTCGCATGAACACAAGGTCGCGTGGAGATAAGAATTTACAATATTTTCCAGAAATCACCAAGCGAGATCGTGTTTTCAGGCGGGAAGCAAAATAAGCCAAAGAAGCACTTAGGACTTTACCATTTTCCCTTGAAACATCACCCAGTAATCGGAGGACGAATTTGGAGTCATGGAAATTAACGCTGAAAAGACGCTGAAGCAATTAGCCAACCCGAAACTACCTCAACAACCACTGTGCATCACGATCCCGGCTATTGACAACAACAACACCTTTGAACTGAAGTCAGGGTTGATTCACTTGCTACCTGCATTTCATGGTCTATCAGGAGAGGATCCGCACAAACATCTCAAGGAATTCCATGTCGTATGTTCAAGCATGAAGCCAAACGGTGTCACCGAAGAACAAATCAAGCTTAGGGCCTTTCCGTTCTCATTGAAAAATTCGGCTAAGGATTGGCTATTTTATTTACCATCGGCCACCATCACAACGTGGAACGAGATGGAGATCTTATTTCTACAAAAATATTTTCCGGCCTCTCGGCGGCCAACCTAAGGAAAGAAATATGTGGTGCAAGGCAAATGGACCGGAGAAGCGTTGCATGAATATTGGGAGCGATTCAAACAGTTGGTATCTCGATGCCCGCAACATCAAATTAGCGAGCAACTCTTGATTCGGATTTTTACGAAGGACTTAATCCGATGGAGCGAAACATGATAGATGCGGCAAGTGGAGGAGCTCTAGTGGACAAAACTCCCACGGACGCAAGGGCTCTCATATCCAACATGGCGGCCAATTCACGGCCAATTTGGATGTCGCGACGCACCGATCGAGGATGGTAAAGGAGATCCATGACTCGTCCCTTGAGGAAAAACTGAATGAGCTAACCACTTTTGTTAGAAAACTTGCTGTAGGAAATAGCACACCAGTCGCACCATGTCGCATTTTCAAAACCACGGAGCATACAACGGACAATTGTCGGATTTTGCTTGATGAAATCGAGGCACACGCCAATGCAATTGGAACCGAAAATTCTTATGGGAGGAAGAACGATCCGTACTCAAACACATACAACCCAGGATGGAGGGATCACCCTAACTTTCGATGGAGAAATCAGCAAGAGGCGGCCCTACAAAATAAAGGACAATTCTACAAGCAGCCCACTGAAAATTCGACACAATCTATGGAGGATATGATGAAGACCCTTATGGCGAACACTATGCAGCTACAACAGGGCATGAATCAGTTCCAGCATGACACTATATCGAGTATCAAAATTCTTGAAAATCGAGTGAGTCAGCTAGCCACCACGGTGAGCCGCTTGGAAAACCAAAATAGTGGGAAATTGCCATCCCAACCTGAGCCGAACCTAAGGAACGTGAGTGCTGTAACTCTAAGGAGTGGGAAGCAGCTTAAGGATCCTAAGGAGGTGGAGGAAGCTGAAAACGAGGAGGAAAAATCCACTGGACAGATCAACACTGGGACGCCCAGTGCAGAATCAGCACCCAGTGCAGAACTGCCGGACAGCAAGGTAAAATCGTCCAAAACTGCTCCTTTTGAGACTAACGAGTTACCTTTTCCATCTAGGGTCAAAAAGGCAGCGATCGTGAATAAAGAGAAGCAAATCTGTAACACCCCCAATCCACTCAGGGATATTACACGCCGTAGACCCTCTCCTCGAGGATCTACCAGGCTGGTAACAACATTTCACATCTCGACAATGCCTTTAAGACTAAAATGACTCAGTAGACCGATTTGGTCTTTCAATAAAATATACAACTCGATTACAAACACATACCCACGCAGGGGTCAAAATACAATAAACTCCCGTACAACGGGGAAAAGATACTGCAGCGGAAAAGAAAATACAACTAGACCAATACGACATCAACGGATCCTCGTGTGATTAGTATCGTTCATCTTTCATCATCCTTCGTGCCGACCCTGTGTTATGCTCCAAAACCTGAATGCAAAAATAGACATCCACCCCCCGAATACTCGGGGGTTAGCAAAACTCCACTGTTTTGCTAGTGCAAGTATAAAATACGAAAACGAGCCATACATGTCATACTCCACGAAACATGTTAATCATAAACATACTTCCCGAGGTGATTCACTTAATCAAACGATTAAATCGAAAGATGGGGTAAACCCGATAAACATCTTGTGAAAAACATTTTACGACCTCGGGAGTTTTGAATACATTGGGATTTAAAAATCCTTAGGCCTTTCGAAAACATTTAGGGACACAGCCCAAAAGTCATTTTCCCAAAACATAAATTCGATAACAACAAGTGGGGTCCACGACCCGATCGTACCATAACAACCTGTTTCCACAGATTATTCGCGTCCCGTGCTAGCAAGCCACGGACCTCGGATGCTCCCGTAGAACAAACCCGAGTGAATAACCCACAGGAAACTATATCAAATCACATGTCACCGTAATCAGATCACGTGACTAAAAGCACATATACTTACATAATCAACCCACAACCATAAGTTATCCCGGCATCGTGCTAACAAGCCACGAACCTCGGAGTCCCCGCAAGACATACCCGATGATAACCACACAAGTTATCTCGGCATCGGGCTAGCAAGCCCCGAACCTCGGAGTCCCCGCAAGACATACCCGTATTGGATAACCCTACGGTTTCGCCCGACCCATACTAGCAAGTATGGATCCCGGAGATTCAACAATCCTACCCGGAGGCACATCACATACAATAAGCACACAACAATAACCGATTATCAAGACAAGCAACACTAAGCATCACAACCTCCTTTCAAAGGAGTAACGACTAACATCACATCATGTCGAATACCCACCGAACAAATATACAATTCAATGCACAATCCTCGGCAAACAATTATGGTCAATGCGATCATAACGTCTCTCCACGTTCGAATCTCACAAACAAATTCGTAGAACATATCCATTCACGAAGTATACGAATTATCGTTGAAAGACAATATTTATCGAGAACATACCGATCCTTTTTAACGTTCATTAAACATTGGATTTCGCATAAAATCATTTATCAATAATTATGCCTAAGAAATATGAAATGTATGGGCAAGATACTTGCCTCAAAATCGGTACGCAAGTATTCCGACGAACACGGCTCAACCGGAAAGCTTCGAAACGCCCGATGCTATCGAAAAGGAAGACGACAACGAACGGAAGGGTTCAACTCGGTTTCTTCGTAAGAAACTCGACCCTAAAATCATATAATTAATAAATCAATGATCATACGATGAGGAATAATCGTAGAACGCCCGAAAACCCCTCTATAACATTTTACCGGACACCTTCAAGGCGTCGGTCAAGAACTCGACCCAACTAACGAATCGATACGATCCAACCATGGAATAACAAGGTAAATGATATAATACATCTAAATAATCATCAATCCATCATAATCCTAAGTTAAATCGGATTAAACGGACGAAATCGAACAAAATACCCAAAATCCCCAAAATTAGATTTCTAGGAAATCGACTGGTCAGTAGATTGGAGGATGTTATAGGATTGATGATTGATGATATGAACTCCAAAACTTCATGGATTGATTGTCCAACAACATCTCTCCATGATTACACCATCTCCGGCCGCGGAATGGAAGAAGAGAAGTGAGAAAATGTCAAGAAAAACGCCGCCAGGCCTTTTATAGCCGATCGGCCGTGTTACGTCGTAATCGCCATGGCTTACGTGCGTAACCGGCCATGGCGAACTCTCTGCTGAAAATGCCGGAGCGTTACGTGCGTTACGGCCAGGGCCTTACGCGTAATCGGCCTTACGTGCGTAATGGCGATCATTACCGCCGCGTTACTCGGCGAGTGCGCTTTGGCGATCATGCCCGGCCATGACTCGGCCGGGACCAACTCCGACGGCCCGAACGACCCCGAAACCCGAACCTGAGTACGAATCGAAGATACGGTTACGAAGTACTCGAAAAGACGAATCCGAGCACTAATAGAACATACGATTCCGACTACCCGAAGGCTCGAAACTCGACAACGGAAAGTAATTACCCCAAACTTTGGGAAATTACGAAAATGGCCCAAAACGCCCGAAAATCACGATACGTGATCGAAACACCAAGCCAAAGCTCGCAACATGAATAATAACATTAAATGAACTTACAAGAGAGTCGAAACAACAGTTTCGGACGAGATTCGCAAGAATCGAACTCAAGTGCGGAAAAACCGCTAAAAAGCAAGGAACTCAACAAAACGACACCGAAACGAACTCGGATGACAAAAAGTGCAGAATTAATCATTCTCAGAATGACGAAACGGTCATGAGCGAGTCGTCAAAATGGACTTCCGCCGAAAAAAAAAGAAATTACCGGAAATCGAAATCACGGGTATTACATTCTACCCTCCTTAAAAGAAGTTTCGTCCCGAAACTTAAAATAAGTAGGGAGAAGCAATATCCACTGTTAGGAAAACTCGACGAGATACCCAAAAACCGAAAACTCGCACCCGACGGCGAAACGTTGCAAGAAATGCAACGGAACATACGGCGTGAAAACACGCTCCACGACGACCAACACAACGCCACCGATAGAGAAATAATAAAACCAACAAGTGACAAGCGTCATCAACCAGGTAATACAACCAAGTCGATTATCCGAACAATCACAAAACACAACGAACGAAAATCAATATGATTGACCACCCCAACGGTACATCAATCAAAACGTGAGCCAATCGCTGAAGAAATACGGAATTCCACCGCTCAAGGGTTGGGAGATCGAAAACAAGACAAATTTCCCGAATATAAGGAAATTAGGAAGGAGTCTGAATGCTCAACAATCACGAAACGAGATCAACAAAAACCGAACAATCAAACGATCGAACCACAACGGTCGAGACAACAAAAATCGAACAATCATGCTCGAATCACGAAGAATAATAAAATTCAAACAACAACTCTCAGGCTCACGTCTCGGCTCGAGACAATATATGATCCGGTAAAAGCAACAAGATGTGATTCACATAAGATCCATAGGAAAGGGAATAGCAATTGAAAAGTCACAACGACAAACGAGTAATTTCAAAACACTACACTCGTTCGATCAATAAAAGAAAGGGATAGGGCAAGCTCAGAAAATGTTAACGAACATAAACGAGTCGACAGAGTCGAAAATATAGAAGTTCAAAATCTGATCCACTTCGAATAAAAGAATTAGTAGAACCAAAAGATGTTACATCCGAACAAGGTTCACAAGTATCGAACCGGACTCGGAAAAGTCACAGCGATAACCAGATCGACCCAAAACAAGATCACAGCTCGTTCGAACGATGAAACCGAAATACAAGTGTCAACGAACACGAGCGAGTCGATAGAATTGAGAAAGAGAAAATGCAGGAGCCAAAAATAATACGGGTATTATATTCGACCTCTTCTAAAAGAAGTGTCGTCCCCGAAACTCACAACAACGAAATCAATGTGACAACACAACAAGCAACCGATAGAAATATCCTTCGAAGGCCTCTCAAAGCCGATTCTGATACTTGTGCTGAAGCGCGAACTCCGAAAGTCTCGGTAGCCAATTCGCAAAACTGAATTCGGTGTCCCTCGAGTCCACACTTGAAATGTGTTATCGACGAGAAGGACAATTTTACACGTGCATGCCCCGGCACATCACGGTTGAAACGCCTCGGCTCGGCATACCGAAAATACAAATGCTAGATACAATGGGGCATAACGTCGCAAAACAACATAGCAGAGATGCCAACTCAGCACAACAAAGAATCATAACACATATCATATACAACGATTACCTTCGTAAAGTAATACGCACACAAACACTACAGCGACGATGGTATCGTTCGGAGACCTTAAATGCCAGATCATTAACCAGCACATAATTACTATCCTCATGATACAATCACCCATGTGCATAAACGCACAATAATACTAGCTTTAACAACTCTAACTAGTTCGACAAAAGTCAAATCACCACGAGGCGACAATTAGTTAATACCGGTTCACACCTCTCACAGAGGGCTAGTACTACAAATACGTGGCAACGCCTCAACGTTCATGCCACCAATTCGATCATATTCGGAAGCTAACATCATAACGACAATGCGAACATCATACATACATTCCCAGACCGCAAACGGGAATTGATAGGTTTTAAAGAAAATGAAACCACATTTTGAAAAACAATTTGGAAAACACCAATTGATCTTGAGTATCACATTTTCAAAAAGTTGTACAAACACCATTATCGAGACTTTGAAAATCATCTTGCGTTTGAACAAAAATGAGGACACCTTTCTTTTAGTGAAAAACTTTCAAAAATATTCGACCCTTGGGTCTAAGCAATCGCATTTGAAAATATCTCAAAATATTTTTGGTCCTCAACCGAAAATTTTTGAAATGTATTGCGGCATTAGAAAACATCTTGAAAACACCGCAAGAAAATAATCCGTTTTAAAAGTACGTCTCGAATTTTAGTTTTCTAAGATACTCAAGGTTTTTAAAAAATAATTCAATGGGCTAGAATGCCCAAAAAGTTTAAGTACTTACACGGAACATTATAGCGCCGTGTGTCCCGCGCCGGAACCCAGCAGGCTAAAAATCATTTACAAAAACGCCAAAAAGGCCGATGACGGTAATATTTCAAAAACTCACAGAAGCCATTTAGAAAATAATAAATACCGTCATAAGAATTTCGCCAAAACGATCAAGGCCGTAATGCCAAAAACTCGGTTAAGGAATTGTTTTTCGAAATAAAACTCAGTCGGTAAAATACCGAAATCCATTACAAAAGAACTCACATCGGATAAAAGAAATAAAGTCAAACATGCACAAGACAGCAACACTACTCCTCATATGAACGAAATATGAGGGTCAAATAACCACATATCAAGAAATCAAAATCCATAAGAGGATTCCGTCAATTAACTCATAATAAAAAAAATAGCTCGTGTCACACGAGGCACAACACAAAGAAGGGAGACTTACATCCACAGGTCGCACGAAGATGATGATCGCCCCACGATACTAATCACAACAAACCAACTCGGACGACGCGTCGCGACACGACTCAATCGGATAAAATCCGACGAGACAAAAACTCAATAGACACCATCGACCCAATGGCTGGGTTTCCACAACCTAAGCTCGATACCATTTATGTAACACCCCAATCCACTCGGGGATATTACACGCCGTAGACCCTCTCCTCGAGGATCTACCAGGCCGGTAACAACATTTCACATCTCGACAATGCCTTCAAGGCTAAAATGACTCGATGACCGATTTGGTCTTTCAATAAAATATACAACTCGATTACAAACACATACCCACGCGGGTCAAAATACAATAAACTCCCGTACAACGGGGAAAAGATCTTGCGGCGGAAAAGAAAATACAACTAGACCAATACGACATCAACGGATCCTCGTGTGATTAGTATCGTTCATCTTTCATCATCCTTCGTGCCGACCACGTGTTATGCTCCAAAACCCGAATGCAAAATAGACATCCACCCCCGAATACTGGGGTTAGCAAACTCCACTGTTTTGCTAGTGCAAGTATAAAATACGAAAACGAGCCATACATGTCATACTCCACGAAACATGTTAATCATAAACATACTTCGAGGTGATTCACTTAATCAAACGATTAAATCGAAAGATGGGGTAAACCCGATAAACATCTTGTGAAAAACATTTTACGACCTCGGGAGTTTTGAATACATTGGGATTTAAAAATCCTCGGGCCTTTCGAAAACATTTAGGGACCACATTGAAAGTCATTTTCCCAAAACATAAATTCGATAACAACAAGTGGGGTCCACGACCCGATCGTACCATAACAACTGTTTCCACAGATTATTCGCGTCCGTGCTAGCAAGCCACGGACCTCGGATGCTCCGTAGAACAAACCCGAGTGAATAACCCACAGGAAACTATATCAAATCACATGTCACCGTAATCGCGATCACGTGACTAAAAGCACATATACTTACATAATCAACCCACAACCATAAGTTATCCCGGCATCGTGCTAACAAGCCACGAACCTCGGAGTCCCGCAAGACATACCCGATGATAACCACACAAGTTATCTCGGCATCGGGCTAGCAAGCCCCGAACCTCGGAGTCCCCGCAAGACATACCCGTATTGGATAACCCTACGGTTTCGCCGACCCATACTAGCAAGTATGGATCCGAGATTCAACAATCCTACCCGGAGGCACATCACATACAATAAGCACACAACAATAACCGATTATCAAGACAAGCAACACTAAGCATCACAACCTCCTTTCAAAGGAGTAACGACTAACATCACATCATGTCGAATACCCACCGAACAAATATACAATTCAATGCACAATCCTCGGCAAACAATTATGGTCAATGCGATCATAACGTCTCTCAACGTCTGAAACTAACACACATATTCCGAGAACATATCCATTCACGAAGTATACTAATTATCGTTGAAAGACAATATTTATCGAGAACATACCGATCCATTTTAACGTTCATTAAACATTGGATTTCGCATAAAATCATTTATCAATAATTATGCCTAAGAAATATGAAATGTATGGGCAAGATACTTGCCTCAAAATCGCACGCAAGTATTACGAACACGGCTCAACCGGAAAGCTTCGAAACGCCCGATGCTATCGAAAAGGAAGACGACAACGAACGGAAGGGTTCAACTCGGTTTCTTCGTAAGAAACTCGACCCTAACATCATATAATTAATAAATCAATGATCATACGATGAGGAATAATCGTAGAACGCCCGAAAACCCCTCTATAACATTTTACCGGACACCTTCAAGGCGTCGGTCAAGAACTCGACCCAACTAACGAATCGATACGATCCAACCATGGAATAACAAGGTAAATGATATAATACATCTAAATAATCATCAATCCATCATAATCCTAAGTTAAATCGGATTAAACGGACGAAATCGAACAAAATACCCAAAATCCCCAAAATTAGATTTCTAGGAAATCTGACCTGATTCGGTAGATTGGAGGATGTTATAGGATTGATGATTGATGATATGAACTCCAAAACTTCATGGATTGATTGTCCAACAACATCTCTCCATGATTACACCATCTCCAGCCGCGGAATGGAAGAAGAGAAGTGAGAAAATGCTGAAGAAAAACGCTGCCAGGCCTTTTATAGCCGATTGCCGTGGGTTACGTCGTAACCGCCATGGCTACGTCGTAATCGGCCATGGCGAACTCTCTGCTGGAAAATGCGGGCGTTACGCGTTACGGCCAGGGCCTTACGTGCGTAATCGGCCTTACGTGCGTAATGGCCGATCATTACCGCGCGTTACTCGGCGAGTGGCTGGCCCGATCATGCCGGCCATGACTCGGCCGGGACCAACTCCGACGGCCCGAACGACCCGAAACCCGAACCCGAGTACGAATCAAGATACGGTTCGAAGTACTCGAAAAGACGAATCCGAGCACTAATAGAACATACGATTCCGACTACCCGAAGGCTCGAAACTCGACAACGGAAAGTAATTACCCCAAACTTTGGGAAATTACGAAAATGGCCCAAAACGCCCGAAAATCACGATACGTGATCGAAACACCAAGCCAAAGCTCGCAACATGAATAATAACATTAAATGAACTTACAAGAGAGTCGAAACAACAGTTTCGGACGAGATTCGCAAGAATCGAACTCAAGTGCGGAAAAACCGCTAAAAAGCAAGGAACTCAACAAAACGACACCGAAACGAACTCGGATGACAAAAAGTGCAGAATTAATCATTCTCAGAATGACGAAACGGTCATGAGCGAGTCGTCAAAATGGACTTCCGCCGAAAAAAAAAGAAATTACCGGAAATCGAAATCACGGGTATTACAAAATCCTCGACGTATTCCGAAAGGTTGAGATCAATATTCCCTTACTCGACGCAGTTCAACAAATTCCAAAATACGCAAAGTTCCTTAAAGACTTATGCACCAACAAACGGAGGTTAAAAGGGAACGGGAAGGTGGTGATGGGAGAAAATGTGTCCGCTGTATTTCAAAAGAAATTGCCACAAAAATGGGAAGATCCGGAGCTTCAAAGAGAATTACAGCCAATATATGAGAAATTATATGGAAAAAGTGAACCAGAGTTAGCCTTCGATGAGCATCTCAAGGGAGGAAAGTTTTCAATAAACACTCCGAGAAAGTTTGGTGTGGTTCAAGAAGACGAGTCATCAGTCGTACATCTATTGAGACCCATACCAAAACCTCCTTGGTGTGTTCACTAAAAAGGGAAGTTCTTCGTCGAGCCAACGACGTAAAAAAAAAAGGCGCTTGTTGGGAGGCAACCCAATCTTTTTTTTACTTCTTTTATTTTTTTAGTCCAATTTTCTTTTTATTATTTATTATAGGTAAGTGGTAATCTATATCTTGCATTTCGTATTTTATTTCTACCTTTCTTTATTTTTTTATTTTATGCTATCCCTTTTATTTTTTTTCTATTCTATTATTTCCCTTATTTTTATTTTTATTCCCTTCCTTCTCTCTTTTTCTTTTTCTCGCTCTCCGTTTCTCTCTTTCTCGGTATCTTCTTTTTACTCTGCAACCCCTAACTTCTCCATCTCTCTTTTCAGTCGACATCAGCCCCAAGCGCCGCCCGTTCGAGATCGCCGTCAAGATGTTGAAGCTAATGCGACGGAAGTGCACAAGAAACATGGGATGGAGGACCGAACCGAGCAGCTGGAAGCCCTTGTCCCCCATTAGCCCGGTGATTCCTACTCTAGACTTTTTACTATCTTTTATTTTTCTTTTTCTCTTCCTTCCTTTCTTTAGGGTCGTGTGCTGAATTTTAAGTTTGGGGAAATTGGAGTCGGAATGATTAATTGAATTTGGAAAGTGTGATGTAATATATTTAAAATTGTCCTTAGCTAAATTTGTGTGATTGAATCAAGTTCGTGTATTGGGAATTTAAGTATGGCCTGACATAGGAGATGGATATGATTGACTAGTTTGATTTTAATTAGGGTAGTTCACTATCTTGATTTTGGATTTGGATAAAAGTGTGAGGGATTCATGGCACAAGCCCTTTTTATTCGTGAGTTTTGAGCCGTAGAGCAAAACATATATTTACACATATATAAATAATTATACATATACATGCTCACTATTTCTTCTTGTGGGGTCGAACGTGTTGTGTTCCTGCTAGAACTTAATCAATTATTCATGTCAAGACTATGTTAGTGTTCTCATGCAGTAAAGTGATAAAGGCAAATTAGGAATAACCCACTTGGCCTATATTTTCCCACCTCGACATATTCATCATTAGAAGCCCATTTGGACCTAAACCTTATTCTTTGATCCACCACATTTTATTAGCCATTATCTATTTTTTGGTGAAAATTTCTTTCGTTTGAACCCTTGGTCAAGGATTGGTTGTGAATTAGGTGTATAACAAGTCGATGGAAGAACGAGGAATTATCAAAAAGTGGGAGGTGAAGTGAAAAAAAAAAAAAGTGCTGAAATTGAGATGAAAAAAAAATAAAGGCCGAAACCAAAAAAAAAAAAAAAAAAAAAAAAAATAGGGGGGCGGCCGTAAAAATACCCCCCTCGAATGTTGTTAAAGCCACTGACCTCTATTGATCTTTCGTGGCTATGCGATTACATGTGCCTAAAAGGGTGCCCAAGGAAAGGATGGTGCTTCATTGCTTGTAGGATTTGCTATGCACTTAATTTCATGATTAGTCTTGACCAACGAATCCTTTATTTATCTTTTTTTATCCTACCCATACCTAAAGCCCCGTTACAACCATAAAAGCCCTTTTGATTATATGCATGAGTTCTTCTACGTAGTGGAGATTTGATTTTTGTGCGAGTATATGGTAAGGACACACCATGTTTTGACGTGAGTGATTGCTTAATAATCCATATATCTACTTGAGCGAGAGTGACCCCTTATGAGGCCATCGAATTTTCTCTCACTTGATGCCAATGAAGATGTTGAGATTGGTTGAGGTACTTTAATTTTCTTCTTACTTGTTCATGATTATTTATTCTCCCTTGAATATGGCTATCATCTTGGATTTTTCAATACATGCTTCTTGAAATTCTTTCACTCGAATTATGCTTGAGGACAAGCATTGGTTTAAGTTTGGGGAGATTTGATAGGACGAAAATAGTGTGCTAAAATCATTGTTAATTATAAGGTTTTAATGAATTTTATGTTGGCACACTTGATTATTTTCCATATATTTATATTTTGGATGCAATTTACTTCAATTGGCATTTTGTTGTTTAATTTAGGTGTTTGATGGAGTTTTAAGCTTAAGGAATAAATTGGATCATCAAACGGAGCAAGCCAAGGTGATTTGGGCTTAAATAAAGAAAATTCCAAGCGACCTTTGGGTGGCCCATGTCGATTCGGCCCAAGGCCCCCATTTAAAATAACCTTACTTGGGGCCCAAGAAACGACTCAAAAATCGCCCAATCAGTTCCACAAGGCAATAAATCGGTCCATATGCTGGGAAAAGGAATTGGAATAGATTTGGGAAGAAAGACTCCAAGGAAATTAAAACTTAAGAAGGAAAGAGTCCTAATTAAAGAAGGAAACTATGAGATGAGGAATAATTATAAAAGGGAGGAGGGCTGGAATAAAAATCATCTTCTGGAACAGCAAATTCACGGAGGAGCAGAATTCTAAGGACCACTTTTCACGGCTGGAGCAAAAGGAATTGCGAGGGACGACCGAACCGATTTTTCGCCGGAGCAACCGAGCCAATTCCGACGTGGAAGAAGAAGACTATACCATTTGAATTTCTTTCTTCTCATGTCTATCTTTAATTTGTTGTTTTCTAAAGCCAACATGTCCGGCTAAATTTCTATTCTAGTTCTTAGTGAAGTTTGAAACCGTATTTGAATTATTCATGTTTTAATCCCGCGGCGTATTCTCAACTCGAATTCTCTTGAATTACTTTTGTGTTATTGAATTCACGACTATGCCATTTAATTTCTTGATTTGGTTTGGCCAACTAGATTATGAGTTTTATGTCTTATGCTAGAAATTGAGTTGTAATCCGTAATTGTTGCAATTTAAATTTCACAAGTAGCAAACAATTGATTTTTCCCAATTGGGTAACACAAAATCGAGATCCCTTAAGTCGAGCTTATGAACTTAATATCTTGCCTATTCCATTATTTTGGTTTTTAATGCATCTAGCGAGCGAGATTTGAAGAGCTTATTTTGAATCCACCGTATAGATAGGTTCAATTAAAGAGCTTGTTTTAATTGAATAAACTTAAGAAATAATTGGGGTCAACAGAGCTTGTTGTTGGCTTCGGAATAGGAGTTCATGAGATTAGAGAAGAGATAAGCGCTGCATTGAAACTTGAATTAATTTGAAACGGTGAATAACGGAGCTAAGGACTAGATTATTCCTCAATTGATATTTTCAACTTTTTATTTCCTTTTTTTATTTTATTTTATCTTACGCAATTTATTTTAGTTAATATCGAAACAAACCCCCTCTCGTTTTATTTTATTTTAATTGCACAAAATATTTAATCCTTAATTAGTTTAATTGATTTACCGTTCTCCGTGGGATCGACCCTTACTTGCCGATACTACTAGTTAGTAGAAGTAAGCCGAGGAAAATATAAATAACTAATTTTGACGTGTCACGACAGCGCGGTCAGCGCTCGGCATCATAGACAAAAACATTGAATGATGTGTACATTAGAGCAAAATAATTACCTTATAGCAGCAACAGCATGACGACATGGAATCTGATCCAAATCAAACTCCGGACAACAACATGTCCAGGTTCGAAGGTCGACCTCATAAGAAACTTTGTCTTCTTCGACTTTATAAACAAGTGAGGTGGTAGCTCGAACAGTAAGAGTCAGACTGTCTTGCACAGAATTAGAGAGCTTTTCAAAAGTGTGCATTGTCAACTCATGGTCTCTTGATGTATCATCAAACCAATTCTCTAAAATTAGGTGAAATATCTCAAGTAACGAGCAAACAGGTAAACGCCTCGCCCACAACATACGATTATTAAAGCATTCAACGGTATTGGATGTTAAGAAGTTATAGAGTCGTACCGAACACTTCGACCTAGCCCACCTCTCTGGCCCAATTTCAGAAAGGCGTCTGTGAGCCCCATTAGAGCTTTCAATATGTGGTTTCCAAAAGTAGTTTTCAAAAACTTCTTCATGATGCGTGTAGGAAGCACTTCTAAAGAGTCCTATAGCATGAGCACCATAGGAGGTCAGATTTTTTGCAAGATGGAAATAGCACAACCCGTGGAATGCATTCGGAGAGACGACTCGAACAACATTCTGAATGCTCTTATGTTGGTCACTCACAATCAGTAAATCTTCCAAAGGATTGTAGCATCTGCACAGGTTATACAGAAAATAAGTCCATGACTCGTCGTTCTCTATCGGACTAAGACCAACTGCAAGAGGATATACTTGCTTGTTCCCGTCAAATGTGACGACCGCAAATAGAGTTCCTTTATTCCTTCCCTTCAGGCGGGTCCCATCAACTATAATCACCGGTCGAAGGCACGTATCAAATGCCCTAATACTCTGTCCGAGTGCAATGAACATGTGGCAAAGCACTCCCTCATGAGTCGTCTGCAAATCATAAATCGTACCTGGATTATGTTGTTTCAACAAATACAGATAAGATGTGAGCCTCTAGTACGACTCATCAAAGCTGCCATATGTATTCTCTATCGCTATATTCCTCGTCCGGAGAGCAAAACTGCATAGCATGTCAATGCCGTAATCCCTACGCATCTATGCAATCATCTCCTTTGGCCTCAAAGTGACCCCCTCACCGGTCAATCTTTTAGCAAAATAATAGGCGACAATCTCAGAAGTGAGCGACCATGCGGCAGCACGGTTCAAGTCAGGGTGACAGCTGTGCTCCAAGGTCAACTTAGTAATTCTCCAAATGGTTGCACCATCAATAGCACACAACCTAAACCGACAATTGTTTCTCCCACTCTTATAGACAAACACTATACGTTTATCGGCGGAACGATCAGTAATACACTGTAACAAGTTTTTCAAATGATAGATTCCTACGGTTATCCTCAACTCTGTCTTGGACCGAAAGGTGGACCCCACCTCTAGCTGACCGGTGACATGTGGAGGCTGCTCGACCCAACCCAAAGTCCCGACACTATCGGGATCCAAAAATGGAATGATCCAATTACGCATTGAACATTGATGCTCATGCTCACTCGCAGATTGATGGTCGGATGAGAAGTTTCGACGACTCATAATCCTATCCATTTGGGCAGGTTGGCGAACCCAAGCAAGAAACTCCGCAGATAGTGACTCAAGCAAGTCTATACAACAATCTTCATCTTCGGATGTATTGATAATCTTTGGAAGGCATGTCATAATTTATGTTGTCGGGCTCTACTCTCGAGCTGCTACGTCTCACATTAACCTCGGGAGCGGAGGAGATGTCGTTCTCAACATATACCTCAGGATCCTCTTTGTATTCTACTAGTAATCGAAGTATCTCGGTATCGCCCCATAATAGGACTTTTACTTTGTTTCCCTTGGCCATAAGTACCATAATTTTTAATCGGACTCATTTGGACCATCCAAACCCTCTCTGATAACCCCACGAGGTTTGCACGACTAACTTTGCTCGTGTCGATGTAGACAAAAAAGGAGTCCCCGTCTACATATATCGATCGCTCCCAATGACCACCGTGATGTATCAAAATATGCTGCCATGATATCTGATTACAAAAAGATGAATAACTATTCAGAAAATTGAGCTAAACGACCGATGCACACGATCGTATGCTAAAGTGTGCAGCGATCGTATGCAAGTTTCTGGCCATGAACACGATCACTGCACACGATTGTAGACAATCGTGGACACGTTAGTTATGCGCACGATGTCAAGATCGTTGGACATGACCGTTGCACACGGTGGCTTGCCATTGTGTGCAGCCATCCTGTCTGGAAGAACTTATCGAAAAAAAATTTCAGCGGTAAAATATTGATGTATACCTTCTTTATGAACCCAGAAGCACGACAAATGAAGTCCTATTTGAACGTCAACTTTTCTTTTCGAATAATCTTGTGATTTTATAAGATTTTTGAGAGACCCTTTGTCAAAAATGGTTGTGTTGTTTTGATGTATAAGTTGTAGTTAAATTTTGGTTGTTGGACATTAATATCGATCGGATTTGAGCAGACGAGGAAATGAAAAAAGAAAAAAGAAAAAAATAGTTTAAATTAAATAAAATACAAAAAGAAAAGAGAAAGTCAACATTACAACTTTTGGGAGGAAATTTTAGTCTTTTTAATCAAAATGGTAATAAAAACTTATACTTTTATAAATAAGGATATAAAACTTATCAATTTTATGATTTGATATTAAAAAATTAATTCCCTCGTAGTTTAGTTTCGGTCATGACCTCACATGTTTTTAGGTTTGGCATCGAACCGCTTACTGGAATTCTACTCCTCACACCTAGAACCAATATCACTACAACCTCGTGCTTCTCCAGCGGTAAGTATGGGTTGGGTCAAAACTGTAGTTATTATTTAATTCAGACATATGTTCTTCAGAAGAGATGTACTCCATTATTCGGTCAAAACCAAAACAGTTGTAATTTTGTAATGTTTCCATAAAAATCAAACCGAATTTCTTAAAACTGGTAACTAATCGAAGCGAACCTAAAATTTTGGTTCGATTTAGGTTTGATTTTGAACATACATTATTCGCTCCATTTGATTATGATTGTATGATCAACTAATTCGATTTTGACATTTTAGTTTGGTTTTGACCAAGTGATGCACACTTTAGTACGGAACATGTGCTTGCTTCACATGACCTTAAACCTATGGTTGGGAAAAATATCAAAAATATCAAAACACTAAAAATATCGTATCGAAAAATATCGAAAATATCGAAATTTTTGATATACTGATTTTTTCGGTACGGTAACGGTATGAGCTTTTGAAATTTTCGGTATACCGAGGTGTACCGAAAATTTTCGGTATACCGTACATGGAATTTTTTTCGACATATACCGAAAATTTTCGATATACCGAAAAATTATCGGTATATCGAAATTTTTCAGTATACCAAATTTTGTATAATATATTGAATTTTTTTTGATATATCTTAAAATTTTCGGTATACCGCAGAAGTTTCGATATACCGAAAAATTAACGATATACCGACTTGATTCGGTATACCGATATTTCGGTACAATAACCGGTATACCGAAAATTTCGGTATGGTAACGGTATGATCTTTGTCATACCAAAAATTTCGATACGGTATACGATATGGATGATAATTTTTGGTATACCGGACATTGGGGTTTTATCATTACTGAATTTGTATATCTTTAACATTTTTTCAATTCACGCAATTGAATCCAATTCATCCATTTATTAACTAGTTATATAATTTAAATTTATTCAGATCATATGATACATGTATTATTAAAAAAAACAAGTGTATATTTCGAATCATCTCATAAATTTATTTGGATGATTATAATTCAGAAAATAAGTATTATTAATCGATTATTATTGATATTGTAATAAAAACAGTTCAAAAAATAAGTGTTATTAGGAAAAGTTAATTTTTAAACCAATAAACAAATTAATATAATAAAAATAAAGGATTAACTATAATACCAGGACTCACAATAAAAATTATTAGTTATATAAATTCATGCAAATCAGTTAATGTGCCGATATCAACTTCTTATTAACCAACTAAATGACGATTTTATCCATGTCATTAGAAAAACATAAATTCGGATAGTAAGTTAGCAAAAATAAAGAGATATGCCGTTTTAAAATTTGCATAAAAAATCTGAAATATATTGTAAGTGTTCCGGGAATTATTGTTCCTGTGATGTGTCATACCTAATACTGATTGTAGATACATAGATGTAAGGTTTTAAATCCTTCTAGAGGTAGTAGGATCCTATTAGATGTCTTACCTTATCTAGGAATCCTATGTATGGAAGGACTCTCATTGTAATGTCTATATAAAGGCCCCTCTGTCATTGTTATGAATACAATTGATTGACTCTATTTACAGTCTTTTTACTTTCTCCTGAAACACGTTATCAGCACGTAATCTACCACTGAGACCGAGAAAAATCGTCCAAAAATAAGAAAAATCCGAAAAAAAAAAATCGAAAAACCCTAGCAGCAGATCCGCCGCCGCCACCGACCAGAAATCCTCCCAGAAGGGGTCATCTTCCCCCGCGCAGATCGGCTCCTGAAGTACACACACGTCGCAAATACCACTGCATCTGAATGGTGAAGGCCTCAGACGGTGGCAACTCGATGCACACGGCGACGGATACCCACCACCACCACCACCACGGGGATGTGGAAGTTCATGATTTCAAGTTTCTATCCGTCGGTTTCTAACTCACGACCTTCGAAATAGATCGTGAAGATGGTAGCTGGACGGAGTCGGCAATCGTGATTTTACGGTGGTGAGCTTGGAGATGATGAATCGAGGCCGAAATATTCCCAACAAGTCGGTTGGCACGACGGATTAACACCAGGAGAAGCGTCAGGACTTGGATCCTTAGTTATCAAGGTTCGGGATTTCCGATCGACGGCCGAGGCGGGTCTGAGTCCAAATATGGTGGTTTTAGGGTTGACTTTGGTTCGCACAGCAACGACCGCAACTCCGGTTTCACGGTCTGTACTGTTTGACTCGGTGATTTCTGACTAAGCTTGAGGTTCCGATGACTCTGGTTGGATGGCGACTGGAAAGCATCTTCCCAACACAAATATCTGTATATTCAACGGTGGAGATCGGATTCTGAGTAATATTGATTACTGAATCTGCTGCCGAACAAAAGCAGATTTTTACGAGGAAATTTGGAGATCTGACCTCATCCAATACCGAGCTGCTGCATCGCCGCGCTCGAGTCCTTTTTCGGCCGAATTATCGACCACAGTAGCCCTATCCGGGCGTTTCTCAATTCTCCATCTTTTCCTAATTAATGATTCATTTGTTCATTAATTTGTACACTTATGAATCTTACCATGTTTATGTTTTACATGAATATAGGAAAATATGTTGCTCATGATGATGTGCAAGATATGGAGAGAATCCATATTTATCCCGTTCAAGGATCAAAGTAAATATAGAACGTAGTACCCACGGAAATATGTTGCTCATATGGAGAGAAGCTCCCGTTCAAGGATCAAAACAAATATGGAACTAAGTACCCGTAAGACTTTATTAAAGTTCCCGTTTTTCAATTCTTCTCTTTTGGGATTTTTTTTTGGGGAATTGGGTATTTGGGTTCTTTATCTCCCACGCTACTATGCGGTGGATGAGACTATGAGAGGTGATATCACTCTCGTATGTCGAAGTAAAGTGTGTGACGGTCCTGGGGGAGTCACAGGTAATTGTTGAAAGTCGATATTTGTGGTTGTTGCATACACCACGTTTTGGGTGCGATTTGACGTCGCCGTTTTGTCGATTTTAATCCAACAATTGAATAAAATGAATATTGTCGGTAACGGTAAAGTTATGACTCGTTCATGATTAGTCACGGATTTGTGATGTACAAATGGGACAAACATCAATTGCGACGGATATGTCGTGGTTAAAATCGATTTGTGACGGATTTGTCACGATGATTGAGCGACCACCACGTTGGTCTTGACCCAATCCCATACTTGGAAAACTCCATCTTTCATCCTATTAAAATAAAATATTGCATGTGGGTGTAGTCATGCACCGTCTCCTTGCAATAAGATATATGAAAGAATGTAAGAGTACTTCTCATGAATTTTAACATGTAAAGCAATGACATATTGCGGTAAATACATGAATTCGTTGACCTCGATTATAGTTCGTATGACTATAGGTCCGAATACTTTTCCGAGTATTTGTAAAGGCATGTGCCTTATACATTTGACTATGTTTAGTCGATCTTATTGGATGGTCAAGACGAGCTGGTTATGGTATATTCATTATGTCTCATGGTTCAAAATGCTTAATTATGATGCACCGTGTTGCATCCACATAACATGGCTATTATGACGTATACTTGCAAATTGAGAATTAAAATACTTGGTTGATTTGATGCACTTTGGTGGATTTTGTCTATACTTTGATCATGACTAGGCGCATCCTCCTTGGTATTTGTTGATGCTTTGAAAGTTCAAACGGAATAAGTGGTTTTTAAACAGCCTTAGCTGTACCGACATTCCTACTTTCTCTACAAGTCTACCAAGTTGGAGTTACCGAAAGGATCATTAGTCGAGATAAGAAATCGAACACCCTGCTGCGTTTAAACGCACCTATGGCTGTCATTGCCATGTTTTTGCATCAACACTTATGCCATTGGATATGGTCTCAACCTTGTTCTCTCACTAAACTTGGGAAATACTAAACAGCCAATTAAAACATGCACTGTGATATGAGTTTAATGATCCGTGTGGTGCACAATATATGGATAGAAATATACAGAAGCCTAGTTTCAAGAACATCTGACCGTTCGTCCATAGCCTTCTTAACAAGGGAGTTATCGCTATTTTAGTGAACAAAGGTCAAGCTGCGCGAAATTTTATTTCCAGCGATTGTGCTAACTTTTGTCCCAACCAACTTGGTTCCCATCTTAAATTTGCAAGTGGTCTTATGACACATATTTTTCAACCTCTTTTTGGCCGAATTTGCCATAGATGATGCAGTTTTTTGGTATGCATTATACGCTAAACTATCATCTTTCAAATGTTGAAAAACAGTTTCCTTGGGGAAGCCCAAAATACGCACCCTTATAAGAAGGTCGAGCATGTGCATGGTAGTGTTACACCATGCTTGTGTTGTAATTTTGCCCCTTAGGCATATAACATTGCCATGTTATGCACTCAATATGATAGATCATTTTGATCGTATCTGGTATAAAATCTCTATGTTGTTAGAGTGTTCGCTATGCTCATATTTGTAAAATTTTGCAAGCGAAATTGAGTGCGTATTAAGCTATTTTCAAGGAACACGATATTTTTGGATTTCGGTTTATAAATCCATTGTGACTATGATGAATAGATCATCACAATCAATGAGCGGTATAATGCTCAAGTTGTTGAATGCCGAATGGCGTTTTCTAGTCACATATGTTCCGTAACAATTGAACCATGTTATGACTCGATGATACATATGCCAAAGTGTATCACTCATAGCATCTCATTATGATTTGTGAGAATAAAATCTTATGCATCACTTGTATTGGATATGTGAAAAGGAAAAATATTCATGAGTCAATATGGTCCGGCTTGCATCGGTTTTTGTAACCAGAAGATGTATTGGGACATTGACACATTTAGGCTTTAATAGTCCGGAGTTTGGACAGTTTGATTATCCATATACCACGGTATTGTCATGGACATTATTTTCTTTGAACAAAGAAACTAATTGGATTAAAGACACCAAAGTACGTTGGTGGAGTCGTGAGCAGGGCTCATGACCGATGATGATATTTATGTCATTTGTGTCTTGCTTTCATAAGCATGTATGACGCCAAAGACCCCCCCGATGATCCTTCTTAGCCATTTTCATTTATTAAAGCCTATTCTTTGGCACGATTGGGAGACGACACCCTCATATGCTAAAGAGAATAATGTAGTGACTCGCATAAGCATGGTGCTGAGTCCTCCATTTTCACCGAGTCCTTATACATACATGATCATAAGTATTAGCCTGGGTGGCTTATGATGCTATAATGGTGCTCACAAATGGTCGTACTCAAGTAATAACATTTATATGTTATGTTGTTCCTTTGACAATGATTGATAAGTTGATGAAACCTGAGTTATGGTTGTCCAACCTGCGGACCAGTCATTTTAAAGGTCGGTTCACCCACTTTTTAGACCAAGTCTTAAAGTGAAATTTTAACGAGTACTTCCTAACATCCAAGGCTACCTTCTCACAAATTTTGGTGCCATTTGGAGACTTGGAAGGAGGTGAACCACTTAAATGAAGTTTTCACATACCACCAGCCGTCCCAACAACCAGTTCGATATCATTTCGATCGGTTTTTGACCACAAGGTTGATGGTTTTGGAATCCTAAACACCCGTTTATACATGCTCATGAAATTTTGAGGTGTTTGGGGCTGGTGAAGGGAGTGAACTCTTCAAGAAAGCACTAGAGGTTCGATAAAACCAACGGCCTATCATCGGTTCAATCGTTTCTTCATGTTCGATCCCGGTGGTTCATGGTGGCGGTTTTGTTGGATTCTCAAGACCAGTAGCTACGGTTATGTAGCATAGGTCAACATGTCATATTCACCTATACCTATCATCATTCAAATGCTTAGTTACAAGTGTAACCATATGCATTTTGTTAACTGGATTGTGTTAACACGGAAAACCTTTATCGTCCACATGTTCATGTGCTAAAGTGCGTCACCACAACGCATTATGATGGGTTATAAATGATGAATATGACATGCGTTTTCACTCATAGTCCGCTTAAATTATACCTTGGCAGACAATCTTGTAAGTCACTTTGATGAGCCAGTCTTCCCGTCGTTAGGGGGAGATGCGAACGATCATGTTCGAGTAGAACGGCTTGGAATTGTCGTAGTTTGTCCCTACTGTGCCTCACAAGTTCCCTAAAGTGACGAGATTAAATACATGCTGCAAACATGTCTGCAAGGATTGTGTCCGGTCATGGACGATCGTCACCTATAAATGGTGATATGGTAACACCACAAATTGTGGTAGATGGTGTTACTAGTCCATGGATCTCATCGAGTATTGGGATGCCACTTGGTTCGATAAATACTCTCGCTAAGAATGTATACGAGTTTGGTACATGAAACTTGATCATATGATCAAATGAACTCATCCGTTTCATGTGATTCTGGATTATAGTCATCATTGGGGGACGCCTCGATAAATGTCAATCCATAAAGAGTACTCTATGAATAAAGCCGGTACATGAGGACGTGGAATTTGAGTTTAATCGAACCATACTTCGTTGAAAATCTACAACGTTGTAGCCTTGGCCTAAAATGGAAATATATGCGACTCCAGTATGAACAAAGTGATAGCCCTTTGTTGAAGTGGTGCCGACACTCCAAAGATAAGATCTATTCGTAAACTTTGTTAAAGCGAGTGAGAGAAGGAGTTAAACTCACCTCATGGCGTGAGGTTTCTCATGAACACACTGGCATCGACTACGATGACACGAAACTTAGTTGTGCTATCGTAATGGATGTTATAGCATCCACTATATTTTCAGTTAGATAGTTTCCTAAAAAACTGACGTGCAGCTTGTGGTTAAATCTTATCTTAGTGGGGAACTAAGTTAAGTGATGAAAGGATCTCGTGGTGGATCAGACTCAAATCAAGTGGCTCCTGACCACGGAGCGCGTCGACAAGTGATTGTCCAGAACGCATACTAAGTATATACTTGATTTGGAAGAGATATGAAGCTTTTGCATGTAAAACTAAGGGTTTATAGTGATGTACTCTTGTGAGACTAAAAGATTCCGCTAAATCCAAAGTTAAGATTGAAAGGATCTTGGGGACACTTGATAATGCGTATTCATCAATCGGTCTAAGGCAATCTAAGGGACGGTTTCCCTAAAAGACGATAAATTAATGCCTATATGATTCCAAATGATTAGTCGAAGTCATCATAAGACTTGGCTCACTTAAGTGATGATGCAGTCTTAAGAGAAAAGTACGGTATTATGTACTCATGTTTGACTCGATGTACTCATTCATAATAATCCGGTAAAGCCACTGTGATGATGGCCTAGGATGCGCTCATGCAATGTCTGTGATTGACAAGAAGCTTGAAGCTCGCTCTATCTCGATAAAAAGGACACTTGAAAACTGATACCCGAATGCGCCTGTAATGTGTTGGTCTATCTCCCATATGACCTACAGGGCAGCTCACTTGATGGAAAATGGTGAAATTGATGCCATTGGAAAGGTTTGTGTCTACTTTCCAAGGAAACCAACCATTTGATCACATCCATCATGTTGAGTGACATATGACTATTGTTGCAAAGTAAGACAGGATATGTCCGGTAATTTGCTGAGTCAACTTCGATAGAGCTTTGTGATCTGCTCAGGTCGATCTAGGTTACGTACTATATGTGAATGAAAAGCTATGGGTGTCTAGTTTAAGTTCTTACAGTTTCGTTGATACCTATTGAATCAAAGAAGTTATGACTGATTTAGTGCATGGAGGTCAAGACTTTAGAAAAATTGATAAGTCTTTAGCGACTCTGCACTTTGGATGTGTCGCGCTCTTTTTGTCCTTAAACCAAGGTTTGTTTTTTCCCATTGGGTTTTCACTTGGTAAGGTTTTTAACGAGGCGACCTATGAGAACATCCATACAATGATGCGTTGTACTTCTGTTCAACTTAGACCAAGAGGTATTTTTCCCACTGGGTTTTTCCTTGGTATAGTTGTGAGGGCAACTTGGCATCTGACTCCTATGATTTGAGGTACTCATCAGGGGAGTCGTTATGTATACATCAGGGGGAGTATACATGATATGTTATGTTGGTGCGTTGCAATCTTTTCCTCATCAAGCCTTTATTTTTACCATGGGGTTTTGTTTTGGCTTGGAATAGGTTTTTACGGAGGCAACATCTTTTGCACCATTGTCGTATTAGTGCTCGACACAGGGGGGGTGTTCCGGGAATTATTATTCCCGTGATGTGTCTTACCTAATACTGATTGTAGATACATAGATGGAAGGTTTTAAATCCTTCTAGAGGTAGTAGGATCCTATTAGATGTCTTACCTTATCTAGGAATCCTATGTATGGAAGGACTCTCATTGTAATGTTTATATAAAGGCCCCTCTGTCATTGTTATGAATACAATTGATTGACTCTATTTACAGTCTTTTTACTTTCTCCTGAAACAGTAAGAAAATTTACAAATATATAAATGTTAGATAGTATTTCAAAATATTTTTGTTTTTTTAAGAATGTAAAATGATTTAAAAAAATAAAACACAATAGTCGGCACGTAGTCAACGGTCGGCAAGGAAATGGATCTCATGCCCAAGGAAAAATGCTATGCTACCCACTTTACAAGTCCCTAATTTCTCCCAACATCCTAATCAGATGGATTCTAATTGGACCTCTTGTGTATAAATATGAGTCCCGCGAATAAAAACACGACACGTGTCATTCGAGAACATATGTTGGGACCAATTTCGGGGTGTGTAGCACAACTCCATGCCCAAGCCGATTCATACTTACGTCATGCTCAAATATATTTTAGTACTCCAATTGCTCGGCTAAATAAGTATTTTATTTTACCTTCCCATGAAATAGGAGGATTGTCCTCTGTCTTGAGTACCACCACGAAGCTCGATCTCACCCACGATATAGAGATATGTCTTCCAGCATGACATGTTCGCCTCATGGTTCTCCGCTCGGATTAATGATTTAATCATCGGACATTACCTCAAGGGGTTCACTCATATAACTATATCAAAATAAGTATTGTTTCACTCATATAACTATATGATAATACTGTCTCATTTGCCGAGCAGATGAATACATGTCAAGATGTTAACTCTAATATTTTGATAATGCAAATCTACAAAAAGAGGAATTTTGAGTCCTATAGTAGACAGCGGCCTCGAGAGTACATTGCAAGAGTCTCAAAGAAGATAGAGCATTAAGTTGTAGGCTCCACACAAGAAAATCAAAAGATTATTACAGCACAACAACTTCAATAAGCTACAACAAGGATCCGTGAGACTGGAGGAATACTTTATTCATAAAGTATTGGAGTAATTTTGAAATTATTTAATATGAATTTGATACGCATTAAATGATCGGATAAAAGATTTTACTAAAAGCTAAGTAAGAAGACCATGCTAATGAAAAAGTGAGAATGGAAAAATTTATATTTCAATATCGTTAAAGCCGCAAGCAAAGAAATATCAGAGATCTCACCAACCAGCAATAATCACATTGGTAAACGACGACTTCCTCCAGCTATATAAAGATGAAGAGAGCGTGTAAGGAACAACGAGATAAGAGAAGGAGACGACCGGGAATATAAGGACGAAATCAGCATAAAAGTCTAATATAGGTCCAGACGATAAAAACACAACAAGAGATCAAATGACATGTCTCAAGCTCAGTGGAGCCTCACTTCAGAGCTAAAGCTTAATCATTTAGATAGTGGTTTGATAACAATCAAAATTTTATTCTTAAGTATTGGCTGGTATCCGATCTCGTGTAGGTTGTTAAGTTAGCTGAACACCAACCTGTGTGGAAGGGTGGTAGCTTTGGGAGTTGAAAACTGACATACATGTGTTTGATGTTAGGAATACTTGTTAGATTTTGATGATGTCATCAAATGTTTATTAATTGGCGAAATGTAAGGAAGAACCAAATGAGTATCTTCCATAGGCCAAAATGTGTTAAGTATAAAATTGGCAAAATGTAAAGAAGAACCAAATGAGTGTCTTCTATAGGCCAAAGTTAGTTAGGCTGAAAATCGGCTAAGTACTAAAGTACAGTCTAGTCTATCAGAGAAGTACAGCCGACTTCAATCAGAGTAGCCCTGGTCAACTAAAAATTGTCAGAGTAGTTTGACCAGACTGCAGCCAAGATACCTCAGGGAAGTCACCTGATCAGACAAGTCTCAAACAGTATACAGCCGAGACGACCTACCTGCAGAGAAGTAAGCTGCACATCAGTCTACTCAACTACAGCCTAGTACTCCAAGTCCACGTCAGCATGCTTTGAAAAGTCAAATATTACGGAAAGCTCACATGCAATGTGAAGAGACAAATTGGAGTGATTCCCGCAAGAGATATGATTTATTTAAATCATCCTGACCCACCGTAAAGACTTTAATCCTTTTATATTTAAAAGATTCGGCGCTCACATGCAAGAAGTCATCACAACGGTCGGAAGATAAAATAAAATAATGGGAATCCAGCCTTGCAACGTTCAGAAAAGATTAAACAATGAAGTCTCTCTCCAACGGACGGATTTGTTCAGATTTGCAACGGCTACAAGGAAGAAGCTCAGAGATCGTGATCTATATATACCCGAAGATTTGAAACTGAGCAACTACCGGTGCGAACATATACTCTAGCGATCAAAGCAAACAAAGCAATCTCAAGCAAACAATAGCATCGTGAAAAAGAGCAGATCCAAAAGTTCATATTCAAGGAAGCTCTTTAGTTGGAGAAGACAAACACTATTGTCTTTAAATCTTGAGTACGGGGTACTTCACTGGTTGAAGTAGCAGATCAGAAGGCATCCGAGGATCGAGGATCAAGAGGTGCAAGGCAGTCAAGTGTGTACAACGGCACGGAATTCCACTGGTTGGAAGCTGTTGTAGTGTGTTGTGAATCACTGTAATCTTTATCACTGGTTGACAATTATAGTGAATTCATCTCCAACTGGTTTGGAGAAAATTGGATTAGTAGAGCATTACCCCACCTCAGAGACCACTATAAACTTCCTGTGTTATTAACTATTTTAATGCATCATACTCTAACTGCTGCATCCATTGTTAAGTGTTTCATTAAGTTAATTTATATTCGTCATCAGCTGACTTCCACACATATCCAAGAACAAACGACTCCTAGTCATTTGTTTGATCATCAGCTGAAGAAACTCACTCTTCGAGAAAAAGAGTTCAAGAGTTTCTACAAGTCTATTCACCCCCTCTAGACTTGTTTACGGGCGACTTGTGACCTACAAGTGGTATCGTAGCGATTGGTTCATTTTTTTCACGAACCAGATCTATATTAAGATATATATCTTATCTCTCACGTTATAATGGAACACATGCACTCTAGACTACCTGTCTTTTCAGTTGACGAGTATGATCTCTGGAAGATAAGAATGCAGGCACATTTATCTTCAATCCATGACGACATGTGGTGCATCATTGAAGATGGTCCATTCATTTTCGAGAAGGACAACACACCCGAGGAAATCGCAGCTGGGAGGCCCGAAAAGATTCCTAAGAAGAGAACTGAGCTGACCCCCGAAGAGAGAAAGCTGGCCAATCTTGACAACAGGGCCAGAGATGTGCTGTACCAAACTCTTGACAAATCCACAATGGTCAAGATCAAAAATTGTAAGAATGCCAAAGAGATATGGGACACATTAGCTCTAATGTGTGAAGGAACGGAGCTGATCAAGGAGAACAAGTTGTCAATAGCTATCCAAAAGTTTGACAACTTTAAAATGAAGAATGGTGAATCAATAGACCAAGTGGACACAAGGTTCACTGAAATTATCAACGAGATCAACTCCCTGGGCAAAACTTATGGCAACAGGGAAATGGCACTCAAGGTCCTCAGATCACTAAATCCAGAATGGAGCATGAAGGCTGTAGCTATGAGAGAGTCCAAAGACCTGAATAAGATAAAGATTCAGGAGCTGTTCTCTGATCTAAAGGCTTATGAGTTCGAACTTCCGAGTTCATCCTCGACTGAGCCTGCAGAGAAGGGAATCGCGTTTGCAGCCGAGTCCCCTGCTAAGAGCCTGTCTGATGTGAAACCTCCAAATCCGCTAGACTTTGAGGAGGAAATGGCTTTCATTATGCAAAGATTCAAGAACCGGGAAGAACTACTCCAAGTATAAGAAAAACTACAAGGAGAATCCCGGAAGAAACCGGAAAATTTGGAAGGCTGGAAAGTTGAATGTTACAATCACATAAGATAGGACACATCCAAATGGATTGTCCCGAGCTCAAGAAGGATGAAACCAAAAAGGAGGTGGCGGGAAGGAAGACGGAAGAAAAGCTCTCATCGGAGAAGACCGGGAGCATGTCGAATCAAGCGGTTTCTTTTACGATGACGACGAGGAATATGATTGCACGATGGCAAACTTGGCGATGAAGAGGTAACCTCTAAACCTACCGGTTCTAATAATAGCTCGGCCATGTCGCAAGATATGGATTTACATGAATCGGTAAATCAATTATTCAAAGATTTTGAAACACTTAAATCGCACATCAAGGTATATCAATGAGAAGACTAAGGCAAGATGAGAATAGGCGGTGAAAAATGATTTTGAAAAACTCGAGTCTAGATTTAAATAAGAGTGAGACAAATACAATGATTCTAAAAACCAGGCAAGTGCCAATACAAATTTGAGATAGACCGGCTAAATATTTTACTTAAAGAAAAGTCACCGCACTTGCTCATGCCAAAGCCGAGTTCTTGAGCCTGCATGAATAAATAAAACTCAGCGCAGGAAATAACCTCCCGAAAGCGTCGTTAACTCTGGGCCATTGTGTACTAACAAGAGGCCACTATATTCCAGATCGGGCCTTGGATATGATCCCCACACTCCCTCTAGTTCTAAAACCACTTTCATCAAGGGAGAAACTATGGTCTCATTCTTGAGCACAATGTATAAACCGATTTTCAAAAGCAGCAGCCAAGTGAGCGTCTAAATTGCAGTCGGGTTACACGACAGACCACCTAGACAGCGACTAAGCGATGGCCCGAGCAAAAGCGGCGGCCGGACAACATGCCCACTATTACCAACAACTCCCTAAAAATAGATTTCATAATGGGAGGGGCGGATGGAAACCTCAAGGTTAACCAAATTACAAAAACGAACAAGTGTGGAGACCACAAAGGTTTAACAAATGGTCTCAGCCTAGATTTAGAAATGGCCCACACTATTTTGAGGAATATCCGGTATACAATCCAACCAGGAGATTTAGACCTCGACCACAGGCACCGTATAAGGGTTATAATTATAATAATAATTCCTATAATCCAAGGAGAAATCAATTCTCCAGGAAACCCACTAACCCCAAAGGACCCACACAAATTTGGGTACCTAAATCTCTGCTTGTTTAATTGCAGAAAAGGTGGAAGGACTACAACCACATCTCCTCAAGCTCAAATTTTGGAGGTGAAGAGTGGTTTGTAGACTCTGGATGCTCAAGGCACATGACCGGGAACAGGAAGATGCTGACCAAATATATCAAAGAAAGAGGTCCCGATGTAACCTTTGGAGATAGCTCTAGAGGAGGACAAAAGGCTTTGGAGAGTTGCACCGAGGAAACATTGTGATATCAAAGTCCATTATGTCAAAGGTCTCAAATACAACCTCCGAGCATAAGCCGATTCTGCGGCGAGAAGAATCTAGTAGTCTTCACCATCTTGAAGTGTATGGTGATAGACATCTTATCTGGAGAGATAAAGCTACAAGGTTTAGAAGAAGAGATGTATACATGATTGATTGGAACACAGAACACCTAACTCCTGTTTTCTATCCAAGACTGTAGTGAGAATGGATGGTCATGGCACAAAAGACTATGTCACCGAACTTCAAAGCCATCAACAAGATTAGCTCCCGGAAGGCTGGTCGAGGACTTCCAAATGAAGCATTCAAGAAGGAAGCACTCTGTGATGCATGTCGAAGGAAGCGAGACCAAGGCATCGTTCGCCGGTCACTACAACGCTCACAACAAGGATCTTAGATCTACTCCACATGGATCTATTTGGTCCTATCAAGCCAAGGACTTTGAGCGGCAGAAAGCATGCTCTTGTGATTGTAGATGATTATTCAAGGTACACTTGGATCATTTTTCTATACAAGAAAAGTGAAACCTTGACCAAGTTACCTGAGCTGCTGAGAAGGATCCAGAATGAGAAATCCCTCTCCATAATCAAGATCAGATCAGATAGAGGAGGAGAGTTTCTCAACAAGGCGATAACTGATTTCAGCGATCAGAATGGGATCCAGCATGAGCTCTCTGCAGCCAGGACGCCCCAGCAGAATGGTGTTGTTGAAAGAAGGAATGAACCACTGAAGGAAGCGGCAAGGTCCATGATTGCGAAGCAGACCTACCCAGGTTACAAGGCTGTGCTGTTAACACACTGCCACACCTGAACAGGAGTATGATAGTTGGGAGAGATGGCAAAACTCCTATGAGGTTTGGAATAATAGAACTCCTCGTTGCTTACTTTCATGTTTTTGGTTGTAAGTGTTTCATCCACAACAACGGTAAAACACAGCTAAATGCCTTTGATGCTAAAACTGATGATGGTCTATTTATGGGATATTCCCAAAGAAGCAAGGCATATAGAGTTTTCAACAAAAGAACCTTAGTTGTGGAGGAAACACCCCATGTTGTTTTTGATGAATCTACTGTTGAGTACAGGAAACAACTTGAGCAAATTGAGAACAAGCTCAAATCAGCAACCCTTGAAGAAGTCATTGTACATGACACTGGAATGGTGGACTCACCTGCAGATCAGCCTGATGACCCAACTGCAGCTGATGAAGACCCAACTGCAGATCAGACAGGATCACCAAACCTATCTGATCCGATTCTTCTTGAAAGACCAATGAGGCGATAAAGACTCATCTGCGATTCGTAACCAAGCTGCAGATGACAAGGCGGTGGCGATCCGATTGCAGCACTGAATCCAGCAGATGCGACAACCACCACGAGCAACCCAACAGGGGAACAAACCCGAAGAGGACGAGATCCCCAAATGGCTCAAGGATCATCCAATTCAGCAAATTATCGGAAAGTTGGTGATGGAGTCAAGACAAGACAGTCAACTCTACCGGCGGGAATGGCGATGTTCTCATGTTTCATGTCACAAATTGAACCCAGGCAGCGAGAACAAGCCTTGGAAGATTATTCATGGATTAATGCCATGCAAGAGGAATTGGAGCAGATGGAGAGAAACAAAGTTTGGGAACTAACAGACAGACCTAATCACAAGAAAGTTATTGGCACCAAATGGGTGTATAAAAACAAGAGTGATGAAGACGGAGCTGTTGTTAGGAATAAAGCCAGACTCGTAGCAAAGGGTTATGCACAGTGTGAGGGAATAGATTTTGATGAAACTTATGCACCTGTTGCAAGATTAGAAGCCATCAGACTATTCCTCGCATATGCTGCATTCAAGGATTTTGAAGTCTACCAGATGGATGTGAAAAGTGCGTTTCTGAATGGAATCCTAGAAGAAGAAGTCTATGTAGAGCAACCCCGTGTTTTGTCAAAGGAGACAAAGTCTATAAGCTGTTGAAAGCTCTGTATGGACTCAAGCAAGCACCGAGAGCATGGTATGAAACACTGTCTGTGTTTCTTGAGAAAAATGGATTTTGCAAAGGAAAAGTGGACAAGACCCTATTTAGAGTGGAGCACGAAGGCCACATTCTAATAGTTCAGATTTATGTGGATGACATCATATTCGGGTCAACCAATCCAGAACTATGTGAGAAATTCTCCAACCTCATGCAAGGAGAATTCGAGATGAGTATGATGGGAAAGCTTAACTTCTTTCTCGGATTACAAGTTAGCGAGATGGAAAAAGGAATTTTCATCAACAGAAAATATACCCGAGATCTCATCAAGAGATATGGAATGGAATCACCAAACCCGCAAGAATTCCAATGAGCACAAGTACTCACAGATGCGACGAGGCAGGCATATCAGTGGACTCAACCCACTACAGAGGACTCATCGGATCTCTTCTGTACCTCACGGCAAGCAGGCCAGACATCTCATATGCAGTTGGAGTTTGTGCAAGATTCCAGTCCAAGCCGAAGCAATCACACCTAGATGCAGCTAAGAGAATAATTAAGTACCTAAAGTCTACAGTTAATGTTGGACTATGGTACCCCAAAGATGACAACTTCGAGCTATCAGGATACTCAGATGCGGATTTCGCCAGATGCAAAATCAATAGGAAGAGCACTAGTGGAATGTGTCAATTCCTAGGAACCAGACTGATATCCTGGTTTAGCAAGAAGCAGGTTTCTAACTCTATCTCCACTCTGAGTCGTAATACCTAGTGCAGTAGTTGTGCCGCAGATCCTATGGATCAGACAACAATTAAGGGACTACAATATTATTGCCAACGAAGTTCCTATATGGTGTGACAACAATAGTGCTATTGCAATAACCAACAATCCGGTTTTGCACTCAAGGACAAAGCACATTGACGTTAAGCACCATTTCATTCGAGACCCCGTGCTTAACAAAAGGGTTAGAGTTGAAAGAGTCGGCCTGGACTACCAAATAGTCGACATCTTCACCAAACCCCCGCCGAAGAAAGATTCCTAGAGCCGAGAGATCTTGGATTACTAGATTGGGAATCCGATTCAAGCAAGTTGAAGGAAGGATAAACCCCCTGAATCGGCTAAGCGATGCGGTAGAAGACGAAGGCCCGGTCGAAGCAACTTAGTCATGTGAGAATACCAGGCGAGAGGTCAAACTCACCTGTAGCAGAGCGGTCAACAGTCAACGAATCAGACCAGCTAAGTTCTCTAAACTAATCTCTAAATTTTTAATTATTATCTGTCATATTATTTTGGCTTAAGAAATAGCATTTAAAAATACACTTTATAAGCCAAGTGGCAATTTTAAATACACGCGTCACACGCCCATTTAATTAACCTCTACGGTGGCCAATCAGAATCAACCGTCAAATTTTAAATGGGGCCACCGATTCAAATTTGAAATTCAAAAGGATATGAAAAGGCGTACCACCGTTTAAACTTATAATAAACTAATCCAAACGTCCTTTCATCCTCTTTATAAGGAAGAAAACCCTTTCACTTTCCTCTTTACGCTTTCAGAAACCCTAAAAATTTACAGAGCAAAAATACACACTAAATCCTAAAATCTTTTTGCAGAAATGGCATCTTTTGACGGAGCAAACTTGAAGGCGATGAAGGACCAGGTCATCTTCTCCATGGTCGTCGATTTCGAAGGATTACTGGAAGCAAATCTAGAGGATTTTGATATGCTCGACTTAATCCGGGCGATGAAGCTGAACGGAATCTACCCGTTTCTCGAAATCAACCCTCAACACTTGTTCAAGGAAGATGTGGTTGAATTTTACCGCAACGCTTACCTGATTCAGCACGGGATTCAGAGCACGGTCGGTGGAGTACCAGTCACCATAGATACAGAGAAGATTCGCTCTGTATTCGGGATGAAAAATCGCGGTTTGGCGGTCGAAGCACTCAAACAATCACCCGCCGAAACGTGGAAGACGATTAAGCTCGAAAATGTCCCTGAGAAGTTGAAGTTCACAGCGAAGAGAAATGAGTTGAAAAGAGTTTATCGAGTCGCTTTGGACATCACAAATAAGATAGTCATGGGAATGGCAGGAAGCTATGACCAACTATCATCCTCAAAATTCATGGTGTTGGGTGCGTTAATTCAGCGAGAGGAAGTTGATTGGGCCGATTACATTTTCAGGCAACTTGTTCGCGAGGTGAACAAGGTCGAATGGCTCGAGGAAAAGAAGAAGTTCAAGACTAAGTTGGCGTTCGGAACGCATCTTAGTTGGTTCTTGGAGCAGACCGGAGTGGCTAAGGGAAACATTGACCCTTTCCACCCAAACAAGAGGTTAGGTCATATGGACCATGACAAGAAGAAGGTTGGAGTCACTGGGAGGGCAGCCCAGATATTGAAGGACTTACCAGACTCAAGGTATTGCCCAAGGTACGATCTATCAGACTCGGACCAACTGCGGTGAGTCGGAGGCTGATCGAGTCCGAGCATGAGTCTGATGATACTCCTATCGCCATCCGTTTCAAGAGAAGGGGACCAGCCCCAGAAGGACCTTCCAACCTGCAGTCATCACCTGAACCCTCTCCAAAGAGGCCAAGGAAGCTGCAGTTCAGTGAAGGAGAGCAACCTGAGTACCACGCCAGTCCATCAGTTCAGTCTCCAGCTCACCCAGACTTGCCTGCACCAGACACCGAAACCCGAATTGTACCTGTCATTACTCCTCCAGTATACATGACCGAAGAAGAGGAAGCAGGTCTTGTTATATCTATCCCTGAAGCAGATTACTCATTCAATCTTTTGGAAAATAACACTTTTAATCTTTCCATAGAACAACTACAGCTTGTCAAGCCACAAGCAGAAAAACATTCTTTCGTAAATATTTTTAAAGAGTGGAAAACTCTTAAAACCATGTCCTTTACAAATTTTCAAATTTTTGTTGAAACTAGTGGTTGGGAATACCCCCAAGCCACGGAGGATGTTCTGACTGATTTTTGCAAAGAGTCAGATTTGGCTTTACTCCTCCAGGATAACTGGTTCATGTCACATTTTGAGACAAACATGGACCATTTTATCCACTCTATAATGCTAAGTATTTTTGATGGTATTTTTGGAGAAAAGGAGGAAGAGAAAGTAGAAAAGGAGATAAGGATAGAAGAAGTTGATGAAGAGAATGAAATTATCAATTTGGTTGAGGAAGATGAAGAAGCAAAAGAAGAACAAGAAGAAAACATACCAGTTGAAAAGGAGACAGAGGAAATTGAAAAAACAGAAGAAGTGGAAGATGAGGAAGATGAAGAAGAAGGAGAAGAAGTGGAGCAAGAAAAAGAAGAAGAAAATAAGGATGATGATGATGATGGTGAAGGAGAGAAGGAAAAAGATGATGCTAATGATGATGATGATCATGATGATGGAGGTGAAGGAGGAGCTGGTGTGGCGGCTGGAGAAGAAAAAGAAGAAGATGAGGAGAAAGAAAAATCTGGAGAAGAGAGAGAAAAAGATGAGGAGAAAGAAAAAGAGAAATCTGATGAAGAAGAAGGGAAAGAGGAAGAAAGAGAGCAGGAGCCAGAGCCTACCAACGAAGCTGCAGATAGGATTGTTGTGCCTCCCCGGTACACCAGCCTAGATGCAGAGCTGGCAGGGGACTCCAGGTCAGGGACCCCAGAGAAGACTCTATCTGACCTACCGGCTGCAGCCAGGAGCCTGCAGTCTAGTGGCTCCATTGCTGAAGGATCAGGAGAACACTCCCCATCAGCTCAGTTATCACCCACCATGACTGAGCTGATCAAGCAAATTGTCAGAGACACCATTGGGGAGCTGCTATCAACACAGGTCACTCCTGACCTTCAGACCATTAATGCCAAGATTGACACCTGCTGCGAGACGGATCCCTCGGCCTCCTCCTCCTACAAACAACGAGAATGCCTTTTGGCATGTCGATTGGATGAGCCGCATGGAGCAACGATTGACAACCCTCATTGATCTTTGGCAAAAGGGGAAGAGAGGATCCAGGGGAAGAGAGAGAATTGAAGTAAGAAAAAGCGGGATGTCCCCGGCAGAAGGACCCTCTAGCACGAAAAGGAAGGAACTGTAGATTCGAAGACAAGGTGGACCCGGCTGAAGGGAAGCGCAGAAGGACCGAGGCGGCTTTGAACCTACTCTTGAGTGGGAAGGTGCAGAGCTATGGTATGTTGAAGATTTTTGCCCACTTGAAGCTCTTGAAATATGGGGAGTGCTAGGAAGAAGTTCATCGAGACTTTTATGTCCTGGGAACTACTTCAAGATGACAAACTCCCCGGAGATTTTCATAAAGCTGGATGGAAGAGGTTCATCCTAAGCTTTGGGTCATTCTAAAGAAGCACGCAAAGAGCAAAAGCTTTTCCCATGATCCCTAAATTCGTAGTGAAGAAGCACCAATCCGCATGGATGGTGAACTTGATGAACTACAACTACAGGAGGAAATCAAGCGAGTCCGCCTTGAAAACAAATTCGGATCGCAGCGGGAGCAGGATTTCGCAGCTCTAGTGGTGAAAAGGAAGTATGGCCTTGCTCCAGTCAAGGTAAGACCCATTGGAGCCAAACCATTCGGACCTGCCAAGCGGCTATTCAAGAGGCAGAGGAAGAGGCAGATGATTTTAGCTACTTTCCTACTTGTAATTTATTTTCTGTACTTAAACATTCTTGTATAATTTCTATGATAAGTCAGAAAACTTTATGAACAGTCTGTTGAATGACAATTTTCCAGTTGTCTCAATATTAGACTGATTTCAGTTTTGTCTTGCACTTAAGTGCAGACTTGGCCATTTGATTTCTTACTTAGTTTTGCCATCATCAAAATAGGGGGAATTTGTTAGGAATACTTGTTAGATTTTGATGATGTCATCAAATGTTTATTAATTGGCGAAATGTAAGGAAGAACCAAATGAGTATCTTCCATAGGCCAAAATGTGTTAAGTATAAAATTGGCAAAATGTAAAGAAGAACCAAATGAGTGTCTTCTATAGGCCAAAGTTAGTTAGGCTGAAAATCGGCTAAGTACTAAAGTACAGTCTAGTCTATCGAGAAATCTGACCGACTTCAATCGAGTAGCCCAGTCAACTAAAAATTGTCGAGTAGTTTGACAGATGCAGCCAAGATACCTCGGGAAGTCACACGATCGGACAAGTCTCAAAGCGATTATCTGGTAGAGACGACCTACTGCAGAGAAGTAAGTGCACATCGATCTACTCAACTACGGCTAGTACTCCAAGTCCACGTCAGCATGCTTTGAAAAGTCAAATATTACGGAAAGCTCACATGCAACGTGAAGAGACAAATTGGAGTGATTCCCGCAAGAGATATGATTTATTTAAATCATCCTGACCCACCGTAAAGACTTTAATCCTTTTATATTTAAAAGATTCGGCGCTCACATGCAAGAAGTCATCACAACGGTCGGAAGATAAAATAAAATAATGGGAATCCAGCCTTGCAACGTTCAGAAAAGATTAAACAATGAAGTCTCTCTCCAACGGACGGATTTGTTCAGATTTGCAACGGCTACAAGGAAGAAGCTCAGAGATCGTGATCTATATATACCCGAAGATTTGAAACTGAGCAACTACCGGTGCGAACATATACTCTAGCGATCAAAGCAAACAAAGCAATCTCAAGCAAACAATAGCATCGTGAAAAAGAGCAGATCCAAAAGTTCATATTCAAGGAAGCTCTTTAGTTGGAGAAGACAAACACTCTTGTCTTTAAATCTTGAGTACGGGGTACTTCATGGTTGAAGTAGCGGTGTAAAGGCATCCGAGGATCGAGGATCAAGAGGTGCAAGGCGCGATCAGTGTGTACAACGGCACGGAATTCCACTGGTTGGAAGCTGTTGTAGTGTGTTGTGAATCACTGTAATCTTTATCACTGGTTGACAATTATAGTGAATTCATCTCCAACTGGTTTGGAGAAAAGTGGATTAGTAGAGGATTACCCCACCTCTGAGACCACTATAACTGCCTGTGTTATTTACTGTTTTACTGCATCATACTCTAACTGCTGCATCCATTGTTAAGTGTTTCATTAAGTTAATTTATATTCGTCATCAGCTGACTTCCGCACATATCCAAGAACAAACGACTCCTAGTCATTTGTTTGATCATCAGCTGAAGAAACTCACTCTTCGAGAAAAAGAGTTCAAGAGTTTCTACAAGTCTATTCACCCCCCCCTCTAGACTTGTTTCTGGACGACTTGTGACCTACATTTGATAGTGCCGATGTTGAATCCAATTGAACACTAATGTGTGTGAACGGTGTTGATTGTATAGAACAGTTGCATACCAACCTGTATGGAAGGGTAAATGCTGATGTATTTTAGATTAAAGGATATTTGTATACTTTTTTACCAAGTGAATCTCCTGTATGGAACAAGGTGGGTGTAGAAGGATCTCCAAACCATTGTAGATCTCGTCTTGCTTCATCTATTATCTCATACATATTCATTTTTACAGTGTAAAATGCTTTGGAAAAAATTGGCGTAAAACTATAGTTTGACAAACTCTATATTGTTTGAGGCATTTGAGCTACATCACTTCAAACAGTTTATTGCACTACTATGAAAACAGGATACGACATCGGTTTTTTTAGTTGTTTCACATCGGTTATAAAACCGATGTCGTATCTACCGATGTCTTTTTTTCATATCGGTTTATAACCGATGTGAATTTACATCGGTTTTAACCGATGTGAAACAATTCCAATTCATATCGATTTTTTAAAAAATCACATCGGTTTTCAACCGATGTGAACAACTCTTATTCACATCGGTTTCCTATTCACATCAGTTGAAAACTGATGCTGGTTCACATCGGTTAAAAATCGATGTGAAATTTCTTATTCACATCGGTTGCCTAACCGATGTTGTTGCGGTTATTCACATCGGTTTCTAATTGAACCGATGTGAATGGTTCCCAGAATTTAACATCGGTTTCTAATTGAACCAATGTGATTTTGCTTTATTTTTTCATCCAGGCAGCCAGCCCAGTCAATTCCTGTATAAAAAAAATTGGCCCAACCTACACCAACAATTTTTTCTGATCACAAACACTTCAATCAACAACATCTCAAACGAAAACCAACCAAACATAATTTTTAAGCAACAAATGTATTATCAACTATGAAGCAAAGAATTTTGTAATTATCTCAACTGTTTACAACAAGCATTATCAGCTAACTACAAAATAAAAATACATATCCTTATAAAAGTCCCGAAAACTTTTAACTTCATGAACTTATCGATTCGAGAATAACAAGAACCAACCGTTTGTATGTCATAGAAAAAATCTAAACAAATTTGGTAAGAAAATATTTCGCCCATTGCGTTCGAATTTCTTTAATGCTCTCTTCAGGAAGCGCTTGAGTATCACTAAATATCTGTCATATAATTTATGAAAATACTTTTCGAGACAAAAGCAAAAAAAATATATGATTAGTTTGACTTGATAAAATTACCTCCATCCAATTTTCTGCAATACCAGCCTGAACTATAGTCCGCATCCAGTTCATGACATAATATCCACACTCCCAACCACCATTTTGTTTATTACACTAAAAAGAGAAATATTAAAAATTACAATCGGTAAAAAAATATTTGTCAAGCAAGATAAAATCACACAAAATTATACGTAAGTTTTGGGATTGAAATTTTACTTACTTTGGGATAAATCTATTGAATGACCTGCTTGGATTTACTCGTGTGCGCACCATCCAACACTCTTAATGAGGTCACAATACTAGAAGTAAGGAAAATATAATTGTGTTATGAATAGTACAAGAAGTCACAGGATTATAAGACAGTCAACTAAATCAAGGTCTGCTAAATCACTGAAATGGATAGATTCAAATGAATAAGAAGCACAAAAGTTGCTAAAAATCTAGTTGTTACCTCTATTTTGATCAGCACGATTTTTGTTTTTCGCTCAGCTGAGTATTATCAACATTTTGAGGATTTGTATGTTTCTTGTTACTTATAAGATATATGCATTCATCGAAATATTATTCACCAAAAGTTGTTCTTAAATTACAAATGCTCATCTGCTCCCTTCATAAACCACCAAAAACAAGATGTAAATTTGAGACACAATTCAACAAGGCCGGCCACTGACAAAAACTACTATGTAGCTAACTGAATTTTAACAACAACAATACCAATTTCCAATAATCAAATATCCAATTCTTTCGGACAAGAGCACAACCAAATGTGAACATATGGACCAGAAATCCAATCAGCCACTTCAATGTTGTCAGTTGAATTTTATAACCAGAAATCCACATCAAACAAACAAATCAAACCTAGTAATACTAGTAGTAAGATGGAAGTATAAACTCTGTTAAAACACTAGTATTTAATTCAACCAAACTTATCTTAACAAAAAAACTGAATAGAAATCACCAAAAGCATCAACTAAAATCAAGGTCTACAGGTACTATAATTCTGATCTCCTACATGACCATAAATATTTTACACAGAAGAAAGACATATCCGAATAGAAAAACATAATCCAACCGAAGTAAAATGTATAAATTATTCTATCTTTATTCATTTCAATTCTTTAGAAGCTTACCTCTGCACTATGAATTTGATATCCTGATCGGGTTTATGATGTAATGAACAAAACCACACGACAGTCCCTTGCTTAGGTAAAATCACCAAGAGTTGTCAATGTCGCCTGCATTTTGAAAAGAAACAAGCTAATTTTGATAAACAAGTTATAAAATTTCTTATTTAACCAAAAGTGTTGCATTGTTCAAAATCTGACGCTAACTGTTAAGTCGTTTACTCGTGGTGATAAGCTCCTAGAAAAATCTATTTTTTTGAATCCTGGATATGTCGTAGAATGTACGATGTGGCTTCAGACTTCTTATTACCCATACTTTGTATGGACTGAGGCTCAAGGAATCCATACAAATTATCATTCATCGTGTCTACGATTAATGATTTTAGGTACCTAATATCCAATAAAAAGAAGTTTAACTTTTGATAACTATAAATTAAATGCAGATTATTATCAGAGTTGTATAACCGATTCACAGTATAAAATCACAATTTGTTCACTGACTTTAGCAAAAGTGTTTAATGTATGTAATAATCATCAACAACATTGAATCTCAATTAACACTATCATCATGATAAAGCTACGTTTCACACAAAAACGATTTAACAAAATCTCAGACATAACACAAACATAAACTCATATTATTAAAAATTAGTTATAAAATTTACTTACGTGATCCAGAGTTGCATAACTGAGATGCTAAGCCAATCATTTCCCTGAAAGATTTCTAAAACATCGGTGTGGCATACGTGCAATGGCACATCAGTATCAACTAGGCCAAAGAAATCACCCAACGGCACCCGCAAAGGATTATTATAAAGGGATGGGGAAATTTTAAGCAATTCCAAAATTGGATCTTGTACGGATTCTGAATCATCAACCGGTCGAACTCCTTTCTTTTTTGGTTGCGCAATATCCTTAAAAAATATGAAATAATATAAAAGTAAGGACATCGGTATAAAACAAAAGAACTCTTTAAATGGGATGAGAAGTGTTTTCGAAACATGAACTGAAGAGTACAATTTAAGCTTAATTGTGGCTTATGTTTTGCTTCTTTCCTCTCTTATTTTTCTTTTTTTTTGGTGTGTGTGTGTGTGTGGCTATTTGTAGGCAATTACAATGCATATGGTGAGTTATTCAGGAATGGCCGATTTGCATATGTTATTTTCTCAAGAATCTCCATGCAAAAAAAATATGGATAATTACGAAAACTACCCCCAAGGTCTAGCCTAATCCCGAAAAAAATCCAATCATTCTTGTTAATTCCATCACAAAGAAGATGTTCTCGAATCTTGCCAACTTCATGTCTTCTTCCATTCACACAATTGATACAAGGACAATAATACTTTTGATCGGGTTCTGGTCGATTTTTTTGTGCAAATTCTAGAAATTGTTCAACTCCATTCTCATATTCATCACTTATTCGACTAGCGTTCATCCAAACTCGATCCATTTTAAGACTGTTAGATCAATTTGGACAAACAAAATAGTTTCAAAACCAAATGACGAGAAGATATTCAAAACGAAAGTAACATCTAACAAGAATGTAACTAGTAAGATTGATAACACTCATTTTTACACATATATTTACATCGATTTTCCGGGTTTTAAGATCCCAAAAATGTGTAGAACTGTGTTGTTTATACTCGTATTATGTTTATTGGACTCGATCACGCTTGGGTACGTTTTATTGATTTTATAGGTACTTTATGGACATAAATCAAGCAAGAACGAAGTCTCCAACCCCAATACATATCAAGCAATGCGGAAACGAGAGATCGGGCTTAAAAAGGAGTCAAAACGGTGTCAAAACGAGTCAACACGAGCCCGGCCGTGTCAATCGACACGGGCCGTGTCATTATCCCGGTCGTGCTATATCGACACGGTCGGGTCTCACTTCCAGGGCCTTTCTTGTTTTTTAGACGAGTACGACACGGGCCGTGTCATTTGCTCGGCCGTGTCATTTGACACGGTCGAGTTTCCTGTCCAGCGGGTTTTGGCTTTTTGAGCATAGTATGACACGGGCCGTGTCACTTTTCGGTGGAAATATCATCTTTTGACATTTTTGAAAGATTTGTGTGGAAAAAGTAATTGTTTTATCTTTATAAAAGGAGGATATGGGACATGATAGGAGATATGCTGAAAATTGGGAGATTAGAGAGAGAGAATAACAAAGGATTAAGTGGGTTTCATTCCAAAAAGAAGGGGTTTTGAAGAAATTCTTGAAGAACACTTCAAGAACATTTGAAGGCTTCAACCGGGATCGATCAAGACACACCACGAGTTTTATCTTCTTCCTATCTTATCTTCATTTTGTTGTTTTTATTAGCATGAATATGATGATTATTAATCTTCCTTTCAATACCATGTCCGGCTAAACTATTTAGATTCCGGGCATGGGAGTACGTTGATTTGCTATGATTTTGAGGGATTGATAATTATATTTATCTAGTGTGATTTCTTTATCAAATACTTGGTTTTGATTCATGTTTAGACACTTGATCAATGTTTTTACATGTTGAACTTAATTGCTCATAATTCGAGAGAAGAGGGCATTAATAGGTTTCGAGTATTTGACGTAGTAAATTACGAGATTGAGAAATCGGTGATGAACTATGATGATATCTAATCTTTTGAACACTTTGGAGTTAGAGAATTTATAATAGACGGAGACGTTGTTATAGGTTGTTTAATCTACGTTTTATTGCATCTCGAGAGAGACTTTAGAATATTGTTGTGATCATCGTTTTAGAATCGCACTTAGAACCTTTTTGAAACCAATCCCGACTAAATTTAGTAATCAACGGAAACCTAGCCTTGGAATTTACCTTTCTAAACTCTTGCAATTCGCTTCCTCTCGGATATTTTCAATCGTTTTAATTTATTGTGATCATTGTATGTTATTTCATTAATCATCAATTTTACATTTCGATCGTCTAGATAAAACCGGGAACACTATAATCTAGTACTCAACACAATAAGAATATTTAGTCTCTGTGGAATACGACCTTGCTCGCCACTTTCTACACTTACTCCGTACACTTGCGGATTGTTTAAAAATATAGCGAACAAGTTTTTGGCGCCGTTGCCGGGGATTAAATTAATTTTTGTATTGATATTATGATAAGTGTTTTTAGTCCTACTTTAGACATTTTCTTATTTGTTACTTAACTCATACAATTTCTACTCAGGGAGTGCATGAACACTCGTTCATCTCGAGTGCCGTTAGAAACTTTCATCCCGGAAGTAGAAGCATTTGCCCGAAGAACAAGTGCTACCTCAAGGAAACTAAGAAGGGATCTTTTTGAAGACATGGAGAGAGCGGGAGACAACTTAGAAAGGGGCAACGAAAACGAGAATGCAATAATCCAAGACAACGAGGGCAGAAGGATTGAAAATCCACCAACTAGGGTGCAATCAATTCGGGATGGATTCCGACCGAAACTCGACCGAAACTTTGGAGGAATCACTCATGTTCCCATCAACGCCCATAATTTTGAGTTGAAGCCGGCCTTAATTTCAATGGTTCAACAAAATCAATTTGGAGGATTTGCTGTCGAAGATCCACATGCCCATCTCACTCATTTCATGCAAATATGTGATACTATCAAAATGAACAGAGTCTCGGATGATGATATACGCTTACGATTGTTTCCATTCTCTTTGAGGGAGAAAGCAAGAAATTGGCTTGGAACTTTAGCTCCGGGAAGTATAAAGACATGGGAAGAATTGAGCGAAAAATTTTTGTTCAAATTTTTCCCACCAAACAAGACGATGAAGCTAAAGGGTGAAATTACTCAATTTCATCAATTGGATTCCGAACCATTATATGAAGCTTGGGAACGTTTCAAAGATCTACTAAGGCGATGTCCTCGACATGGTTTCCCCGAAGACCAACAAATGTGTTTCTTCTACAATGGTCTTATGGGGGAAACAAGAAATTTTATTGATGCTTCCGCGGGAGGGGCATTGCTAGCAAGAAGTGCTGAAGAAGCGTATGGATTGATCGAAGAAATGGCTATGAATAGCTATCAATGGCCAACGGAAAGATCAAATGTTAGAAGGGTGGCTGAGATATCCGATTCGGATCCTATAAAGGCATTAACCGCACAAATGACGATGCTAACTACTCAATTGGGGGCTCTAACAAAAGGAGGTGATTCGAAGGGAGTTTCTCAAGGAAGTTCAAGTTCACTACCGTCCGATCCATTGGAAGAGGCACACTACATTAATAATCGGAGTTACAACAATTACCGAAACAATCCACCACCGGGCTTCTACCATCCCTCAAATCGAAATCATGAAAATTTTAGCTATGCCAATCCAAAGAATGCTTTGCAACCACCGGCCGGATTCAAGGTATCGAATGGGGAGATAATTGAAGAAGCAAAACCAACGTCGAATCTCGAGAATATTCTAGCTACCTTCATGATGGAGACGAAAAGCCGATTTAGTCGAGATGAGGAGAAATTAGACAAAATCGAAGGCCATGTCACTCAACTAGCTACCACCATGGGAGCTCAAATGAAAAATCTCGAAACTCAAATTGGACAATTAGCTAAAGTGGTCGGGAGTCAACATCAACGGGGATAATTTCCAAGCAATACCGAAGTGAATCCAAAAGAGTCGTGCCAAGCGATCACCTTAAGAAGTGGAACGAATTATGAAGGGCCAAAGATGCCAAGTGAGGAAGTCAAGGAGGATCAATTCGAAATTGAAAAGAAATAAGGGAAGCATGATACAACTAAGGGGGCTGAGAAGCTTAAAATATCTCCTAACTCTACTCCTAACGTTCCTCTACCTTTCCCTCAACGTTTCAAAAAGAAAAAGTTAGATGCACAATTCGCAAAATTTTTAGACATCTTCAAGAAAATTAATATCAATATTCCTTTTGCAGACGCTTTGGAACAAATGCCTAACTACGCAAAGTTCTTGAAGGATGTGATGTCAAGAAAAAGAAATATGGAAGATCATGAGACGGTTAAACTAACCGAAGAATGTAGCGCTATTATCCAACGCAAATTGCCGCAAAAGCTTAAGGATCCCGGAAGCTTTACCATTCCATGCACTATTGGAAACGTCTCATTCGATAAAGCTTTGTGTGATTTAGGTGCTTCGATTAACCTCATGCCGTTATCTATTTTCAGGAAATTAGGTGTCGGAGAAATGAAAACCACAACGGTTATGCTACAATTGGCGGATCGATCCATAACACATCCCAAGGGGATTGTTGAAGATGTGCTTGTAAAAGTCGACAAATTTATTTTTCCAGCGGATTTTGTTGTCCTTGATATGGAAGAAGACGGAGATTTACCACTTATCCTTGGACGTCCATTTCTAGCAACGGGAAAGGCTCTTATTGATGTTGAAAGGGGAGAATTAACACTACGTGTTAACGACGAGCATGTTCTATTTTCTATATTTAAAGCTATGAAATTTCATGATAATACGGAATATTGCAATGTTATTGATCATATAAGCTCGTATGGAAAGAAAAAAAATCTTACACTCATTATCGTCGGATCCGTTAGAGTTTGCTCTTACGAATTCATGTTTTTCTAGTGATTCAACTTTGGAGTTTGACGATTCTGACTTGTTTGATTATGTTTCTGAATTGAATTCTCTACAGGAAAAAACGCAAAGCAATACGTTCGATGATTTAGACAAAAGGGAGCATGAAGTAGTTGCAGAAATCAAGCTAACGGACGAATCAAACGTGTCCAACGACATGGACAAAAATTTGGGGTCCGTTTCATCTCAATCGGATTCATCTCAACCAAGCTTGGACCTTAAAACCCTCCCGGAACACCTCAAGTATGCATTTCTGGATGATAACAAATCCAGTCCGGTAATTGTATCCTCTTCACTTTTATCCACTCAACTAGATTAATTGCTTCGTGTATTGAGAGCACATAAGTCGGCTATAGGGTGGTCTATCTCAGATTTGAAGGGAATTAGTCCCTCCATATGCATGCATAGGATTTTGCTTGAAGAAAATTTTAAACCTAAAGTGCAAAATCAACGGAGACTTAATCCCATAATGAAAGAAGTGGTGAAAAAGGAAGTATTAAAACTTTTAGATGCCGGGATGATATATCCATTTAGATAGTGAGTGGGTAAGTCCTACTCAAGTGGTGTCAAAAAAGGGAGGGATGACCGTAACCAAAGACGAAAAAGATGAATTAATTGCTATGAGAGTAGTTACAGGATGGCGAGTATGTATAGACTATAGGGCTTTAAATGCGGCTACTCGCAAAGACCATTTTCCTCTTCCCTTCATTGATCAAATGCTTGATAGATTGGCGGGGCATGAATTTTTCTGTTTTCTCGATGGATATTCAGGGTATAATCAAATCTATATAACACCGGAAGATCAAGAAAAAACGGCCTTTACATGTCCTTATGGAATTTATACTTATCGTAGAATGCCGTTTGGTTTATGTAATGCTCCAGCCACATTTCAACGTTATATGATGGCTATATTTCACGGTTTGATCGAAAATATAATGGAAGTTTTCATGGATGATTTTTCGGTGTTTGGAAATTCATTTGATCATTGCTTGCATAATCTTACCTTAGTTTTGCAGCGATGTGAAGACACTAATCTCGTGTTGAATTGGGAGAAATGCCACTTTATGGTGCAAGAAGGAATTGTCCTAGGCCATCGAGTGTCTGCCGCCGGTTTGGAGGTTGACAGGGCAAAAATTGTCGCCATTGAGAAACTTCCCCCACCAAAGAATGAAAAAGCAATTAGGAGTTTCCTTGGACACGCGGGTTTTTATAGGAGATTCATAAAAGACTTTTCAAAAACCACTAAACCTTTGAGTAAATTGCTAGAAAAAGATACCTCTTTCATTCTTTCTAACGAATATTTGCAGGCATTTGAGACTCTAAAAAAGGCATTAGTGAGTGCTCCTATCCTCGTGGTACCAGATTGGTCTCAACCTTTTGAGATCATGTGTGATGCAAGTGATTATGCGGTCGGTGCTGTGTTGGGACAACGTCGTGAAGAACTCTTTCGGGCTATTTATTATGCAAGCAAAACATTGGACGGAGCCCAACAAAATTACACAACAACGGAGAAAGAAATGCTTGCCGTAGTATTTGCTTTTGATAAGTTCCGATCATACTTAATTGGGACAAAGACGATTGTACACACGGATCACGCAGCTATTAAATACTTGTTTGAGAAGAAAGACTCTAAACCTCGCCTAATTCGATGGATTCTTCTTTTACAAGAGTTTGACGTGGAAGTTCGAGATGTAGAAAGGATGTGAAAACGTGGTAGCCGACCACTTATCTCGCCTCGAGTACAAAAAGGAGGAGGAGGCAGGAGATCGAAGGGATCAAAGAAGAATTTCGGACGAGCGGCTCTTTATGGTAGAAGCTAAATTTCCATGGTTTCTTGACATTGTTAATTTTTGGTCGCAGTGTGCTACCCGGATTTATCTCATTATCAAAAGAAGAAATTCCTACATGATATCAAGTTCTATATGTGGGATGATCCATTACTTTTTAAGAGATGTGCCGACATGATCGTGAGGAGATGTGTACCACAAGAGGAATGGGATGAAATTCTTCAACAATGTCATTCATCACCAACCGGAGGACATTTCGAGCAACACGGATCTTGCAAAGTGTTGCAAAGCGGATTTTATTGGCCTACGCTATACAAAGATTGCTATCTCTTCATTCAACAATGCGATAGATGCCAACGAGTAGGAAATATTTCAAGACGTCATGAGATGCCCCTAACCAACGTAATTGAGGTTGAACTATTTGACGTTTGGGGTATCGACTTCATGGGTCCATTCTCATCATCATTCGGAAATAAGTACATTCTCCTAGCGGTCGAGTACGTATCTCGATGGGTCGAGGCAATTTGTTCTCCAACAAATGATGCTCAAGTAGTAATGAAATTTTTAAAGAAGAACATCTTTTGCCGATTCGGAACTCCAAGAGCATTAATCAGTGACCGGGGATCGCATTTTGTCAATAAAATCATGGATAAACTTCTTCAGAAATATGGGGTCCGATCAAAGAGATCATTGGCCTATCATCCACAAGCAAATGGACAAGCCGAAGCGGCCAACATAGAGATCAAGCTAATCTTGGAAAAGACGGTGAGTACATCTCGGAAAGATTGGTCATCCAAGCTCGATGATGCACTTTGGGCTTATCGTACGGCCTATAAAACTCCTTTGGGAACATCGCCCTATCAACTCATTTTTGGGAAATCATGTCACCTACCTTTGGAATTAGAGCATAGAGCGATGTGGGCGGTGAAAAGAATAAACTTAGATTTTGAGGCCGCCGAAAAGAAGAGATTGCTAGAGTTAAATGAATTGGAAGAATTCCGGGATGAATGCTACGAAAACTCTCGAATTTACAAAGAAAGGTCTAAAAGATGGCATGATAAGATGATCGTTAAACGTGAATTTATGCCGGGACAACAAGTACTTCTCTATAATTCAAGACTGAAATTGTTCCCCGGAAAATTGAAATCAAGATGGTCGGGTCCATTCGTGATCAAGAAAGTACTTCCACCCGGAATAGTCGAGCTCATGAGCAGAGACGGAGAGCTATTTAAAGTTAACGGACAACGAGTCAAACATTACTATCATCCCTATCAAAAGGAAGCCGTATCCGTAATAACTTTAATCGAGCCTTAAAAGAATTTCAGATGAAAACGTCCGGCTGAAGACGTTAAACTTGGCGCTAATTGGGAGGCAACCCAATAAATTTTATTTTCATGTTTTGAATTTTTTTTCGCATTTTGTTGTATTTTTTTTTGTTGTTGTATAACTAACCGGTTCAAATTTTGGTGTTCAAATCGCAGGCAAAACACACCAAGTTCAAAACTGCGTTTTCCAGAACAGTACGGCACGGGCCGTGTCAAATGACACGGTCGGGTCGTGCAACCAGTCGATTTTCACTTTCTGGCGTAGTACGGCACGGGCCGTGTCAGATGACACGGTCGGGTCCGATGGCCAGCCGATTTGGAGAATCCAAGCAAGTACGACACGGGCCGTGTCATATGACACGGTCGAGTCAGGTACCCAGGGCAACTTTCACTTTCTGGCGTAGTACGACACGGGCCGTGTCATTTGACACGGGCCGTGTCGGTCGGGGGATATAAAAACGCTGTACGACCGACTTTTCCATTACCTTCTTCCCCAAACCTTCCTCCTCCCCCAAATCATAAACCCTAACCCCGAATCCCATTCAATCCGGTAAAATCAGGCAAAAATCGTGTCAAATCTCACATAAAAACAAAGTGCTCATCACTATTCCACAATCCTAAAGCTTCAAGGGTAAGAATCGGACGAATTCATCCGGGTTTGGGTCGCGATTTTTCTGAGTTTTTCTTCAATTTTCACTCCGAATTCAAGGTATGATTCACGATTTTGGAATATTTAATTATTCATTGCATTCAGATTATGTGGACCATGATTTATTGAGCAACTTAGGGTTCTTGAATGAATTATTTTTTTTGGAATTTGTCATGAATTAAAGGGGTTGAAATTTTGTTGGTGATTATCATACATGTTGGATATATATGATTGATGTTTGGGATTTAACTTACATTTAGGGTTGAAATTTATGGTTGGGATATTTTGAAGAATACACGTATTATCGAAAAATAATGATTCGGAGCTTGTGTGAACAATTGATAATTGATAATTCTCTTGTAGGAAAATGGCCAGAGGACGAGGAAATGCTCAACGAGGACGAGGAAATGCCCAAGGACGAGGTGCAACTCAACGAGGAAGAGGAAGGCCCGCAACAGAAATTGAACAACCGGAGAGAATACCTACTCAAGGGGCTGTCGAGACGCCCGAGACGTATAGAATTGAGCTTCCGCCGAGTCGCCTAGCACGATGGGAGACATTGGGGTAGAAAAAAATGCTCCCCACTCGATGGCCGGACGATGAATGCATGACTGCGATGGGGATAAAAGAAGATGTTATGCGGCTACTCGGACGAATAAGCTGGACGACGTTAATGACTCAACAATGGCCCACTTACCGATGTCTCACGCTGGAATTTCTTAGCACACTCTCCGTTAAACGAGACCCGATTTCGCATGAGCCGACCGCCTTGGAATTTCGGCTCAACAACAAAAACGAAAAATTGGGTCCGGGTGAATTGGATACTATATATGACGCTCGAAGGCACGGAGAATACCGAATCAATCGGTTTGAGTGTGAGACTTACTGGAGGACAATGATTGAGTACCCGGGGAGCGGTGCACGTCCCTACATCCCAAAATCGGCGAAAGGATCATCTCTTCGTAATCCTATCCTCCGCTATTTACACAAAGTCATCGCAAGCACTATCTTTGGCCGGAAAGAAACGGGGCCGATAACTCAGCGAGAGCTTTATGTCCTAGCTCATATACTCGACGGAACAAATTCCGCAACCGGAGCTATTATCATGGACCACTTCGAAGACGTTGCCACTAAACCGAGAGGGGAGATTTGGATAGGGGGTTTAATTACCCCTATCGCACTTCATCTTGACGTACCTCTACAAAACCGAACTCCCCTCCCGGGAAATATGCTTCTATCAATCCCAGTCATGAAGTTGATGAATATCCTCGACTACGACTCCCGAGTTATTTTTCTCCAGAATGACGGCGATCACTTCCTACTCCCGAATACAACTTTGACAACTATTTCTAGTATTCGGGACATAGGAAATCTACAAATGTCCACAGAAGCACACAAATTGGCCCGGGAGGCAGCTGGATTAATTTCCCCGAGTGAAAGATATGTTGCCCGTAATGTCCGTCCTAGGCGTACGGAATTTTAGGATAGAAACGAGAGGATGAGAAAAGAGAGAGAGAGAGGAGAGAATGGAGGAGGAATTCGAGTATGAGAGAGGCCCGGAAGAAGAAAGAGAATCGGGGGAGGAAGAAGAAAGAAGGAGAGATCGGCCCGAGTCGTCGAGACAAGCCGAATCAAGAAATGCCGTATCTCGAGAAGAGTTCGAGGCTTTCCGAGAGGAAACCCGTGAAAGACAAGACGTGATGCTCGCAATTTTACAACGAATGGAAGATTGGCATATCCAACAAGGCCATTATCCTCCGCCAAATCATTAGGACCGGTTGTGAGTATTTCTTGACTCAAAGTTTTTTTTTGTTTAAATACTATACCCCCTTTGTGTGCATAATCTTTAATTCAAGTTTGGGGGGAGATATTGGGTCAAGAAATACCTACATTGTTTGTTTGATTTTTTTTTTTTTTGGTGTGTCTCGATTTTGTTTTATGTTTTGGTTTGAATTGTTTTATTTTGAAGTGTTTTATTTTGGTGTGTTTTATTTCGAATTTGGTTTGTTTTGATGATGATGAACTTTGATGAAACTCGAAAGAATGAACTCTTGTCTTGGATGCCTCGGGATTTATTTTGTTACTTTGATATACAAATCGAGAATAATTTGAAGAAGAAAAATTGTAGAATAATCAAAAGGGTGTGAAATTGAATAAATAGCCTAATCTCTTGGAAATATGAACAAATCTAACTTGTGAGATTTTGAGCCTTCGTGCATCATTAAATATGCAAGTTTCATTGTCGAGTGTTCCATTCATGTTTTTAAGACTCTAGAACTTGCCCTGGTATCTTATTCGAAACTACAAGTGTGTGTGCAAATTAGTGAAAGTGATTTTAGGCGATTTTTATTGACAACCCTTCAAACCTTTTGGCCAACCCAAAAAATTTATTTCCCTAGTTAGCCCGTTTGAGCTTAAAGCCTATTTCTTGTTAGCCACATTATGAGATTTCTGTTCCATTATAAACTTTTGTCCCTATACTTGAGCTACTTAGAACAAATTGGCAAAAGAATGAAAAGATGTGTGGAAGCGATTGGGAAGATTGTTGGTTCAAATGCAATGATTCATCAAAATAAATTTGAAGGAAAAATGGTGTGATTTTAATGATGATGTTGTCCACCACATGAAAACATAAAAAGAAAAAATTCGTGGACACAAAAGAAACGAGATGTATGGAGCAATAAGGAGGAATAAGGTTGTGATTCTCACTTTCAAAAGTGCTTAGTGCGATGATATTAAAATCAAGGGGTTGAAAGAAACAAAATCCTAAGGGATTATTGAGCTTCTAATTGAGCGAAGTGATTGAGGAGAAAATGTTCTAATTTGCTCAAGTCAAGTTACTTTAAACCATACGTAACCTACCCCGACCAAAAAGCCTACATTACAACCTTTAAAGTCCTTTTTGATTCACCAAATTTTCATGCACAACTACTGGTAGAGATGTAGACGATTGGCAAGCCTATGGGGATTCTTATTTCATTGAATGAGTTTTGAGCGTTACTTATCCCTTTATACACTTTGAGAGTGAGGGAATACACTTGTCCGGCGAGGTTCGTATTATTCAAGTATTAGCTATGATGTTAAGGAAGCACCCCCGAGATTTGAATACTTTATAGAACTCGACTTATTTATTTCTTGAGGCGTATTGATAAATTTTCGAAATGATCCTTTGAGGTATGTTGAGGGACGAGTTCCCTTAAGAGTGGTTATTTTAAAGTGCATTGCTCGGGACGATCAACGTTCAAGTTTGGGGGATTTTGATAAGACTCATTTTTACACATATATTTACATCGATTTTCCGGGTTTTAAGATCCCAAAAATGTGTAGAACTGTGTCGTTTATACTCGTATTATGTTTATTGGACTCGATCACGCTTGGGTACGTTTTATTGATTTTATAGGTACTTTATGGACATAAATCAAGCAAGAACGAAGTCTCCAACCCCAATACATATCAAGCAATGCGGAAACGAGAGATCGGGCTTAAAAAGGAGTTAAAACGGTGTCAAAACGAGTCAACACGAGCCCGGCCGTGTCAATCGACACGGTCTGTGTCATTATCCCGGCCGTGCCATATCGACACGGTCGGGTCTCACTTCCAGGGCCTTTCTTGTTTTTTAGACGAGTACGACACGGGCCGTGTCATTGACACGGTCGTGTCATTTGCTCGGCCGTGTCATTTGACACGGTCGAGTTTTCTGTCCAGCGGGTTTTGGATTTTTGAGCATAGTATGACACGGGCCGTGTCATTTGACACGGGCCGTGTCATTTGACACGGGCCGTGTCACTTTTCGGTGGAAATATCATCTTTTGACATTTTTGAAAGATTTGTGTGGAAAAAGTGATTGTTTTATCTTTATAAAAGGAGGATATGGGACATGATAGGAGATATGCTGAAAATTGGGAGATTAGAGAGAGAATAACAAAGGATTAAGTGGGTTTCATTCCAAAAAGAAGGGGTTTTGAAGAAATTCTTGAAGAACACTTCAAGAACATTTGAAGGCTTCAACCGGGATCGATCAAGACACACCACGAGTTTTATCTTCTTCCTATCTTATCTTCATTTTGTTGTTTTTATTAGCATGAACATGATGATTATTAATCTTCCTTTCAATACCATGTCCGGCTAAACTCTTTAGATTTCGGGCATGGGAGTACGTTGATTTGCTATGATTTTGAGGGATTGATAATTATTTTTATCTAGTGTGATTTCTTTATCAAATACTTGGTTTTGATTCATGTTTAGACACTTGATCAATGTTTTTACATGTTGAACTTAATTGCTCATAATTCGAGAGAAGAGGGCATTAATAGGTTTCGAGTATTTGACGTAGTAAATTACGAGATTGAGAAATCGGTGATGAACTATGATGATATCTAATCTTTTGAACACTTTGGAGTTAGATAATTTATAATAGACGGAGACGTTGTTATAGGTTGTTTAATCTACGTTTTATTGCATCTCGAGAGAGACTTTAGAATATTGTTGTGATCATCGTTTTAGAATCGCACTTGGAACCTTTTTGAAACCAATCCCGACTAAATTTAGTAATCAACGGAAACCTAGCCTTGGAATTTACCTTTCTAAACTCTTGCAATTCGCTTCCTCTCGGATATTTTCAATCGTTTTAATTTATTGTGATCATTGTATGTTATTTCATTAATCATCAATTTTACCTTTCGATCGTCTAGATAAAACCGGGAACACTATAATTTAGTACTCAACACAATAAGTATATTTAGTCTCTGTGGAATACGACCTTGCTCGCCACTTTCTACACTTACTCCGTACACTTGCGGATTGTTTAAAAATATAGCGAACAAAGATTCCGCAAGAATGTAACTATTATGGTATTATGTTTGTTTTGACACTGTGTTGCACAACAATGATATGTTATGTATGCATTATAAAATGTTATATCGCCCGTACATGTTTGTATAAAGATTTAGTTGGTAAAATATAGTTTCGTCGATGTTGACTATCAATAGTCGTAATAAACACTTTTAGCGACTAAACCAGTATTAAATATTTTGAAAAGTATCCGACTTGACTAATATGTATATATAAAACATTACAACTTTTATTTCGTCCGTTTCAGCTAATTCCGATGTTAAGGCGTCCAAAAATGACTTCGAAGTTAATTTTCAGCATAAACTAAAAGCTGTCAATAGTGTAAAAATATATATTTTCAGCATATCTTTTGATAGACCATAACTTCTTCGTTTTTAAGAGTTAAGACATGCGCGAGTACTACTTTTAAAGGTAAAAACATGATTTACAAAAAGTCTTTTATAAGTTTTCCCCGTCTCGGACTAGAAACGGGTTAAAAAGAAGTCGGAAAATCCTGACAGCATGTATATTAACTAAAAGCTGTCAAAAATTATATATTTCGTCTAAAACTTCTACGAGCCATAACTTACACGTTTTAACTCCGTTTTCGAAGTTCTACCTATCCACGTGAAGGTATTTATGTAGACTATCATATTTTAAAGCCTCGGCTACTCGGTTTATCTTTTAAAGTCTGGTTTTACTTCGGAATAATTTCTACCAACAAGTACTTTTTCAGAAAAATAGATTTAGTTGTCAATCTTCAAAACCTCGTAACTTAGTCGTTTTAAATCTGTCTTTATTCGTTCAAGCGACCACATTTTCGTTATAAAATCTATTTTCTATTTCTTTAATCAAATCTTATAAAATACAAAACTCATTTTTTTGTGGGAACCAAAATAGGACAGCTCCTTTATATATATTTCCAGAACATGATTTCAACACTTCTAAATAATCAAACTACCTCAAAATCAACTCCAAAACTATCCTAATCCCTTCCACCAATTCTTGGACAACACAAACGCCTGCTGCCCAGTAAGATGCGACTAAGAAAAAAAGAGAAGCAAAATACTACAAAAAATGCGACTAAGAATCGAGCAAAATACCACGAGTCGAGCAGTAAGATGAACAAAATTTTACCTAAATACTCGGTCGGAAATCTAGCACCACCACTGGGCCGTGGCCTGCTTGAGGAACGTCCTCATCTTCAGAGATGAATTCGATTGCTAGAACAAAAGATGAGCATCACTGTTGTACCTATGGTTTCAAAGTACCGTTAGTGACAGGAGGAAAAAACATTAAATGACAGAAATGAAACTGCAATTCGATAGGAAAAAACATGCTTATTGGCTTAATGCTCTCGTTCTCACCGTGTAAAACATTCCGCCTTCACTCCGCGCCCTAAATTTGGCTGCTGGGAGCTTTCACCGCTTCGTTATCCGATCCCAACTCCCTTTGAGGGATTGATGAAACGGGGATGATGGATGATGAAGAGCGATTGAGATCAGGGATGATGAAGGAACACTGATTATCGTTTTCTTGGACAAGTTTCGAGAAGAAAGATGAAAGGGGAAGACTGCATTTGTTGAGTGTTAAGACAATTGAAAGATGAAAGGAGAAGACTGCCTGCGTAGGGTTGAAAGAAAAATATAAACGTTTCACATCAGTTACATATTAAAACCGATGTTAATTTATTATAATTCACATTGGTTTCTAAAAAACCGATGTTAAACTACTGATATTCACATCGGTTTCTAAAAAACTGATGTTAAACTACTGATATTCACATCGGTTTTTACAAAACTGATGTTAAACAACTGAAATTCACATCGGTTCTACTAAGAACCGATGTTAACGTTTAAAAAATTACAATTACACCACCGTCTTTTTTTTTACATCGTTTTTCTTAAAAATCGATGTAAATTGGGCGATGTTGAATCCTATTTTCCTAGTAGTGTTGTATGCATTATCTTTAGAATGCATAAAACACGTTACCTATAAATTTCTGCACTAAATTTTTTCTTGTGCTATTCAAGATCATAGCTAATCGTCCTTAGACTTTTGAGACCAATAATACGGTAGTGTGTGTGTATATATATATATACTTATATTGTGTAAGTACAATAATACTCATTTTTCGAGCATACGAGTACTATTGTACTCATTTGACGAGTATATGAATATTGTTATACTTATAAGACTTAAGCAATTTAAGTACGTAAGGCTTAAGCACCGAATCAGCGCCCACTGTTGGCAAGAGTCATTTTTTGGGATACGACGCCGCTGATAGTCACCACCGGCAGAACAAGAGTCAGCATGAGTGGTTTTTTTTTATGGACACGTCCTCGTCGGTCACTTTAGCTCTGCACATGACTATCTCTAATACTTCCTCCGTTACTTCATTATTGCAACGTGTTGACTATTACACTGTTCACATACTCTCTTTTGACCGTCTTTTGTGATTTATACATATAGAAAAATATAGTCATGTGATATCTTGTTAGATCCATCTCGAAATATACTTTCAAAATATCAACTTCTTATAATTTTTGAAAATAAAGAATTAAAGATATTAAGGATCAAAGTTGTGCATTGACAAGCGTGAAAGTCCAGATGTTGCAATTATAAGAGAACGGAAGTAGTATATGTTATTTTTAAATTTTTTATGTGTTATTTCGTCGTGATAATACAAGGATAATGAATTGATCACATGTAACTTAATTTTATATTTTGAAAATTAAAATATATTTATTTTTTATAAGTTTTGCGTATTATACGGAATTTGTATTAGTATTACTCAAAGCCAAAGGTCGAAACATCAGTTATAGTACTATTATTCAGTATATAACTAGATATAGCAATTTTTATATACTGGACTACATGAGACAATTAGACTAATCGTGAAAATAAAAAATACCCGATATATAAATAATGAATATAAAGATTGGGAGTAATGAGTTTCACAGAAATACAATAGGAAGATGATATTCGCTATTAGCAAAGGATATGGGAAAGAAGACAGAAGAGGGTGAGACGACTGATTTCTTACGTTCTTAATTACGTGAGTTTTTAACGTCTCAATAGTAATGGTATATTTGCTTTGTTTCAAGTCATTTTTTTTTAATTTTGACCATAAATTTATGATATATTTAATTATGATTTGACATTCATAGAAATAGATTTATTATGAAATGTATTTTTCAAAACATTACGATTTTATAATTATCTATTATACTAAAAGATTGAGTCCCCTTATTAATGTGGAGGCTTCAAGAATATTATTTAATGTAGAGCCTTAATGAATTCAATTTTTATCTAAAAAATTATAAAATCTCAATCTTAATAATTTGAAAAGTATCTTAATAATTTGAAAAGTCTCTTAATAATTTGAAAAGTCTTTTCTTAATAATTTGAAAAGTCTCTTCATATGAATAGTCATTTCATATCCGCAAGTTACACAAATAATTTAACTATAAATAACACATTTCCTGGACATCAACATCCATATTGTGATGTTCTCGGTATGCTTGCATTTCGACTCACAATTGATTAATTTTCGTAGTATGTTTTTACCGACTACAACAATATCCCATCTACTATCCTATCCCACCTCACGATTCTGTGATCACCAACAACACTCTCTTTGCCGTCAGGGCGTGGCGATTATGTAACGAAAGAGAAAAAATGAGGCTGTGATTTATACTAAATGTTAAGCAACAGAAAGTGAGAGAGAGAGAGAGAGAGAAGAAAGTTACTAAAAGTGGGAAAGTTTTAACAAAGAGTCGAAGCAAATTAAGTCTTAATGACTTTAATTTTTATCTAATGACACTATATTAATTGAGTTTTTAATTAAGTGAGTAAATGACACTAAATTTGGTTACAAATCATCGATCTATAAGTAATAATAATAATATCCATTTAGGTTATTACTATGAAATTACAAAGGTCATGTTATTATTACTATGAAATCACACGTTTCAGAATATTCATGTAGGTTATTACTATGGAATTACAAAGGTCATGTTATTATTACTATGAAATCACACGTTTCAAAATATTCATGTAGGTTATTACTATGAAATTACAAAGGTCATGTTATTATTACTATGAAATCACACGTTTCAAAATATTCATGTAGTTTATTACTATGAAATTACAAAGGTCATGTTATTATTACTATGAAATCACACGTTTCAAAATATTCATGTAGCTTATTACTATGTATTTTGCGCATCTTATGATTGGTTCTGCTAAGTAGTTGCTTTCGAATGCTCTTTGAGAAATATTAGATTGAATTTATCATGTGCAATGAATTATTATTGAAAAGAAAGAAGGTTCGCGCATCACAGAGTGTTTTCTTTTTCTATACGTAGAATCATTAGTGAGAAACCAATATCTACACCCTTTTGCGGTGAGTGTTAGTACATCCGAATTGAACAGATAAATTAAATTAGTTTGCTATAATAACAAAATACAACATATTAAAACTATCACCTTGAGTAATGAATAGAAAGGAAAAAATACATAATTTTGACTTGAAGCCGTTCGTAAATTATAATATCAAATAAAATTTTGAGTTTTAAACATACGCAAAAGTTCAAACTTTTCTCGAAAAATAAAACTGGTGCATCGCACGGATCAAAATGCCTCGTAATAAATATGATTAAAGTATTGTTAATTTGACTAGAAAAAAATTAAATGCGTCAATAATAATGACAAGGGAGTATTAATTTTTATTGCTCTACACTTGGTGTAAATCCATCAATCACCTTTTCTTTGTCAGATATAGAATATACTATGTGGTGTGTACAGTGTACCAAGACATTTCTGGTACATAATTAATACATAAGCAACGAATTGTTTAAATTAATTTTTAACCTATTAATAAAATATTTCGTAGAGAATTTTTTTGGGCATTTACACAATTATCGATTGGTTGAATATTTATTTTACTTTTTGATCTTCTCGATAAAATGTATGTTTGGTGCTTCAAAACACATGTTTGTTTGATTGATAGTATTTATTATTAATCCACATTGTCAGTTCAATAATCTACACTATTATAATTTCATTAGTTCATACCTTTTGACTTTGTCATGTTAAAAGTATAAAAAAAATATTCGATTTCATTTTGTTATGCAATTATAATGTATTGAATAACTACTAGATTAGGTAAGTTTAGTTATAGATACTTTTATTAATCAAAAATAATTTTATAATTATATCATCAAAAATTATATTTTCGTATTTATTAGTACTATATCGAAAATAATGGTCAAGATTAAATATTGAAAATATCAAACGACTTCTATTAGAAATCCAAGGTAGATAAAGTGTTACCGAAAACAAAGTCTTATCGATAAGTGCTTGTGTACATAAAGCAATACACGTTATCATAAATACACATTCATCAGATTGGGAGTGAAGGATAGTTATTGAATGGATGACAATTGCATCCCTAAAATAGATAGAAATTTCATACCCTACATATTACACAACATATTAATACGAACATCCCTAAGAGAATACATAAAGCACTTATCAGTAGTCTACCTTTGGGGCACTGACTGCACCATCCTTGACAGTGGTGTTGCTCTGTTGCCTGTCAAACAATGTGCATACAAATACAAATCTTTTATAATAGAGGTGCATAAACCAAACACGCCATATTAGAGACGACCCACGATTCATACAAGTGTTTGTTTGCAAACACATTCTCTTTTTAATGACGGAGAACCCGCAGTCGTCACTCTTCGAGTGCGCAAACTCTTGTTAAACCACACTAGACAAATACCGTGTAACATGCTCAACCGATAAACTATTGACAGGGAGAATCGAACTCGTGACCTTCCAGTCTCGCGCTCACCTATTCCACCAACTCAGCTATCACATCTTGCTTTTAGAGGAAGGGATTATTAAATTAAAGCTGAAAACTTAAGAAGCAGAAGTTGTTATTCGTAAATACTAAATTCTTTTTTCCAGCTAAAACTGAAAATCACATTTTTTTTTCCATGGCAAACACTTCCTTATGCTTAAAGAAACACACATATGTATGCAAAATTGATCCAGGTCGTACAACAAGCTGCAAAAAATTAATCAAACACATGATATTGATAACTTGCAAAGTAAGTCAAATCACAATGTTTAATGTATAGCTTCGACCATTAAATTATAAATAAATAAATATATATCGAGACAAATTGAACGACATCTTACGTATAAACATTTGTTTCGATGGATCAGTATCGCAGTATATAGCAAGGTAATGATTTCCATGCAAAGTCTTGGCAAACCAGTAGTCCTTACTTGTTATACCTTTGGTTCGTCATCGTTTCGACCTTAAAACATTCTTCAACATATCGCGGATGATTTTTTTTTTTTTTCCGTGTTGTGATCCGACTACATTTTCTTCTTCTTCTAATTATATATGCTTTATCACTTATGTGTTTTTCTACAAGTGTAGTTAAGGTCGAACAGACAACGAAACAAAAGTTAACTGCAACTAAGACTACTCACTTGACAAGCCTGGCATGGAAACCACTCACCTAATTAATCGATTTCTCGGCCGAAAATCGATTCCTCCAATTCGATATCATACGATCTCCAATCTCAAATTTGATGAGTTTTATCATCATGATTAACAAAACAAGTGATCCGACTAAGATTAATTAGCCGAGAGCACGAAGTAAGATGAGATACTGAAGAAGTTCATGGAATCAAGAAGATGAAGGCATGCATTGTTTTTGTTGGATTATTATCAGGCAGGTTTTATAGACTCCGAAATGAAGAAAAATAAAATAAAAAATTAAGTGACGACGTGGCTCGATCGTGTGAGTCTATTTGTTGATCGAATATAATTTAAGCTCACACGAGGGAGAGAAAGGGTTTGACTGACGGGTGAGAATTTGATCAAAACACCCTTTCTAAGTTTCAACAACTAACCCAATATGCATGCAATGGATGGATCCAGACACGGTTAAACCTCGATAAATGAATGTTAGATAAACAAATAACCTCGCCAAATGAATAATTTTCTCCGGTCCCAACTCTTTATAATATGTTCAAATTTTCTTTTGATAAATGAATAACTTCGCTAATAGAATATTTTTTCCGGTCCCGATCATATTTATTTATCGAGGTTTTACTGTATTTCAAATTTTCAAGGGGAGATATTTAATTATATTCTTTCCCTGCTAAAGATATGAAAATTTTTGATTATAAACGTATGATAATTATATAATCATAATTATTTGAATTTGACATTTAAAAAAGTTAGTAGTGTTCCAATAGAAATTTATATTACAGTAAAAGTTTCTTTTATTTCAAGTAAATAAATATATATTTGAAAAAAAAAAAATCTTCTCATAGTAAATGCTACATATGTCCGGCTTAAAGCACGGGTGTGATTTTAGTGTTCTTGAGGTAAATGATTCAATGTAATAGATTAGTAAGTTGGATAAATAATAATGAATATGTTGTGGAGATTTTAATAGGTAATATGTATTGATGGTATATATGGTGGTGATTAAGTGCTGTGATTGTGATTGTTTGATGTGAGTATATATAAGTTAGTGCAAAAAGTAATGGTATTTAAGAGGCGGGAAAAATTGTTTGCTAAAATATTTTTCGCTAAACGCAAGTGCACGGTGCAGTTATAGATAGTGGCGATGCAAGGTCGTACTCGTCAAGAATTAGTACTTTGATGGCTTGTGACTATTATAGTCTCGATAGTTTGGACATTATTTAAACGAGTCTGGGTTTAGAAGATTGTATTTATCTAAAATTAAGTAGCAAGTAAAAGTAGACTAGAACAAAAAAAAAAAAAGGAAGTTTTTTCATTAAAAGATAAATAGTTAAAGCAGTAACGATTCAAATTCAAAGAGGTAGTAATCTAGAACTAGCTTTCCCCTAATTTATTTACACATGTGAGAAATCAATTCAACCAACTTTTCGTTCCAATTTTTTTTAGTAAGAATCATAAATATATCCAAATATTTCTCTCGGACAAGCTTCAACATGAATTAAAGAACAATACTGAATTGATTAGATCTGAATTTTACAAATCAATCCTAATACATTTCCAAGATTCTTGTTTCCCCATTGATTTCTACCTATTTAATCAAGCATTTATCTATGTCTTAACTCGTGTTGATCTTATGATAAATTATCTTCTCTCAATCTCGAACTTGTCATACATGTGCATACAAAATAGTCAAAAACTTATGCACAAATTAAAGCCATAAATTGATTAATAAATAATGAAAAAGGCAAATTAGATTAATCGCCAAGCATAAAATAAAAGTAGATTACTAGCTTATTGTAGAATCCAAGAGGTTTGCCTCTCAACATAATTACAAGCAACATAAAAAAGAAATAAAAATTGTAAAGAAATATTAGTCTAAATCTGTGGCCTTCTCTTCGTGTTCTTGCTCTCCTTGAGGAGAATAGTGATGTAATCCTTTACCGTATGGGTCCCATATATGTAGATAAAGGAAATTAGGCCAAAAAGGCACTCAAACTCGTGTCCCGAAAGGAAACTAAAAAAATATGCCGCCTTACTACATCACGGCGTGCGTTGCTTGTTGCATCTCCCACACAACCATGTGGGAACCAAAACAGCCTGACTAGATTTCTTCAGCAGCGAGTGCTCGGTACACTGCTGCACTCCCATGCGGTATTTTAAGTTCCATGCAGTTCAACTATTTTCGTCATAACTTTCTATAGGAAAATCAAAATCATGTGCGGTTGGCAGCTTTGAAAAGATAACTCGATTATATTTCCAACCATATATTTTCCTTCTCCAGATTCACCGAACTAAATGATATGATCATTTTAATACCAGACTACGTATAATCTCAGTCCGTTTGCTCTCTTCTCATATGTTCGTCAATTTGACCCTTATCTAGCTCGATTCTTCCACTCATTCATGCTCCAAGTCTCTTATAGGCATGATCTTGAATCCATTTCGTGATCATTGGTCCAATTATGAATGAATATCTCCTTGTTTCTCCAAAATGAGCAAATACATGATATATCACAATATAATAAAATCTAAACACAAAATGTCATGTTCAAGCATAATTCACTGTGAAATACGAAATAAATCAGCCCCAAATTATGTGCAAAAATTATGCTTATCAAACCTTCAAACATTAAATATTGTGTGTCTTCGAGCACTAAAAAGAATAGAAGAATAAGGATAAATATGTCAAATAGGGGTCTCAAAAAGAATAGTTGCATTAAACGAAAATAAAATCATAAAGTGTGAGTAATTAACCAAATCTTAATAATTATACATTGACTACTAACGTGATAATTGCTAAGTATCAACGAGTTTTCCGAAAGGAAAAAGGAGTCTTGCAATCTCCAACATAGATCAAGTCTGAGGTTTACTATAAACTTGCAACTCGTTTAATTCTCCTATACAATCAAAAATATGTGAGCAAAGAATCAACTAGGACTTGTAGGGACGTACATTGAGTGATTTGGGATGAAGTGGGAAATATGGGCTAACTGGGTATGTAATTATCAAATAGCCTTCACATTTATAAATCTCAGGAAATATGGGTTAATTAGATAAAGATTCTTCAAAATCGTGGCAAATACCATGAATTCAAAAAGTTCAGTGGATAGGTGTTGTAACACCCTCAATCCTCTCAGGGATATTAGACGTCGTAGACCCTTTCCTCAAGGATCTACCAGGCTGGTAACAAGATCAAACATCTAAACATCGCCTTTAAGGCTAAAATGACCGAGTAGACCGATTTGGTCTTTCAATTTATACATACAATTCAATATCAAAATATCCCCACGCAGGGGTCAAAACAAAACACTCCCGTGCAACGGGAAAATACTGTAGCTGAAATAAACTACAACTAGGCCAACACAACATCGAGCGGATCCTTATGTGATTAGTATCGATCATCTTTCATCATTCTTCATGTCAACCCTGTGTTATGCTCCCCAAAACCTGAATGCAATACATACATCCACCCCCGATTACTCGGGGGTTAGCAAAATTCCACTATTTTGCTAGTGGAAGTACAAAGTGCAAATACAAGTCATACAAATCATATTCTAAGAATAATAATAATCAGGAATTCTCAAAGATTCGAACATAACGAAAAATACTTCCCGAGGTAAGAGTATGAGTTAAACTTTCCAAATTTGAAAGATCACAATCAAGGGAACAGTTTGTAAAATAGTTTAAAATGCCATCGGGAGATTTAACAAAAAATCATTTAGGATTATCGAATCCTTCTCTTTTCAAAAACCAAAAGGGGTCACAGCCCCAAGATTTACTTTCTCAATTAAAAATCAACAACATTTCACAGGGTTCATAGCCCACATCACGTGTCCTCGACGGACATAAAATCAACGAAACATAACCACCCAAGATACGAGATATTGGTAACACATCCAAGGTACTCGACCTGGCAAAACATATCCAAAATAATATCCATAACACCGTGAACACATGCCACGTCATCTCACGGTTGGATCAATCATTTGTTGTCTCCTGACCACATGATCACCAGCCATGTGTCACCGTAGATTTTCTTAAGCGCTCACGGTTGGATCAATCACTTGTTGCATCCTGACCACATGATCACAAGCCATATTTCACCATAGTTTTCTTAGGCTCTCACGGTTGGATTAATCACTTGTTGCATCCTAACTACATGATCACAAACCATGTGTCACCGTAGACCTCGCCTATGTCCACACATTCACACACATAACACAGTACATCAATGATATTCAAACAATTCACCCAGAGGCAACAAACACTTAGCACGACACAAACGTCAAACCACAACACACCGAAATAAGATAATATATGTATATATATTATCAAAACACAACATCAACATCAAGCGCATTCATAAGATTCACTTAATCATTCACAAAACACATCATTCACAAAACACACGCGTTTTGAAAGATAGCCTTTAACGAGGCTAAACCAAATCTTTGAAAGTTCATTTCGAACAACCAAGCAAACACACCAAGACGATCACCAATCATCATATCCACAAATAAGAAATGTATGAACAAGGTACTTGCCTCGAAATCGGCACGCAAGTACTCCGACGAACACGGCTCGACCGGGACACTCCGAAAACCTACAACTTCTGCAAGATACAACGGAAACACTATCACAACGAGAATCAAGACCAAGAACAACGGAAAACCCATCAAACTATCGAAGGAAAACTCATTGGGACATTTAATCTAACATTAAATGTTCAATAATTCCAAAAAACGCTCGAATCGTCAATCAAGTTAAACAAACTCGAGATATGGATATACAATCCATAGAACACAATTAATAACCTCATATTATACCCACCGATTCATCAAAATCAGACTAGGATCGAAATCAAGAACAAATTTCCAAGAAAATCAACTCGAAGAAAAATCAATAATTACCTCGATCCTACGAAGAACAAGGGATTAGATGATGTTACAATCCCCTAGAAATCTCCAAAACACCTTGGAATTGAGTATAATCGACCAAGAACTCGAACCCTGGTCTCACCCGTCCGACAGCCGCGAGGAGAAGAGAAGAAGGGGAGAAAAATGGGGTGAAAAACCCATCTGTCCCCTTATATACATCAGCGACGCATGACCATCACGCACGACCAAGTGCTCATGCATTTGGTCATGCGCTAGGCCACTGCTCAGCTACTGACACCACGCACGAGCACCGTGCACGAGCAACTGCTCATGTGTCCTTCTCGTGCGTCCCTGGAGCTCACAGCCGAGCACTGGATTGCGCACGAGCACCACGCACGAGCACATGCTCGTGTTGCCTGCTCGTGTGCTACAATAGGAGGCCAATATCGAGCCCGACACGGCCCCGAAGGCACCCAGGACATAACCAACTCGAAAGGGTACGAAAACAAGAGCTCACAACGCCCTCAAAGAGACAAAACGACAGCGAAATATAATATTTTTTTTTAAAAGAAAACGTCCAGAGTGGACGGGGGTTGAGGCGGGACCCACCAACCTGAAGATAATAAAATCAAGAAACACATAGTATCAGCCCCGAATTATGACCAAAAATGGGTCATAATTCGGGTCCAAACATCGGAGAACTCTACGGCCCGCTAAAGAAGTACAAAGTGCACCACAAATCGTGGGCTAATGTGCGGACCCGTAGACCAAATAACTCAAAACCGAATTATGACCAAAATTGGACATAATCCGGGACCTAAAAACTAAAGTGCCTACGGCCCGCTAGATCAGTACAAGGTGCACCACTAAAACCGTGGGCTAATGTGCGGACCCATGAGCAACCAAGCAATCGAATAAAAATAAATCCTATCTAAATCTGAAGGACGGATAACCAAGCTGATCCATCCGAATAAGGGAGAGGAGAAACGGAGGAGCAGTATCGTAAGTATAAGTCTGAATGCCGAGGGACGACATGCCGAGCTCAGAAAGATAGTCGGCCGGCCTGTTGCCCTCCCGGAAAATATGAGTGACTCTGAACTGAATATCTCTGAGAATGTGTCGGATACGCATAAGAGTGTGACGAACCTGCCAAGAGCCCCGATGGCCATATGATAGGAGGGTCACTACAGCAGCAGCATCAAGCTCAATCCAAACATGTCTCGATCTCTGGGAGGCTAGAATCAATCCAATTGCCAACGCCTGGACCTCAGCATCAAAACTCGAAGAGGCCTGAAAAGAGGAATGGAAAGCAAGAAGGAGCTCTCCGTGATGATCTCTAATCAGACCTCCCCCACCCGCAATCTGTGTGTCTCTATCGAACGAACCATCCGTGTTCAGCTTGATCCAAGGGGACTCGGGTCGAAGCCAAACGACCTGGATGGGGCGACGAGGCTGAGCGGAGGAAGATGTAGCACGCTGGAAGCGATCAGGAGGCGAGCAACCCGCCCAGAACTCAGAGCAAATAAGCCCCGCACCAGCTAATAAAGCAACATGACGCTCCACCTGCACAATAACATGAGAGGAAACAAAAGTAACCGCCCTATGCTTTGCACTATTCCTTTCTGTCCAGATGAACCATAGGATCAGACAAGGAATAATGAAAGTCGCGTGCCTAAAGTGTGTGCCGTGTGCGAAAAAACTCAGGAGCTCAAAAATATTCTGAGAATGGGGTAGGGATAAATGAATCCGAGCGCCAAAATACTCCCACACGTCACGGGCCACATCACTCTCCAAGAAAAGGTGGGCAATGGTCTCGGTATATTAGGTCTGGGAAAGGGTATGCGAGCAGCACAAACATCTAGAAGCCAATGAAACGCCCCTCCTCTGTAGGATGTCATCAGTCGGGATCCGTCGCATGAGAAGTCGCCAAATAAACACCGAAATGGTCGGTGTGAGTAAAGCTGTCCATATGGCCCCGTAAATAAGATTAGCCTGACCCCTCACCCTGATGTGAGACCAAGCCAACGATAATGAGAATGCACCCGAAGAGGTAAGAGTCCAGCACATACTATCCGAATCCTCCTCGGCGATGGGAATCGCGGAGATCTCCTGGATGAACTGAGGGGTAAATCCTAGCTCCTCTCCAACAATAGTCTCCAACCTACCCATGTCCCAAGACCCATCAACCCATAACTCATTAATCCTAAGATGGGGTCTACCAGAAACCTGACAATAAGAAGATATCGGCCTATCCCCAATCCAAGTATCGTCCCAAAAGCTGACCTCCCCGCAGCCACGACCAAGAGTCCAGCGAATGAACTCCTGGGCCTCAATACCCATGCGCAGGAGACGGCGCCAAGGGTGGCTGGCACGAGCATTAAGAGCAGTACGCATAGGCGTATAAAGGCCAGCAGAGCAGTTTCTGCGGAGCATAAATTGCGCCCACAGAGACGTGCCCACGCGAAGGCGCCACCAGAGCTTATAACTAAAAGCTCTCGCCATATCCGAAAGGCTCCGAATCCCGAGACCTCCCTCAGAGACCGGACGACAAATCTGCCGCCAACTGACCCAATGTGTCTTCCTCTTTGGACCAACAGCACCCCAGAAGTATCTCGCAATGATCTGCTCGAGTTCCTGGATAATGTACTGTGGGGGATCCAAAACCTGAAGTAGGTGAAGAGGAATCGTGCAAAGAGTGCTCTTAATAAGAGCCAAACGGCCCCCAAAAGCAAGGTGGCGATGGGACCAACCAGAGATCCTATCCAACATCCGTTGCTTCATCCCAGCAAAGAGCTCTCGTCTCTTAAAGCCTTTGTAAAGGGGCACACCTAGATAGGTGATGGGGAGATCGCCCGGCGAAAACCAAGAAGATCGGAAACTCTCTGATGCCAACGAGACGCATGCTTGGGAGCGATAATAAAAGTGCTCTTCTGGATACTAACCATCCGGCCCGGCCATAGAGTAGTGATCCAGAGACGCATAAGATCAACTGCACCATCATCCACGGCCGTGTGAATATAATGATGTCATCGGTGTAGGATAAGTGGGAGACGGGAAAGGCCGCCCAAATGGCCCTATACCTCATCAAAGGATGATCTCGAATGAATCGATCCAAGCAGTGCGATAAATAATCAGCGGCAAGCACGAAGAGCGACGGAGAAATAGGGTCGCCCTGACGCAAACCCCGGCTAGAGGCAAAATAGTCGGCCGGACTGCCGTTCACCAAAATAGAGAACGTGCAACTCTCGACGCAATGACGGATGAACAAAATCCATCTAGCCGGGAAACCCATCCTCACCAGGACCTCTCGTAAAAAATGCTAGTGAACCCTATCATACGCTTTAGCCATATCAAGCTTTAGCGCAAGGTTCGGGACACCATGAATGTCCGCGACGTGGAGGTCGTGAATTAGTTCTTGGGCCAAAAGGATATTATCAGAAATAACCCGCCCGTGAACAAATCCACTCTGGTTCGGAGAGATAAGAAGAGGGAGGAGAGGAGCAAGCCGAGCGTTAAGGATTTTCGTGATAATCTTATTGGTCACATTACACAGACTAATAGGCCGGTAATCTGACCAACCGCTTGGAACAGGCTTCTTCGGGATCAAGACGACCGTAGTCGCCGTGAAAGCCGGAGGCATAGGATGACCCTCGAAAAAGTCGAGCACAGCCCCCTCCACGTCGGAAGAAACAATCTCCCAACAATGCTGAAAAAACAAAGAAGAGAACTCGTCAGGCCCAGAAGTGCTGTGAGGATCGATATCAAAAACCGCAGCACGAATCTCAAGGGGAGAGGGTGGGACACACAAACTATCAGAATCAAAAGAAGATAGGATAGAGGGAAAGCAAGTGTCATACGGGGGGACGAGGACATCACCTTCGGATGTAAGCAGAGTCCTAAAGAAATTCACAGCGGATGATCTGATGTCCGACTCTACAGCGATCGTCGTACCACCATCCTCAATGCTGTGAATATGCGACTGACAACGTTTCTGCTTCGCAAAACCCTGAAAAAACCGGGTGTTGCGCTCGCCCTCAGTAATCCAACGAACTGCGGCCTTCTGTTTCCAGAAATCTTCCTCCATAGAGAGACGAAGATGGTACTCAGCACGAAAACGGTGCATAGCGGTTCTATTCTCCGGAGTAGGATCCGAATCATATCGCCGCTCGGCCTCGTCAGCAGCCTTCTAGGCCTTATCCAACTTCGTAAGAAGATTACCAAAATGCACTGGCCCACTATTTCGCCTACGCTTAACTCCCGAGGAGTTTGGCCCGTAGGTTACACATGCCGATAATCCGGCCGGAGTCACTGCATTCTCCCTAACAAAGGTCCAGAATGTGTGATGCCGGACCCACATACTCTGGAAACGGAATGACGACTTGTGACGAGTCGCGGAGAAGAGACACTGGATAAGAAGAGGCGCATGGTCAGACCGAAGTCGAGGCAGGTGAGTGATGGTAGAGACCGCAAACACGTTCGACCATGCTTCATTAAATAAAGCACGATCTAGCCTTTCCCTCAAACCATTGCGCTCCCAAGTGAAAATATCGCCCTCGCAGCCCGCGTCAATCAACTCACAGTCAGCAATAGCCTGTGCGAAGTCCGTAATCTCTGGAGAACGATCGCTGGTACTACCCTCGCGCTCATGTGAATGCAGGAAGATGTTGAAGTCACCGCTGACTAGCCACGGCAACCCCTCTACTTCCAAAGCAATCTCACGGAGGGTGTCCCAAAGGGCGTAACGACCAGCACGGTTAGTGCTGGCATAGACATAAGTAACGTAAATCATCTGAGGAAGAAGGGAAGAAGAAATAGAAAGATGAATGACTTGGTCGGTATCCAACAAAACTTGATGCTGAAAGTGGGGGGAAGAAAAGAACCAAATTTTGTTAGACCGATTATAAAGTCCCGACGCAAAACCTAATGAACGAATATAAAAATCAAAATTAGCATTGGAACCCATGGGTTCTAAAATGCCAATAAAAGCAAACCTATGCACACAGTTGAGATGTCGAATGCGCTTCTGTGCTCCGGTGTTAGCCAGACCACGAGCGTTCCATGTAAGAATGGGTATCGACATAAACTAAACAACGAACTCAGACGGGGACCTAGGACGCTGACTAGAGCGGCACCGTCTCCGAGGAGTATCCTGCCGGGCAGATGTTCCCTCTTGCAGGGGCGATGAAGATCGCCCCTTAGAGGAGGAATACGGTCCGCAAGAAGCTGCTCTTCCACGTGTGGCTATCGTGGAATCAGAAGAAGCTTTGCCCCTAGTCGTGACACCAGGGGCAGCAGTAGAAGACATAAACCGTCTCTTAACCGGGGGCTTTGGTGCCGACAGGAGAGGCACCATCGCCGAGGAAGAGAGACTCGACTCAGAGATCTCAAATTGAGTGCGTTTAAGACCGCACTCAGTCTGAGAGAGAGAGGGAAAAGAAGAAGAGGGAGGAGGGCGAGGCTCGAAAACCACCATGGCTAAGGACTCGGGCTGAACGATGATCTGGTCGTCGATGCGGCCGTTACCGTCATGGCGAGGGGAAATAGACTCAAAGAGCCTAGAAGAGAGAGGGACGGTAGAGGACTCTGTGTCATCCTCTAGAACGAGATCGTCATGAATCTCGTGACTAGGGCTGTTCTCGGTCCGGTTCGGTCCGGGTATTGTCTTCCCGGGTCTGGACCGTTAAGGTATCGAGTATTACCGGTTTCGGTCCTTACCGGTTTCGGGTCCCAACTTCGATACTTGTATCCGGACCGTTAATGTTTCGGGTGAGTATCGGTCCCGGGTATTTCGGGCGGGTTCTCGGGTATCTTGCATCATTAAAAGCCCTAATCACCAAAACCTCATAATCGAAACAAGAATGGAGGATTTTTCTCAAATGTATGCTAAGGAAATTAAGAGATAAGGTCTTTTAAACTTATTTTTTCTATATGTACTAGTACCTTATATAATATTTTGTACAATGTATGTTTACGAAAAATTACCGGGTTTTTTACCGGGTTAACGGTTTCGGTTCTTATCGGTTTCGGTTCTAACTTCCATACCAGTATCCGGACCGCTAACGTTTCGGGTGAGTACCGGTTCCGGGTATTATCGGACGGTTCTCGGGCGGTTCTCGAGTATACTTGGACCGCTAACAGCCCTACTCGTGACCACTGCAATCGCTACCCGACACACTATTTTTATCACCCATACTAATGATATCGTCAGTGCCAACTAAATCCTCCTCCTCTCTAGCAGAGGAGTCTAAAGATGCAAAGTAAGAGTGTTGGCCAGTAGCAGCTGTGCCCTTGGGAATCAATCCCGTCTCCTTGGGCCCTTTTTTGGCAACTACTTGCCATGCGGCAGGCTCCTTAGGGGCTACCTGGGAAGTACTAGCCTTAGTGGCTTTAGGAGGGGCAAGCTGCGTCTTCTGCTGACGAGAAGGGGCAGCCTGAGGTTTCTTACGCTGGGGCGGTGGAGGCCGTTCTTTGTTGCCAACTATGTAGCAGCTGGACGGCTCGTGTCCCACGTGAGAACAGAGAGAGCAATAAAGTGGCACTCTCTCGTAAATAATGCGCTGTGTGATAACCTGATCACCAAACTCAACCTCGATCTCAGGCAGTCTGGGTGCAAGAAGGTCAATCTCGACACACACACGGGCGACGGATAGTCGTGAGTGTGTGGCCGTCGGGGTGTCAACTAAAATGGGATTTCCAATAGCCTTGGCAATCGTGTATAATGCACGTGGATGAAATAAGTGAAGAGGTAGGACCGGAAGTCTAATCCAGATCGGACAAACAGACGTCTCCGTCCTAATCGAGAAATTAGGTGACCACTTAAATACTCGTGCAGGACATCCAGAAAAATTCCAGGTAGAACCTAACCAAATACGTCTAAAATCCTCATCATTATCAAATTTAACCGCAACATGACAATAATTCATCCAACTCCAACTAAATTTACCCCTCAATTTCATGTCAGTCAAACCCGCAGACACATCTCGAGGGGCGGGAATAGCATGCGAAAATTTAAGAATTAGAGTGCGTTCCCATGAAGCGGCAAGAGTAATCATATCAGAAGAAGAGAAGGTTACACGCGTTTTCTCATTTACGGAGGAGAGGGTACCAAAAGGACTCACCTTATCTCCGTCGAAATTAAATGATTTTATTGTCGGGCCGGATTGTTGGGAGAAACCGGGCTGCATCGAGCCATTTTGGTTGTTGACCATTTGAGCGTAGGACGGCTTTGGCCTCGGCTGCTCGGTTGCGCCATGTTGGGTCGGTTGAGATGAGCTCGCGAATGCATGGGGAGGGGGCGCTGCTCGCTGGGGAGAGGTCGTGAGGATAGGCTGGAGCTGGACTGGTGGTTTGGGTTTATGGGGATTGGGCTGGGTTTGGGGGCAGGCGGCTGGGTCAGAAGGGATAGCTGGGCCGGTTGTGTTTGAAGGCTGGGGGGAGATGGGTTGGGGAGGCTCGCAGGGGGGGCCGCAGCTTGGGAAGTGGATGTGGGTTGTTTTAATGAGGGTGGGTCGGCCTGAATTTTGATTGTGGTCCTGAAATAGTTTAAAAGGGTATTGAGTTTAGAAGGTTTGGGTTGAAGAGGAATAAAATTATTTGATTGGGCTAAAACAAAATCAGGCTGGTTGAGATTAAGTGAGATGGGTTCAGAAGATTTAGTTTTTAGGTTGAGTGGGCTAGAAGAAGAATTTTCTGGGCTTAAAGATGGTAGAACGATTGGGCCAGATTGCATATAAGAACTGGGCCAAAGTAGAGCAGGCCCATGGTGATTAGGTAAGAAAGCAGTTGGGCTAACCTCTATTTTCGTGGGCTGGGCTTCATTATTTAATTGTAGGCCCGTCAAATTCCGACCGTCTGATGGGAAAGGCCCTAAGATGGACGGCCCGTCAAATTCCTTGTTTGAAGCGTGAACTTCATCCGCCGCTAGGGTTGTGAGCGACGGCGACGGCGCAAACGGCAGCTGCTGTGAACACGGGACGGCGACGCCGGAGCTTTGCAGAGGTGGTGGAAAAATATTTCCGGTCATTGCAAGCGACGGCACTACCAGCGGCGGACGCGATGGCGACCGTGATGGCGACGAGGTTGGCGAGAAAGATGGTGCCGGCGACGAAACCGGCTTACTGCAGATGACGTCTACTGAAGCCGGTGGGATGACATTAGTTTTAGAGGGCGACCGAGACTTTCTTTTTTTCTTCGGCATGATGACGAAGCTTCAGGCGTCGTGAGCTTCGGCGACGACCATGGATCTGTGCAAATAAAGTTGCAGAATGATACGGCTATGAGAGATCTCGATCGGATGGAGGACTGTGGAACCGGATCAGGCTAAAAGATGAAGGGTCGGGCGGTGAAGGCGGAACGGCTGGAGGGAGAGATGGCCGGAGAGGTGGCCGGACGGCGGTGCGGGAGATGGCTGGAGGGTTGACCTATGGGTTCACTCGGAAAAAAAAAAAAAAACACAAGCTGTTTTCGGCAGCGAAATATAATATGCCATGTCACACATGCATATACACGGTCTGCACGACTTACACAACAACTAATCGTACCCTACGAACGCCACAACGTGGTACACAACATAGGGAAATCCCGAATAATCATCAACGAAACAAAATAACCGACACAACCGACAAATAGTTCGAAGTAACCATAAACAGAAATCTTAGTTATTACAGGTATATCGCTCACTCTGAAGTGTATAATGGACATGTTACGCTCAAAACTCATTCAATGAAGGAACAACCATTATAGGCTTGCAAATCGTCTAGTATCTCTACCACTTGTTGAGTGTGCAATGTCGTGAATTAAAAAGAAGTTTTATTTGATTGTAATATAGGTACTTTGGTCGGGGTAGAAAAATATAGATAAAGTGACTCGACCTGAGCAATTTAGAACTACAACACGTGAAGATCACTCCACCGCCCATTATATATCGTAGAAGCAAAAGGGTCATTAACATTTCTTTACAACCCCTTGTCTTCTAAATTAGATAATTACCTAGATTAATAAGTAATTTAAATAACATATTATTTATGTAATACATATTGGTAATATAAATTAATTTTTTCTAGATCTTAATAACATAGAATTAATTATCTTTGAAACATAGTGCTTGGTCTTTGATCTCCACCTCAAGATTTTCTAGAATACTCCCCGTCTTGACCTGAATATAATATGGGCAACAAGTTACTTGATCTCCTTGAGCACAGATAAGATCGGATGAATGAATGAAAGAGTACTTGTTGATTTTTCTCTCTATTATATGAATATTTGGTATAATATTTGGTATTTTAGAAAAACTAGTGAGTTATCTAAATTATAGAGTTAAATATATAAGTCAATATCCATAATTAACCACAACGTTGAAAAGTTAAACTCCTTTGCACTTTGTGTTGGTTCGACCGTTCCCCCTTGCCTTTTTAAAGGCATCTTGTGCTACCTTAAGGATCTTAAGGAGGTCTAGGGCAATGACTCATTGTAGATCTCAACTTCTCATATTAAGTACTTCTTAAATAATTGAGTCTACTAATATTAATTCAGTCCACTGAAGACTTAATATTGCACTTCTTGCCCTTTCAATTTATGAAATCATACTCCTTTTTAGATTAATGATTTCATGTGCTTAATATATCATATGTTCGTTAATTAATTTAAACTACTAGCAATTTCAATTAATTAATTTATTATCTAATAGCAGTACCACCTAAACCTTGTATTACATCGAGAATTAATCCACATGTAAAATTTAATATAATAATCCTTTTGAACTCCTCGAGGGGACATCATCAACCTAAATGAGTCGAGACATGAATTCTAAATATAATATTAATTATCATATAAAATATCGAGTATATTGAATCAATCAATGTGACTTTCACCTATGATTAATCAAATCAATAAATATTTTGAATACAGAATTAAATATTACACTAGACTTAAGAAATAATAATTATCTAAAATCTTTATCCTTCATTTATTTAGTACTGAATAAACTATCTTATCGCAATTCGGTTCAACGTATATAAACACGCTAATGTATACTAATAGTCAAGACCAACTAATCTCAAGCATACACTACAACCTCTCACATAATTATCTAATATTATATAAGTTGTGAACTATTTATATTATTTTTTAAGGCAGTGATAATGTGATCTTTCGTGCGACACGAAGACATAATATTATCTACAGTATAAAATAAGTACAAGATATTTGCATAACCATAACTTGGATTAATATGCAAAATATGTAACGAAAACGTAATTACTAATCTCATAGATAAATCATGAAGATAAGGTAATATAACACCCCCAATCCACTTGGGAATATTACAGCGCTGCAGACCCTCTCCATGAGAATCTACCAGGTTAGATACCAAAACAAGACATCATATTAATGCCAACATGTCTAAATAAAAAATCCATAGACTGACTTGGTCTTTCATCAATAAAGTACAATTTAAACTTCATATATATCTCTACTCCAAAACTCATACTCGCACAAGGGTCAAAAGACAACAACACTCTCATACGATGGGAAAACACTACAACGGAAAGAAAAATACAATTCGACCAACAATACCAAGTACTAGTCTTCATGTGATTAGTATCATTTGTCTTCCATCATTCTTCATACCGATCCCGTGGTTTGCTCCCCAAGAACCTGCATGTACCTGAATGCAATAACAGACATCCACCCCCTGATTACTCGGGGGTTAGCAAACTGGAAATTTGCTAGTGCAAGTATAAAGTGCAAATATGAGTCATACACATCATATTCCAATGATATAATAATCTTAAATAATCAACGCATCAAACACGGGGAAAGACTTCCCGAGATATTTTCGCTTAAGAACAATTCCACACTCTCGCCATATCATACAATCTTATTGCCATTCTAGTCAAAGCACCTTTGATAAGTATGTATTATATCCCAAGCATTATGAAAAGTCAAAACATTGTGATATTCCGGACATATCACCAAGTTACGAAAATGCTCATGATTAACCATGGACCCAACCATGCGCGGATCCCTTCGAGTCCCCGTCGGACCCTCCCAGAGTAATTAACCCCAATGTTCGTGGACCTAACCATGCGCGGATCCCTACGAGGCCCCGTCGGACCCTCCCAGAGTGAACATATACACCATCACTCAAAAGAATGCAAGACTTTCAATGTAAGGACCTATAAAATCAAAGTACTTGCTAGAATGACCTCCACAATCAGACACAATTGAGATTGATAATATAATCCAAAAATCATGGAAGGTTTTAATAAAAAAAAGTAAACCACTAGTAAAGTGTTTTTAAGATCTCAGGAGTTTTAGAAAAATATTTAGGATCGAGGGATCCTCATCTTTTCAAAAATCGCTTAGGGTCACCACCCAGAGATTTATTTTCCTAATAAACTAATCCGACAATAAGTTACGAGGTCCAAGACCCGAACATCCACATCAACATATGCCCAATGGTTATTATCGTTCCATGCTAGCAAGCATGAACCTCGGATTTTCCTCATATATACCCGAGTGAATAAATCAATGGTAAGCCAACGGAATCATACATCTTCCTGACAACAGTCATACAAATAAATACACATTCTAATACACAACCCTAGACCAAAGTAAGAGAGATTTTATAACCACACAATACGAAGACAACGTATTTCAGTTCACAACCACATTACAACATATTCATAGAATTCATTTATTCCCAAAGCACATAAGTGTCTTGAAAGAAAGCCCTTATTCGAGACTATTTTGATTCTTTAGAAAGTTCATTCTAAGCACTCAAGTAGACGCACAATGTCGATTACCAATTATTACATCTACGAAACACGAAATATATAGGCAAGATACTTGTCTCGAATAGTCGCAAGCACAGAAAATCGGTCGTAGTAAGTTGGCATGAATCATCTATGAATCCTCCGACTCCGCTGAGCACAACACGTAATAATTACTATGAATAATAATAACAACGATGAGAATAAATACCCTAACACAACGTAAATACGTTGCACCAAATAAAAGAACAACTAAAATTCAAGGGCTTTCCTCAAAACGGTCAAGAACACAAGTCGACCACAGAAGTCATGAAAAATAGAATTCAAACCATGGATTATGATCAACAAGACTAGACAAAAATGATGGAACCTACAATCTCGGATTAGAATTACGAAATCAAGAAAACCCTCCAATTATTCCTGAAATAGGGTTCTAGGATGATTACCTCGATTCAAAGGGAGAAGGATTGTAATATCAGCACTTTTTATTTTTAGTAATTTTTATTCTTAGTGTATTTTCATTTCAGACGACTCGCTTATTATTGTTTTGGAATTCTGAAACTATTTTGTTCTGTATCCATGACCATCCGGACGAGTTTCGGAGTTGTTTTGATGAGATTTTACTTATTGTATAACTTTTCCGCATTGAGGCTCGATTCTCGTAAATCTCATTCTATACTGATGTTTCATTACTTCTTCAAGTTTCTTTAATGGTTCTAGATATGTTGCAACTTTCTGAGTTGTCTTTCAGGTCTCGAGTTTAGATTTTCGAATGTTTGGGCCATTTTTGTAAATTCTTATTATTTTGAGTGTTGATGTTAATACTCGTTTATTCCGACCTTCGGGTGGTCGAAGGCATGTGGTGGTTGTTATACTTAACTCGTCGGTAGGGAACTTTAGTATATCCGGTGGACCTGCCCTTGTATTTTCATCTCCAGTGGTTGTCGAGCCATTATTTTTTCAGAATGCAGGTCAGACCAACTTTCAGGGCCAAGTTACGGCGGTAAGGTCGCATGTATTACGGCCGTAAGTCTCCATGCATTACGGCCATAATGCCACCTTATTAACGGCCGTAATGATGGCGTGAAATCGGTCCAGTGGGTTCTGGAGCACCATTACGGCCGTAATGGTGCACATGTTACGGCCGTAACACTGCCTAGTATATTAAACTAGGCAGCGGTTTTCTACTTCATTTTTCATCCTTCTCTTCCGCTTTTCGCGACGGGAGTGATTTCCTGGCATAGGGTTTGTCCGATTTCACCCAAACTCTTTTGGTGAGGTATATCCAGGCATCATATCATCATTCTATCATCAAATCACCCGTTGTTCATCTTCAAATCGAGGTATATTCCTAGAACCCTAGTTTTGGGGGGATTTCGGGAGTTTGACATGATTTTATCCTTCGAACCCGATTTAGCTTCGATAAGTTGTTAGATTACGATTGTGTAATCATAATCCATTGCTATCATTATAGTTTAATCGATTAAACTTCAAGGTTTTCACTGTTAATAGATTAGAATCGATTATGACTTCGTAGTGACCGATGAATTGTCCCAACGGGTAGAACTAGGATGAATTCCTACGTTTTCGAAATATTGAGATTGTTTGTATATCGTTATTGTATAGGAGCGGATTTGTGAAGATTATTCAGATCGAAACCTTTTTCCTTTCGCCACTTCATTCATGTCATATTATTCAAGGCAAGTACTTACTTTATATAGTATTATAAAGAATGTAAATCCGAAATTGATGAAAGTTGTGATAATGGGTGCGTGTGTATGTTGACATTGTTCTTCCACCTGGGGACGGTCCGACGGGGCCTCTGGGGGTCGCTACTAAGGGGTACGACCGCGGAAGTGGTTTCCTACATGAGGATGGTCCGACGGGGCCTCTGGGGGTCGATACTAAGGGGTACGACCACAGGTTACCAAGTATGGAATTGTGTTAGAGTAATGTGATGTTATAATTGCTACGATGGCATGTTTTGATGAAAATGGGAAATTCCGGAATATTGTCTTTCAAGTATTTTCAAAGGTGTTTTTCATGTTGGATTATACTCGTATGTAATGTTATGTAAATCTGTACTTGCACTAGCTATTCGAATGCTAACCCCTTAAATAGGGGAAATGCGTCTTATGCATTTCAGGTACCGGGCGAGCTGAGGAGCCGGCACAGGACACACATGAAAAAGATGGCCCATCATGATGATGAGGCTCGAGTCGGTGTCATCTATTTTACTATATTCATTCTGTTATCGTTAAATGATGTCGTTGAAGTCCCCTGCGTGGGCATTGAATACATTTCGCTCTTTGTTTTGTTGGTATTGAACTAAAATATTTTGGCCGAGGCCACGACCCTACTTATTATGATAAATGTGTTTTATGGGATTCTTTTGTGGATTTGGTGTCTTGTGTTAGCCTGGTAGACATTGTGAAGGTTCTACGGCGTGTAACGTCCCTTATGAGATTTGGGGTGTTACATTTATGGTATCAGAGCCTTAGGTTATAAATGCCTAGGCTGTTGGTTAATTTTGGGTCTGTCAGTCGTGTCGTTAGAGTCAGCCGTTGAGACAAATATCATCGTGCTACCATCTCTTCGTGCGACTCGTGGCTATAAGTATTCTATAACTCTTATGTTTCCGTAATTCATTTCCATTGTGTAGATTGGAATTGTGAGTTGCGGTACCAACTTTGTAAACTGTGAATTTTTCTGATATTGTTCTTTTCAATTCTTTTCTTCACTATGTTGAGAGGTCGCGGTAGACCAGCTAGGGGGCACGGCCGAGGCTGTGGTTGTGGCGCTAATAGTGAGAAAGTTTCGCTTTCTCAGTCCTCTGCAGATTCGGCCTCTCATTCAGTGCCGAATACTCTACCCTTGAGTTCTGACGAACAGGAGAATTTGTCAGTCAGTCAGGATCAGTCATCAGGTATTAATGCCGACATTGGAGCTACCGCTGTACTTCAACAGTTGGTAGCTCATCTCGCTCAGATAGCTCAGGGTGGACGTCAGAATCCGCCCCCGACTCTAGAAGATGAAGCTAGTAAATGGCTTTAGAAAGTAACCAAGATGCAGCCCCCTCGCTTCGCTGGTTCTCCTGACTCCATGTGTTAGGAGAATTGGCTTTTTCAGATGGGTAGGACGTTTGATGTCGTGGCTTGTCCTGACGACAGGAGGGTACCTATTACTTAGTACCTCCTGGATAAGGAGGCTGCGGAGTGGTGGGAAGTTGTGATGCCCATGGACCAATTAGCTACCTGGGAGGAGTTTAAGACCGCTATGGAAGCGGAGTACTGCCCACCTCCGGTACGGGAGCGTAGGATCGTGGAGTTCTTTACTGCTACGCATCAGGATGTATCGATCTCTCAGGCCTTCATCACTTATAACTAGTAGTTGGTATATGTGAAAGAGCAAGTGAGGACCGAGACTGATAAGATTAGCTACTTTAATATGCGCATGAAGCCGCATATCAGACAGAGCATGACACCACTCATGTGTGCTACCTTGAAGGAGTACCAGGATCGCGCTCTAGCGATTGAGATGGCAGTCCCGGAGTCAGAGTTGGGTTCCGAGGCAAAGAAACAGAAGACTACTGGCAGTTTCTTAGCCGGTAAGGGTGGTCTGGGAAGAAGCCGTTTCACCAGGCTGGAGGGTCTCAGAGTAACCGTTCAGTCCAGTCTCCTATACCAGGCGGTAGAGTTTGCTTCAATTATAGTCAGAGTGAGCATTTGGCGAAGAATTGTCTGTATCCTCCAGTTACATGTTTCTCATGCGGACAGAGTGGTCATCGTGCGACTCACTGTGAGGCAGTCGCCAGGTCAGTCAGGGCTCCTATGGTAACTGCAGCATTGGGGGAACCAAGTGTCGGCTAAAAAGCACTGGTATCACAGAGTCCTTAGGGTACGGGTCGTGGTAGAGGTCGGGGCCAGCCGGACCACCGAGTAGTATCTAGTTCGGGCTTAGTACACCCTCGTTTGTATCATATGAGACGTGCGGAGGAGACAGACATCCCGGTGGCATCAGGTACCACTCAGATCCTTTCTCATCCAGTTTCGGTGCTTTTTTATTCAGGTGCTACTCACTCTTTTATTGCTTCGGATTGTATATGTCGTATCGGTATTAACTGCTTGTCCGAATGTGAACCGTTTGTAGTGGGTATGCCTAGTGGGGATCGTATGGTTGGGAACCAGGAAGTTAGAGATTGTCTAGTGAGGATTAGGAGTCGGGATTGGCCCTCGAACCTCATTGTCGTAGACCTTAAGGGTGAGGATTTGATCCTCGAGGACGATTGGTTGGATCGTCACGGTGCTATCATGAACTATTGGACTCGTACTATTTCGAGAGTGGCCGAGGATGGCACAGAGCATACTCTTGTCGGTTGTAAGCCGGGTAGATCGGGAAATGTGATTAGTGCCTTGAAGGCGATGAAACTTCTGAACTAGGGTTGTGTAGGCTACTGGTGTTACGCCTTGAAAGCAGAAGATGGTGGAGTTGACATGTCGTTGATTCCAATTGTGAACGAGTATCCTGACGTATTTTCGGACGACTTACCGGGATTATCACCACAGAAGATCCCTATTGATCTAGAGCTGAATGCGGCTCATGTTTCTCGAGCGTCGTACAGTATGGCACCGTCGGAGATGCTAGAGTTTAAGAAGCAGTTGGGGAAGTTGTTAGATAAAGGGTATATTCGACCGAGCACATCGTCTTGGGGTGCGCCTGTGCTTTTTGTTAAGAAGAAGGATGGATCGCTTCGTTTATTGATCGACTATCGAGAATTAAACAAGTTGACCATAAAAAACAAGTACCCTTTGCCCCGTATTGATGACTTGTTTGATCAGCTTCAGGGAGTGACAGACTTTTCGAAGATTGATTTATGATCGGGCTACTACCAGTTGAGGATTCGGGACAGTGATATACCGAAAGCTACTTTTCGGGCGCGATATGGCCATTACGAGTTTGTGGTTATGCCTTTCGGGCTAACCAATGCCCCAGCAGTGTTCATGCAGTTGATGAACAAAGTTTTTATTGAGTATCTGGACAAATTCATAGTCGTCTTCATCGACGACCTTCTTATCTATTCCCGGAGTCAGGAGGAGCACGCTTTACATCTCCGGATTGTGTTAGACATTTTGAGAGCTGAACAGTTGTACGCGAAGTTCTATAAGTGTGAGTTTTGGGTCAAGGAAGTGATATTCCTCGGGCATGTGATTTCAGCAGAGGGAGTTCGGGTAGATCTGCAGAAGATAGAGGCAGTGATGGTATGGGAACTGCCTAAGAATGTGAAGGAAGTGAGGAGTTTTCTGGGACTTGCGGGATATTACCATAGGTTTGTTGAAGGATTTTATAAGATCGCTAAACCACTCACTCAGTTACTCCAGAAGACTCAGAAGTTCAAGTGGGAGGCAAATAGACAAAATAGCTTTGAGGAGTTGAAGAGACGATTAACTACCGCACCAGTTTTAGCTTTGCCTCAGGGGAACGAGGATTTTCTGGTGTATAGTGATGCTTCGGGCCTCGGGATCGGATGTGTTTTGATGCAGAGAGACATGGTTATTGCTTATGCATCCCGTTAGTTGAAACCTTACGAAGCAAATTACCTTATGCATGATTTAGAGTTAGCTGCGGTCGTCTTCGCTTTAAAATCTGGAGGCATTATCTCTATGGGTCGTCGTGTAAGATTTACACGGATCACAAGAGTCTGAAGTATATCTTCAGTCAGAAAGAGTTGAACATGAGACAGTGTAGGTGGTTGTAGCTAATTAAAGATTACGATCTCGAGATTCTTTATCATCCGGGCAAGGCCAATGTTGTGGCAGATGCATTGAGTCGTAAACCGATGGCACTACAGATATTAGAGGTAATTACGCCTCAAATCAAGATCCAACAGGATTTGATTTGTCAGGATATCGAGGTTTGGGTTCATAGAGTTCAGGGTCAGTTATGTGCGTTAGAAATCACTTCGTCTTTGGTTGATGATATCAAGGCGAGACAGTATGATGATCCATTTTTAGTCCAGTTGAGGAAGTACGTGAAGAAGGGGAAATCCCCTGGATTTATGGTTCAAGATGATGGGATTTTGAGATTTCGCGGCAGATTATGTGTACCGAGTGATATTGAGTTGAGACAGAAGATTTTGAGTGAAGCTCATACTACGCCCTATTCCATACATCCTTGTACGAGCAAAATGTATAAGGATGTAAGGAGTAACTACTGGTGGAGCAATCTGAAGACGGACGTTAGCGAGTTTGTGGCAAAGTGTTTGACCTGTCAGCAGGTTAATGTCGAGCATCAGCGACCCGCGGGGTTATTACGACCACTTCCCATTCTGGAGTGGAAGTGGGAGGACATTTCTACGGATTTCGTTACCGGTATGCCTAGGACTCGGACTGGAATGAACATGATTTGGGTTATTGTCGATCGACTAACCAAATCAGCTCATTTTCTGGGTATTAAGGATACTTGGGGGCCGGAGAGACTAGCACGAGTGTTTATTGAAGAGATCGTGAGGTTGCATGGGACTCCTAAGAGTACTGTTTCGGATCAAGATGGCCGGTTTATATCACATTTTTGGCAGGCTGTTCATCGATCTTTGGGGACTGAGTTGAGACTCAGTACATCCTACCATCCTCAGACAGACGGACAGTCGGAGCGGACGATACAGACGCTGGAAGATATGTTGAGAGCATGTGCTTTAGACTGGATAGATGATTGGGAGTCGCACTTGCCGTTGATCGAGTTCACGTACAACAATAGTTGGCACACCTCGATCAAAATGGCACCATTTGAGGCATTATATGGAAGGAGGTGCAGATTGTAACACCCCCATATCCGACCGGGAATATTACAACGTCATGGGCTCCGGAACAGAACCCACAAGGCTGAAGGAAAATTTTGCAAACATTTATAAACGCCCAAGAGGCTAACGACGGTACTGTCGTTTAAAAACATTCGAAGATTTATTAAAATCCGTTTATGAAAACCGTCGTAAAATCTCATTTGAAACCACAAGGCCCGAAATGCCAAAACTCAACAGTTTGAAAATATACGTTAAGCTATCGCTTACACGTACCAACAAAATAGTTTAGAGAACGATTTCCAAAGTAACCTAAGTTACCAGATACCAAAAGGCCATTTAAAATACTCACGCAGCGAAAAAAGACAAATAGTTAAAATACTCTAGCAGCGGAATTACAACAACTGATCAGGAAACTCAATACACAAATACATGCCCTAGCCAGTATCCTCCGGGAAGCTCATCTCTTCACGACCGCTACAAGTTCAATATCCAAAGAACCTAAAAAGAAAGCCCATGACGGGGTCAACCATAATATCCAACAATGATAACCATCACATCACGTCAATAATTACATTCCAATGAGATACTAAGTAAGAATACTACCAATGTAATCTTATCGCCATAACTTTACGAAAATCCACGATTCGTATCCTCAACAAAACAATAAACTCATACCGAAATATCTGTACTACATCTCAACAATGCCCAAGGTTCTCAAAACATTATCATAACTCACTGTTACGAAATTCACAAACTCTGTCAAACCCAATCCATCGGGTATCATTAACAAATCTCAACAAGAAAATCGATTGTCCATCAAAGACATATACCAAGGAAAATACGGAACATACCTCAGGATACTCAATGCCACGGCGAATCTCGTCAGTCTAATCCAAGATCAAATCAATACAACATACGGACATGGTGCTAACACAAGACCTACAAATGCATACTCATATGACAACATCAATATGCTCATATCAATAACAACATTGTACACTTATGACAAATCCATAATATACATATGCACAATAACAACACATGGTAATCCGATGATCTAGCGTTCACTGCCTAGATCCCACGATGATCCCGTCAGACCAACCGTGGTGGAAAAACCTGTCTGATGATCCAGCGCACGCTAGCATAGATCCCCCGATGATCCTGTCGGACCAACACGAGGTGGACATATGACAACAATGCACAAATTCATGACAACAATGATACATAAATATATCATAACATGATCGACACGAAATGACAAAAATGATTAGAGTACTTGCCCCGAGTCCTTCGAGAGCAATCTCGATGTCCAAACCATCACGAACCATTATCCTCAATACTCGACGGTCCAAAATATCACGGACGGTAGATAATTAACGTCTTCGTCTATACCACAATGTATCCTCGATACCAAGTATACCAACAATAAATGTAAATCATATACATCATGATTTAATTCCCGAAACTCGAATACAACTTATAATCCCAAATCTCCTGTGATTACGATTATAAACATTTTTATACGAATTATAAACGAATGAAACGGAAACCATTCATTAGATATTATAAACTGAGCAAGTAATAACTTGCCTCGATACCGACGCGATGATGATGAAGCCATTACCAATTCCTTTGCCGTCGTCTACGAACTCCTCAGCCCCGACCAAAGCAATCTACAAACATTCTCGAGCTCGACCGCAACACACGGTTATAATCACCGATCAATATTCTCAACCTATTACAGTAATTCGATAAACAACAAGTTCGATAACAATCAACAATCCAATCAACAAACCAACGGTTCTACAATATCTCGATTAACCACTCTAATCAATCCAATTCAAACCCTAATGAATTCATAACCACAACACGAAAATACTGCACTGTCTGCCTACTTAGCGCACGTTAAACACATAACGTAGCGTGCGCTAAGTCTCTCCCGTTAGCGTGCGCTAGCCAGTAACCCTAGCGTGCGCTAATGACATGCATTTGCATGCATTTCAGATACCGATCAACATATGGCGATTATCAAGAACACTAAGTGATTTCGAAACTATGTTCATAGTTATCAAAACAACGAAATCCGATATCCTTTAACATATAAACAATCATCCAACTCATAATCTAAGTCATATATTCATAGATCATCTTCTTCCTCAATATCAACATATGAATACCAAGAATTCATAATCATCGCCATGTTCACCATCATATGAAGAAACCAACAACGACAACATCAAAGACCCGAATTGAAGGAAGACATTAGCCAACATATCTCTTTGAAGATAAACAACACAATTCGAAACCATTCGAATCATATCAATACCTGTATATCAACAATAACATCAACATAACTCGGTAACCAATCTCATAATCATACTTGTTAACTCATATACATGACGATTATCAACTCAAGGATATCATATACAATCTAAAACGAAATCCCAAAGTGAAGAGTAATTACCTCTTTGAAGGAATGGATTGATTTCCAAGGTTGAATCCATTCTCAATCACTTCCAAGCTTCAAATGTTGTTATGGATGATTAACTCCACCATAATCCAGTGTTTGGAACTTCAAACATCTATCTAAGAACTCTCTCTATCAGTTGCAAGGAAAGAATGGACGAAATGAAGAGTAATGGCCAACTGTACATATATATACTGACTATTATTAGCGTGCGCTAACTGTATTTGTTAGCGTGCGCTATCGCAGTCGAGAGGCTACTGTCTTACTGCATACAATGATTTACGTACGCAATGCCCATGCAATAGCGTACGTAATCTCCTCTATTTAGCGTACGCTAGTGTCTGATCATAGCGTGTGCTACTCATAGTTGACTCGTTTGTCTGTATTCTCCGAAGACGGGCCCACACGCCGACAGTGTAACACCCCGAGATATTCAGAGTAATTACAGCGCCGTAAACCCTTTAAGTAAGGATTTACAAGGCTAATAAAAAGAAATGTAAATAAAATCCAATCATACAACTGAAGTTTGAAATACAGAACTAGTTTGACTGATCCATGGAGTTAACTTATACAACCAAATCGAAAATGACATTATTAAAACACATGTACTCGAGTACTAAAGTGAACCAAGAAGACAATCACAACAACAATAAACATCAACCACATCACTGAGCCATTTAATCGTCATGCCGGTACTGTGGCTGCCTCCCCATTCCTCGACTACCTGAACATCAACACAATGTCCACCCCCGAAGGGGTTAGCAAAACAATGCTAGTACAAGTATCAATATACATAAATCATCAATGCATCATAAAAAATGCAAAACGAACTTCCGTCATCAGAATCCAACGATGCGAATCCTCACGATCCCATCAACATAGTACAGGGTAATCCAGCGATCCAGCGCCCTTGGTATAGATCCCCATGATCATCCCGTCGGACCAACGCATGGTGGAAAACCCGTCCAGCGATCCAGCGCCCTCAGCATAGATCCTCATGATCCCCTCGGATCATTTATACCATAAATCAATCAATTATGCATACATATATGCATTTCAACATGTTCATCAATACGAACAAATAACAACGAATACAACGAGAGATTACAGAAATACATCTCATATTCAACAACATGAACAAAACCACAAGCATGATCAAAGCTTCAATATAAATCGAACTCGACATATGATACTTGCCTCGAAAATGGCAAGAATGGAAATACTCCAATAAATGACATGCGTCCGTATGTCACCGCCCCTCGATCGTCTCCTATGCAAGGCTCGGACCTAAGAAATAATAAAGAATTCCTTTCATGTCGTACGAATATCTAACAATCCGGTTTACGGCCGAAAGCTCTAAAAATGAATTCTGCCTGGACTGCTTAGCGTGCGCTACGTACTCAACGTAACGCGGCGCTTAAGCACGCACGTTAACGCACGCAACTAATCAAGTCTAGCGACGCTAGCCGTGGTAATCGACACTCTCTCGATCGCCGATCGTCTGCCGATGACATAACGTACGTTACGTACCAAACGTAGCGCACGTTATTCATTCCCGATAGCGCACGTTAATATGCCTATCTTAGCGTGCGCTAACTACGTATGGCAGTTTACTACTGGACAGAAACTTGAGCTAAAGGTGATGAAACTCATGAAATCTTCAGTGTTAATACCATCCATCTCAGTGTAAATCATGCTCATACGGTTTGTGAAAGATTTCTACGGATCAAATGACTACAAGATACAAGGGTACGTATAAACATCACAACACCATAACTCATCTTCGATCTTCAAGAAACATCCTAAGTCCAATCCATGTCATGTCCCAAATGTATGATTCTATCATGTCAAAACATAAGAACTTGATACTCTCCCCATACTGGTCATAAACAGTTTTGAAGATACATGAATATGTTTAGGAGTCCAACACTAAAAAGGTTCGAAGGATTATACGATGAATAAGTGCCGATACGTCAAAATATCTTCCTAACACAAGATGATCGACTATTAACGAATCTAACTGACTAGATAATCATAATCAAACGTCCTTTAGAACACTACTAATATTGGTGAAGAATCACCTACCTCAAAGTAGTGTAGAACAAGGAGGAAATCGAAGCAATCCAACGTCGAAGGCTTGAACACCAATCCTCAATGATCTACAATCTTCAACACGAGCTAGGATGCTGATGGGAAGTGTTTAGGATGTATAGAGGAATGCTCTAGGTATAAGGATTCGGATGTGGGAAGAGAAAAGACTGAAAATACGAAAAGGATGTTGTCTTATTTATAGAAAATGGTTATTAGCGCGCGCTAGTCCATACTCATAGCGTGCGCTAACGTCTTACTAACTTCACTGAACTCAGCACTTAGCGTGCGCTATTCACATGCCAGTAGCGTGCGCTAAGGCGTTGACTTGGCTTTTCCCGAAATCCATCCAGGTTCATCCGACACAATCCGACCAAGATCCCCGGCCTGATCTCACCTACCACACGTCTCAATCATGTTGACCACGCATCGCGTGCGCTAATGATCCTTTGTAGCGTGCGCTATGGATCCATGTTAGCGTACGCTACACATAGCCGATAGCGTGCGCTACAGCGCAGAATCACAATTTTATATCACTTTCATGAAATCATACGCTCAACAATACCGGACTACGAGATACGGAGAATAATACTCAGATTAAAGTGCAACATTACAATATCATAAGTTCCAAATACATATCAGAAATCTCGGGTATTACATCCTTCCTCCCTAAAAAGAAGTTTCGTCCCGAAACTTAAGATGAAAACAGCTCTGGATATCTAGCCTTCATACTGTCCTCCGTTTCCCAAGTGGCCTCTTCAACTCCGTGTCGTGACCATTGTACTTTAACCAAGTGTATTGGTTTATTCCTCAATTGTTTGATCTGACTCTCAAGTATCTTGATTGGTCTCTCTTCGAAGGTACCGTCATTTGCTATCTCGATCTCGTCGAAATCAATGACGTGACTGGGGTCCGGCACATACTTCCGCAATTGGGATACGTGAAACACATTGTGAACGTGACTCAGTGATGGTGGTAAAGCCAACCTGTATGCTAAATCCCCAACTCTCTCTAGGACCTCAAATGGCCCGATATATCTCGGACTTAGCTTACCTCTCCTCCCAAAATGGAAAATTCCTCGTGTAGGAGACACCTTCAATAGTACGTGGTCCCTAATGTCGAACTCTAGAGGGCGACAACGTACATCTGCATAAGACTTCTGTCGACTCTGGGCAGTCAACAGTCATTCTCGAATCAAAGCTATCTTCTCTTGAGTCTGAACTATCAATTCCGGTTCCGTCCCGATCAAGTCCGAAGAATCATCCCAGCACAGGGGTGATCGACATCTTCTCCCGTACAAAGCTTCAAATGGTGCCATCTTAATAGAAGCATGCCAACTATTATTGTAGGTGAATTCAATCAATGGCAAATGAATTTCCGAATCAGTTGACCAATCCATAACACAAGCTCTAAGCATGTCTTCTACTGTTTGTATAGTCCTTTCGGACTGACCGTCCGTTTGAGGATGATAAGCCGTGCTAAAGTTGAGCTCAGTCCCCAAAGCCCTATGAACTGCCTTCCAGAAGTGCGACACGAAGCGACCATCTCGATCCGAAATAATGGTCTTCGGCATCCCATGCAATCTGACTATCTCCGCAATAAATACCCGCGCCAATCTCTCGGGTCCCCATGAATCTTTAATTCCTAGGAAATGAGCCGACTTGGTTAGTCGATCAACTATAACCCAAATCATGTTCATTCCCGTCTTGGTCCTTGGCATATTGGTGATGAAATCCGTCGAGATATCCTCCCACTTCCACTCAGGGATCGGAAGCGGCTTTAACATTCCTAAGTCGCCGATGTTCAATCTTAACTCACGACAAGTCAAACACTTCGAAACGTACTCTGCTACGTCCTTCTTCATATTCCCCCACCAGAAGTTTTGTTTTAGATCCTTATACATCTTACTGTTGCCTGGGTGAATAGAATAGGGCGCGCTATGAGCTTCCTTCAGAATTGTCCGTCTCAAATCATCATCATCGGGAACGCAAAATCGACTCTGAAATCTCAGAACTCCATCCTCTTGTATCACGAATCCTGGGGCCTTTCCTTTCTTTACTTCGTCACATAACCGAAGGATCAGAGAATCATTCAACTGCTTAGATTTGATCTCCTCGACTAGTGATGAAGTCAGTTCCATCACATATAGTTTCCCTTGGATTCCTGGTGCCCATACTTCAATCCCTTCGCGGATCAGTTCCCGCTGAATGCGGGTTTGGGATGTAAGTGCTTCCAACACTCGAAGAGAAACAGGTTTACGGCTTAAAGCATCGGCTACTACGTTTGCTTTCCCCAGATGATAGAGAATCTCCAAGTCGTAATCCTTGATCAATTCCAGCCACCTTCTCTGCCTCATGTTTAATTCTTTCTGACTGAAAATGTACTTGAGGCTCTTATGGTCTGTAAAGATCTGGCAACGAGTGCCGTACAAATAATTTCGCCAAATTTTCAATGCAAAGACTACAGCTACTAGCTCCAGATCATGAGTCGGGTAATTAACCTCGTACGGTTTCAATTGCCGAGAAGCATAGGCAATCACCTTATCCTTCTGCATCAACACACAACCCAGACCCTGATTTGAAGCGTCGCTGTATACCATGAATCCATCAGTTCCCTCTGGTAGCGCTAATATAGGTGCTGTCGTCAGTCTCCTCTTAAGTTCGTCAAAACCAGCCTGGCACTTCTCATCCCACGTGAACTTTTGAGTTTTCTGCAACAGCTGAGTGAGCGGACGAGCAATTTTGGAGAATCCCTCTACAAAGCGGCGATAATATCCAGCAAGTCCTAAGAAGCTTCGGACTTCTTTCACGTTATTTGGGGCTTCCCATTCCAAGATTGCTTCGACTTTCTTCGGGTCCACCTGAACTCTGTCAGTTGATATCACATGCCCAAGGAAAGTTACTTCCCTAAGCCAGAACTCGCATTTGGAAAGCTTTACATACAGCTGTTCCTTCCTCAAGGTGCTCAAAACTACACGCAAGTGTTCGGCATGCTCCTCTGCGTCCTTTGAATATATCAAGATGTCATCAATGAAGACGACCACAAATTTATCCAAGTATTCTAAGAATACCCGATTCATCAATTGCATGAATACCGCAGGAGCATTGGTAAGTCCAAATGGCATCAGTACAAATTCATAATGCCCGTACCGGGACCTGAAAGCAGACTTCGGTACATCCAATTCCTTAATTCTCAACTGATGGTATCCTGATCGCAAGTCAATCTTCGAAAATACCCTTGCTCCTTGCAGTTGATCAAACAAGTCGTCGACCCGAGGTATAGGATACTTATTCTTGATCGTCATCTTGTTGAGCTCCCTGTAATCAATACACAGTCGGAGGGATCCATCTTTCTTCCGGACAAAGAGAACGGGCGTTCCCCAAGGAGAAACGCTAGGTTGAATATAACCCTTCTGTGACAATTCCTCCAGTTGCTTCTTGAGTTCATACATCTCGGTTGGCGCCATGCGGTATGGTGCTCTGGAAATAGGAGCGGCTCCAGGCTCTAATTCGATAGAGAATTCCACCTCTCTCTGCGGAGGTAACCCAGGTAGTTCATCAGGAAATACATCGGAGAATTCATTCACAACTGGATTCGATGAGAGCTCTATTCCTTCCTCTTTCCTAATGGCATAGCACCAAAGTCCATGACATCCCTGCTTCAGTAATTTCACGGCTTTCATTGCTTTGATCAATTTTCCCGAGCTTCCCGGTTTCCATCCTCAGAATAAGTGTTCAGATCCGTCGTCAGCAATGATAGAAATAACTCTCTTTCGGTAATTCAGAATAGCTCCATAACAATTGAGCCAATCTTCTCCGAGAATTAAATCGTCACCGTAGATGTCAACTACAATAAGGTTCGATAGCCAATCTCTCCCTCCTATAGAGACTGGAAAATCCCTAGCTTCTAGGGTTCCCACAATTTTCTCTCCGCTCGGTAATCCCACAACATAAGGTTCACAATTATACAAGCACGATATTTTCAAACGATTAACACAGTTCAAAGATATAAAAGAATGTGTAGCTCCTGAATCGAACAAGACACTAACTGGTTGCAAAAGGATCTGAATCGTACCTGATGCAACAGCTGTGTTTTGATCATCCTTCTTCATCTCGTAAATACGCGGAGGAACGGACCCAGCGCTGGATGCCTCTCTCTTCCCAACATTCTGCTGTGGGAAACTGCTTTGCTGCGTCTGGTTTACACTAGTGTCCTTTGGAACCGGTACAAGAGTGCGAGTACCAAAAGATCGGTTCGCATTCCCACAAAATGTTGCGCGATGTCCTTCCTGTCCACACTCGAAACAGGTCATAGCAGGCGCGAAACAATCACGTCGAACATGTCCCGCTTTGCCACAGTTATAACACTTCTTCCCTGCGTCTGAAACAGTTGGTGCTGCCCGGAACTTCTTTCCACCTCGAGAAGGATGCGGAGGCCTCCTGGATGAATGAAAAGAGGACTAACCCCTGCGAGGCCCGCTACTCTTATTCTCCGTGAAGTTGCCAGCCACTTTCTGTTTCTTTGCTTCCGTCGATTTCTCTACTGCTGCCTCCTTCATATCATAGGCCAACGCCTTGTCCTGATATTGTCCCAAAGTGGTACACTCAAATCCGGACATATATTGCTGAATTTCCGGCTTCATTCGCATGTCAAAATGGAAAATCCTCTTTGCCTCGGTCCTGACCAAGTGACGCACATAAGTCAGCTGGTGATTAAAGGTCTTAATCACGTCCGTCACAGATGCTTCTGAATTTTGTGGTGAGAAAAACTCCCGAACTCGGGCCTCTCTAACTGGGCGAGGACAATACTGCGCTTCCATCATTAATTTGAATTCCGTCCAGTCAACATTATGCTCCTCCGGTCGAATGGCCTCCCACCAGTCGAAAGCCTCCCCCGTCAGAAGATACTGGGCGACCGGAACCTTTCTGTCGTTGGGACAGTTAATCCCTGCAAAAATCTTCTCTAACTCCTTCAGCCAGTGATCCCAAGAAAGCGTCTCAGCAGAACCGTCAAATTTCGGAGCGTGCAATTTGATCACCTCCGTAAGCCATCTATCTCCTCGATTATCCACGTTATGCTGCTGTCCCATCGCCTTCTGCATGCGATCCACAACTTGAGCAAACTGGTTTATCTGGGCAACCACCTACTGAAGCACTCCCGGCACGTTAGGATCTGCATTATTATTTGCTGATCCCTGTTGTCCCCCGGAATGGAAATCCGTTCGGCTAGCGGTTATTTCTTGGGTAGACACCGAATCTTCTTGTCTCGCGTTTCCACGTCCGCGTCCACGACCTCCTCTCAACATACTGTAAACACAAATACTCAATATCCAGGGCAAACTTACTAAAAGTACATCTATTAATATTCACAAACATGAATTAAATAAAATGGTAGTATTTGAGATTTAGGAAACTTACAACCACGGTCCACACGACGATGCTGGCTCAGCAGTGATGTTACGAACGACCCATAATCAAATAACATAAACAGACCCAACTAACCCGACTGCCAAGATATCCATGAATCTTAGCTCCGATACCATATTCTGTAACACCCCGAGATATTCAGAGTAATTACAGCGCCGTAAACCCTTTAACTAAGGATTTACAAGGCTAATAAAAAGAAATGTAAATAAAATCCAATCATACAACTGAAGTTTGAAATACAGAACTGGTTTGACTGATCCAAGGAGTTAACTTATACAACCAAATCAAAAATGACATTATTAAAACACACGTACTCGAGTACTAAAGTGAACCAAGAAGACAATCACAACAACAATAAACATCAACCACATCACTGAGCCATTTCATCGTCATGCCGGTACTGTGGCTGCCTCCCCGTTCCTCGGCTACCTGAACATCAACACAATGTCCACCCCCGAAGGGGTTAGCAAAACAATGCTAGTACAAGTATCAATATACATAAATCATCAATGCATCATAAAACATGCAAAACGGACTTCCGTCATCGGAATCCAACGATGCGAATCCTCACGATCCCATCAACATAGTACAGGGTAATCCAGCGATCCAGCGCCCTTGGTATAGATACCCATGATGATCCCGTTGGACCAACGCATGGTGGAAAACCCGTCTAGCGATCCAGCGCCCTCAGCATAGATCCCCATGATGATCCCGTCGGACCAACGCATGGTGGACATTCGATCCAGCGCCCTCAGCATAGATCCTCATGATCCCCTCGGATCATTTATACCATAAATCAATCAATTATACATACATATATGCATTTCAACATGTTCATCAATACGAACAAATAACAACGAATACAATGAGAGATTACAGAAATACATCTCATATTCAACAACATGAACAAAACCACAAGCATGATCAAAGCTTCAATATAAATCGAACTCGACATATGATACTTGCCTCGAAAATGGCAAGAATGGAAATACTCCAATAAATGACACGCGTCCGTATGTCACCGCCCCTCGATCGTCCCCTATGCAAGGCTCGGACCTAAGAAATAATAAAGAATTCCTTTCATGTCGTACGAATATCTAACAATCCGGTTTACGGCCGAAAGCTCTAAAAATGAATTCTGCCTGGACTGCTTAGCGTGCGCTACGTACTCAACGTAACGTGCGCTAAGCCTGCACGTTAACGTACGCAACTAATCAAGTCTAGCGTACGCTAGCTGTGTACTGACAGCCCTCTCTGATCAGCCGACTGTCCTGCCTGATGACATAACGTACGTTACGTACCAAACGTAGCGCACGTTATTCATTCCCGATAGCGCACGTTAATATGCCTATCTTAGCGTGCGCTAACTACGTATGGCAGTTTACTACTGGACAGAAACTTGAGCTAAAGGTGATGAAACTCATGAAATCTTTAGTGTTAATACCATCCATCTCAGTGTAAATCATGCTCATACGGTTTGTGAAAGATTTCTACGGATCAAACGACTACAAGATACAAGGGTACGTATAAACATCACAACACCATAACTCATCTTCGATCTTCAAGAAACATCCTAAGTCCAATCCATGTCATGTCCCAAACGTATGATTCTATCATGTCAAAACATAAGAACTTGATACTCTCCCCATACTGGTCATAAACAGTTTTGAAGATACATGAATATGTTTAGGAGTCCAACACTAAAAAGGTTCGAAGGATTATACGATGAATAAGTGCCGATACGTCAAAATATCTTCCTAACACAAGATGATCGACTATTAACGAATCTAACTGACTAGATAAGCATAATCAAACGTCCTTTAGACCACTACTAATATTGGTGAAGAATCACCTACCTCAAAGTAGTGAAGAACAAGGAGGAAATCGAAGCAATCCAACGTCGAAGGCTTGAACACCAATCCTCAATGATCTACAATCTTCAACACGAGCTAGGATGCTGATGGGAAGTGTTTAGGATGTATAGAGGAATGCTCTAGGTATAAGTATTCGGATGTGGGAAGAGAAAAGACTGAAAATACGAAAAGGATGCTGTCTTATTTATAGAAAATGGTTATTAGCGCGCGCTAGTCCATACTCGTAGCGTGCGCTAACGTCTTACTGACTTCACTGAACTCAGCACTTAGCGTGCGCTATTCACATGCCAGTAGCGTGCGCTAAGGCGTTGACTTGGCTTTTCCCGAAAGCCGTCCAGGTTCATCCGACACAATCCGACCAAGATCCCCGGCCTGATCTCACCTACCACACGTCTCAATCATGTTGACCATGCATAGCGTGCGCTAATGATCCCTTGTAGCGTGCGCTATGGATCCATGTTAGCGTACGCTACACATAGCCGATAGCATGCGCTACAGCGCAGAATCACAATTTTATATCACTTTCATGAAATCATATGCTCAACAATACCGGACTACGAGATACAGAGAATATTACTCAGATTAAAGTGCAACATTACAATATCATAAGTTCCAAATACATATCAGAAATCTCGGGTATTACAGACAGCTCTGACTAGGATAAGATTTCCTTTGGACCGATCGGATGTTAGCGTGCGCTAACAATATGCATTAGCGTGCGCTAATCCTTCACAACAAATATCTGTTGACCTCGTCGGCACATGCGCCAAAAGTGGCTGGGTCCACACATAGATTCCTTCTGATCTGGTCTGCACTAGCGTGCGCTATCCTTTGCCTTTAGCGTGCGCTAACCCTGCACGATAGCGTGCGCTATGCTTGTATATAAGTGTGTGCTAATAAGGCTATACTTAGCCATTTTCAGCTATTCTTGTCCAACGTCTCGACATACAGAATACGAACATACGGCATACCGAATACATATACTCTTTCCAACAATATTCTCATCGGATACACACTATCCTCAAATGCAATTGTCGACCAAGTACGACAATTATACCAATACTGATATCTGAGTCCTTCATTTATTTTATCCATACTGTACAGATTCCACGCTATACAACATAACTAGGATAAAATAACGTTAAACAATAGTAGTAGAAATTCCGGATATTACATACTACACCACGTAAATTAAGTTTCGTCCTCGAAACTTGCAATCCGTCATAGAAAACAAACAAACGTTCAACCAAAATATTCCGAAACCATCACAAAAACGATCAATCATCATCATTAACGAATAACCAAAACAGTACAACTACATGTGCGCCAAGTCGACGATCTCCTGAGATACTAGCAAGTGACTTCACCGTAAAGCCTCAATACGCCTACGATCACAATTCCATGAGTCTTAACAAAATATATCATCTTCGGATGAAATAATCTGCCCGTGTCAAATCCTGTCTGCCTGATTACACAATCAAGTCCCAATTCTGATAAAAAATTAATAATACACGATACATATGTGAAACAACTGCCCAACACAATGGCAACGAGTCCCAAGACATCGACACAAAATCTGAATGCTCAGATGGTCACCAGCAATGATCAACCAATAAATTAACCGAGAATATCATCGACATGATAAACTCTAATATGACCAATCCAAAGGTCAAAACGCAATCGAGAATATCATCAACATGATAAACTCCCATATTACCAACGAACGATCAACGAAAATCAAGAATACCTTCACACAGTAAGCTTCAACACGATCAAGACAGAACCACAGAAACTGATATACGAACGAATAAAGTTCTCAAAACAACACACCAATCACATACAGTGGATCTCAATAAACATACCCGACTGGTGAACATACTCATCGGCATACAAATAACCAATCAAAAACCGACGAACATATCCAATCATACATGGAGTGGGAACGACCACTCAATATCCAAAACAACCAGCATGGGGCCACCATCCCCAAATCTACACTTACAAAGAAATCATTAAAAAATATCACTATGGTAAAATCACGCTAATACCATACCAATGGAATCACATAGCACATATTCTCCAGTTTCATAAAATTCAAAGTTCCAAAATCATATTCTGTACCCGAATCTACAATACACAACATATTTCTCTTATCTGATCGATCAACCGATCATCCCTGGATAACCAAATTACCATACTAAAGTTCGGATATCTTTTTATCGTACCATATTGATGTATTATCCAGTTCGTGAGCCACACTCATAACTTCACCATGATATGCACTATGCACTAAATGCGTATGTATATCAATCACATTTTCAAAACCGGTTTGAAATCATATAGCCTCGTTAAGAAGACAAATTTTCGAAAGTTCTTTCAAAAAATTTAACACTCCAAAACATAAATTTTGGTAAGACCACAAAATCAATTTTCGAAAAATTAAATCGATTCGCTGGTGTCAAGTATTCAATAACAGTTTCCTTCGAATCCACACGATTTCGAAGTTTTAAAATGAAAAGTATGCAAATGATTGACCACATTTATACTCCTGTATACCAATTCGATTCGTCACCAATATCCACTGATGTTCCATCGGAAAACCATACGATAGAGTTCCAAAATCTCAATATATAAACCCCGACCAAAAACTCCTTTCTCCACATATGGCTCGCAACGTCGACCATTAACTCATCCTGGATTACTTCAAATATGCTATGACAAACCATTGAAACAAATCAACACAGCGAAAGACTTCCCAAGAAGCTTCATTTGAATAGGTAAACCAAAACCCCGAAAGGCAATAATAAAATAGATAAATGATTGGTAAAGTGTTTTACAAGTATCGGGAGTTTTAGAAAATAGAAAGGCCTTTTGAAACATTAGGGTCTCAACCCGTATCTTGTTCCACATTACAAGAAGTTTAAAAAGTAGAAAACCCTTTTTGGACTCCAAGTCCTGAGTTACAAACTATTTCAAAATCGATTGGATCCCGGCCCAAAAATAATTTTTCGTAAAACATCCGTAAAACATTCATTTTGAAAAGTATCATTTTCAAATGCTCGAAAACAGTTCATATATCTCAAAATGAATTAACATGACTACATGTTCTTCTCAACCATTCCCAACATTCCTCCCAAATGCACAACTCCGTTTTCAAAATTTAACCGACATATAGATTTCCAAAATCATAACTTCTCAAGATCATCAATCCCGTCCCAACTCTGTCACCTTATACCGTAATGCATAATATTCTGCTGGATCTCAAAGCATATCGACTTATAACGGCAATAAATCTCAATGCAATTCAAGAATCCAAATACTTACAGATCGTGAAGCCGACGATTCCCCGTGATACTGACACATGTCTCGACTCTAGAAAATACTCGACACATATATTTACAAAACACATATTTTGCAAACTCAGTTCAACTCGAGAACACAACACAGCTCTATCTGAAGAAACACGTTAACACCATTTGAAAAAGCTTACAACGCCCTCAGTACCACACTGGTAATTCACATAACGCACAAGCCCGCGTGAACAAAAACCCAGAGCTCAAACACTTGTCAACCGACAACTCAAATGACACGACAAAAGCACGACCCAACTCGACCCGACTGTCTAGTTTTCACAACCTAAGCTCCGATACCATATTCTGTAACACCCCCAGATCCGACCGGGAATATTAAAGCACCGTGGGCCCCGGAACGGAACCCACAAGGCTGAAGGAAATTTTTGCAAACATTTACAAATGCCCAAGAGGCTAACGACGGTACTGTCGTTTAAAAACATTCAAATATTTAATAAAATCCGTTTATCAAAACCATCGTAAAATCTCATTCGAAATCACAAGGCCCGAAATGCCAAAATTCAACAGTTTGAAAACATACGTTAAGCTATCTCTTACAAGTACCAACAAAATAGTTTATAGAACGATTGCCAAAGTAACCTAAGTTACTAGATACCAAAAGGCCATTTAAAATACTCACGCAGCGAAAAAAGACAAATAGTTAAAATACTCTAGCAGCGGAATTACAGCAACTGATCAGGAAACTCAATACACCAATACATGCCCTAGCCAGTATCCTCCGAGAAGCTCATCTCTTCACGACTGCTACAAGCTCGATATCCAAAGAACCTAAAAAGAAAGCCCACGACGGGATCAGCCATAATATCCAACATTGATAACCATCACATCATGTCAATAATTACATACCAATGAGATACTAAGTAAGAATACTACCAATGTAATCTTACCGCCATAACTTTATGAAAATTCACGATTCGTATCCTCTACAATACAATAAACTCATACCAAAATATCTGTACTACATCTCAACAATGCCCAAGGTTCTCAAAACATTATCATAACTCACTATTACGAAATTCACTAACTCTGTCAAATCCAATCCATCGGGTATCATTATCAAATCTCAACACGAAAATTGATTGTCCATCAAAGACATATACCAAGGGAAATACGAAACATACCTCAGGATACGCAATGCCACGGTGAATCTCGTCAGTCTAATCCAAGATCAGATCAATACAACATACGGACATGGTCCTAACACAAGACCTACAAATGCATACTCATGTGACAACGTCAATATGCTCATATCAATAACAACACTGTATACTTATGGCAAATCCATAATATACATATGCACAATAACAACACATGGTAATCCGATGAACCAGCGTTCACTGCCTAGATCCCACGATGATCCCGTTAGACCAACTGTGGTGGAAAAACCTATCCGATGATCCAGCGCACGCTAGCATAGATCCTCCGATGATCCCGTCGGACCAACACGAGGTGGACATATGACCACAATGCACAAATGCATATAACAATGATACACAATGTATGACAACAACGATACACGAATGTATCACAACATGATCGACACGAAATGACAAAAATGATTAGAGTACTTGCCCCGAGTCCTTCGAGAGCAATCTCTATGTCCAAACCATCACGAACCATTATCCTCAATACTCGACGGTCCAAAATATCACGGACGGTAGATAATTTACGTCTTCGTCTATACCAAAATGTATCCTCGATACCAAGTATACCAACAATAAATGTAAATCATATACATTATGATTCAATTCCTAAAACTCAAATACAACTTATAATCCCAAATCTCCTGTGATTACGATTATAAACATTGCTATACGAATTATAAATGAATGAAACGGAAACCATTCATTCGATATGATAAACTGAGCAAGTAATAACTTGCCTCGATACCGACGCAACGATGATGAAGCCGTTACCAATTCCTTTTCCGTCGTCTACGAACTCCTCAGCCCCGACCAAAGCAATATATGAATATTCTCGAGCTCGACCGCAACACACGGTTATAATCAACGATCAATATTCTCAACCTATTACAGTACTTCGATAAACAACAAGTTCAATAACAATCAACAATCCAATCAACAAACTAACGGTTCTACAATATCTCGATTAACCAATAGTCTGATCATTCCAATTCAAACAATAATGAACTCATAACCACAACACGAAAATACTGCACTGTCTGCCTACTTAGTGCACGTTAAACACATAACGTAGCGTGCGCTAAGTCGCTCCCGTTAGCGTGCACTAAGTCGCTCCCGTTAGCGTGCGCTAGCCAGTAACCCTAGCGTGCGCTAATGACATGCATTTGCATGCATTTCAGATACCGATCAACATATGGCGATTTAAAGAACACTAAGTGATTTCGAAACCATGTTCATAGCTATCAAAACAACAAAATCCGATATCCTTTAACATATAAACAATCATCCAACTCATAATCCAGGTCATATATCATAGATCATCTTCTTCCTCAATATCAACATATGAATACCAAGAATTCGAAATCATCACCATGTTCACCATCATATGAAGAAACCAACAACAACAACATCAAAGAACCGAATTGAAGGAAGACATTAGCCAACATTTCTCTTTGAAGATAAACAACACAATTCGAAACAATTCGAATCATATCAATACCCGTATATCAATAATAACATCAACATAACTCGGTAACCAATCTCATAATCATACTTGTTAACTCATATACATGACGATTATCAACTCAAGGACATCATATACAATCCAAAACGAAATCCCAAAGTGAAGAGTAATTACCTCTTTGGAGGAATGGATTGATTTCCAAGGTTGAATCCATTCTCAATCACTTCCAAGCTTCAAATGTTGTTATGGACGATTAACTCCACCATAATCCAGTGTTTGGAACTTCAAACATCTCTCTAAGAACTCTCTATATCGGTTGGAAGGAAAGAATGGATGAAATGAAGAATAATGGCCAACTGCACATATATATACTGACTATTATTAGCATGCGCTAACTATCTTTGTTAGCGTGCGCTCTCGCAGTCCAGAGGCTACTGCCTTACTGCATACAATGATTTACGTGTGCAATACCCATGCAATAGCGTACATAATCTCCTCTATTTAGCGTACGCTAGTGTCTGATCATAGCGTGCGCTACTCATAGTTGACTCGTTTGTCTGTATGCTCCGAAGATGGGTCCACACGTCGACAGCTCTGACTAGGATAAGATTCCCTTTGGATCGATCTGATGTTAGCGTGCACTAACAATATGCATTAGCGTGCGCTAATCCTTCACAACAAATATCCATTGACCTCGTCGGCACATGCGCCGAAAGTGGCCGGGTCCACACATAGATTCCTTCTGATCTGTTCTGCACTAGCATGCGCTATCCTTTGCCTTTAGCATGCGCTAACCCTGCACGATAGCATGCGCTACGCTTGTATATTAGCGTGCGCTAATAAGGCTATACCTAGCCTTTTTCAGCTATTCTTGTCCAACGTCTCGACATACAGAATACGAACATACGGCATACCGAATACATATACTCCTTCCAACAATATTCTTATCGGATACACACTATCCTCAAATGCAATTGTCGACCAAGTACGACAATTATACCAATACTGATATCTCAGTCCTTTATTTATTTTATCCATACTATACAAATTCCACGCTGTAGAACATAACTCGAATAAAATAACGTTAAGCAATAGTAGTAGAAATTTAGGATATTACACAGATCGCCGTTGTGTTGGGATGATGCATCCAAGTTGACTGGAACTGAACCAGATATGGTAGTTGAGACGAGAGAAGATTGCTTTGATTCATGATAGGTTGTTAACGGCCCAGAGTCGACAGAGGTCTTATACCGATATGCGTCGCTGACCGTTGGAGTTTGCGATGGGAGACCATGTTTTGCTTAAGGTATCGCCGACATGGGGAGTTTACCTCTTCGGCCGGAAGGGTAAACTTAGTCCGAGATATATTGGACCGTTTGAGATTTTAGAGAGGGTTGGAGAGCTTGCATATCAGTTAGGATTGCCGCCGTCCTTAAGTCACGTACATAACATGTTTTATATTTCCCAGCTTAGGAAGTATGTACCGGACCCTAGCCATATTATTGATTTTAGAGAGATTGAGTTGGGTCCCGACATTACCTTTGAAGAGAGACCGATTCAGATTTTAGAGCGTCGTGTGAAGCAACTTAGGCACAAAACCATTCATTTGGTTAAAGTGCAATGGTCGAGACATGGATCCGAGGAAGCCACGTGGGAGACGGAAGAGAATATAAATTCGAGATACCCCGAGTTATTCGCTTTGTAAGTTTCGGGATGAAACTTATTTTTAGGGGGAGAGAATGTAATATCCGCACTTTCTATTTTTAGTCATTTCTATTTTTAGTGTATTTTTATTTTGAACAACTCGCTTGTTATTGTTTTGGAATTATGAAACTATTTTGTTCTGTATCCATGACCATCCGGACGAGTTTCGGAGTTGTTTTGATGAGATTTTACTTATTGTGTAACTTTTCCGCATTGAGGCTCGATTCTCGTAAATCTCATTATATACTGACGTTTCATTACTTCTTCAAGTTCCTTTAATGATTCTGTATATGTTGCAACTTTCTGAGTTGTCGTTCAGGTCTCGAGTTTAGATTTTCGAATGTTTGGGATACTTCTGTAAATTCTTATTATTTTGAGTGTTGATGTTAATACTCGTTTATTCCGACCTTCGGGTGGTCGGAGGCACGTGATGGTTGTTATGCTTAACTCGTCCGTAGGGAATTTTAGTATATCCAGTGGACCTATCCTTGTATTTTCATCTCCGGTAGTTTTCGAGCCATTATTTTTTCAGAATGCAGGTCTGACCAACTTTCAGGGCCAAGTTACGGCCGTAAGGTCGCATGTATTACGGCCGTAAGTCTCCATGCATTATGGCCGTAATTCCACCTTAGTAACGGCTATAATGATGGCGTGAAATCGGTTTAGTTGGTTCTGGAGCACCATTATGGTCGTAATGGTGCACATGTTACAGGCGTAACACTGCCCAGTATATTAAACTGGACAGCGGTTTTCTCCTTCATTTTTCATCCTTCTCTTCTTCTTTTCACGACGGGAGTGATTTCCAGGCATAGGGTTCGTCCGATTTCACCCAAAATCTGTTGGGGAGGTATATACAAGATTTATATCATCATTCTATTATCAAATCATCCGTTCGTCATCTTCAAATCGAGGTATATTCCTAGTACCCTAGTTTTTTAGGAATTTCGGGATTTTGGCATGATTTTATCCTTTGAACCCAATTTAGCTTCGATAAGTTATTAGATTACGATTGTGTAATCATAATCCCTTGTTTCATTATAGTTTAACGGATTAAACTTCAAGGTTTTCACCGTTAATAGATTAGAACCGATTATGACTTCGTAATGACCGATGAATTGTCCCAACGGGTAGAACTAGGATGAATTCTTACGTTTCCGCAATATTGAGATTGTTTGTATATTCTTATTGTGATAGGAGCGGATTTGTGAAGATCATTCGGACCGAAACCTTTTTCCTTTCGCCACTTCCTTCACGTCATATTATTCAAGGCAAGTACTTACTTTATATAGTATGATAAAGAATGTAAATCCGACATTGATGAAAGTTGTGATAATGGGTGCGTGTGTATGTTGACGTTGTTCTTCCACCTGGGGACGGTCCGACGAGGACTCCGGGTGTCGCTACTAAGGGGTACAACCGCAGAAGTGTTTTCCCACATGGGGATGGTCCGACGGGGCCTCTGGGGGTCGATACTAAGGGGTACGACCAAGGGTTACCAAGTATGGAATTGTGTTAGAGTAATGTGATGTTATAATTGCTACGATGGCATGTTTTGATGAAAATGGGAAATTCCGGAATATTGTCTTTCAAGTATTTTCAAAGGTGTTTTTCATGTTGGATTATACTCGTATGTAATGTTATGTAAATCTGTACTTGCACTAGCTATTCGAATGTTAATCCCTTAAATGGGGGAAATGCGTCTTATGCATTTCAAGTACCGGGCGAGCTGAGGAGCCGGCACGGGACACACATGAAAAAGATGGTCTAGCATGATGATAAGGCTCGATTCGGTGTTATATCTTTTACTATATTCATTCCGTTATCGTTAAATGATGTCGTTGAAGTCCCATGTGTGGGCATTGAATACATTTCGCTCTTTGTTTTGTTGGTATTGAACTAAAATATTTTGGCCGAGGCCACGACCCTACTTATTATGATAAATGTGTTTTGTGGGATTCTTTTGTGGATTTGGTGTCTTGTGTTAGCCTGGTATACCTTGTGAAGGTTCTACAGCGTGTAACGTCCCTTATGAGCTTTGGGGTGTTACAAGGATGATTTGATTTTGTTAATCCACACCAAGACCTTGAGGATTATGTTGTAGGATGAAAGATTGGTGAACTTTCATGAAGAATCGCCCCAAAGTTGCCTCAAGAACTCTGCCCGTCGCGTAAGAAAAGAAAAGAGTAAAACTGCTCTGAAAACCCGCGTCCAAACTTATATTCTGGACTAAGTTACAGCCGTAGCCATTACGGCCGTAACAGAGTGGCTTTTACGGCCGTAACATACTATTGGTTACGGCTGTAACCTGCATTCTGGCAGCAGACTCTATTCTGCTGTCCGATCAGTGCTGAACGACCTAAAAATGCGACAACTCGAAAAAGGCAACGTAACACTTACAAAGGATTCTCAACGAATGAAAGCGCTAAACAAACATGCGATTCCAACAATCCGAAGGTAGGTAAAAACGAGCACGTAAACGAGTACCCAAAAATTTTGTAAAATTATGAAACGGCCCAAATGTCTGAAAAATCATGATACGAGATCGAATAATAATTCCGAAGTTCACAATACAACCACAAATGTTAAATGAACTTTTAGGAATAACAAAAAAAACATTTTCGAGAAAGATTTATAAGAATCGAACCCAAATACGGAAAAGTCACAATAATATACTGATTAGTCCGAAACATTATCATAACTCGCTCGAATGACAAAAAGTGCAAAATAAAAAATGTCCAAATTGTGTCAATGAATACAAGTGAGTTACTAGAATCGAAAAGTATGGAAATGAAAAAAATAAGGGTATTATAGGTAATACAAGTGTAAAGAATGATTTGTAGTATACAACCCTAACAATCTCCAACATTTACTCAAAGCATACTTTTAGGTATACTAATCTATACATAGTCGAACATATCTCCCACTTATACTCAAAGTAGTGTTGCCATACATTGGACCATATACCCTCCACATGTCTTTCAAAAGATTCTAACAACAAGTTTTTCGTGAAAGGACCAACAAGGTTTATCTTCTGATGCAATCTTGGACACCATCACGTCCCCTCAATTTACGAATTCTCGTATGAAATTGTACTTGTGATTGATATATTTACTTGAGTTATGGGCTTGTGGTTCCTTCGAGTTTGCGACTGAACCAGAATTATCACAATAAAGTGTAATACTCTTAGGCAAATTAAGGACCACATCAAAGTCCAACAAGAAGTTCCTGAGCCATATCGCCTCCTTGACTGCCTCAGAGGCTTCCACATACTCATCTTCATGGTGAAGTCCGCTATGTATTTTTGGTTCAAACTCCTCCAACTAAATGTGTAACACCCCAAATATCTCAAGAACTTTTACAAGCCGTAGAGCCTTTCACGAAGGTCTACTAGGCTAACAAAACACATACATAAACATATCATTTAAACATAAAATAGTACTAGTTATGAAGATTAGGCTTTGGGCCTCAGCTAAAACATTTGAGTAAAAACAAAGTACGACAAAGAAGAAAATAAAACCATTGCCTATGCAGAAAACTTTCCATGATAATTCAAAATGACTTATTTAGTCATCGTCTCTCAACTCAAAATATAGAGAAAAAAAACGACCCTATCATTTATAACACCCCCAATTCCTATTGGGTTATTACAGTGCCATGGACCCCACGCCAGGAGATCCACCAGGCGAACAGGACTAAAATACATTAAATTAACCAACAAGGGTGATCACAGTCCCTACCATGATATCCGACACACTATTCCGATAAGGAATTTCAACGACAACGATGGGCCTACATGGCCCAAAATAAAAATACAACAACATCCACGAGCATCTTCTCGGGTAATACATAATGACAATGACTGACAACCTGGAGAACACTCCAACTGACTGACCAACATGAACAAGTTGGACTAGTATCGCTCGGATGCCTCGTCGCCATCATCATGCCCATGTGTCTCAACTCTCTCCTCGCAAGCACCTAAAACATGAAAACATGTTCCGCCCCCACAGGGTCAGTCATCCAGATAATAAACATCAAATACATGTATAACATCATATGCATCCAAAGGCAGAATGAAACGGTGCAATGATAATAATAATACGAGATGCTCACAAACCAAGGTAAGAACCGAGCATTCGTGAAACACTATTCCCACGACATATGATCAATACCTGCTCAATAGGTTAAAGTATACATGCCCAACGGCACAACAGCGATACAGAACACCATAATGAATTACACGAAGATGAACCAAACCAGAACTGAATTAAATATGAATCACAATGTTGTTCAAAGCCGGTGATCAATGTCGTTATATCTGGCTCTCGAAGCCTGATAGGACCCCTTGGATGATGCACGGGCTGGAGTAACAAAATCCCCCGAGGCTTGTGAGCCCTCTCGATATATACCGGCACTAGAACTCCTGCAGTATTTCTGAAGGTGTCCCTGCCTCCCACATAGAAAACAATCAACGGCCTGTATCAAGCACCGGGTACTGCGATGTCCTATAGTATCACAGTTAAAGCAAACAACAGTCGAACTCGTCGTCTGAGACGAAGATGCTTTCCCATCATAAAGACGACTAGAAAATGACCTCTTGGATGTTGGAGCCATGTCCCTCCGAGCGAACCGACATCCTCATCCTCCCACTAGAATAAACTGAAGGGTACTTCTGAGTAAGATACTTGATCAAAAGCTCTGCTCCAAGAGCCTTCTCGATGAACTCACTAAATGAATTACAATTGTGATTGGACAAATACTTCCTCAACTGCGGGTTTAGCCTTTGCTAAAATACTTGATCTTATCCGCCTTAGTACGGATAACAGACAAAGCAAACTGAAGTAGTCCCTGAAACTTCTCAGCAATGACAACAACACCCTCGTCCTTGACGGATTCGGGTTTTAAAACCTCTGATAACTTAGCTTCACGAAGTGGATCCAGATAATACCTCTCTATCATGAGAGTCTTGAACTCACTCCAAACACAATCATGATTGGTGGGTTTTACAGAAGCCACCACGAATAAGCGCCCTTACTCAAGTAGTAAGCCGCTATTGTCACCTTACTCTCTTCTGGACACTGAACCATATCGGAGAGTTTATCAAAATGCTCAAGCCAATGAACAATATCAGCTAGTTCCGACGAACTCTCAAAAGTAGGCGGCCTCTGACGAGAGATATCGACAACAATATGACTCACTCCCCCAGTCTGTCCATGAAACGGCACCTGGAATTCCTGTTGTGGTGGACCACGAACCATCGAGGTCTGCATGGTCTCCATCAGTCGCGTCATCTGGGCCATCATGCCCTGCATGCATATGAATGGGTCCACCCGAACACCTTCCGATTAAGCTGTTTCTCGGGTCCAACTCCATGACAGTGAATGATTATCTGACAGTGAATGAATAGCATAGCTAACTGATGAACACATGTTATCACTCGTATTCGCGTGGGCATTCACACAAGATCCCGGGTTTTGGCCCGCACCGCGGCCTCTTCCCCTGCGCCCTCTGACAGCTTTATCCATACTGAAGCAGGACGGTCACATGATAATTATAGATCCCGCACGGAAATCGCATTATGATTACGTTACGGAATGATAATAATGAGCATACACGTTTACCACAATGAATTCATTAATAATGCAATGAAATGATCGTCGACATTACGTAGGAATATGATAAGATCGTAGGAAAGATTAAGTGAGGTGACATGATTATCTGATGAAATTCCTGAAATGATTATCTTGAACAAGTTAACAGGATTGATAATTCAATCCACAAGATCAACAACCGAGCAATGAGATTGACTGAGTGATTAATGAATTAACATGATCGACAAGATCAAAAATGATGATTGGGGATTATTGACTGATGAATGAGTTGATCATTAGCACTTACACAGGTCACACGTGCTCCAACACAATTAGTCATGAATCAATCGTAACACTAATGCCACATATAAGTTTCAACAAAGTATGCATAATTAATGACATGATGAATGTATGAACATAAAGAGAATCGAGTCCTTACACAGGTCATACGAAGCTTCGAGGTCTCGCGATACTAGTCTTCACTTATGACGACTCGGTGAATGAATGACTCGTGCAGTCGTACTAATATTACGACTCACAAAACCCGACTATCCAGATTGTCATAACCTGACAGTCCCACTACTATCGCGCCGGTAGAGCCACATAACTCACATATCAGGGTATCTCACAACCCAAATCTCTGATACCATCTTCTGTAACACCCCCAATTCCTATTGGGTTATTACAGTGTCATGAACCCCACGCCAGGAGATCCACCAGGCGAACAGGACTAAAATACATTAAATTAACCAACAAGGGTGATCACAGTCCCTAACATGATATCCGACACACTATTCCGATAAGGAATTTCAACGACAATGATGGGCCTACATGGCCCAAAATAAAAATACAACAACATCCACGAGCATCTGCTCAGGTAATACATAATGACAATGACTGACAACCTGGGGAACACTCCAACTGAGTGACCAACATGAACAACTCGGACTAGTATCGCTCGAATGCCTCGTCGCCATCATTATGCCCCTGTGTCTCAACTCTCTCCTCGCAAGCACCTAAAACATGAAAACATGTTCCGCCCCCACGGGGTCAGTCATATAGATAATGAACATCAAATACATGTATAACATGATATACATCCAAAGGCAGAATGAAACGGTACAATGATAATAATAATACGAGATGCTCACAAACCAAGGTAAGAACCGAGCATTCGTGAAACACTATGCCCACGGCATATGATCAATACCTGCTCAACAGGTTAAAGTATACGTGCCCAACGGTACATCAGCGATACAGAACACCACAATGAATTACACGAAGATGAACCAAACCAGAACTGAATTAAATATGAATCACAATGAATTACATGAAGATGAACCAAACCAGAACTGAATTAAATATGAATGACAATGAATTACATGAAGATGAACTAAACCAGAACTGAACTAAATATGAATCACAATGAATTACATGAAGATGAACCAAACCAGCCCGAAGCTGTAACAATGAAGGCCGAAGCCACGGCACCAAGCCGTATCAAAATGAAACCATCCAATGGTCGTTGACCTACTGAGTTGTAGGTGTTGGTGGAAACAACCGCGAAGGTTCAGGCTGTTGTATCGAGATTTATACATCTCAACAGGCGATCGCCTCAGAGAACGGGCGACCGAGCCAGAGCCCAGCAGCCAAGGCAGATTGGCCGATCGAAGGTCCCAGGACTAGTCCCGGTGCCGAGCGATCGACACCTAAGGCGATCCTCTTTCGGTACTTGGCGATCGACTCCTGGTGACCGACCGAATGGCTACCGCCTCACGCCACGCGAAGCCATTGATCGTCCAGTCGGCAAGGACCGATACGTGATGCAAGAACCCACATGCAAATCCGGAAAACGCGCCGCAGCACATGGATCATTGACCACAGCCTGCCAGCATCTTTCCACCAACCGACAGACCCGCCGAAAGGTGTCAGTGGGACTGCCCGTGAAAGCAACTCAGGACGTGTGCCGGCTCCTCATTGGATCGCACAGCTGGCTGCCAGCAGCAGCCACAAGCTTTATGCAGACAGCCCATGTGCATAAAGACGATCGCCCCTTTATTATATTGCATAAAAGGCGATCGCTCGCCAGTGAACAGTACATCTCTGCTCCAATAAATAGAAGACTGTCTGCACTTGGAAAATGCTCGGCCAACTCTCTGAACTCTCTGTCTCTCTCTGATTCAGCTCACATCTTGGCTTTCTCACTCTTGGCAACAACTATCTCTCGGTTCATTCTTCTCTCTCAGCACCTCTTATACAGAAGACGGTCGGCAGAGACGAATCAAGCAAAGCTTCGCTCAAGAGCTAGATAAATAGGATCTTTTACACTCATTGTAATTAGATTTTTACATTAATACTTGTATCCACGAATATTTGTATTAATAACATCTCGCGAGAGCATTCGAGCCCGGGCCTAACAAACCCGAAAAATCTTGTGTTATTTCCATTTCCACGGACGTGTTTCCTAATTTGTCTTTGTTTCGACCATTCCAAAGAATATCTATCTTCGGATAATATTTCGGGCAACAACAATTGGCGCTAAAAGGAGGGTATCTTAACCCTCATTTTTATTCCTACCGTCTCGAAGAACACTCACTGTTCTCTGGGGCATATACCTGAAGAAACACTCACAGTTCTTCAGAGAAAGCTTTCAGAATCATAACTTCTGCCTCTGCGTCGAAGAAAGCCGCTGGCCGATCCGCCAGATGCCTCATTACGTCTCAGTCCGAGCCACAACCTATGGCGGAGGGTAGCCGCCGCGGTCCGAGACTCTCGATCCCGCCCCCGAGGGACGGCCCAAGCCTCTCGCTCGATCAGTTCCAAACCGCGGAACAGATCGAAAAGGCCTTGGCCATCCCACAGGAGCGACGGAGAACTCTCGACGCGTCGCCCGCTATCACCCCCTCGGCCATCCACCGCATGACCAAACGGAAGTTCAAGGGGCTACTGACCGAGCGATCGCCAGGAGGCTCCCATTCGCAAGAAGAGGCGCTCGCCAGCCGGGGCACCTCTGTTTTCGATCGCCTAAGCAGCGACCCATCTTGGCGACCGGGGCAGTCCGGCCCCAGCCATGAGACGACGGAGCTCAAGTCCGTCACCAAGAGTTCGGCGTATCCAACTCCCAGAAGGCAGGCCAGCCATCTGGCTCCTCCTCGCCAAAGAGCCGAGGTCGGCAGCAGCGGAGTCAGGAGATCGGTACACGATCGCCTCGGCTCCCGCTCCAGAAGCCGAACCACGGGCGACCATGCTACAGCGATGGCCGTGATGCAACGCCAGCTCGGCGACATAAAGGCGCTCCTAGAAACTGGGGCAGGCGCTAGTAGTACGATCGCCGAACCGGGCGGGCCACTCGCGATCCACATCGAGCTCGCTCCCGTGCAGTGCAGGATCGCTCCTCCCAAAACACCTCTGTACGAGGGGAGGTCGGATCCCGAGACTCACCTGAGCGAGTTCCGAATCTACATGACCGGGTGTGGGGCATCAGACGCGATCAGGTGCCGAATGTTCCCGCAAACACTGGGCGACCTAGCCCATAGGTGGTACGTATCATTGCCACCACGATTGATCAGTTCCTTTGATCAATTGGCGAACAACTTCACAGCGTACTTCGCCACCAAGGTCGCTCGACCATAAGGACCCCATCGCATGATGCAGATCAGGCAAGGGGAAGAAGAGTCCGACTCGGACTACATCAACCGGGTAGACGAGATCATCCTCAACGGCGAGCCCGTAAGCGATGAGATCGCCCTATACTCGGTCTTAGGGGGGTTGGATGGTCTTTCGACTATGTTCAGGCACCTAACGAAGGACCTCCCCCCGACCTACGCGATCTTCCGCGCCAAAGCCGCAGACTTTCTGGCTAGGCAAAGGTTACGTCTCAACCTATGAGCAACGCGATCGGCAGCCGAACGACGATCACCAGTCTTCGAGCCCGATCGCCATTATCAAGCAACATCATCAAAACCGGAGGACTCGTTCGCCATCTACAGTTCATCATTTAACATGGTGGACTACGGCATGAGATCGCCTCCACCGCACAACGTACACCGTCGAAGGTCGGCATCTACATGACGATCCGAGGAAGAAGAGTGCAGCCATGGTCCTGGTAGTCGATGGAACCGACTGCTTCGGCCATGCAAGGTCCTTTTGGGCCAAGATCGCCCGCCCTTTGTTTAAATACGAGGCCGGCGTAGTCTGAGGGCCCTCCAAAACTAATCAGTGGACACGATCGCCCGCCCTTAAAGGTTCATCATCTAACATGGTGAACCCGGACAATGCGACGCGTCACTACCCCCGTCTCAACGTACACCGTCGAGGTTCGCCATCTCCACGACGGGCCGAGGTGGAAGCAGAGCTAACAAGCCGCGGAAGTGGAGTTGATTAATCCGACGACGCCCCGCGCAAGGACTCCTCTAGACCAAGACCGCACGCCCTTGGTTTAAATACGAGGCGAGGCGCAGCCTAACAGAGGACCCTTACAATAAAATGAGTCACGAGACAGACAACGTCGCTCGCGCATAAGACACGGTCATGGAGTTAGTCCATCAAACTCCGCGACTATGCACGCTTCCTCAATGACGAAACAATAAGCTTTCTATGAGGGATCGGCCAATATTGTTTTTTGCAGGTACAAGACCGAAGATAGCTAGCCAATCGACCAGATCGCCCAAGTCCGAAACCAAAGTCAGCTCAACGGATCGCACGTCCTTGTCCTCAACGATCGCCAGCATGAACCAGCTCACCCCATGTCTTCAACATCGGAGCAAGCTGGGGGTCAATTGTTGTGTCAAGATTTATACATCTCAACAGGCGATCGCCTCAGAGAACGGGCGACCGAGCTAGAGCCCAGCAGCCAAGGCGGATTGGCCGATCGAAGGTCCCAGGACTAGTCCCGGTGCCGAGCGATCGACACCTAAGGCGATCATCTCTCGGTACTTGGCGATCGACTCCTAGTGACCGACCGAATGGCGACCGCCTCACGCCACGCGAAGCCATTGATCATCCAGTCGGCAAGGACCGATACGCGAAGCAAGAACCCACATGCAGATCCGAAAAATGCGCCGCAGCACATGGATCGTTGACCACAACCTGCCAGCATTTTTCCACCAGCCGACAGACCCGCCGAAAGGTGTCAGTGGGACCGCCCGTGATAGCAACTCAGGATGCGTGTCGGCTCCTCATTGGACCGCACAGCTGGCTGGCTGCAGTAGCCGCAAGCTTTATGCAGACAGCCCATGCGCATAAAGACGATCGCCCCTTTATTATATTGCATAAAAGGCGATCGCCCGCCAGTGAACAGGACATCTCTGCTCCAATAAATAGAAGGCTGCCTGCACTTGGAAAACGCTCGGACAACTCTCTGAACTCTCTGTCTCTCTCTGATTCAGCTCACATCTTGGCTTTCTCACTCTTGGCAACAGCTATCTCTCGGTTCATTCTTCTCTCTCAGCACCTCTTATACAGAAGACGGTCGGCAGAGACGAATCAGGTAAAGCTTCGCTCAAGAGCTAGATAAATAGGATCTTTTACACTCATTGTAATTAGATTCTTACATTAATACTTGTATCCACGAATATTTGTATTAATAACATCTCGCGAGAGCATTCAAGCCCGGGCCTAACAAACCCGGCAAATCTTGTGTTATTTCCATTCCCACGGACGTGCTCTCGCAATTTTCTGTTGCTCGACCATTCCAGCAATATCTATCTTCGGATAATATTTCGGGCAACAACACAGGCCCCACCAAACTTACCCCATAATGAAACCATCCAGTGGTCGTTGACCTACTGACTGTAGGTGTTGGGGGAAACAACCGCGAAGGTTCAGGCCCCACCAAACTTACCCCATAATGAAACCATCCAATGGCCGTTGACCTACTGAGTTGTAGGTGTTGGGGGAAACAACCGCGAAGGTTTATGCCCCACCAAACTTACCCCATCGAGCACTAGCCGAGACTAGCCTCCAAAACACAATTAATCATAAACGGCAACGATCCCAAGATTACCGAATTCACTAGAATGATAGTGTGCTGCCTTGAGTCGGACAACGCGATAATGATGACTCACGGATAGGCACCTTCCTCGGCGGTCCCAATTCAATACCTCGATTACCTTAGAATGGTCAATCGATAACAACGACACAGTGGATGGGAACTATCCTCGACAGCCCCAATTCAATACCTTGATTGCCTTAGAATGGCCAACCGATAATAATGATGCAGTGGATGATTCAATACCTCGATTGCCTTAGAATGGCCAATCAATAACAATGATACAACGAATGATTGAGTATCTTGATTGCCTTAGAACGGCCAATCGATAACAATGATACAATGAATGATTGAGCACCTCGATCGCCTTAGAACGGACAATCGATAACAATGATACAATGAATGCCTCGGCACCTTTAATCGGCTACCGACGATGAAGATGAGAACAAATACGACAATGCCTTCAGTCGGCCAATACAACATGAATGATAGGACGCTAACATTAATAACAATAATTAAAACAATGTCTTAGATCGACATCAATATTAACAACAACAACTGATACATCGATACCGCGAACTGGTGAACGATAATAACATTAACAACGAGTATCTCAATGCCTTACCGACCATTAATGAACAATAGTAAACATTTGGCATAATTGTCGAAAGGAATCGTATCAAACGATCTCTTAATATCAATGAACTCATGAAGAGACTAAGTCTCGGAATGATACAACACATTCATACACATATATGATAATATTAATCTCATTGACTAGTACAAGTATAAAACTTGCCTCAAACCGTAGGCGAGAAAGTCCTTCCACGATCAACGTCCTTAATGGAAATACCGACCGCTCGAACAACCTTGAATAACACAAGTACCAACAATACGCTTAATATACGAAGCAAGCATGATCACAACCAACTCAAAAGTCGATACAACACTACCCAAAACTCATTGGGGCATTCTAACAAACATGTTGTAAACAATCTCCAATTGTTTACAACCAAAATTCAATTATACCGAAAACCAAACTTCCAATAAATGATTCAATCCAACAAACCTCATTAATACCATTAATAATCCAATAGGAATACTTTATTCGAGATTACGATAACATCTAGTCGAAAACCCCCAAAATTCCAAAGTCAACGCCTAAGGTGTTCTTGAACAATTCCAAATATTCACAAATTCCGAAATATACACCAATAAATTCGTAGAAATACATGTATCTAAGGTAGATAATCCATATATAACATATTCCAACATAATATCAAGCTAACTTGAAGAGATCGGAAGTAAAACATTCAAATTCCGAAATTCTAGATCCAAGAGATGTTTACCTTGATTTGGTGTGTTGGAAAGGATTGAATGATGATTTATCCGACTTAGAAGCTTGAAAATAATGATAGGTGGTTCCAAATCGGAGAACCCTTCACCAAAAGTCCACAATCGCCCAAAACCGACGAGAGGAGTAAGAGAGAAGTGAAAATGACGAAACTGGACTAAACTGTCCAATTAATACTGATCCCAATTTAGCGTGCGCTATGTCCTATTATTTAGCGTGCGCTAATGGGTTACTGTGCAGTCCAGTGAACTCTGACTGCTTCATTAGCGTGCGCTACGAACTTTGTAGCGTACGCTAACGCCTTCCGATAGCGTGCGTTAACCCAAAATGTTAGCGTGCGCTAACTGATGTTCGATACCCAGCACCTGGAGTCCAGAACCTACTGTCCTCTGCCTTGCTCGCGTTAGCGTGCGCTACTAATGTGACTTAGCGTGCATTACCAGCACAGTTAGCGTACGTTACTTACCACTCGTAGCGTATGCTACGAATTTCTCAAATCAGCCCAGTACCTTCTGGACTGTCTGCCTCACTTGCGCTAGCGTGCGCTAATACTGAACGATAGCGTGTGCTACTTGCACCCCATTAGCGCGCGCTAACAAGAACACATGGCGTGCGCTACCTCTCAAACTGAATACCAAAATATGATGATGATGATGATAATGACAATAATCTCGGCTCGATCTCAAACAGTGATGAATGACGAATAACAACTGATATGCGATTCCAAAATACGCCGGACGGTGAACACAGTTGAATGAATATGAATGATGAATGATTATTACTGAGTGAAAAAATTCTGAGTGAAAATTACTGAATGATAATAGTGAATCCAAAGCCAGGTATTACATCATTGACACTTAAGCTAACATCATCACAGGTGATCATCCTTGTCTTGCGTTCCCTATGCCTGCTTCTCGAACTGATCGCTACCTGAATGCATAAAAAGAATTTCTCCCATTTAAGGAGTTGACATTTGAATGCATAGTGCAAGTAAAACTACACAATATTATTAAGATTAAATAGTATTTAATATTCACAAGGAACTCAAACTAGATGATATATGATGTGGAGTCGCCAAATTTCATGCTTCAGATCGCCCAAATCGCTATAATCATCGTGCAAGGATAGGAAGTGAAGAAAAATACAGAAATTTTTCGTGTATATATACCGACTAAGGTTAGCGCTCGCTAACACCTATAGTAGTATGTGCTAACGAGCCTTAAATTCAACAGTCTTTGCCTCGATTGCCCGATAGTGCGCGTTATGTGTAAATCTAATTTGCGCTAATTAGCAATGTAGTGTGCTCTACCTAATCATGTAGTGTGCGCTAGTCCTTTTCACATGCAGCAACACGGTTCCCAAAGAACTCGATGCTAAGACAAAATTCTTCGCCAAAAACAATGACTACGCAACAAATTAGAGAGCGTGTATGTAACACATCATTATATGAAGTCAAGCACTATACAAACTCTAGAAAATGACTACTCGAGATATATAAACATGACCTCCAAATGATTCAATCTCTAATATAAAAACAATCATAAATCACGAATTACATCATTCTTAAATCCCCGATGAAGTGATTTAAATGTCTTGCCAACTTGATTCAGCACTTCTTTCTTGAATATTTTGAACACTTCTAAAGATTTATTTATATGCTTCATAAGATAAACATACCATAACGACTAAAATTATTGAAAAATGTGATGATGTTTAGTATCCACCTCTGGTATTAGCATGCATTAAGCTTAATAGATCACTATAGGATTCTTTATCATCTTACCTAATAAACAAGATTCACATATAACAAAAGACTAATAGTCCAAAGAGTCTGTGAGTTTAGAAATGCATTTTTTTTATATGGTCAATTCGACAGTGTCAATATTTGAGTCTATTTTTTTGTAGTATTATAGATTTTCATAGTGTTAGACTCATCTATATCAATGTCATAATGACCAGTATATAACTTAGCAATACCATAGAGCAAGTCATCAAACAAATGTGAACATCTTACTCTTAATAAGAAAATTATGGCCTTCATAATATAAAGTAGAATCTAAAATAATATTCATATTCATAATAGGAACATAGTAAAAAGAATGTTCAAAACTAACACAAGAACAATGGACAAAACTAGATCATAAGTCCCTACTGCTAGTAAATAACCCTTTCTCCGCTCGTGAGTCTTTGATCCATTTCACCTTTCTTCAGTTGTCTACTGCTTCTGACCCCCTACCCATTTATACAAATGTGAAATCCACATCAAGTATATATTATACGGGAGTTAAAAGTAGATAAGTTAACTTCTATAATAAATATACTTGTGGTAATCTCACCATCCTTTTCTCGTTTCAACTCTTCTAGATAAACTTTGTAATTTCTATTTCAATGCAATTTTCTTCTCTGTAAGTTTCTGTATTGAAACTCGGCTTAGCTTGATCTTTGGGCTTGGCGATTTTTGCTTTCCATTACCATTGCCTTTGTTATTGAAAGATTTCCCCTTGCCGAACATCGATATGTGGCTAGGTTTTTTCTTTATATATTACAGAATAGTTTTGAACATCTCATGCAACTCAGGAATGGATTTTTCTATCTCATTCATTATAGTTCATAAACTGACGAAAACTATCAAGTAATGCATTTGTTATCAAATCCGTAAAGTGCTCCTTAGAAAGTAGGTTACCAAGCGTATCAAGATGATCAATACATCCCTTCATCTTGAGCACATGGACGCTGACAAAAGTCCCCTCAACCATCTTGCAAGCATAAATGGTTGAAATTTTTCATATCTTTCTTGCATAGCGTGTGTATAGAAGGTATCTTTGGGTGAGCATTAAGCTCAAAGGCTTCAATTTCTTCCAAATTCTTCTAAAGTTCTGCACGAATGTAGTTTTTTTAAAAAAAAGCGTCCAGTGTGGACGGGGGGTTGAGGCGGGACCCACCAACCTGTAGATAAGAAGAAATCAAGAAATACAAAGTATCAATCCCGAATTATGACCCAAAATGGGCCATAATTCGGGTCCAAACATCAAAGAAGTCTACGGCCGCTAAAAAAATACAAAGTGCACCACAAAAACCGTGGGCTAATGTGCGGACCCGTAGACCAAAATAACTCAACTCTGAAATATGACCAAAAATGGGCCATAAGCCGGAGCCTAAAAACTAAAGTGCCTACTGCCCGCTAGATAAATACAAGGCGCACCACAGATACTGTGGGCTAATGTGCGAACCAATAGGCAATCAATCAATCAAAAATAAAACCTACCTAAATCTAAATGAAGGATAACCAAGCTGATCCATCCGTATAAGGGAGAGAAGAAACAGAGTAGCAGTATCGTAAGTATAAGTCTGAATACCGAGGGACGACATGCCGAGCTCAGAGAGGTAGCCGGCCGGCCTGTTGCCCTCCCGGAAAATAATAGTGACTCTGAACTGAATATCTCGGAGAATGTGTCGGATACACATAAGAGTGTGACGAAGCTGCCAAGAGCCCCGATTTCCAGATGATAGCAGGGTCACCACAGAAGCAGCATCAAGCTCAATCCAAACATGTCTCGATCTCTGGGAAGCTAAAATCAAACCAATCGCCAGCGCCTGGATCTCTGCATAAAAACTCGAAGAGGCCTGAAAAGACGAGTGGAAAGCAAGAAGGAGCTCTCCGTGATGGTCTCTAAGCAGACCTCCCCCACCCACAATCTGAGTATCTCTATCGAACGAACCAACCGTGTTCAGCTTGATCCAAGGGGTCTCGGGTCGAAGCCAAACCACCTGAACGGGGCGACGAGTCTGAGCCGGTGAAGATGAGGCTCGCTGAAAACGATCAGGTGGCGAGAACCCCACCCAGCATTCAGAGGAAATCAGCCCCGCAGCAACCAATAAAGCAACATGGCGCTCCACCTGCACAATAACATGAGAGGAAGGAAAAGTAACCGCCCTATGCTTTGTACTATTCCATTCTGTCCAGATGAACCAAAGTGTTGACGTCTGATTTGGATCGAAGCCACGTAGAAAATAATAAATAAGATGAAAAGGATTGGATCACTAAATTTTATTAATGACCTTCTTGTGACGTAGAGCCGAGCTGATTATTTTATAGCCGATATATCTACTTTTCTCAGTTCTTACAAATTTTCTCTCTTCTCTCTTTATCATAAATGCTGAAAGTCCAAAAGATCTGTGTCTACTGTACATTCCTTCTATATATAGACAATCTGGGCCAATCAAGAGGTGACAGCTGGCGAATGTTTGGGAATATGCCCAAAACACTTGTCCGCCTGCAAATATGCCTTAGACACGTGGCGGTCTCTAAGGGTTGCCTCGGGAAGGGGCATGATTGCATGCATTAATTGGCATGCGGGCCTGTCCCGCATGCCTCTGGCGATGCTTATCCGTTGGGGTCGGTCCTCGGGTCTCCCGCCGTTCAGGTCGGTCTTGTTGTAATCCTGAATCGGAGCGTTTTTATCTTCGATCTGCTCGGCCCTCCTGATCGTTTACTGGGTCGGCTTTGACGTCTCTGCCCAGTCCTGTTTTTAACGAGCCCGGGAGAAAATCGAGTTCGTACCCGATCCGTCTTGTTGTTCTGCTCGGTCGGTTCAGCTGCCTGGAGTCCTTACGTAGATTCCAAGGTGGATGGGCTATCAACAAGGGCCCCTGAGTCCAGGGCCGTGCCGGGTTGGTCGGGGCTGGGGTCGTTTCATATTGAGGCCGATCCGGCTTGTGGGAGGATAAGATCTCTCGAAGGGACGCCTCTTCGAGAGTCGCGTTGATTCGATTTCAGGGTCATCAAGCGTCATGATGAGGGAGACGCGTGGCGGAATCTGATTTGATGACGCGTTCACGCGCCCTCTAATTTCGCGACGGTTTAGTACGAATCGTCGCTCCACGTGCCTGGCATTTAATGCCATTTTTCTCCTATAAATATAGGATGTCTCCTTCTTCTTTATTCCCTTCGCCATTTTTGAGTCTTGTTGCAGAGAAGAGAGAGAAAATTTTCCGGCGTTCTTTTCCTGATTTTATAGAGACTTTCTCGGTAAGCTCTTTTCCCCCATTTTTCATTTAAGATGTCGGAGCTGAGGGGCGAGACAACGGCAGAGTTGACCGTGTCGCCGGACCGCACGGGTGTGGCGGATCTGTCGGTAGGCGGAGTTCCTGTTGACTGGAGTGTCAAGGAAGGAGAAGGCGAGATCGCGAATTCGCCGGGATCTGGAGAGGTGGAGATGGCGGTGCCGTTGACGGCGGTCGTTGGGACTCAGGTGGAAGAGAGGGTTGAGTCGGTGGAGGCTTGGAGTCTCCCTCGGTCGTCCCCTTTTGTGGAGGCGGAGTGGGATTCAGCATCGATTCGGAGCACCATTACGGAAGAGCAATTAGCGGCTTGGCGGCTGCGATTTAAGATCCCAGCTAGGGTGCGGATGTTCATTCTGAATCCCGAGGAGAGGTTTCACACTCCGCCCGTCGGGTGTACGGTGGTATACTACCGCTCTTTGCTGGCGGGGTTGAGGTTTCCGCTCTCGTTAGCCTTCTCCCGGTGGCTGAGGCAGTGGGGCCTTCCTGTCCCCCAGATTCATCCGAATTCCTGAGTTCGGGTGGTGGGTCTTTTCATTCTTTTCAACCAGCACGTCTGGCCCGAGCCGAGCTTTGAGGAGTTCAACAGTCTCTTCCTATGGAGGTCGGTCGGCAGATCCGGGTTCGGTTGGTTTTACCTGACAGCCCGGCACGCTATGTATAAAGAATTGGTGGATGTGCCGGAGACCATCCATAGCTGGAAGGAGCGGTGGTTTTATATAGGGGGACCGTGGAGGAGCTCGGCGGATGAGTGGGAGCCTGGTGTGATAGATGCCGAGCTTCGGGTCCCAGAGCACTTCACTGCCAAAATGAGTAAGTGTCGTATTTCGTATTCCTGTTCCTTTTTTGTCTAACGCTCATCATTTGTTGTATGTGCAGAACGTATTCTGGCGCCAGAGACCTCCTCCGAGTTCGACGACCGGGTTGAACAGCTTTTGGGCCTTCCTACTGAGCAAAGGAAGTCGTATCTTGGTTACCGAGGAAAATCTCTGGGCGGCCGGACTTCGATCAACCGATCCGAGTATAATGTCTTCATCAGGTAGCCCTTTTTCTTTTTTTTTCTTTCTTTTTTTTTGACATGTCTGGTTTTTCCAGTTCCTAGGGCCAAGACTTCGTCCGGACGGAAAGAGACGCCTGCGCAGTGCGTGGCAAGGCTGGCTGCTGAGGCCGCCGAGCGGAGGGAGCGTGCTGGCAAGCGGAAGAGGGTAGAGGCCGAGCCTGAGGACAGCGCGACCAAGGCGGAGGGCTCGTCTGTTTCTGAAGTTGTTGTATCTGCCCCGAGCCCTGTCCGGACGGGTCGTGCGACTGGTAAGGAGCCCGCAATTGACTTGGAGGGCCACTATCTCCCGGTTAATAAGGACCGGGAGGAACCTTGTACCCAAATGAAGGGGCGACGGTCGCGCTGGTTTTTGGATTAGGTCCGGGCAGCCACTCCGACCGTTGAGATGCTCGACCGGGTCCCCCCGGCAGTGGTTGACTCCAGTCATGTCCCTATCAGGGGCTGGACGCCCAAGATGGAGATGGTGACCAACGACATGGGTCCGGACGAGCAGATCCAATTCGGGAATGCTCTGATGGGCCGTGCGTTGTGTACTTACATAAAGGCCACTGGGGAGCTGCTGGCCCTAGTCGAGAAGCACAAGAAGGCGGAGGCCGATCTCAAGGCCTTGCAGGAGGAGCATCATCTCTGCCCTTCGCTGATCAAGTCTCTGGAGGAGGAGAGATTTTGGAAAGTCGGGCCTTCGAGGCCGATATTTGGAAAAGAAAGGCCGAGGAGATGACCACGGCAGCCGAGCAGGCGTATAAACAATTATTAGACATCAGGGCCGAGCACGAGGCTTATTTGAAAGAAACCAAGGCCCAAGTTGAAAGTCTGACCGAGCGTGTTAATACCTGCGAGGCTTCGGGCTATGCCAAGGGTCTTGCCGAAGGAGCGGAGGCCTTTAAGGAGACACCTGCATTCGAGGAGCTGATCAATCTGAATTACGTCTCCACCTGTTACGATATATTAGATCTCATGAAGGGAGGGAAGACCGTTCAGGAGATCGAGGCCTATATAGCCTCCCAGGCGACCGATCTGCATATTGATATCCTTAGAGCCGACGAGCCAAAGGTCGCCGAGGTTGAAGATCCTGGGTTGGCTCTGCAAGGCGAAGGTGAGGGACAGTCCTTCCAGGCGGCCGGCCAGGAGGGCGGGGCCGAATAGATTTTTTGCTTCATTTCATGTACGGCCTGCGTGCCAATCTGTCTTTGTTTTCTGTTTTCATCCTATGTACTATGTAAAAATGCCTTGAGTGAATAAAATCTTCCTTGTAGCATTTGTTGCTGTTTTTTGGATGTTTGGGCCCAGTTGGTTGGGCCGTTGCCTTTTTATCATGTTCCTTGTTGATTGCGCCGAGGCGAGCTCGGTCTTATAGTGCCAGATGAGCCGGTCTTATGAGGTGCCGAGGCGAGCTAGGTCTTATAGTGCCGGATTATCCGATCTTATGAGGTGCCGAGGCGAGCTCGGTCTTATAGTGCCGGATGAGCTGGTCTTATGAGGTGCCGAGGCGAGCTCGGTCTTATGGTGCCGGGTGAGCCGGTCTTATGAGGTGCCGAGGCGAGCTCGGTCTTATAGTGCCGGATGAGTCGGTATTATGAGGTGCCGAGGCGAGCTCGGTCTTATGGTGCCAAGTGAGCCGGTCTTATGAGGTGTCGAGGCGAGCTCGGTCTTATGGTGCCGGGTGAGCCGGTCTTATGAGGTGCCGAGGCGAGCTCGGTCTTATGGTGCCGGATGAGCCGGTCTTATGAGGTGCCGAGGCGAGCTCGGTCTTATGGTGCCGGGTGAGTCGGTCTTATGAGCTGCCGAGGTGAGCTCGGTCTTATGGTGCCGGATGAGCGGGTCTTATGAGGTGCCGAGGCGAGCTCGGTCTTATAGTGCCGGGTGAGCCGGTCTTATGAGGTGCCGAGGCGAGCTCGGTCTTATGGTGCCGGATGAGCCGGTCTTATGAGGTGCACCAATATTAAAAAATGGAATAGCTTCAAATTTTATTGATAATACATCTTTAAATACATAGCATTCCATGGGTAAGTTAATCTCTGGCCGTTCAGATATTCCAGCCGGTAGTCTCCATTCTGAAGGACTTCACTAACTTTATATGGTCCTTCCCATTTGGGCTTGAGTGGTCCGGGATCTGGGCTCAATACCCGTTTAAGGACGAGGTCACCGACCTGGAAGCTTCTAGGGTGGACCTTGGAGTTATAATATTTTTCGCTCCTTCTTTTATAAATGGCGTTCCGCATTTTTGCCTAAGCTCGTTTTTCGGCAAGGAGGTCCAGGTTCACTTGGAGGGCAAGTCGTTATCTTGCTCTTCAAAATGGGCTATTCGGTAGGTAGGTGCTCCGATTTCTACCGGGATGACGGCTTCAGAGCCGAAAGCCAATGAGAAAGGCGTTTCTCCGGTGGCGGACCTATGCGTCGTTTTGTACGCCCATAAGGTTCCGGGGAGTTCCTCGGGCCAGGAACCCTTGAGTTCTTCGAGATGTATCTTGAGATGCTGTTTTAGGATTTTGTTGACCGCCTCGACCTGCCCGTTGGACTGCGGATAGTACGGTGTGGAGAAGTTATTTCGTATTTGGAGGCCGTCGCAGAAGGCCCGAAACTTCTTATTGTCAAATTATTTTGCATTATCAGAGACAATAGATTGTGAGATCCCGAACCGGCAGATGAGTGACTTCCATATAAAATCAACTATTTTCTGTTCGGTTGTTCGCGCCATAGGTTCGGCCTCTGCCCATTTTGTAAAATAATCAACTGCGACGATGGCGTATTGTACTCCTCCCCGTCCTTTAGCTAAAGGGCCGATCAAGTCGATTCCCCACTTGGCAAATGGCCATGGGCAATATACGGAAGTGAGGGTTTCTGGCGGGGATCGGATCTGGGGAGCGAATATTTGGCACCGGACGCACTTCCGTACGAGCGTGATGGCATCTTTTTTGAGATTGGGCCAATAATAGCCTTGTCGGATCAATTTGTAGGCCAATGCCTGGACGCCGGAATGATTACCGCATATACCTTCGTGCACTTCTCTGAGGGCATACTCTGCTTCTGACTCGGACAGGCATTTCGGCAATGGAACCGAATATCCTCTTTTGTATAAGGTTCCATCCACGATGGTGAACCGGGCGGACTGGGTTCGTAATGACCTTGCCTGGGCTCGGTCCTCGGGCAAAATGCCGCTTTGAAGATATCGGATTATAGGCTGCATCCATCCTTGCGGTTCTGATTGTTCGGCTGCCCGGACATTGGCCATTTCCAGGGATGATGAGGCATGATTGTTGGTATATTATCGGATATTTGCGCCGTTTTGTGCGGAAGCGAAAATACATTGCGGAAAATAAATTACACAAGGATTTATAGAGGTTCGGCTATTAACGAAGCCTACGTCCTCTCTCGATGTATCTTTTTCTTTAGGATTAAGATCAAAACCTCTACGCCTCTCTTCTACCGGTCGAGGGATTACCGTTACAAGCTCATCTTCTATCGGTCCGAGTAAAACCGTTTTTCCTTTTCTATTGGATAAGGAATCAACCACTCTAGCTTTCTATCGGTACTAGATAAACCTCACTAAGATAGCAATTGTGATTCTAACAATGCCGGATCCTTGATCCTAATAACACCGAATCAAACTGTATCTTTTCTTTTTCTCGCTCGTGTATAATGTTGAATGTATAAACACTCAAACTAACAATATAATCTCAATATTACAACATATGTAGGTATATGATTCTCAGATGAATATCTCGTTTGTTTGAAGTTGTTGTTTCAAACAATACCATAGGGATGGTATTTATAGTCATTTCCCATAAACTAGCCGTTGCTGGCTGTTTTGACTTGCTAGCGTGCGCTAGCCTTCCTCTGGTAGCATGCGCTAATATCTTAGCGTGCCTGTAGCGTGCGCTAGACTGTTCCCAGTTTTAGTCCAGTAGCTTCGTTTCTTCTTTAGCGTACGTTATGCCTTATGCCTTACGTACGTAACCTTCTTGTATTAGCGTGCGTTAATAACACATTATAGCGTGCGCTAATCCAATATATCCGTTGCATGGATTGTCAAAGTATCCGTTTGATATGCTGACTTTGACCTGCTTTTCCCAACGTTCTGATTGACTTGATTCAAACTTCTTAGCGTGCGCTATTCATACTTTGTAGCGTGCGCTAATGCTGACTTCATTGCATACTTTATTCTGTGTTTGAATTCCTTCACAACGGTAACAAGACTTCGATAGCGTGCGTTAATGATAACGTGTAGCGTGCGCTATCTCAACAGCTGACTTCACTTCAGCTTACTTCAAACTCGGCTGATATGCAGTTTACTCCACGTTAGAGTGCGCTAACGTATGATGACTTGCGTGCGCTAAAATCAGTCCAGATTGCAACTTTTTGCGTCTTCGTCTGCTTCGTCGTTTTGCTTCGCCGTAATGTTGTTTTGTTTGTTTAGCAACTTTAATCATCAAAACACAATTTAAATAATGTATGGAATAAATATTCCAACAATCTCCCCCTTTTTGATGATTACAAAATAACTCTTGAATTGGATAAAACCTGTAAAAAATAAAATATATGTATATATATACAAATCAAAGTTTTCGACTTTGATCGTTTCGTTAGTTTTTCCAATTCTCTTTTCTTTTCGACATCTCCTTTATTTTTCGACTCCGTCGTTTTTCAATTTTTCAACTCCCCCTATTTGTATGCTTTTCTTTTCTTTTCGACTTCTTCGATTTTTCTCATTTTTATCTCAATTCATCTACTTCTCCCCCTTTTTGTCTTCATCAAAAAGTATAAAAATATAGAGTATATCAAATAAAATATAAATATGCATGATACCAATCGTCGCATTAATAAGAGTATAAGCTCCCCCTGAAAATATTATTTCTCCCTCAAAAATATTCTTTCTCCCCCTTGTAAAATATCATTTGTTAAAATTTATTTTTGGGGATCCAACCTATAGTTGGTTTTTCTTTTGAAACGTGAACGATATTTGAAATGATTGTTCCTTTAGGAACCCAAATTTTCTTAATTTTTATCGTCCGGCGAGGGCTTTTGCAATTTGAAACGTGATGCCCGATTTTTAAACACTTTTCGAAATGGGGTATTTTGAAATTGACGGATTCATTTTTCGAACGTGGTTTGAATCCCAACCCCTCTTTATTTAAAGTATATTTTTGAACACATAACATTTATTCAAATTTATCGTTGCCGCACGAGAATTTCTTTGTCAAAATTTTTAGTTCATCTTGAACTTTTAAAAGATCATTTTTCAAAATATTTTCATTTTCAAGGCATTTCGAATGATCAATTTCGACAAATTTCCCTTTTTCAAGTATTTTGGAATTTTCAACTTCCAAAGCTTTATATTTAGACTTGAGGGATTTAATTTCATTTAAAGCATTTTGATAGTCCGTATGTAATAACTCGAATGCTTCAAAGAGTTCGTCGTAGGAGTTACTTACTTGGCTTTCGACGTCGCTATCGTCGAATGAACTCCGGGCCATGAGCGCGAGATTATTTTGGTCAAGAAAATCTTCATCGGGATCTTCGCCGCTCCATGTTGCGAATAAAACCTCCTTTTGCTTTACTCGACAGTTCTTGGCAAAGTGGCCTGGTTTACCACATCATCGACAAGTGTTGTCGGGTTTCTTCGATTCGCCCGCTTGGATGTCCTTCTTTCTCCGGGTTAATAAGTGTTGGAACTTATTAATATTCTTGGCATAATATGCCATTTCTTCGTCGCTGTCGTCCACCGGAATTTCTTCTCTCTTTATCGGCACCTTAGCCTTGAAGGCTATCGATTTTTCCTTCGGTTTCGGTTTGGCATTCCGAGATTTTAGAACAATCTCGTAGTTGATAAGAGAACCAACGAGAGCACTAAAATCGAGAGTATTTAAATCTTTGGATTCCATTATTGCCGTAACCGTACCGTCCCATTCTCGAGGTAGTGATCGGAGAATTTTCTTTACTTTCTCACTACTCGAAAGTGGTTTTCCGAAACATGCTAATCCATTGGTGATGAACGAGAATCGGTCGAGCATAATCGAGATGGATTCGTCGTCCTTCATTTGGAACAATTCATAATCGTGAAGGAGCATGTTTATCTTCGTCTCTTTGACTTGAGACGTACCTTCCTGTGTTACCTCAAGCATTTTCCAGATTTCTTTGGCACTATCACACGATGATATCCGGTTGTGTTCTTCTGGATTTAAAGCACAATAAAGGAGTTGAGTTGCCTTACAATTGAAATGGTCGTTTTTCCAATCAGAGTCGTCATATTCTTCAAAAGTTTTAAGCGTACCGTTGGAATTCGTTGGAATTTTTGGACCAAGACAAATCACCTTCCAAAGTTCGATGTCAGAAGCTCGAATGAATATCGACATCTTCTTCTTCCAAGTCATGAAGTTCGCGCCATCAAAAAAAAGTGGTCGGTTGAGAGCAAGGCCTTCGGCTGGAGAGATTTGAAATGCCATTTTGGATCTTCTCCTCGGATGTTAAGGCGCGTATTGGAGAACCGCTCTGATACCAATTGTTGGTATATTATCGGATATTTGCGCCGTTTTGTGCGGAAGCGAAAATAAATTGCGGAAAATAAATCACACAAGGATTTATAGAGGTTCGGCTATTAACGAAGCCTACGTCCTCTCTCGATGTATCTTTTTCATTAGGATTAAGATCAAAAGCACTACGCCTCTCTTCTATCGGCCGAGGGATTACCGTTACAAGCTCGTCTTCTATCGGTCCGAGTAAAACCGTTTTTCCTTTTCTATTAGATAAGGAATCAACCACTCTAGCTTTCTATCGGTATTAGATAAACCTCACTAAGATAGCGATTGTGATTCTAACAATACCGGATCCTTGATCCTAATAACACCGAATCAAATCGTATCTTTTCTTTTTCTCACTCGTGTATAATGTTGAATGTATAAACACTCAAACTAACAATATAAGCTCAATATTACAACAACAATGTAGGTATATGATTCTCAGATGAATATCTCATCTGTTTGAAGTTGTTGTTTCAAACAATACCATAGGGATGGTATTTATAGGCATTTCCCATAAACTAGCCGTTGCTGGCTGTTTTGACTTGCTAGCATGCGCTAGCCTTCCTCTGGTAGCGTGCGCTAATATCTTAGCGTGCAGAAGGCGTGCGCTAGACTGCTCCCGGCCACCCGAGCTTCGTTTCTTCTTTAGCGTACGTTATGCCTTATGCCTTACGTACGTAACCTTATTGTATTAGCGTGCATTAATAACACATTGTAGCGTGCGCTAATCCAATATATCCGTTGCATGGATTGTCAAAGTATCCGTTTGATATGCTGACTTTGACCTGCTTTTCCCAACGTTCTGATTGACTTGATTCAAACTTCTTAGCGTGCACTATTCATACTTTGTAGCGTGCGCTAATGCTGACTTCATTGCATACGTTATTCTGTGTTTGAATTCCTTCACAACAGTAACAAGACTTCGATAGCGTGCGTTAATGATAACGTGTAGCCTGCGCTATCTCAATAGCTGACTTCACTTCAGCTTACTTCAAACTCGGCTGATATGCAGTTTACTCCATGTTAGCGTGCGCTAACGTATGATGACTTGCGTGCGCTAAAATCAGTCCAGATTGCAACTTTTTGCGTCTTCATCTGCTTCGTCGTTTTGCTTCGCCTTAATGTTGTTTTGTTTGTTTAGCAACTTTAATCATCAAAACACAATTTAAAAAATGTGTGGAATAAATATTCCAACAATGATATCCTATGTTGACCTCGTCCATATGTTCTGCTCCGGAACTGGATGGAGTTTGGCCAAGGAGTTGGCTTGGATATTCTCGGTTCTGGGGATGTGTTGTATAGTTCCCCAAAAATCTTGCAGTCGGGCCCGCGCCAGGCTGAGGTACTTAACCAGCTTGGGTTCCTTGGCCTCGTATTCGCCGTTGATTTGGTTCACCACCAATTGAGAATCACTCAAAACAATGAGGCGAGCAAGTCCGAGGGAGGTCGCCATTTCTAGAACGGCCAAGAGAGCTTCATATTCTGCCTCATTGTTGGTGGTTGGAAACCCTAAGCGAATGGCCGAGCAGAACAAACGTTGGTCGGGACTGACGAGGACTATCCCTGCACCCGACCGGTCGGCGGTTGAAGATCCATCTACGTAGAGTGACCACTCTTCTGATCGGTCATTCTCTTGTGCGATCGCTGGTGTGAACTCTGCGATGAAGTCCGCCAGGGCTTGACCCTTTATGGCAGTGCGCGTTTCATAAGTTATGTCAAACTGTCCCAGTTCGAAGGCCCATTTGATCATCCGGCCGGATACGTCAGGTCGGTGCATGACCTGCTTTAAAGGGTAGTTTGTTAACACGACTACCTGATGTTCCAGAAAGTAGGGTCTTAACTTCCGGGACGCCATTATGAGCGCATAGGCCAGCTTTTCCATCGGGGCGTATCTGAGCTCAGCATCATGAAGAGCCTGACTAACATAGTAGACCAGATGTTGCACTGCGTTCTCCATTCGGATTAAAGCGGCACTGATCGCAGAGTCAGATACCGCGAGGTATAAGCTGAGAAGTTCCCCTTGGGTCGGTCGCTGCAAGATCGGGGCTTCTGCCAGGACCTCCTTGATAGCTTCGAAGGCTCTTTGGCAAGGTTCTGTCCACTGAAAATCTTTGTTCTTCTTTATCGCCTCAAAGAAAGGTTTGCATTTATCAGTTGAACGAGAGATAAAGCGACTTAGCGCGGCTAGTCAGCCAGTTAGGCTCTGCACCTTTTTGACCGAATTTGGAGGAACGAGTTCGGTCACTGCCGTAATTTTATTGGGGTTGGCTTCAATCCCTCTTTGGCTCACCATGTAGCCGAAGAATTTTTCAGAACCTACCCCAAATGAACATTTCTTCGGATTTAACTTCATCTTATACTCTCGCAAAATAGCAAACATTTTATTGAGGTCATGTACATGATCGGCCGAGCGCAAAGACTTTACTAACATATCATCTACATATACCTCCATTGTATGGCCTATCAAGCTATTGAACATTTTATTTACCAGGCGTTGATATGTCGCGCCGGCATTCTTGAGCCCGAAAGGCATCATCCGGTAACAGTATAGGCTGCGGGCCGAGTAGAAGGAGGTGTTTTCTTCATCAGTGGGATGCATTGGGATCTGGTTGTATCTGGAATATGCATCCATAAAGCTCATTAGCTCGTGCTCGGCCGTTGCATCTACCATGTAATCGATATGGGGGAAGGGGTAGCTATCTTTCGGGCAGGCTTTATTCAGGTTAGAGAAGTCAATGCAGAGCCTCCATAGCCCGGTCGGCTTTTTTACCAAGACCGGGTTGGCTACCCAGGTCGGGTATTGGGCTTCCCGAATAAACCCGTTATCGATTATCTTTTCTACCTCCTCTTCCAGCCCCTTCTGTCGTTCAGGCCCCATTTTCCTTCTTTTCTGAATAATCGGCTTTGAACTGGAGTCGATGTTCAGCCGGTGGCATGCAAGTTCCGGGTCAATCCCCGACATATCCGAATGGTTCCAGGCAAAGACATCCAAAATCTGTCTCAGATGGAAGATTAGCTCGGAGCGGATCGGCTCTTGGAGGTTGTGGCCGATCTTTAGCCGTCGGGCGGGATTAGATGGGTCCATGTCGACCAGGTCCAACTCTTCTGTTGGCTCAGCGTGGCGAATTTTCCTCTCGGATTTTGGCATCGCGGGTCGACAGGATCCTCTTTTAGGATCGGCTCTTTCCCGGGTCTGCGGCCCCGGTCCGCTTCCCGGTCAGTTTCCATTTCGAGGGTTTGCGCGGCCCCGGGACCTTCGATCTCCTGTTGGAGTAGGGTGTCTCCTGCCAGCTGTTCGGAGCTGGTGGCCCCCATTTCTTCCGATAAATTTTCCGGGATGCCCTCTGTGGCGTTGATTTCGTGAGACCGGATGCTGAGGTTGCATTCCCGGACGGCCCTTTGATCCCCTCTATGTACCCCGACGCCGTCCGGGGTGGGAAATTTCATGCACAGGTGATACGTGGACTGAGTGGCCCTCAGCCTTGACATCACAGGTCGGCCTATGACGGCATTATAGTCATTGTGCACATCGATGATCTTGAAGGTTGTGATCATCGTCCTTCTGATCGGCCCCTGACCGAATTCCAAAGCGAGGTCGATTTCCCCCAGTGGGGAGGTGCGGCAGTTGGCAAATCCCCTAATGTCCTCGTTGCAGGGCCGGACATAAGATTGGTCTACCTTCATCCTACGAAGGGTATGAAGGTAGATGATGCTGGCATAGGCCCCGGAGTGTACCAACACCCTGTGGACCGGGATCCCCATTATGGGCAGGGTGATGACAAGGGCGTCTGAATGGGGATGGTCCAAACCGTCCGCATCGGACTCTTCAAAAGTAACTGCCAGCTGGGGGTTTTGGGGGGCTTCTTCGGCCACTGATAGGAACCCCTCTGCTCGGCGCTCGGTCCGTTGATAGGAGGTGGTGGCCTCTCGAATGGATGCCTTTTTCTGCCGCTTTGACCGATGATCATCGACCTCGGCGGTTCCCATAATGGTTAGAATTTCCCGAGGGGACTTGGGGGATGGAGGCACCCGATCATTCTTGGGTTTTGTCGGGTCAGCCCGATCCTGGCGATCCCGGGGCGGGTTCCGGGTAAATCGCCTTAAGCCTGTATCGTCGCATACCGCGATCAAGGCGACGACGAGGTCTCGGCACTGTTCGGTGTTGTGACCCGCTGATTCATGATATTTACAAAAGCGGCTCTGGTCCATGTCCTTCTGATGGCCGAGGAACCGGGAGCAAGTTTTTGTCCTTTATTTGTGTTGTGTCAAGAATTAACACTTTCCGACCGGCGATCGCCTCGGAGGTCGGGCGACCGAGTCACTGCCGAGAGGCCAAGGCAGATCTGCCGATCAGCGACCAGGCGGCCGAGCCTTAACCCAGCGGACAAGCTAAATCAGCCAACCGAAGGTCCCAGGACAAGTCCCGGTGCCGAGCGATCGACCTCAGATACGATCGTCACTCAGTACTCGACGACCGACTCCTGGCGACCGACAAGTGGACGATCATCTCTCAGCGCTTTGCCGACCGACCCTTGGTGACCGACCAGTGCCGACCCTCAGTGACTGGCCGAGGACGATCCTCGGTGTCCAGCTAGAGACGACCGCATCATGGCGATCTGGGCCGATGGCCATCCAGTCGGCCAAGGCCGAGCCACAGGACAGCACCCACGTGCAGATCCACAAAAGGCGCTGACAAACCTGTCACCTACCTCACCTACCAACAGGGCCGCAGACCTGCAAAAGGAGCTGACGGACAAGACTGGTGACCACAGCGTGTCACCTACCTTGCCTACTGACAAAGTCCGCCGAAAGTAACAAAGTGGGGCCTCCTGTGACAGTACTTCCGGACGCGTGCTGGCTCCTCATTGGACCGCACAACTGGCTACCAGCTGTAGCCTTAGACTTTTGGCAGACAGCCCATGTGACCTTTAGGACGATCGCCCCATTACATTAATGGCCGAAAGGCGATCGCCCACTAGGAGACAAGGCACCTCAACCCATATATAAAGAAGGCATCCTGCACTTGGATTTCTCTCCGGCATTCTCGCATTTCACACGCAATACAGAAACAATATACAGCACTTGGCTATTCTCCAACTCTTGGCAACAGCTATCATTCGGTCTTACTTCTCCCGGCCTCTCTCCTCGAGCAGACTATCGGCGGGGACGAAGAACACCGAGCTTCGCTCAAGAGCCGGATTAACAGAGTCTTTTTACACTCATTGTATTTAGATTTCTCTCATTAATACTTGTATCCACGAATATTCGTATTAATATCATCTCGCGAGAGCATTCAAGCCCGGGCCTAACAAACCCGGCAAATCTTGTATTATTTATCTACTCTCGGAAGTGCTCCCGCAATTGTTGTTTGTTGCCCGTCATCCAGCAGTATTAATCTTCGGATAAATATTTTGGGCAACAACAATTGGCGCTAGAAGGAGGGCATCCAACCCTCGAATTTTTACACCTACCGTCCCGAAGAACACTCACTGTTCTCGGGGCAGATACTTGAAGTGACACTCACTGCACTTCAAAGAAATCCTTCAGAAATCATGTCTTCCGCCTCCGCATCGAAGAAAGCCGCTGACCAGCCGGCCAGACCCCCTGTTCCGTCCCAGTCCGAGCCGCAGCCGATGGTGGAAGGTAGCCGCCGCGGTCAGAGATGCTCGATCCCGCCCCGGGACAGCGGCCCAAGCCTCTCGCTCGATCGGGCCTGACCAATGAATGATCGAAGAGGCCATAGCCGCCCTTCAGAACGACGGAGTGCTCTCGACGCGCCTCCTGCTATCACCGCTCGGCCTCTCGCCGGAAGTCAGCGAAGCTCAAGGCACATCGCCGAGCGACGCCAGAAGCTCTCGCCCGCAAGAAGAGGCGCTCGGCAATGGGCACCTCTGTCTTCGATCGCCCGGGCAAGGACCCGACCGCGATCCGGCAACCCGGCCTACGAGGCAGCGGAGTTCGAATCCGTCACCAGGAGCTCGGCCTACCCGGCTCCTAGAAGGCAATCCAGTCGCCTGGCTCCCGCACGTCAAATTCCCGAGGTCGGTAGCAGCGGAGTCCGGAGGTCGGTACACGATCGCCTCGGCCCCCGCTCCCAAAGCCGATCCGCAAGCAGCCGAGCCGCGGCGATTGCCGCTTTGCAACGTCAGCTCGACGACATGAAGGCGCTCCTGGAATCCAGGGCAGGCGCCAAGAAGACGATCGCCGGGCCAAGCGAGCCGCTCACGATCGACATCGAGCTCGCCCCCGTGCAGCACAGGATCGCTCCCCCGCAAACACCCGTGTACGAGGGGCGAACGGACCCCCAGGTGCACCTGAGGAAGTTCAACATCTACATGACCGGGTGTGGGGCATCTGACGCGACCAGGTGCCGAATGTTCCCTCTGACGCTGGACGACCTCGCCCACAGGTGGTACGCCTCATTGCCGCCTCGGTCCATCGGCTCCTTTAACCAGTTGGCACACGTCTTCACGGAGTACTTCACCACCAGGGTCGTCCGGCCAGAAGGTCCCCTTCGCATGATGCAAATCAAATAGGGAGAAGAAGAGTCCGACTCGGACTACATCGACCGGGTAGACGTGATCATCCTCAACGGCGAGCCCGTAAGCGATGAGACCGCCTCACGCAGATCTAGGAGGATTTCGTGGTTTTTCGCCCATGTTCGGGCATCTCACGAAAACCAACCTACAACCTACGCCGCCTTCCGGCTAGAGCCGCAGATTTTCCGGCCGTGCAAAGGTTTCTTCTTAGCCTTGTGAGCGTGCGATCGGCACCGGACGACGATCTCCCGCCCGATCGCCAATATCGACTTACGAATAAGGCGATCGGCAGTGGCGACGATCGCGATCTTCCGCCCGATCGCGATCATCACGCTACATCATCCGCAACCCGAGGACACGATCGCCATCTACAGTCCAGCATATAACATGACGGACTAAGGCACGAGATCGCCTCCACCGCACATCATAAAGTCATGGTCCTGGCAGTCGATGGAACCGGCTGCTTCGGCCATGCAAGGTCCCTTTCGGCCGAGATCGCCCGCCCTTCGTTTAAATACGAGGCCGGCGTAGTCTGAGGGCTCTCCAACATTAATCAGTGGACACATGCCATAACCCCCGTCTCAACGTACACCGTCCAGGTCGGCCATCTCCATGGCTGGCCGAGGTGGAAGCAGAGCTAACAAGCCGCGGGCGTGGAGTTGATTCATTCGACGCTGCCCCGCGCAAGGACTCCTCTAGACCGAGACCGCATGCCCTTCGTTTAAATACGAGGCGAGGTGCAGCCTAACAGAGGACCCTCATAATAAAGTGAGTCACGAGACACTCAATGTCTTCGCGCACCAAGACACGGTCATGGAGTCGGTCCATCGATCTCCGCGACTGTGCACGATTCCTCAAACAAAGCGAAACCACCAAGTTTCCGAGGGGGATCGGCCAATGTTGTTTTTACAGGTACAAGACCGAAAGATAGCTAGCCAATCGACCATGATAGCCCAAGTCCGAATCCTAAATCAGCTCAGATCGCCCGTCCTCATCCATACACGATCACCAGCAAAGAACCACCTCGCCCCATGTCTTCAACATAGGAGCAAGCTCGGGGGCAATTGTTGTGTCAAGAATTAACACTTTCCGACCGGCGATCGCCTCGGAGGTCGGGCGACCGAGTCACTGCCGAGCGGCCAAGGCAGATCTGCCGATCAGCGACCAGGCGGCCGAGCCTTAACCCAGCGGACAAGCTAAATCGGCCAACCGAAGGTCCCAGGACAAGTCCCGGTGCCGAGCGATCGACCTCAGATACGATCGTCACTCAGTACTCGACGACCGACTCCTGGCGACCGACAAGTGGACGATCATCTCTCAGCGCTTTGCCGACCAACCCTTGGTGACCGACCAGTGCCGACCCTCAGTGACTGGCCGAGGACGATCCTCGGTGTCCAGCTAGAGACGACCGCATCATGGCGATCTGGGCCGATGGTGTAACACCCCCAATCCGCTCAGGGATATTACACGCCGTAGACCCTCTCCTCGAGGATCTACCAGGCTGGTAACAACATTTAACATCTCGACAATGCCTTCAAGGCAAAAGGACTCAGTAGACCGATTTGGTCTTTCAATAAAATATACAACTCGATTACAAACACATACCCACGCAGGTCAAAATCTGATAAACTCCCGTCTGGCGGGAAAGATCTTGCATCGGAAAAGAAAATACAACTAGACCAATACGACATCAACGGATCCTCGTGTGATTAGTATCGTTCATCTTTCATCATCCTTCGTGCCGACCCTATGCCATGCTCCAAAACACGAATGCAAAATAGACATCCACCCCGAATACTCGGGGTTAGCAAAACTCCCTTTGTTTTGCTAGTGCAAGTATAAATTACGACGAGCCATACATATCATACTCCACGGAACATGTTAATCACAAACATACTTCCCGAGGTAAATCACTTAATCAAAGCGGTTAAATCGAAAGATAGGGGTAAACCCGATATACATCTTGTGAAAACATTTTACGATCTCGGGAGTTTTGAAAACACATTGGGATTTAAGAATTCTCAAACCTTTCAAAAGCGTTTAGGGACACAAACAAAAGTCATTTTCCCAAAACATAAATCCGATAACAACAAATGGGGTCCACGACCCGATCATACCATAACAACTTTCGTTTCCACAGTTATTCGCGTCCGTCTTTAGCAAGCCACGGACCTCGGATGCTCCGTAGAACAAACCCGAGTGAATAACCCACGGAAACTATATCAAATCACATGTCACCGTAACCGCGATCACGTGACTACAAGCACATATACGTACATAATCAAACCACAACCATAAGTTATCCCCATCGCGCTAACAAGCCACAAACCTCGGAGTCCCGCAAGACATACCCGATGATACCCACAAGTTATCTCGGCATCGGGCTAACAAGCCACGAACCTCGGAGTCCCATGAGACATACCGTATTGGATAACCCTACGGTTTCGCCCGACCCATACTAGCAAGTATGGATCCCGGAGATTCAACAATCCTACCCGGAGGCACATCACATACATCAAGCACACAACAATAATCACTTATCAAGCCAAACAACATTAAGTATCACAACCTCCTTTCAAGGAGTAACAACTAATATCACACACATTACGTTCTTACCGAACAAGTACACAATAACAATACGTAATCCCGGCAAAGGATTACGGTCTATCAACTCACTCAAGTGATCATATTATCTTTAAACATACAAAACCAACACACATATTCCGAGAACACATATTCACAAAGTATACGAATTATCGTTGAAAGACAACATTTATCGAGAACATACCGATCCTTTTTACGTTCATTAAACATTGGATTTTGCATAAAATCATTTATCAAGAATTATATCAACGAAACATGAAATGTATGGGCAAGATACTTGCCTCAAAATCGGCACGCAAGTATCCCGACGAACACGGCTCAACCGAAAGCTTGAAACGCCCAATGCTATCGAAGCGGAAGACGGCGGCGAGCGAAAGGGTTCAACACGATTTCTTCGCAAGAAACACGACCCTAACATCATACAATCAATAAATCATCGATCATACGAGGAAGAATAATCGTAGAACGCCCGACAACCCCTCTAAGACATTTCTAGGACACCTTCAAGGCGTCGGTCAAGAACTCGACCCAAATAACGAATCGATACGATCCAACCATGGAATAACAAGGAAATGATATAATACATCTAAATATTCATCAATACATCATAATCCTAAGTTAAATCGGATTAATCGGACGAAAACAACCAAAACCCCAAATTCCCCAAAACTAGATTTCTAGGAAATCGGCTGGTCGCTCGATCAAAGGATGTTATAGGACGGATGATTGACGATATGAACCTCCAAACTTCATGGATATGTTGCTAAACAACATGGCTTCAAGCTTAGAACACGCCCAACTTCAGAAGAGGAGAAGAAGAAGGTGAAAAATGGCAAGAAAAACGTCTGCGGGGCCTTTTATAGGGGTTGGCGCTGCCGGACACGGCCGTGCCCGATCGGCGCGGTCGTGTCGCATGGTGGCGGCGAGGGGCGGTGACCGTCAGACGGCGACTCGGCGACTCGGCCGTGTCTGGAACACGGTCGGGCGTGTCAGCGATCGTCTCGAGCTTATCCGGAAGAAATGCAGCCGGGCGTGTCGGACGACACGGCCGGTCGGTCGGCGAAACCTCGGCATTTCGGACGAGTGCAGCCGGGCGTGTCGGACGACACGGTCGGGTTCGGCCGTGATGATCGGCAATAACGAGCGGGTGAGCTAAAGCGACCATAACTCTCGTACGGACTCGATTGACTCACCGTTTGAACCATTGGAAAGCTAACTCGATGCTCTATAATATTGCAAAGATTTAGAATTTTTGGAGTTACAAAAATTAATGGTGACTTTACAAAGTCGAACTCCCATGTGAAAAAGTCGATTAAGGACACGGAACTCAATAAAACGACACCAAACGAACTCGGATGACAAAAGTGCGAATTAATCATTCTCGAAATGACGAAAGGTCATGAGCGAGTCGTCAAAACGGACTTCCGCCGAAAAAAGAAAATTACGAAATTGAAATTGCGGATATTACATTCTACCCTCCTTAAAAGAAGTTTCGTCCGAAACTTAAAACAAGTAGGAGAAGCAATATCCCGCCAGAAAACTCAATGAGATACGCAAGAAACGCGTAACTAATGCCAAACGCGAAACGTTACATACAACGCAGCGGAATATACGGTGTGAAAACACGCTCCTGACGACCAACAAAGCGTCGCCGTTAGGGACATGATAAAATCAACAAGTGACAAAGCGTCATCAAATAGATAATACAATCAAGTCAATTATCCGAACAATCACAAAACACTAAGCACCGTGCATGGTTGAGAAAGCGAAAAATAAACACAAAGCGATCCACTTGAATAAAAGAACTTTATCTCCGAGATTGAAACAACCGGGTAAGGAAATAACATAACATACAACCGATAGACCACGCCCTCGGGGACTCCTCGGAGTTGGTCCCGATTTCGGTGCTCAAATCCGTGCCTCGGAAGGCTCGGTGACCAACTCGCAAAAGCCCGAACTCGGTGTCCCTCAAGCCCGCACTTGTAACACGTTACTAGCGGAGAAGGGCAATGTGCACGGACATGCCACCGCCACATTGCGATTAAAACACCTCTGGCTTTACCAGAGTCAAAAGCAGAAGACTTATAACTCTCGGTCACGCAACGAGCGACGAGCTTCACAGTAGAAAGACTACGGCGTTGCGATCTAGAAACACCAACTCCTGCACTATCCACAAGGTCATTGGACTTCCTCTGCTTCTTCGACTCGGGCACACGCTCCGACGATAACGAAGCTAATTCACGGGCCAATGCTCGATCTTGGTAGTCCCTCAACGAAGTGCAAGTGAGTCCCGACATATACACGCGAATCTCTCGGCTTCATTCGTCATCAAAATGAAAGATCCTCTCTTCCTCGGTTCTCACCCGATCTCGCACATAACCGAGTTGTTTGCTATAGTCGATGATAGCCTGTGACACCGAAACACCTTGTGGTTCTGCCGAATAAAATTCGTGAATCCTCTGCTCTCTAATCGGTTTGAGACGAACTCAGCTTCCATGAATGCACGGAACTCGCCCACGTGACATCACGATCATGAGGCTTAACAACCTCCCACCAATTAGCGGCATCTTTGTCAAGAAGTCTGCGCAATAGGTACCTTCCGTTCTTCAGACAATCGCGACCTCAAATATCTTTCCCAATGGAAAAGCCAACCATCCTGCCTCAACGCATCCGCAACACGCGAATCGAGGGGATTCATACGAATTACCTCCCGAAGCCACCGGTTTGCACCGGTGTTCGAGTCACATCGTAATGCGCTGAATTGCACGAGTCAATCGAGTCATCTGTAGCTACTGTGTAAAATAGTAGCGACACCGATACCGGCATCATCACCGGCAGCATGATCTCGACTACGCGTCTGATTGCCACGACTACGACCTCGGTCCCTCGGCATACTGAATAAGTAATTACTCAGTACAATAGAAAAATCATAACATATACCACATACAACAATTTCCATCGTAAAGCAACATGCATACTAAAATCATAGCAACGACGGTATTGTTCAGCAATCTCAACGGCCCGAACGATAACCAGCACATAATCACAAAACATCATGGAACAATCACACATATACACGAACATACCAACCCAAGCTTCAACATCTCACACTCGCGTGTCAACACGCAAATCACCACGAGGCGATAAACAGTAAATACCAGTTCACACCTCTCACAGAGGGCTAGTACAACAAATGCGTGGCAACGCCTCGACGTTCATGCCACCAATTCGATCACAATTCGGGGTTAACACCGTAACGAAAGTTCGAAAACCATACACGCATTTCCGGTCCGCAAACAGGAATGATAGGTTTTAAAAACAAAAACCACTTTTTGAAAACAGTTTAGAAACAACAGTTGATCTTGAGTATCATTTTACAAAAAGTAGTACAAACACCATTATCGAGACTTTGAAAATCATCTTGCGTTTGAACAAAAATGAGGACACCTTTCCTTTAGTGAAAAACTTTCAAAAATATTCGATCCTTGGGTCTAAGCAACTGCATTTGAAAATATCTCAAAATAATTTTGGACCTCAACCGGAAAATTTTTGAAATGTATTGCGGCATTAGAAAACACCTTGAAAACACCGCAAGAAAATAATTCGTTTTAAAAGTACGTCTCGAATTTTAATTTTCTAAGATACTCAAGATTTTCAAAAATAATTCAATGGGCTAGAATGCCCAAAAATTTTCAGGTAATTACAAGGAACAATATAGCGTCGTGGGTCCCATGTAGGAACCCACAGCTAAAAACCATTTACAAAACGCCAAAGGCCGATGACGGTAATATTTCAAAACTCACGAAGCCATTTAGAAAATAATAAATACCGTCATAAGAATTTGCCAAAACGATCAAGGCCGTAATGCCAAAACTTCGGTTAAGGAATTGGTTTTCGAAATAAAACTCGGTCGGTAAAATACCGAAAGTCATTGCAAAAGAACTCACGCAATGGATAAAAGAAATACGGTTCAACATACACAATCGAGCAACACTACTCCTCATAAGAACGAAATATGAGAGTCAAATAACCACATATCACAAAATCAAAATCCATAAGATGATTCCGTCACTTAACAAATAATCATAAAAATAGCTCGTGTCACACGAGGCACAACACAAAGAAGGGAGACTTACATTCACTGTGTCGCACGAAGATGATGATCGCCCACGATACTAATCACGACCAACAAACTCGGGCGACGCGTCGCGACACGACTTAGTCGGACAAAATCCGACGAGACAAAAACTCAATAGACACCACTAACCCGGCTAGGTTTCCATAACCTAAGCTCCGATACCATTCTCGTAACACCCCCAATCCGCTCGGGGATATTACACGCCGTAGACCCTCTCCTCGAGGATCTACCAGCAGTAACAACATTTAACATCTCGACAATGCCTTCAAGGCAAAAGGACTCGATGGACCGATTTGGTCTTTCAATAAAATATACAACTCGATTACAAACACATACCCACGCAGGGGTCAAAATCTGATAAACTCCGTACAACGGAAAAGTCTTGCATCGGAAAAGAAAATACAACTAGACCAATACGACATCAACGGATCCTCGTGTGATTAGTATCGTTCATCTTTCATCATCCTTCGTGCCGACCCTATGCCATGCTCCAAAACCCGAATGCAAAAATAGACATCCACCCCGAATACTCGGGGTTAGCAAACTCCTTTGTTTTGCTAGTGCAAGTATAAATTACAGCGAGCCATACATATCATACTCCACGGAACATGTTAATCACAAACATACTTCCCGAGGTAAATCACTTAATCAAAATGGTTAAATCGAAAGATAGGGGTAAACCCGATATACATCTTGTGAAAACATTTTACGATCTCGGGAGTTTTGAAAACACATTGGGATTTAAGAATTCTCAAACCTTTCAAAAAGCGTTTAGGGACACGGCCAAAAGTCATTTTCCCAAAACATAAATCCGATAACAACAAATGGGGTCCACGACCCGATCATACCATAACAACTGTTTCCACAGTTATTCGCGTCCGTGCTAGCAAGCCACGGACCTCGGATGCTCCGTAGAACAAACCGAGTGAATAACCCACAGGAAACTATATCAAATCACATGTCACCGTAACCGCGATCACGTGACTACAAGCACATATACGTACATAATCAAACCACAACCATAAGTTATCCGGCATCGCGCTAACAAGCCACGAACCTCGGAGTCCCACAAGACATACCCGATGATACCCCACAAGTTATCTCGGCATCGGGCTAACAAGCCACGAACCTCGGAGTCCCCGCAAGACATACCCGTATTGGATAACCCTACGGTTTCGCCCGACCCATACTAGCAAGTATGGATCAGGAGATTCAACAATCTACCCGGAGGCACATCACATACATCAAGCACACAACAATAATCACTTATCAAGCCAAACAACATTAAGTATCACAACCTCCTTTCAAGGAGTAACAACTAATATCACACACATTACGTTCTTACCGAACAAGTACACATAACAATACGTAATCCCGGCAAAGGATTACGGTCTATCAACTCACTCAAGTGATCATATTATCTTTAAACATACAAAACCAACACACATATTCCGAGAACACATATTCACGAAGTATACGAATTATCGTTGAAAGACAACATTTATCGAGAACATACCGATCCCTTTTTACGTTCATTAAACATTGGATTTTGCATAAAATCATTTATCAAGAATTATATCAACGAAACATGAAATGTATGGGCAAGATACTTGCCTCAAAATCGGCACGCAAGTATCCCGACGAACACGGCTCAACCGGAAAGCTTCGAAACGCCCAATGCTATCGAAGCGGAAGACGGCGGCGAGCGAAAGGGTTCAACACGATTTCTTCGCAAGAAACACGACCCTAACATCATACAATCAATAAATCATCGATCATACGAGGAAGAATAATCGTAGAACGCCCGACAACCCCTCTAAGACATTTTAGGACACCTTCAAGGCGTCGGTCAAGAACTCGACCCAAATAACGAATCGATACGATCCAACCATGGAATAACAAGGAAATGATATAATACATCTAAATATTCATCAATACATCATAATCCTAAGTTAAATCGGATTAATCGGACGAAAACAACCAAAACCCCAAATTCCCAAAACTAGATTTCTAGGAAATCGGACGGTCCTTTCGATCAAAGGATGTTATAGGACGGATGATTGTGATATGAACCTCAAACTTCATGGATATGTTGCTAAACAACATGGCTTCAAGCTTAGAACACGCCCGGCTTCAAGAGGAGAAGAAGAAGGTGAAAAATGGCAAGAAAAAGCGTCTGCGGGGCCTTTTATAGGGGTTGGTGCTGCCGGACACGCGGCCGTGCCCGATCGGCACGGTCGTGTCGCATACCGGCGAGGGGCGGTGACTCGTCAACGGCGACTTCGGCACGACTTCGGCCGTGTCCTCGAACACGGTCGGGCGTGTCAGCGATCGTCTCGAGCTTATCCGGAAGAAAGTCAGCCTGGGCCGTGTCGGGCGACACGGCCGAGTTCGGTCGGCGAAACCTCGGCATTTCCGGACGAAATGCAGCCGGCCGTGTCGGACGACACGGTCGGGTTCGGCCGGCGATGATCGGCAATAACGAGCGGGTGAGCTAAAGCGACCATAACTCTCTCGTACGGACTCCGATTGACTCACCGTTTGAACCATTGGAAAGCTAACTCGATGCTCTATAATATTGCAAAGATTTAGAATTTTTGGAGTTACCAAAAATTAATGGTGACTTTACAAAGTCGAACTCCCATGTGAAAAAGTCGATTAAGGACACGGAACTCAATAAAAGCGACACAAAGCGAACTCGGATGACAAAAAGTGAAGAATTAATCATTCTCGAAATGACGAAAGGTCATGAGCGAGTCGTCAAAACGGACTTCCGCCGAAAAAAAAGAAAATTACCGAAATTCGAAATTGCGGATATTACAGATGGCCATCCAGTCGGCCAAGGCCGAGCCACAGGACAGCACCCACGTGCAGATCCACAAAAGGCGCTGACAAACCTGTCACCTACCTCACCTACCAACAGGGCCGCAGACCTGCAAAAGGAGCTGACGGACAAGACTGGTGACCACAGCCTGTCACCTACCTTGCCTACTGACAAAGTCCGTCGAAAGTAACAAAGTGGGGCCTCTGTGATGCCTTAGGACTCATCTTTGGCTCCTCATTGGACCGCTGGCCCAGCTGCAGTGTAGCCTTAGACTTTTGGCAGACAGCCCATGTGACCTTTAGGACGATCGCCCCATTACATTAATGGCCGAAAGGCGATCGCCCACTAGGAGACAAGGCACCTCAACCCCTATATAAAGAAGGCAGCCTGCACTTGGATTTCTCTCCGGCATTCTCGCATTTCACACGCAATACAGAAACAATATACAGCACTTGGCTATTCTCCAACTCTTGGCAACAGCTATCATTCGGTCTTACTTCTCCCGGCCTCTCTCCTCGAGCAGACTATCGGCGGGGACGAAGAACACCGAGCTTCGCTCAAGAGCCGGATTAACAGAGTCTTTTTACACTCATTGTATTTAGATTTCTCTCATTAATACTTGTATCCACGAATATTCGTATTAATATCATCTCGCGAGAGCATTCAAGCCCGGGCCTAACAAACCCGGCAAATCTTGTATTATTTATCTACTCTCGGAAGTGCTCCCGCAATTGTTGTTTGTTGCCCGTCATCCAGCAGTATTAATCTTCGGATAAATATTTTGGGCAACAACAATTTGATCAAATATGGCCGCGGCTCCGACGGAATATATCTCAGTGAAATTAGCCATGTGCTCGTGCCTACGCTCCCGATATCTCTGAGTCACTGGAGCTGTCGAGGAAGAGGTGGGAGCCTTATTCTCCCGGCGAGATTCTTGACGGGCCTCTTTGTAGTCATGCCTATCCTCTTTCTTTTTGTAGGACCCTTTCTGGTCGGAGGGCATGACTAAAACTGGCGCCGGCATAGCTTCCTCGGAAGCTATATGGGAGCTGGCGCACTCCAAAAATTCTTGGTAGGTGTGAGGGACATTCTGGCACACCGTCCAGTGAAAAATAGAATTTTTTAGGAGGCCGGCCTGGGCAATAATGGCCAGCGCATCGTCCGACATAGGTTCCGTCTCCAATATCCATTTATTGAAACAAGATATATAATCTTTAAGGGACTCGTTCGGCCCCTGTACGACGGAAGCGATGGATGAGCGCGAGGCGACTCGCACAAGGGACCCCATGAAATGGGATCGGAACGTCGTCGAGAGCTGGGCCCATGTCTGTATAGAATGGTGGGGCAGCGTCCGATACCATCTCTGGGCCCTCTCCCCCAGAGTCAAGGAGAACATTCGGCACCGGAACGCATCCTGAGACACGTGGCCAGGAATTATAATGTCCGAGATGGGCGTTGGGGTCTGTCTCCCCGTTGTAAGGCGGAATCTGAGGAATCTTGAACTTATCCGGGAGGGGTTCTGCCAGAACACTGGGGGCCAGGGGACTCTCCTGGCTGTTAAGCCATTCCGAACTTTGGGATGGTTGGAGTTGTTTGTTTTCGAGCTCCGTAAGGCGTTTTTTAAGAAAATCGATCTCACTCGAATTATCACCGGGAGTTGGAGGTAATACTTGCGTCGGATTTAGGGACTGGTGGGGAGCTTTTTCTTCTTTACGGATCTGACTCTGGATAGTGAGAGTCGGCGCTGCTTTTTCGATTTTCTTCCCCGCTCCAAGGCAATCAAAAACGGATGTGGGGCACGAAAGCTTACTTTTTCGAGAGGGATGTGAGCTTTCGCCATGGCTTTCCGCCCTTTCTCCGGCGACCCCAGAGGCTGTCCTCTTTTTGTTTCGTCCCGAGGCAGCTGGGCGGGTCGTCTGAGATTCCGCCTCGACATGGTCTTCGGGTTTTTGAAGGGTCCCGCCCCCTGTAACCCTCGCCATAAGGGCCTCCATGCCCTGGATGAAGGCTGGGTGTTTAAAGCACTCTACCACCTTACGGAGGTTTTCTTCCTCCATCGCGGGCTGAGGGTTTTTTGAACTGTCGTGAGACATCTCCGGTGAGTAATGTATATTTTTTTTATATCGAAGGTTCAGTAGCCCTTCTTCTAGCGCCAATCTGTTGACGTCTGATTTGGTCAACGTCACGTGTGCTGATCTGGACGAATGGATCGAAGCCACGTAGAAAATAATAAATAAGATGAAAAGAATTGGATCACTAAATTTTATTAATGACCTTCTTGTGAAGTAGAGCCGAGCTGATTATTTTATAGCCGGTATATCTACTTTTCTCAGTTCTTACAAATTCTCTCTCTTCTCTCTTTATCATAAATGCTGAAAGTCCAAAAGATCTGTTTCTACTGTACAATCCTTCATATATAGACAATATGGGCCAATCAAGAGGTGACAGCTGGCGAATGTTTGGGAATATGCCCAAAACACTTGTCAGCCTGCAAATATGCCTTAGACACGTGGCGGTCTCTAAGGGTTGCCTCGGGAAGGGGCATGATTGCATGCGTTAATTGGCATGCGGGCCTGTCCCGCATGCCTCTGGCGATGCTTATCCGTTGGGGTCGGTCCTCGGGTCTCCCGCCGTTCAGGTCGGCCTTGTTGTAATTCTGAATCGGAGCATTTTTATCTTCGATCTGCTCGGCCCTCCTGATCGTTTACCGGGTCGGCTTTGACGTCTCTGCCCGGTCCTGTTTTTAACGAGCCCAGGAGAAATTCGGGTTCGTACCCGGTCCGTCTTGTTGTTCTGCTCGGCCGGTTCAGCTGCCTGGAGTGCTTACGTGGATTCCAAGGTGGATGGGCTATCAACACAAAGGATCAGACAAGGAATAATGAAAGTCGCGTGCCTAAAGTGTGTGCCGTATGCGAAAAAACTCAGGAGCTCAAAAATATTCTGAGTATGAGGTAGGGATAAATGTGTCCATGCGCCAAAAAACTCCCACACGTCACGAGCCACATCACTCTCCAATAAAAGATGGGCAATGGTATCGGTATGGTAGGTCTGGGTAAGGGAATGCGAGCAGCACAAACATCTAGAAGCCAATGAAACGCCCCTCCTCTGTAGAATGTCATCAGTCGGGATCCGTCGCATGAGAAGTCGCCAAATAAACACTGAAATGGTCGGTGTGAGTAAGGCTGTCCAGATGGACCCGTAAATAAGATTAGTCTGACCCCTCACCCTGATTTGAGACCAAGCCGACGACAATGAGAACACACCCGAAGAGGTAAGAGTCCAGCACATACTATCCGAATCCTCCTCGGCGATGGGAATCACAGAGATTTCCTGGATGAATTGAGGGGTAAATCCTAGCTCCTCTCCAACAATAGATTCCAACCTACCCATGTCCCACGTCCCATCAATCCATAACTCATTAATCATAAGGTGGGGTCTACCAGTAATCTGACAATAAGAAGAAATTGGCCTATCCCCAATCCAAGTATCGTCCCAAAAGCTAACCTCCCCGCAGCCACAACCAAGAGTCCAGAATATGAACTCCTGAGCCTCAATACCCACACGGAGTAGACGTCGCCAAGGGTGGCTGGCATGAGCTTTAAGAGCAGTACGCATAGGCGTATAAAGGCCAGCAAAGCAGTTTCTGCGGAGTATAAACTGCGCCCACAGAGAAGTGCCCGCGCGAAGGCGCCACCAGAGCTTATAACTAAAAGCCCTCGCCATATCCGAAAGACTCCGAATCCCGAGGCCTCCCTCAGAGACCGGACGACAAATCTGCCGCCAACGGACCCAGTGCATCTTCCTCTTCTTTAGTTGCCTTAGTGGCATTATGAGTGAGCTCCTTCGGAATATTCTTTTTAAGAACGCACAACTTTCTTTTTTACTTGAGAACGATTCTCCAATACAGATAGTTGCGGCCATTTTCTTTGAGTTTGTCATTCTTAAGGACGGATCACAATGAAACGATGATGTGATGAAATTCTACTATTTATAAAAATTAAATATGTAAAGTTTTTAGTCATATTTTTATTTCTCGTAAAACATTCCAACTAAAATAATTTACCTTCTGTCATAATATTTGTAATTTTAGTGGGCTAATACTCTATTTTAGTAATTCATGATTCAAACACAAAATGGTCACATGGGTCAGTGGCTGGCAGGATGCCCAATGCGCTTGGATCACCTTCAATGCTAAAACCAAATCCTCTAGCCAAGTGACTGACACCATATCCACCGAAACGGGTGATGCGGGATCGACACGTACTCTCGCGTGGGATAGTTTGGGTACGGATGTGCTGACCACTGGTGCTCCTGATCAGACCAGCGGCTGACAGAAAGTCAATCTGTTCCAAAATGATTCCGGACAAAAAATTACAAAAGCAATCCATAATAATTTATTTTTGACGATTTAGAATTTAATCAAATTAAATTATAAAAATATATTTATTATTTATAAATGTGATGAAGAACATAATTAAATATTCAAAATACATAAGCATCAAATTACTGCCAACCGTTGTTTTGATGTCACTATCCAGTTTTTCATGCATCAAATACATAAAATAAGAGTAAAATGAAGAGGATAAAATATGAAACTGAAGATGAAAATCATATGCAGTAATTTAGTTGGTATACTAAAAGAGGGGTTTTTAAATTTCATAATCCGAATAACAAATTTAGATCGGACCAGGAGCTAACGAAATCACTTTTCTCTCTAATGGTGACAAACAAAATGGCACAAGATTAATTTTTAGATCTCACGAATAATGTTGATTAACAGTGTAAAAGTCAATTATTTACCAGAAAGACTATATAGTTGATCAAAATCAATCGAGAGAAGAAGAAGCAGTCCACTTAAAATTTTAAGGGGGCGGACGATCTCAGTAAAAGGGGGAACAATTTTTTTTTATGTATTCTTATGACAATCCCTTGTCATATATCTCATATTTATATTAAATAATCCCTAGCAACTCGAGTCATTATTTAGTTACCCTCAACTATTAAATAATATAATATACAATATACAATGTTATATATACTTATAATTTAATCTCTCAATAAGTATAATATTTGACATTATATTTATTATTCTTGGTTTTTTCTTGATTGTCTTTAATTATCATATGTGTGATCCAAAAAACTTATGAGCATTGATAATTATTTAATGTCTTATTAATTAATATAAATCATAAGCAGTCTCTGTCAAAGTATTGTGAATCACAATTATTTAATGTCTTATTAATTAATAAATCATAAGTAATCTCTAACCAGACATTATGGTTATCCATATAATACAAGTTCATAGTCCATTAAACTCATTTAATGCGTCAAATCTCTTTGTCGAGTGATATCATATTTGAACTAAGTCATGTATATTGTCATACTTATTTATGTTCAAATGCTTTCTCGATCTCATGAACAATGATTGAATCAAATCTCTTCATTTGAGTATGGTGATATATTTCTTCAATTATCGAAAGACCCTCACATATCTCTTTACCGAAAAAGAGCGATAAATTCTCATCTTGATTATTTATTGCCATCTACACGACTTTCAATAATTCCGATCACTAATCTTAATGATCACCATATTACAGATGTTGTGGGACTACCTCAAGGCATAATGATTATCATGTTTGGTACTATGATGACCTCTCGTTCAAGGATTATTGACATACTAATATATTGAGATTCACTTATTATATTCTATTGCACTGACCTCAATATGGTCTGTCCAATCTTATTTTTCTAACCAATACCCGATCGTCTGATCTGTACCATATGCATAACCATTCAATAATTATCTATCAGACTAATGCTAATATGTTAATTGCAAGATTTCTACTCTGTATAATTTTATGGGAGATATTTGAATAATTCATTGTTCGTGAATAACGATTAAGTTGATTATTATAGTATTAAAACATAAAGATATTGTTATAGTCTATGAAAAATCGTTATTATAGAATAACTAATATAAATGTGACAGTTATAAATACATGTAAATCACATTGCCCTAAAGCAATTACTACCAACAAAGCCATTACACATATATACGTTTGTGTATAATAAAATTTATATTACAAATTATAAAGTTCGCACAGTTCATCCAGGAGAAGTAAGAACAAAAAAGAGAAGGAGAAGGGGAAGGGTGGGTGGTGCCTGGTAGAGGCCTCTCTTCTCAAACATTTCTTTTGGAAGTGTCTTGGGTTACCCCATCAAAGAGGTGAAAGAGAAAGTTTTCTCTTTATGATCCTCTAGATCCCGGGGATAAATTTCAAGAACCATTGTCAATGTTTAATCTCGCGTCAGCGCGGTGTGAAGTATTTCCTTCTTTGGGAACCGGAGGTCTTGTGACCAATCAGTGGGCAGTGGTATTCTCTCGAAGCTGTCTTTGAGAAGCTTATTAATCGATTAAGGCTTCTCGCATGCGCAGAAGTGTACAGAAAAGGCATTGGGAACCCTGGAATTGCTCGAGCGACTCGCGATTTACTTCTCTCAATGGGTTAGGAGTGGGTTCATTGAGAGACAAGGATTAGTCCGACTAAACTGAGATCACCTAGTTATAAAAAAAAAAAAGGAGAAAAGAAAAAGTGAGTCTCAAATATATAATTACACACCTCTTATATTTATTTATTTGAATTGTACGTCTTGCGAGTAACTAAGCATCTTCTTCAAATTATGTGCCAGTCTCGACTTGGTTGCTTTATTATTTGAATAATTAAAGAACTTCTTTTGGATGAATGAATCGAATCGAATCGAATCGAATCGAGGCCCGAATGGAACTAAATCGAATCAATCAATCGAAATATATATTAAGGGTAAATAATAATAATAATGGTAAATAATAATAATAATAATAATAGTAATTAATAACAACAACGATAATAGTAATATTATTAGTAATAATAACAATAATAATAATTAAGATTAATAATAAAAATATGAAGAAGAAGAACGGCAATCGAATCAATCAATCGAATCGAATCGAATGGACTGAATCGAATCGAACTAAATCGAATCGAATGGACTGGCCAATCAATCGAATCAAAATCAAAAAAATAAGTCCAAAAGAACAGGGCCTAAGTGACTTTATTTCATGATGGTTTTCAGAAACGCGCCTGAAGTGGCTGAAATGAGAATGGGTGAAATGAGAATGGTCGCACAATGTTGGATAGAATCTCGAATGGGGTTTTCAGGAACGCACTTGAAGTGACGCTCATTTCAGCGAAAGTTAGGGAAGGGAGATTGAGATGGTTTGGCCACGTCCGCAGGAGGCAGGCTTCTGCTCCAGTGAGGAGGGTGCAGAGTCTTTTGGTTGCCAGGGAGAGGAGGAGAGGCAGACCGAGGAGGACGTGGGAGGAGCAGCTGAGATTAGATTTGAAGGCCTTAAACCTTTTCGAGACCATGACTGTTGATATGTGCTCTCGGAGGTGCCAGATCAGAGTTCTGGATTCTTTTGTAGTCAGCGGTGCTGTAGTTGAGAGCGTCAGGGTTGGGTTGTCTCGGTTAGGTTTGACCTAGAGCATTTCACTTTTTTACTTTTACTGTATATTTGACCCTATTGCCTTCTGCGTTTTTTTTTTTTTTTTGACAGGGAGCTGTGCGCAGAGTCAACCTCTCTTCGGTTAGAGCAGTGTTCATCGAGAGTGCAGTTGCCAAAGTCCCCTTAGATAAATCTCATGTGAATTAAACCATGGGTTCATGTATGGTCGTGAGATTTTTCGTATCATATGAGTTTTTATATATACCACTCTATACTTTGTTGTGCATTAAGCTGTGGGTCTTCACGGAAACAGCCTCCCTACCGTAAAAAGTAGGGGCATGATCTGCGTACATCTTATCCTTCCCAGATCCTACTCTGAGCGGAATATACTGGGTATGTTTGGTTTGATTTGATTTGGTTTGATTTTATTTCACGATGGTTTGCGTTGACTATGCAACTTGTAAATAGGGCTAGCTTGTAAAATGGGCATAAAATTGTTCGGTTTGCGATGGTTTTGGAGGTTGAAATGCATAAAATTTCTCTTTGTTGTAAGAAATTCGGTATAAAATTTTCTACTTTTACTTTTTCAATTGAAAATAATGATAACATATTAATTTTTTCCTACAAAAATATTGAAAAACATTTAGAAATCAGAAAACTATTTAAAAATACTAAAAAAATGTTTAAAGATGAACAATAAACCTCGGATATACCTCGAATATTAAATAATATTCCTATCTTTTATATTAGATTTATTTAGTTTAGTTTGGTGCCCTCTGCAAAGTGATGCTCTACATATTTATCTATGTGGCCTTTTCCATTAATCCATTTGCCTTTATGTAGTACTATACGTTAAATATCCGTATTTATAACACTATTATTAAAAAACACTATTATCCTTTATATTATGAATTTATTTATTTTGCTACCCTCTGCAAAATGATGATCTTATCTATCTGTGTGGCTTTTTCCATCAATTCATTTGCTTTTCTATATGACTATACGTTAAATGTATGTACTTATAATAATACTCTTTCTTTCTCAATTGGAGCGGGAGGTTTTTATTTTTTCAATTATTAAAATTTGTAAATTTAGAACATACTTTTCTAATTTATCTTTGACATATTTCTCACTCATTCCCATTAAAAGTGGGAAATTTCACTTTTTCGTAATTCACAAAATATGTTTATCATTTAAATATTATTCATCACTATAACTAAGTTACAGATATTTTAATAAATCATTGTACCTCATAAAAAAACCAAATTACTAATGTTTTTGACCATTATACATGTGACGTCATTTTTTACCACCTTCGTCCCGTGACGATATTTTTGACATATTTCGCCATGGAATGTTATTTTCAATGGGTCGAAAATAACGCCCCCGTGCAAGACGGTCCAAAAATAATGCCTAGCAGCGAAACGAGTCGAAAATATTGTCATGGAGCGAAACATAGAAAATGATTTCTAAGTGCGAAACAGGCCGAAAATAAGATTCCGGAATGAGGCGATACTTTTTACCGTTTCTCTTTAGGATTATATTTTCGATTAGTTTCAACATAGGACATTATTTTCGACCATCTTCGTACCTGGACGATACTGTTGACTCGTTTCGTTATGGGATGTTATTTTTGATCTATTCCATCACGTGATGTCATTTGCAGTTTGTTTGGTCGGGGATGTTATTTTCGACCGTTGTATCTCAGTACGTTATTTTGACCCGTTTCGTCACGTGACGTCATTTTCAGCTCATTTCGCCCAGGAACGTCATTTTTTGACCTGTTTCATCTTGAAATGTCATTTTCAACCAGTCTCACTCTGGGATGTTATTTTCGATTTTTGTCCCAGACGTCATTTTCAGTCCGTTTTGTCTCTGGATGTCATTTGGATCATTTTCGCCCTAGGACGTCATTTTTCCTTGTTTCGCTCCGGGACGACATTTTCTACACATTTCGCCCAGAGACGTAATTTTCTAACTGTTTCGTCCTGAGATATTATTTTCAACCAGTTTCGCCTCGGGACATCATTTTCGACATGTTTCGCCCAGGACGTCATTTTTGACCTGTTTCGTCAATGAACGACATTTTCGTCCTGAGACGACATTTTTGATAAATTTCGCCTTAGGAGGATATTTTTGGTCCATTTTCATGGGGCGTCATTTTACAGCCGGATATCATAGAAATGGGTCGAAAATGTCATCCCAGGTAAAACGGGTCAAAAATATCATCCAGTGACGAAACAGATCGAAAATAATATCCCGAGGCAAAAAATGGTCGGAGACATCCTGGACAAAAAGGGGTCGAGGATGACGTTCATGCGCGAAAACAGTCGAAAATAACATCACGGTGACCAATCATGCCAAAAATAACGTCTGAGGACAAACGAAACGGGCCAAAATGACGTTCCAGGGCAGAACGGGTCAAAAATCTCGGTCCAGGGTAAAATGTGTCGAAAATCACGTCTCAGAACGAAAATGGTCGAAAATGACGTCCTTTGACAAAACGAGTCGAAAATGACGTCAAGGGGCGGAAACCGTCGAAAATGACGTTGCGGGATAAATTGTTCCGAAAACAACGTCCATGGACATAATGGATCGAAAATGACGTTTCATGACGAAACGGACCAAAAATGACGTCCTGGGACGAAACAGGCCGAAATGTCGTCTCGGGGCAAAACGAGTTGAAAATGACGCCCGGGACGAAACGGGTCGAAAATGACGTCCCAAGGCAAATCTTGGCGAAAATGACATCCCATGGCGAAATGTGTCCGAAGTGATATCCGGAGCCGGAAATGATGTTCGGATCGAAATGAGTTGAAAATGACGTCCCATGACGAAACTGGTCGAAAATGAAACGGGCCGAAAATATCGACAGGAGACGAAATGAGTCGAAAATGACGTCTCAGGGCGAAAATAGTCGAAAATGACGCCTCGTGACAAAACGAGCCGAACATGACATTCATTGACAAAACAGGACGAAAATAATGTCCCGGGACAAAACGGGTCGAAAATAACATCCCGAGGTGAAGCCGGATCGAAAATAATGTCGCATGGCTTAGCGGATTGAAAATAATACCACGTGACGAAAATGATCGAAAATATCGTCCGAGGTAAAACGGACCAAAAATATCGTTCAAGGACAAAATAGGTCGAAAATGACGAATGAAATGGGTCGAAAATGACGTTCTTGGAAGAAATTAATGTGGGTCAAAGTGATCGAAAATGTCATCCGACGCGAATAAGTCGAAAATGTCATCCCAGGGCGAACGAGTCGAAAATGTCGTCCCGGGGCGAACGAGTCGAAATGACATCCCTATGCGGAATGTGACAAAATAATTTTCATGGGTGAAATGGATCGAAAATAATGTCTTGTGATGAAACTGATCGAAATGGTAGTCCCGTGATGAAATATGGTCGAAAATGACAGCATGGTGAAATAGATCGGAAATAATGTTGTGTGGCGAATTAGGTCGAAAATGACATCCCGGGACGAAAATAGTAGAAAATGATGTTTTGAGGCCGAACGGTCGAAAATAATTTTCTAAGATGAAAACTAGGGGTGTACAGAAAAACCGAACCCGAAAAATCGAACCGAAAATCCGATCTGATCTCTTCGGATCAGATTTCGGATTAGAATTTTACAAATCCGAAAATTTCGGATCGGATCGAATTAAATCCGTGGATTTTCGGATTAATCCGATCGATCCGAAATATATAAATTTTTTATATTATTTTTAGGTAAAACGCCAGAAAAAATTTCGGATCGGATCGGATTAACCGCGGATTTTCGGATAATCCGACCATCCGAAATATATATATAAAAAAAGAAAATTTTTATTGTTTTTGGATTAGGATTTATAGTTATTTTTATTAGTTTTTTAAATTTTTGAATTTTTCGGATTAAATCCGATCCGATCTGATCCCGATTCGGATTGATCCGAATCCGATCCAAACGATAAGTTCGGATTTCAGATTGAGCAAAACGTGATCTGAAATTTCGGATCAATCTGAATTCGGATCGGATCGGATCGGATCGGATCGGATCGATCCAGAAGCACACCCCTAATGAAAACAGTAGAAAAATAACATTACATCTACGTGTCGAAACTAGTCGAAAATGACCCCCCGAGGCGAAACAGGTCGAAAATAACGTCCAGTGACGAAACAGTCGAAAATGATGTTCCGAAGCAAAACGGGTCAAAAATAATGTTTCGAGGAGAAAACGTTCGAAAAACATCTCCGCCCGGAACGGATTGATAATAATGTCCCGAGTTGAACAACTTTGAAAATGTCGCCCCTCAACAAAATTGGTCAAAAATGACGTATCGGATGGGAACGAGTAAAAAATAATAGTAATATGGTATTTGTGTGAGGCACAATAATTTGTGAAATAGTAATAATTTAAGTATAAAGATAAAATATATTTAAATGAGAAGTATTTATTTTAAGAAATGAAAAAATTAAAACCTCTTATTTAAATTGGGAAGAAGAGAGTAATAATTATCTTTCTACATTTATGGTGCACAAACCTTTTTCCTTTTTTTGGTAAGGTAGAAATAAGAAATTCCTCCACCGGTATCAGAAGTCTCTTGACCAGGCGAGTTGTAAATCGAGGAATGTGGCAGCCCTGCAAGGGAGAGGACCAACGAGACACGAACCCAGCAACAAATTTTGCAATATTTCACCAAATAATTATCACCACGTGAATTTTTTTTCCTCATTTGTGTAGAGTGTGACTAGTAACTCGTGAGTGAAAGATAAAATTTAAAGAAAAATTGTGCAATCACAACCGTTGTAACGTTTGTGGTTGTTTTGGGCTATTGGTTATATGTGTAGTGGGGTAGATATTGGAGTAAATAATAAATTTAATGGTAAATATATTGTGAGATGGTGTATTGTAAAATTTAATTGTATAAATCGAGGGTGGACATAGTATTTTTGAAAATTAAATCTCTATGAAGGTTGATATTTTCCGCCAACTACCCAAACTGATGTGTTCCCACGATTCCCACCAAACACAACCCAAATTCCAAACTCCACCAACTATCACATCCTGCCAGTAGCTAAGCACTTTCTTCAAATTATGTGCCAGTCCCGACTTGGTTGCTTTATTATTTGAATAACTAAATGACTTTAATTTCATAATGGTTTGCGTTGACTATGCAACTTCTAAATAGGGATAGCTTGTAAATAGGTATAAAATTGTTCGATTTGGGATGGTTTTGGAGGTTGAAATGCATAAATTATCATGTTTAGTTGGAAGTGTACTAAATTTAAGTATACTAGTGTTGATGCACGACACACGATTTTGTATTTTTATGAATTAAATTAATAAATTATATATTAAAGCAACTAAAAAATATTTTTAAATTATTTTTTATTATGCATCCATAATAAATATTACATAATTTCATGTACAAAAAATATTATAAATTTTGGAAAACCTTCTTTTAAACAACATTAGTAGTTTTATTGCTTAGATTTTCATTCTCATCACAAACTAATATTTTCAAATAACTTCTGTTAGTTACTCTAGAAATTGCCACATATAATTGTCCGTGAGTAAACACTTTTTACTCGGTCTCCTCAGAAATATTCCGATATTTGAAATAGATTGTCCCTAACTTTTATTTATCGTCATAACATAAGAAACCATAAGAGAAAACTGTCTCCTTTGAAAACGAAAAAGCAATCTTGCATTAGACGGAGTATTACTCATTATTCGGAGGTGAATCATAGGACACCAAAAACTGTGGTATCTTATGGGCCTAACATAGGTCACATCCCTCAAGAGTCAATCTAGGAATGTAAATGATATCACCAACATTAGTTCTCTCCAATACTCTTGCTTCAAGAACATAAGATCCCAACTTCGTAATAACTATTCTCGTCCTATTACATAGACCAGTTGTATGATCAATATTCCGTAACGACAGTACTGGAACACCAACCTTTAGCAAAAATAACGATTAGTTTTTGTTTTCATAAAAAAACATATTTGTAAAAAATAAAATTATTTTCTATAGATGAAAGTATATAATTCAGAAGATGGACCTGTAATTTCAATTGATGGTTAGGCACCCCGGAACACTTTACGCTATTCAAATACTCTATGAGATGCATTTGTTCGAACAGACTTATTGTAATACCCGGTTGTAGTTCAATAATTATCATTCTGTAATTGTCACTCAGTAATTTTCACTCATTATTAATCATTCATCATTCATATTCATTCATTGTATTCACCGTTCAAAGTAATTTGCATCGTGTATAAGTTATTATTCGTCTTTCAACTCGGTTGGAGAGTCGGGCCGAGCGTATCATCATTGTCATCTTTGTAATGGGCTGTGTGTGAGGAGTAGAGCACGCTACGCACTCTCCTTAGCGCGCGCTAATTGAGTATGGGTAGCGCTAGCTACCTCTCAGCATTAGCGCACGCTATGGTGGTTCAGGCTGACAGTCCAGAAGGCATTGGACTGCAGTCGAGTTGTAGTAGCGCACGCTACGAATGGTAAGTAGCGCGCGCTCGTAGTTAGGGGTAGCACACGCTATGCAATCGGTGTAGCGCGCGCTAAGGTCGATCAGGTAGAGTCCAGTGGGTACTGGACTGAATTGGAATAATTCATAGCGCACGCTATGAGTAGATATTAGCATACGCTAATGGTGGAGTAGCGCACGCTGAGTTTTGGGTGTAGCGCACGCTATCGCGAGCAGGTCAGAGGACAGAAGGTTCTGGACTTCAGTTACTGGGCATCAGATATTCAGTTAGCGTACGCTATCGGGAAGGCGTTAGCGCACGCTACCAAGTTCGTAGCGTACGCTAACGAGGCAGTCAGAGCTCACTAGACTGTCCGGTTAACTCGCTAGCGTACGCTAAATATCAGGGCTTAGCGTGTGCTAAACTGGAACAGTATAAATAGGACAGTCAGCCCAGGTTTCGTCATTTCTCACTTCTCATTTCGTTTTGGGCATTTTCGGGCGATTTCGGACGATTTGGAGAGATCTCTTTGAGCTGTATCCACCTATCAACATCTTCAAGCTTATAATCCGGATTAATTATCACTTCATCCTCTCCAATACATCAAATCAAGGTAAACATTTCTTGGATCTAGAATTTCGGATTTTGAATGTTTTCCTTCCGATCTCTTCGTGTAAGCTTGGTTTCAAGTTGGAATATGTTAGATATAGGTTATATACCTTGGATAAATGTATTCCTACAGATTTATTGGCGTATATTTCGGATTTCATGAATGTTGGGGTTTGATTCAAGAACACTTTAGAGTTGACTTTGATATTTTGGGGGTTTTCGATTAGATGTTGTCGTTAACTCGAGTTGTGGATTCCTATGGGATTATCGATATCATTGAAGGTGTTTTGTCGGATTTTATTACTCACTTGGAGTTTGGTTTCGTTATTTTTGGGGTTGGTGTAACCAAAGGGAAGAACGCTTACAAAGTATTCGTTAGAATGCCCCAATGAGTATGATTATTGTTGCATCAACGTTTGAGTTGTTTATTATCGTGCTTGATACGTATATTGAGCGTTTGTTGGTAATCACGTTATTCAAGGTTGTTCGAGCGACCGGTATTTTTCCTTAGGACGATTATTTGAGAGAGGCGTTTCATCACCGGTATTGAGGTAAGTTAATTCTTACTCAGTTAAAGGGATATTCATTCCTTATGTTGTTGTTCATTCATACATATAATTCACTAATAATATATCATTCATGTCGAGACTTGTAATAATTATCAATTAATCATTCAATTCATGAGGAACGACGGTTCCAATCATTTCAATGAGCTACCATTCATTTCATTGTTATTCCATTTTGGTGAGTCATTCTTGACCCTTGTCGGATTATTATTCATTAATGTTCATTGGTCACTTTTGTTCTTGTGGCCTTCTGGGGTCATATTGCGTGGCCGGGTGGGGATGTGTGGAATTTTTAGTCGGGCACTTGATAGTCATGTGATCAGGTTCACCGACACAATGGACTGTGCACACGGTAACGTACCTCCGTGAGACTAATTAGGCACAAGGACGGGTGTGTCTGGACACTCATCTTGTGCACTTGCACATACCATTACGGGCGTACTATTATGCCCCTCTTCAGCTGGATTTCATAACTAAGATATGTGATTGTTGTATATTGTTCAACTCTTGAGGATTGTTGTTATGTGTAACTGACCCGGTTGGGGGATGTTGTTTTCAGCTCATGACAAGGCTAAAGCACGGGAAGAGAACGTTGACGGCGAGGAGTCCCAGTGATACTAGTAGGGGGCCCCAGTCCTTTTCAGTCATTTATGTTCCTTCATTTTTATTCCGCTGCAGATTTCGTTTGGATATTCATTTTCATTTAGTGTTGTATATTTTATCTTCATATAAAATATACATGTATTTCGTATTTTTCATGGGTGTGTTGTACTAGAAACTCCTCATCAGAGTAATTAATGATATAATATGGTTCGGTACTACAATTATATTATTTAAGTCGTTAATTTTCATTTGTCTGGTGGGTCCTAGTTGGGGGTCCACGACACTGTAATATCCGCTTGATTTGGGGTGTTACAGAGTTGGTATCTGAGCATGGTTTTGAATATTACCTTCCGAGTCATGTCTCATTTGAAATCATCGTTCATCAGACTAGTATCATTGGACTTTCGCGTCGCGTGTGACCTGTGCAAGAGCCGAGCCCCTCAGACCAAAGAAAAGTAAGATTTCTGACGCCATGGTATAATTTCTGGCAATAAGAATCACTCATTCATCATTCAACAGTCAACAATCCTCAATCATCATTTTCATTTTTGATCATGTCGACCATGTTAACTCATTAATCACTCAGTTCATTTCATTGCTCAGTTGTTAATCTTAAGGATCGTATCATTAATCTTGTCAACTGTTCAAGATAATCATTTCAAGAATTTCATTAGATAATCATGTCACCTTAGTTGATCATTAATGTAATCATTGTATTAGAGCGTGTACGCTCATTATTATCATTTCATGACGTAATCATAATGCGGTATTCATGCGAGATCTATAACTATCATGTGACTTTCCTACTTCAGTATGGAGAGAGCTGGCAGAGGACGCGGGGGAAGAGGCCGCGGTGTGGGCCGGAACCCGAGAGCTCATGTGAATACACGCGCGAACGCGAGGAATAATGCAAATTCATCGAGCAGCAACGCTGCCACTCATTCACCCGGAAATGATCAATCACTGTCAGGTAGTCGTACCCGGGACACATCTCAATCAGAAGGTGTTCGGGTTGATCCCCTCGCTTTTATGCAGGGCATGATGGCCCAGATGACATAGATGGCACGCCTCATGGAGACGATGCAGAACTCAATTGCCCATAATCAGCAGGCTCCTCCGCCGCCACCTCAAAGGCAAGAGAGGAATGTGAGCATCATCATCAACGACATTTCTCGCCAGAGGCCGCCTACCTTCGAGGGCTCATCTGAGCCGGCGGACATTATTCACTGGCTGGAGCATTTCGAGAAATTATTTGCTATGGTGGAGTGTCCCGAAGGACACAAAGTTTCAGTTGCGGCTTACTATCTGGGTAAGAGCGCTCACTCATGGTGGCTATCTCTGAAGCCCACCGACGGAGCTTGTACGTGGGACCAGTTCAAAACTCTCATGATGGAAAGATATTATCCGGCCCCACTCAGGGATGCCAAGCTGTCGGAGTTACTCAGTCTCGACCCCTCGACGGAAGAAGATGTTCTCGCCATTGCCGAGAAATTTCAAGAGCTACTGCCTTTCGCCTCATCTATTATCCACTCAGAGGCGGATAAAATCAAGTATTTCAGTAAGAGGTTGAAACCTCGTATGAAACTCCAATTGCTTAATCATCATTGCACTACTTTGGCCGAATTCATCGAGAAAGCTCTTGCTTATGAGCTTACTGCTAAGGAAATTTCTAAGAATCAGACTTCATCTTCCGACAAGAAATCGAAGAATCGTAATCATTCAGAAGGCAGTCAGGAAAGCTTCAAGAAGCCTCGTGCGGGCTCTAATTTTTCTGATCGACCCCTTAGGGCGCCTAAACCCGCCGAATCTCAGTTTCGAGCGGCCAGCTCGACCATCACCTGCTACAACTGTGGAGAACCGGGTCATTTCGGTACTAAGTGTCCGAAGCCGACCCTCACGTGTAATAACTGTCGGATTATGGGGCATAAAGCCCGTTTTGCCGAAGAGACTCCAAGCCTACTTCGGCGACATCTCAGGCCCCGAAGCAGTCAATGATTCAGAATCAGGCCACCTAGTCCGTGTCGTTTAAGACGACGAGAGCTAACAAAGGCGGAGCCCATAGCTATCAGACAGGAGCATCTGGGTCCGGAGCTGGCAAGCCCCGAATTTATGAAATGAAGAGAGCTGACAATCCAGAGGCCCGAATGATCTTAGGTACACTCGAAATTTTATCTAAACCTGTGTGTACCCTTTTTAATACTGGTGCATCGCATTCATTCATTTCCGAGTCATGCTTGAGTAGACTTAATCTGGATAGTGCTACTAACTGTGAGCCTTATATCATTGGACTACCTGAAGGTAGGAGAATTATCGGAGGTCGTGAGTTTAAGAATTATCCGATTCAATTTCATGGCCTTGATTGGTTGGCAGACCTGATCGTGGTGGATTTACCTAGAGACGACATCATTTTGGGTATTGATTGGATGGATCGCCATGATGCCGTCCTTAGTGTCCGTAAGCATATGGTCACTATTGTTTCGGACGATGGAGTTGAATATGTATTTCAGGGAAGTAACCCAGCTGTTCCGGAAAGGTTATCAATGTAATGAAAGCAGTTAGATTACTCAATCAGGAGTGTGTTGGTTATTGGTGCTATATGACCAAACCGATAAATCATCAGTGTCATTGGAGGACATTCCGGTAGTGAGGGAATATGCCGATGTATTTCCAGACGAGCTACCTGGTTTGCCTCCGCAGAGAGATGTGGAATTCACGATTGAGTTGGAGCCTGGTACATCTCCAATATCAAAGGCACCATACCGTATGGCCTCGACTAAAATGTAGGAACTGAAGAATCAGCTAGAGGAACTGCCCGAGAAGGGTTATATCCGGCCGAGTGCGTGCCCGTGGGGAGCACCAGTGTTATTTGTCAAGAAGAAGGATGACTCTTTTCGCTTTTGTATTGATTATCGAGAGCTGAACAGGGTGACGATCAAGAATAAATATCCCATACCCCGCATCGATGATCTTTTGGATCAACTTCAGGGAGCTTCAGTATTTTCCAAGATCGATTTAAGATCTGGGTGTCATCAGTTGCGAATTCGAGAGTCGGATATTGCTAGAACGGCGTTTCGAACATGCTATGGTCATTATGAGTTTGTGGTAATGCCATTTGGGTTAACTAGTGCATCTGTGGTGTTCATGAAGTTAATGAATCGGGTTTTCATCAACTATTTGAATCAGTTCATGGTTGTCTTCATTGATGACATTTTGATTTATTCTCATGACCGAGAGGAGCACGAATTTCACCTTCATCAGGTTCTCGAAGTGTTGAGACGAGAGCAACTTTATGGGAAGTTTTCCAAATGTGAGTTTTGGATGTCCGAAGTGATGTTTCTTGGACATGTGATTTCATCAGACGGAGTACGCTTCAACCCTCAGAAGATGGAGGCTATCCGAGATTGGCAACCTCCGAAGAATGTTAAGGAAATCCGAAGCTTTCTCGGATTAGCTGGTTATTATCGGCGATTTGTGGAAAGATTTTCTAAAATCGCTCAATCCATGACGAACCTTTTGCGGAAGGATAAGAAATATGAGTGGTCCGATGCGTGTCAACAAAGTTTTGAGGAACTCAAGAGCCGATTAATTTCAGCACCTGTCCTTTCCTTGCCCCAAGGGACGGAAGAATTTGTGGTTTACAGTGACACGTCCGGACACGGTCTTGAATGTGTATTAATGCAGAACGGGAAAGTTATTGCCTATGCTTCACGGAAGCTGAGACCTTACGAGGTCAACTATCCGACCCACAACCTAGAGTTAGCGGCCGTGGTATTTGCGTTGAAGATTTGGCATCATTATCTTTATGGCGTCACCTGTCAGATTTTGACCGACCATAAGAGTTTGAAATATATATGTACTCAGAAGGAGTTAAATATGCGACAGAGGTGGTGGTTGGAACTAATCAAAGATTATGATATTGAGATACTATACCACCCGGGCAAGGCGAACGTTGGCGCCGACGCCTTGAGTCGTAAGTCCGTTCAGGAGCAAATGCTTGCTCGTTTGACTGTTCAGATGGAACTTCAACAGGAATTCCTAAGATCCGAGGTTGAGGTTTGGTTACAACGAGTAGAAGGGCAACTTTGTGCGTTAGAGATTTCATCGCCATTTGAGGAGGCGATCAGAGTGAATCAGGGTTCAGACCCATTTTTGTTGCGCATTCGAGATGATGTGACTCAGGGGAAAGCCCCTGGATTTGTGGTCCATGAGGATGGACTTTTGCGATTTAAGAACCGGTTATGCATTCCGGCGAATGACGAGTTGAAAAACTCGATTTGAGAGAAGTTCATGCTACCCCTTATTCCATTCATCCGGGGTCTAGCAAGATGTACAAGGACTTGAAATAGAATTATTGGTGGAGTAATATGAAGTGTGAAGTTGCAGAATTTGTTTCAAGATGTTTAACCTGTCAGCAAGTCAAGATAGAACATCAGCGACCGATAGGCATGCTGAAACCGCTTCCTATCCCAAAATGGAAGTAGGAGGATATTTCAATGGATTTCATCACGAGTTTGCCGACAAGTCGGCGGGGCATGAATGCAATTTGGGTGATTGTGGACCGTTTAACTAAGTCAGCTCATTTCCTTGAGATTAAGGATACGTGGGGTCCGGAGAGACTTGCCCAGTTGTTCATCAAAGAGATAGTGAGACTGCATGGTACTCCTACGAGTATCGTTTCTGATCTGACGGGCGATTCGTGTCGCATTTTTGGAAATCAATTCACCGTGCAATGGGAACTCAGCTTAATCTGAGCACAACTTTTCATCCCCAGTCCGATGGACAATCAGAGAGGACTATTCAGACGTTGGAGGAAATGTTGAGAGCATGTGTCCTCGATTGGAAAGACGATTGGGAAGCCCAACTACCGTTGATTGAGTTCACGTACAATAACAGTTGGCATGCTTCGATTAAGATGGCACCTTACAAGGCCTTGTACGGTCGTCGTTGTCGATCTCCTTTGTGTTGGGATGACTTATCAGAATCAATCGGCACCGATAGGGATGTCAATTTTATCCGTACTCGATCCTACCCGTCGGCTAAACCCGAAATTGGGTCGGGTATCGACCGAACCCGAAGTTCTATGATCGGGTACGGGTAGGGTATGGATATAGTTTATTACCCGAATACCCGACCCGATTACCTGACCCGCGTACCCATTTGAATTATATAAATATATTATTATTATATATTATACATAAATATTATAATGTATTATAAATTAGATATATTATTATATAAAATATTATATTTTAAATATTTATTATACTAACTTGTACTTATTAATTACATTATATGTATATATGATATATATTAAAAATATTTATATTCTTAAATATAGGGTATACGGGTACCCGAATACCCATTGGGTACCCGATTACCCGATGGACAATACCCTAACCCGATCCGAATCAAATAGGGTAGGGTATGGAGGAGGCATACCCATACCCTACCCTACCCATTGACATCCCTAGGCACCGAGCCCGATATGCTTATAGCCGCCCATGAGAAGATAGCTTTGATCAGAAGTCATTTGTTGACCGCTCAAAGTCGACAGAAATCATATGCTGATAATCGTCGTCGATCATTAGAGTTCGAGGCAGGTGACCACGTTTTGATTAAGGTATCCCCGAGTTGAGGTATCTTTCGTTTCGGGAAGTGGGGAAAGTTGAGTCCGAGATTTATTGGACCGTTTGAGAATTTGGATCGAGTAGGCAGTCTGGCGAATCGATTGGCTTTACCTCCGGCGTTGAGTCGAATTCATAATGTGTTTCACGTCTCTCAGTTGCGGAAGTATGTTGCCGATCCGAGTCACACACTACAGTTCGACGAAATCGAGATCGCGGATGATCATTCATATGAGGAGCGTCCTATACGAGTTTTAGAACGGCGAATTAAACAGTTGAGGAACAAGACGGTTTCTTTGGTTAAAATTCAGTGGGCTAGACACGGAGTCGAAGAGGCTACTTGGGAAACCGAGGATAGTATGCGGGAGATTTATCTCGAGTTGTTTGACCCTTAGTTTCGAGGATGAAACTCTTTTAAGGGGGGAGTATGTAATACCCGGTTGTAATTCAGTAATTATCATTCAGTAATTGTCACTCAGTAATTTTCACTTATTATTAATCATTCATCATTCATATTCATTCATTGTATTCACCGTTCAGAGGAATTTGTATCGTGTATCAGTTATTATTCGTCTTTCAACCCGGTTGGAGAGTCGGGCCGAGCGTATCATCATTGTCATCTTTGTAGTGGGATGTGTGTGAGGAGTAGCGCATGCTATGTACTCTCCTTAGAACGCGCTAATTGAGTACGGGTAGCGCACGTTACCTCTCAGCATTAGCGCACGTTATGGTGGTTCAGGCTGACAGTCCAGAAGGCACTGGACTGCAGTCGAGTTGTAGTAGCGCATGCTACAAATGGTAAGTAGCGCGCGGTAGTAATTAGGGGTAGCGCACGTTATGCAATCATTGTAGCGCGCGCTAAGGTCGATCGGGCAGAGTCCAGTGGGTACTGAGCTGAATTGCAATAATTCATAGCGCACGCTATGAGTACATATTAGCGTACGCTAATGGTGTAGTAGCGCACGCTGAGTTTTGGGTGTAGCGCACGCTATTGCGAGCAGGTCAGAGGATAGAAGGTTCTGGACTTCAGTTACTGGGCATCAGATATTCAGTTAGCGTATGCTAACATTTTGGGTTAACGCACGCTATCGGGAAGGCGTTAGCGCACGCTACCAAGTTCGTAGCATACGATAACGAGGCAGTCAGAGCTCACTGGACTATCCGGTTAAATCGCTAGGGCACGCTAAATATCAGGGCTTAGCCTGCGTTAAACTGGAACAGTATAAATAGGACAGTCAGCCCAGGTTTCGTCATTTCTCACTTCTCATTTCATTTTTGGGCGTTTTCGGGCGATTTTGGACGATTTGGAGAGATTTCTTCGAGCTGCATCCACTTATCAACATCTTCAAGCTTATAATCCGGATTAATCATCACTTCATCCTCTCCAATACATCAAATCAAGGTAAACATTTATTGGATCTAGAATTTCGGATTTTGAATGTTTCCCTTCCGATCTCTTCGTGTAAGCTTGGTTTCAAGTTGGAAGATATTAGATATGGATTATCTACCTTGGATAAATGTATTCCTACGGATTTATTGGCGTATATTTCGGATTTCATGAATGTTAGGGTTTGATTCAAGAACACTTTCGAGTTGACTTTGATATTTTGGGGGTTTTCGATTAGATGTTGTCGTTAACTCGAGTTGTGGATTCCTATAGGATTATCGATATCATTGAAGGTGTTTTGTCGGATTTTATTACTCACTTGGAGTTTGGTTTCGTTATTTTTGGGGTTGGTGTAACCAAAGGGAAGAATGTTTACAAAGTATTCGTTAGAACGCCCCAATGAGTATGATTATTGTAGCATCAACATTTGAGTTGGTTATTATCGTGCTTGATACGTATATTGAGCGCTTGTTGGTAATCATGTTTTTCAAGGTTGTTCGAGCGACCGGTATTTTTCCTTCGGATGATTATTCGAGAGAGGACGTTTCATCACCGGTATTGAGGTAAGTTAATTCTTACTCGGTTAAAGGGATATTCATTCCTTATGTTGTTGTTCATTCATACATGTAATTCACTCATAATATATCATTCATGTCGAGACTTGTAAATATCAATTAATCATTCAATTCACGAGGAATGACGGTTCCAATCATTTTAATTAGCTACCATTCATTTCATTGTTATTCCATCTCGGTGAGTCATTCTTGACCATTGTCGGATTATTATTCATTAATGTTCATTGATCACTTTTGTTCTTGTGGACTTCTGGGTTCATATTGCGCGGCAGGTGTGGATGTGTGGAATTTTTAGTCGGGCACTTGATAGTCATGTGATCGGGTTCACCGACACAATGGACTGTGCACACGATAACGTACCTCCGTGAGACTAATTAGGCACAAGGACGGGTGTGTCCAGACACTCGTCTTGTGCACTTGCACATACCATTACGGGCGTACTATGATGCCCGTCTTCAACTGGATTTCATAACTAAGATGTGATTGTTGTATATTGTTCAACTCTTGAGATTGTTGTTCTGTGTAACTGACCCGGTTGAGGTATGTTGTTTTCAGGTCATGGTAAGGCTAAAGCACGGGAAGAGAACGTTGACGGCGAGGAGTCCCAGTGATACTAGTAGGGGGCCCCAGTCCTTTTCAGTCATTCATGTTCCTTCATTTTTATTACGCTGCAGATTTCGTTTGGATATTCATTTTCATTTAGTGTTGTATATTTTATCTTCATATAAAATATACATGTATTCCGTATTTTTCCTGGGTGTGTTGTACTAAAAACTCCTCATCGGAGTAATTAATGATATAATGTGGTTCGGTACTACAATAATATTATTTAAGTCGTTAATTTTCATTCGCTTGGTGGGTTCCAGTTGGGGGTTCACGGCACTGTAATATCCGCCTGATTTGGGGTGTTACACTTATCTCTCTATCCGTAGTAGTAATTTAATCTGCACTGAGATAAATCTTATCATATGTATTATGCATGAACACCATATACTCATTAATACGATCAACTTCGTCATAAACAGGTGCCAAAATTGCCCTTCCTTGCAAATATGATAAATCTCCAATATGATCACAAAATAAAGGATAAGTCGTATCGACAATGAATGAAAATAGTCATTAGATTCAATTCTCAAATGGTCACTGAGAATCTTAAACTCAACCTCTCCATCATTGTGACCACCCAAAGTTCCATCACATATGGATGTCATCCAATGCGAGAATATTCTTAAACTGTCCGTATCATGTGCATTACGCAACTTTTGAAGCCTCATATTCTTTGTTAAGCGCAAAACGTTGCAACTTCGCCAAATAACCGATGAATTAATTGTAGCATGTACGATATCATCTCTCGTATCCTTAGGACTTACGGGAATATTTGATGAAAATCTCCTCCAAATACATCAACCTTACCCCCAAATGGCTCATTGTATGCTTCGGGTCTTCGACTCGCATAATTTCACGCAAACTACGATCAATAGCCTCAAACAAAACCTATAAATAAAAAAATATACTACAAAAGTTGGAAGAAATATTATTCAGAGGAAAATATCACAATCAAATTTAATTATATAACATTTTTTATATAAAAATAATAATTTATCGATATAAGCATTAGTAAAAAGAATAACAACCATAGACATAAAGCACATAATAAACAGGTATGTTGAGGAAAACATACCTATTCGTCATCGGGGACTCATTCCATATGGTAAGATCCATCTTTACAATGAGTTCAGCAAGAGCACTTGGTTGCTTTATATTGCAGGTGGAAATCTCATTCAAATTTAAAAGGATTGCGAATCTGAAATGAGCTGTCCGGCCGCTCAGTAATAACAATGAAGCTATGCCACGAGATGCAACATTTAATACAATACCGCCTCTTGAGAGAACAGTGGCAGAAAATGTTTTCCAAACAAAAGTTTTATCAGTCCCACCATAGCCATACAAAAAGAAGACACCCACACTTTAGCTATCAACAACGCTCATAATAGCATTGTACATAATACACTGCTCACTATTCAATATGCTTACAAATCTGTCATGTTCTACTTCAAGTACATTTCTATCATACACAAGATCCGCAGCTATTAACTGATTTCTAAAAGAAACATCAGTATTACCCGGATACGGCAAAGTCGGGCATTGTTCAAGAGATCTACATTTTTGTTGCATTATATTCTCAATTTCACGCAAGTTTAAATTCTTAATTTGATCTCCTGTAAGATTCAAATTTGTTATTAAAAGAAAAAAAAAGATTAACAACATAAATAAGAAAAATAATTTAGTTAATAATAAGGGAAATAAATGTAGAACGCAGAAAAAAATCAAAATAGTTGCCTTCGCACCACAATCTCATTCGATATTTGAATTAAATATCAGTAGATAAATAACTCCAGCACTTATCCCAAATAAATTCCGGACGTGACATAGAATCTGAAGTCAACAAATTGACAAACAATGATGTCAACATATTTTCTGAATCCCAAGAACTTGCTTCAGTTATAGCATCAAAATATTCTTTGTCATCATCTAGCAATCCTCGAGCATAACACGTATCTCTAAATGTTTGATATATAACACCATTAAATGTCCTTATATCATCATAACATTCACATCCGCGCAACATTAAGCAAGATTCTTAAAAATATAGCTCTCTAGATCCTGGATAAACATAATATAACCTTCCAAATGCAGAACCCTTTTGCCTTGGTCGCCGTTCTCTTAATTTAGCATCCCAAAAGAACCACTTTGGAAATCCCCCATATGTCAATTCTTTAGCTTTAGGATAAATCTTGTTTGCTTCCATCTAAGATGTAAACATTGTGCATTTTAATGAGATATAGAAACTCTGAAAAAGAAACAAATTAAATCAAATATTACTCTTAAAGAGTTGTTGAATGTGATGTTGAAAAGTTCTTACCCAAAAATTGTGGGGGTGCAATTGGTTTTTTGGAAAAATCATATTCAATGTATGTGCAACACACTATGGTATGGGGTAGAATTTTGGCTATAAGATAAATATATAAAACAATCCCAACGTGAAACTAAAACGGTTGGATGCATTGGGATGCAAATCATAGTCGGACATGGTGCACAGGTCAATTTTTGAGACAAATGATTGAAGGGCACAGGATCATAAAATATGATATTCTTGGTAAATGCTTTCTTTGTAAAAGAAAGAAGTGCACAATGTAATATATGTAATGGTAGGTCAAGACTAATCGCCATTGACATAATACCATTAGAACAATTGATCTCGATCGAGGTTGTTTTAGTTGACTATGTGATGTATATGAATCAGGATATATGTATAAATTGGTTAGAGGAATGATTTTAAAGTCCACAATAAAATAACAATCATAACGAATACCCAACCATGATAATTGCAGGATCCTAAAATCTCGGTTTAATGGGACAATCAAGTTATGAAGGCTGAGTTAAACACTTGGAAACCTATCAGCTCATTCGTAGAACCATCCGTGTGAAAAACTTATCTAAGTGGTAAGGTTAAGTTTACACCTTTTAATGATTCATATACATATATGGTGGAGTATAACATCATACTCTTCATAGGAGATCATATAAGTGAAGTATTGTCCGCTTCAAAGTAACCCTTGTGAATCTAATATATGTAATATCCGTAATTTTTCCATTTTTAGCAGTTTCCATTTTTGGTGTATGTCTATTTTTATCGACTCGCCTGTAACCGTTTCGACATTTTGAATCTATTTTGTTCTTGGAGTTTTTCCATTTGGATGAGTTTTGATGATGTTTTCACGTAATTTCGTTTTATGGCATGTTTTGCCGTATGAACGTTCGATTCTCGTAAAACTCATTCGTTTTCGTCCTTTATTGGTTTGTACGAGTTCGTTTGGTTGAGTTGGTCATGTGGAGACTTTCGGTTTGTAAATCCGACGTCGTTTCGTGATTTTCGGGCACTTGGGCCATTTTTGTAATTTCCTAATAGTTTAGGGAATCTCGTTTTCGTTGTCGCATTACGGACCCTCCGGTGGTCGGAATTGTATTTTCTTTCAACGCTTAGCTCCGTTGTCTTGTATGCTTCGCGTCTATGTACCTGGATTCTGGTCTCGTCGTGCGTTTCGTGTTTTATACCCTCGGCGGACTTCACTGGCGATGTGACATCAGCGATCTTTGACTGCATGTAGGTAGCGCACGCTACCCCTGTTCCCTTGCGTGCGCTACCGATGTGCAGTTAGCGTACGCTAACGCCCTATTGTTAGCGTACGCTAACGAAGGGTGGCAGTAGCCACTGGACCTGTCAAGGCCCCGTTAGCGCGCGCTACATAGGACGGTTAGCGTGCGCTAACTCCACTGAATTTAAGTCAGCGGGCAGTTTCAGAACAGCAGTTTATTTCTTTTCTCTTCGTTTCTTCGACGTGCGACCTCAGAGACGATTTCCACCAGTTCTATTCGGAGTTCTCTTCAAATTCCATCACGGTAGAATCGAGCCATCACATCATAATCAGCATAATCATCTTTCATCAGCCGAATTAAAGGTAATTCCTCAGGAACCCTAATCTTGACGAATTTGGGGGATTTTCGGGATTTTAGGGTTTAGTTCCGAATTGTTCATCTATATTACGATATTCTTTACCGGTTGTGATTGTTGAGTGATTCTTAATCCAACTTCCCTGATTTTAATCCGCGAATTATCGATACGGGGAGATTTTGTGTAAACCCTCGCCCGTATCGATTGATCGTTCATTATCGTATCATGTAATCGGGGTTATGGGTGTATTCCATTAGAGTATTGTTGTCCGTAGGGACTGAACTGTATTGGTCCTTCGTTTAGGAACCGTCGTTTTCCATCCGGATCGTTCGTAGTCGTGCTTCAACTCCATTTCTTCAAGAATGTCTCAAAGGCAAGTACTTTACATTTGTTTACATGTTCTAGTATTTGAATTATGGCTGTATCGTGGTAGTTGTGGATGGTTATGTGTATGTTCGCCTAGGGATGGTCCGACGGGGCCTCTAGGGATACGTATTGCCGTGAGTGTGCGTATCGCAAATTGTGGTTAGCCACCCAGGGATGTCCGACGGGGCTCTGCGGGGTACGGTGGCCGTGAGTCTCGTACCAACGGTTAACTTTGAATTATGAATTGTTGGAGATAATGTGTTTGTGATTGTGCATTGTAAATATTCCGGAATATAAAACGTTTTCAAAAAATGATTTTTGGCGCATTATTCATCTGATTAGAATGTAGTTCAAATGGATTGTACTTGCACTAGCAGTTGTCGCTAACCCCTTAAATGGGGGAAATACTTTTTGTATTTCAGGTACTGATTATGGGGATAAGCGAGCACTCGAGCTGTATGAGGATGATGGGCAAGCATGATATTGTCCAGTATTTGATTACGGTGTTGTGTCCGTCGGTTATTATTGATGTCTGATTTTGGGATTATGTATTATGAAATTGGTTTAAGTACTCGAGTACTTCCTATTTAAACTTGTTACTGTTGTGTCCCCGTTTGGGAAATGGATTTGATGACAGAATTTTATTTGTCGGTTATAGTCTTTTATTTAGCTTGTCGTTTTGTTTATGATGGTTTGTCGTTGTCGTATGTCATGTTTGGTACGTTAGCACAGTGGATTCCACGGTGTGGGGTCCACGGCTGTAATATGCCCGAATGTCTTGGGGTGTTACGAATATGGTATCGAGCTTAGGTTTATGGATACCTAGGTCGGTTATTTGGGTCTAGTTAAGTGTCGTTTTGGGACGGTATCACCGCTATGCCATCATCTCGATGCAGGAGCTCGTAAGTTTTCCTAACTTGACTCATTTCATCGTTATGTTCTATTCTGTCTTGGTATCTTATTGCGTTTTGCGTTTGAATTGTACTTACCGTTGCTTCTTGAATTCCTGCCGGTAGAGGACGCGGGCCTTGCGTCGCGATCGCGGACGCGGTAGGGGCGTGGCGCGGCAGTGGGGTGGCCATGTCCGATCACTCGGGAACCGGTTCGCGATGCCTTCCTTGTCGAGCAGTGTTCCCCTAGTTCCGAGGTCGGTAGGACCCGATCTGCTAGCTCCGTAATGCACATGAGAATGTTGGAGTGGCCAACATTTTGCGGCAAGTAGCGAACCGAGATGACGCTCTCGACTCAGCCGTTCTAGTCGGCCAAGCTAATGCCAACCCGGTTCGCCCTCTTTGGATCCGGCAATGATAAGCTACTTCAGGATGTGATTCGTATCGTCCTCGCGATTTGATGGTGCTTGAGCCCTTCGGTTAGGAGAATTGGCTATTCGAGATGGAGAAAGTGTTTGAGGGCTAATTGTTCCGAGGAGAGGAAAGTACCCATTGCTCGGTACTTCCTCGCCAAGGAGGCGAGAACGTGGTGGCAAGCGGTGAAACCGCGTGACCGAGCGACTACGTGGGCGAGTTTCGGGATCGATGGAAGACGGATTGCATCCTTGGCGGTGAAAGAGGGGAGGATCCGAGCCTTCTTTGAGGCTAAACCCCAAGATGTTCCTATATCTCAAGCTATCAAAGACTACAATCAACAGTTGCATTATGTGAGAAACCAAGTCCGCGATGAGTTTGATAAGATCCGCCACTTTGATATGCGGATGAAACCGAGGGTGCGCCACTACATGTCTGGTCTGGGGTGCACGACTTTGAAGGAATATCAGAATAAAGCGATGGCATACGAGATGTCGTTTTCTGCGACAGAGACGGCAGCTGAAGGAAAGAAGCAGAAGACCTCCAGTCAGTTTTCGGGAGGCAAGTCAGGAGGGTATCCGAAGGCTCAGTCTGGTTCGCGAGTCTTCGGGAGTCGGTCGCCATCAGTTGGTCGAGGGAATGGTTCTAGGTCTGCTCCTGCTGGTTCCGTTTGTGGTCCTAAGTGCTTCAACTGCAGTCGTCCGGGCCACATGATGAGTGAGTGTGATAGGCCTCCGATTCAGTGTCTTGCTTGTGGTCGTATGGGTCATCGTGCTAATTTTTGTACGGATGCAGCTCGGGCTCCAGTTACTCAGATATCAGCCCCAGTTGCGGGAGAGCCGAGTGTGAATCAGGCACCGACAGTTCCTCAGCCGTAGCAGAGTTTTGGTAGAGGTCGAGGTCGTGGTCAGCCTTCTAGAGGGGGAGCTTCTAGTGCGGGGTCTGTTCCGCCCCGTGTATATGAGATGAGGCGAGCCGGAGATCCCGACACGACGGTGGCTACAGGTATCGTCCACATCCTTGATCATCCTGTTTCCGTATTGTTCGATTCTGGTGCTACGCATTCTTTTATATCTATGGATTGTGTGCGTCGTCTGCATGTTGATTGCCTTGTTGCTTGTGAGCCTTTTGTTGTTAAACTTCCTAGCGGGGATAGCATCGTGGGGGATCGTGAGATTAGGGATTTTCCAATAAGTATCGCGGGGAGGGTTTGGCCTTCTAATCTGATTGCGGTGGATATTAGAGATGAGGATTTGATTCTAGGTGAGGATTGGCTGGACCGTCATGGAGCGATCATGAATTATAGAACGAGGACTGTCTCGATGCTAGCCTCCGATGGTACTGAGCATTCTTTTGTGGGACGTAAGCGGAGTAGCCAGAGATTACTGATCAGCGCCTTGAGGGCGGTGAGACTCCTTCGAGGAGGTTGCACGGGCTATTGGTGTTACGCTTTGAGATCGGAAGAAGGGGGAGTCGAGCTCTCGTCTATTCTGGTAGTGTGTGAGTATCCTGATGTTTTTCCAGACGAGTTGCCGGGTTTGCCGCCAGATCGATAAGTTGAGTTTACCGTCGATTTAGAGCCGGGTGCAGCACCGATTTCTAAGACGCCATACCGTATGGCGCCTGCCGAGATGCTTGAGTTGAAGAAACAGTTGGGAGAGTTGCTAGACATGGGGTATATTCGATCTAGTGCTTCACCTTGGGGCGCACCGGTCCTGTTTGTGAAGAAGAAGGATGGGTCACTTCGTTTGTGTATCGAATATCGAGAGTTGAACAAAGTGACCATCAAAAACAAGTATCCGCTCCCGAGGATTGATGACTTGTTTGATCAGTTGCAAGGGGCAACCGTGTTTTCGAAGATTGATTTAAGATCGGGGTATTATCAGCTCCGAGTGAAGGATACCGACATTCCGAAGACGGCCTTTCGGACGAGAGACGGTCACTACGAGTTTGTGGTTATGCCTTTTGGGCTAACCAACGCCCCAGCCGTGTTCATGCAGCTTATGAACAAAGTCTTTATCGAGTACCTCGATAAATGTGTAGTCATCTTTATCGACGATATTCTGATTTACTCGAGGAACGAGGAGGAGCATGCCCGTCATTTACATATTGTGTTAGACATTTTGAGAACTCAACATCTTTTTGCGAAGTTCTCAAAGTGCGAGTTTTGGTTACGGGAGGTTATGTTTCTCGGTCATGTGATCTCGGCCGAGGGTGTTCGTGTGGACCCACATAAGGTAGATGCAGTGTTGGATTGGGCGCCGCCCAAGAACGTGAAAGAGGTCCGCAGTTTTCTGGGATTAGCCGGGTATTACCGCAGATTCGTCGAGGGGTTCTCTAAGCTCGCTCGACCGCTGACTCAGTTGTTACAGAAGTCAGAGAAGTTTGTGTGGACCGAGGAGAGGCAGAAGAGCTTTGAGGAGTTGAAGAAGCGGTTGACGACCGCTCCCGTTTTGGCTTTACCGAGTGGTAATGATGGTTTCTCCGTTTATAGTGATGCTTCGGGCCAAGGGCTCGGATGCGTACTTATGCAGCACGGGAGGACGATTGCCTATGCTTCCCGTCAGTTGAAACCGTATGAATTGAATTACCCTACGCACGATCTTGAGTTGGCCGCAGTTGTTTTTGCGTTGAAGATTTGGCGTCATTACTTGTATGGCTCGTCGTGTCAGATTTTCACCGATCACAAGAGCCTAAAGTACATTTTCACCCAGAAAGAGCTTAATATGAGGCAGAGGAGGTGGTTGGAATTGATTAAGGATTACGATCTCGAGATCCTTTATCATCCGGGCAAGGCTAATGTGGTAGCAGATGCCTTGAGCCGGAAATCGGTATCGCTTCGAGCACTTGAGTTTCTTACGGCCCAGTCGGGACTTCAGCGAGAGTTTATGAGGTTGAGCATTGAGATTGTACTACCAGAGAGTTCCGGGCAGTTGCGTATTCTTGAGATTTCTTCATCTCTGGTAGAGGACATTAAATCGGGACAATTGGAGGACCCGATGTTTATTCAGCTTCGGGAGAGTGTAGAGAAGGGGAAAGCCCCGGGATTCGTTATTCATGAGGATGGTGTGTTGAGATTCCGAGGTCGGTTGTGCGTTCCGAACGACTCGGAATTGAGACAGAGCATTATGCGAGAGGCTCATGCGTCACCTTACTCAGTCCATCCGGGATCGAGTAAAATGTATAAAGATCTGAAAATGAATTTCTGGTGGAACGATATGAAGAAGGAGGTAGTTCAGTTTGTGGCTAAGTGTTTGACTTGTCAGCAAGTCAAGATTGAGCATCAGCGGCCAGCCGGATTTTTGAAACCACTTCCCGTTCCGGAATGGAAGTGGGAGGACATCTCTATGGATTTTGTCACGAGTTTGCCGAGGATGAAGACTGGTATGAATATGGTGTGGGTGATTGTAGACCGACTAACTAAGTCGGCACATTTTCTGGGCATCAAGGATACTTGGGGTCCAGAAAAGTTGGCTCGTATTTTTATCGCTCAGATAGTGAGGCTTCATGGTACGCCGAGGACCATTATTTCAGACAGAGATGGCCGATTTGTATCGCATTTTTGGCAGGCGGTACATAAGGCATTGGGGACACAGTTGCGTTTGAGCACTTCGTTCCATCCCCAGACCGATGGGCAGTCCGAACGTACCATTCAGACGTTCGAGGATTTGTTGCGTGCGTGTGCGTTAGATTGGAGTAGTGACTGGGAGGATCATTTGGCCTTGATTGAGTTTACTTATAATAATAGCTGGCACGCGTCGATTAAGATGGCACCGTATGAGGCACTTTATGGCCGACGTTGCCGATCACCGATATGTTGGGATGAGCCGTCCGATTTGGTTGGCACCGAGCGGACCTTGTGTTGGAGACGAGGGAGAATGTTGAATTGATTAGAAAGAGGATGTTGGCTGCTCAGAGTCGACAAAAGTCCTATGCGGATGTTAGGCGTAGACCCTTAGAGTTTGAAGTGGGAGATCATGTTCTGTTGAGAGTGTCCCCGACGAAAGGAGTTTTCCGTTTTGGGAAGAAGGGGAAACTCAGCCCGAGATATATTGGACCTTTCGAGGTATTAGAGAGAGTCGGTGAGTTAGCGTACCGTTTGGCGTTACCTCCGTCGCTGAGTCATGTTCATAGCGTATTTCACGTTTCCCAGTTGAGGAAGTACGTTCCGGACCCATCCCACATTATTGACTTTGGGGACGTGGAGATCGAGAAGGATATTACGTTTGAAGAGAGGCCCGTCAGAATTTTGGAGCGTCGTGACAAGCAGTTAAGGCACAAAACCATTCCTTTGGTTAAGGTGCAATGGTCGAGGCACGGAGTAGAAGAAGCGACGTGGGAGTTAGAGGAAGATATGCGTTCGAGATACCCCGAGCTTTTTGATTCTTAAGTTTCGGGACGAAACTTTATTTTAGAGGGGGAGAATGTAATATCCGTAATTTTTCCATTTTTAGCAGTTTCCATTTTTGGTGTATGTCTATTTTTATCGACTTGCTTGTAACCGTTTCGACATTTTGAATCTATTTTGTTCTTGGAGTTTTTCCATTTGGATGAGTTTTGATGATGTTTTCACGTAATTTCGTTTTATGGCATGTTTTGCCGTATGAACGTTCGATTCTCGTAAAACTCATTTGTTTTCATCCTTTCTTGGTTTGTACGAGTTCGTTTGGTTGAGTTGGTCATGTGGAGACTTTCGGTTTGTAAATCCGACGTCGTTTCGTGATTTTCGGGCACTTGGGCCATTTTTGTAATTTCCTAATAGTTTAGGGAATCTCGTTTTCGTTGTCGCATTACGGACCCTCCGGTGGTCGGAATTGTATTTTCTTTCAGCGCTTAGCTCCGTTGTCTTGTATGCTTCGCGTCTATGTCCCTGGATTCTGGTCTCGTTGTGTGTTTCGTGTTTTATACCCTCGACAGCGACTTCTGGCGATGTGACATCGGCCGATCTTTGAGCTGCATGTAGGTAGTGCACGCTACCCCTGTTCCCTTGCGTGCGCTACCGATGTGCAGTTAGCGTACGCTAACGCCCTATTGTTAGCGTACGCTAACGAAGGGTGGCAGTAGCCACTGGACCTGTCAAGGCCCCGTTAGCGCGCGCTACATAGGACGGTTAGCGTGCGCTAACTCCACTGAATTTAAGTCAGCGGGCAGTTTCAGAACAGCAGTTTATTTCTTTTCTCTTCGTTTCTTCGACGTGCGACCTCAGAGACGATTTCCACCAGTTCTATTCGGAGTTCTCTTCAAATTCCATCACGATAGAATCGAGCCATCACATCATAATCAGCATAATCATCTTTCATCAGCCGAATTAAAGGTAATTCCTCAGGAACCCTAATCTTGACGAATTTGGGGGATTTTCGGGATTTTAGGGTTTAGTTCCGAATTGTTCATCTATATTACGATATTCTTTACCGGTTGTGATTATTGAGTGATTCTTAATCCAACTTCCCTGATTTTAATCATGAATTATCGATACGGGAGATTTTGTGTAAATCCTCGCCCATATCGATTGATCTCATTATCGTATCATGTAATCGGGGTTATGGGTGTATTCCATTAGAGTATTGTTGTCCGTAGGGACCGAATCATTGGTCCTTCGTTTAGGAACCGTCGTTTTCCATCCGGATCGTTCGTAGTCGTGCTTCAACTCCATTTCTTCAAGAATGTCTCAAAGGCAAGTACTTTACATTTGTTTACATGTTCTAGTATTTGAATTATGGCTGTATCGTGGTAGTTGTGGATGGTTATGTGTATGTTCGCCTAGGGATGGTCCGACGGGGCCTCTAGGGATACGTATTGCCGTGAGTGTGCGTATCGCGAATTGTGGTTAGCCACCCAGGGATGTCCGACGGGGCTCTGCGGGGTACGGTGGCCGTGAGTCTCGTACCAACGGTTAACTTTGAATTGTGATTTGTTGGAGATAATGTGTTTGTGATTGTGCATTGTAAATATTCCGGAATATAAAACGTTTTCAAAAAATGATTTTTGGCGCATTATTCATCTGATTAGAATGTAGTTCAAATGGATTGTACTTGCACTAGCAGTTGTCGCTAACCCCTTAAATGGGGGAAATACTTTTTGTATTTCAGGTACTGATCGTGGGGATAAGCGAGCACTCGAGCTGTATGAGGATGATGGGCAAGCATGATATTGTCCAGTATTTGATTACGGTGTTGTGTCCGTCGGTTATTATTGATGTCTGATTTTGGGATTATATATTATGAAATTGGTTTAAGTACTCGAGTACTTCCTATTTAAACTTGTTACTGTTGTGTCCCCGTTTGGGAAATGGATTTGATGACAGAATTTTATTTGTCAGTTATAGTCTTTTATTTAGCTTGTCGTTTTGTTTATGATGGTTTGTCGTTTTCGTATGTCATGTTTGGTACGTTAGCCTGGTGGATTCCACAGTGTGGGGTCCACGGCGCTGTAATATGCCCTGAATGTCTTGGGGGTGTTACAATATATGGACAAGATCCGAAATGGACACGAGACCAATGTGTTAGAACTGTTATTGTGTAGGTATTGTCGTCTTAGTTTACACAAATGGCTGAGTAATTCAAAAAATCGTGTTACTAGGGAGCCAATAAATCCGACATTATTTTACTACGGAAGATTCAAAACCATATGCTACCTATCCTCATGAAATAATGGTTCGCCGAAAATTTCAAGTGAGTCTGCACACTTGCATGCATAATGTTCATTTATATGGAGGATTGTTGGAAAAATTTATTAGAACTAACAAATTATTTCCATGTCAATGAAATAATTGGTTAAAGATTGTAAATATTTGTTCAAACCTATTCGAGTGAAGAATTTTGTATGAAGGGTTGTGTTGTTTTAGTCTAAATTCAATTGATGTGTCTGTTCATTAGATCGTTTGGATGAAAAAAGTTTGTCCAAACAATCTTGTTGTTTCAATTGAAACTGTTGGCTACTATATATAGGATGTCCCGCTAGTTGAATAAAAAAGTACATAGAACCACAAACATATACACAAAGACAGTATTTTGTAGTATCAAACTTAGTTCACTTTGCATATTGTTGTATTTGTCCTATTTTTCCTCATATCTTGATAGTTTCAGACCCAAAGTAGTTCGTCGAATGTTCGTTTCTTGTAAGTTCTGCAACAGACGAATCAAAATTCATTGTATCTTAGGGACGACTGCTAAAAATCGTTAGTACTCTGTATATAGGGCAATATCGTCGAGTGTGTTCAATACAAACCTCGACTTTAATTAATTTTATATCTCGTTAATCTGTTTAATTTCTATAAAACCGTAATAAAATTTTCCAACAACAATTAAACAACAACTAACACCTACGCTACCATCTTAGTGATCTTAGATTACTAAAAAAACCGTGATTGCTTTCCCGTTGAACTTGTCGGGTTTGATGAATTCATCAAATATTTCTTTCCCAATTTTAGTAGTAACATGATGATGCATACTTATGTTGTCTATTTTATTTTGCTTGGGATCAGCAGAGGGTAAGTTCATTTAAATCTCTTTTATCATCCCAATTTATCCCAAAAAAAAAAAAGGAAAAAGTTTTGCACATTTATTTTCTCTAAGTCTAATTTTATACAATTTAAGATACTTTGGTAATGGAAAATATTAATGGTAACTAAAAATTCCATATTCGGTTTGTATTGAAAATTAATATGGTAATATAAATATCATTTTCTATTTTTAAATGACCGGATATTTTAGTTACCATAACATTTTTAAATATCGTAGCATTTCCAATTGTTGTAGTATTGTATTTTCAATTATAGTAAAATAATAAACGTGACAAAAATAAACTTAATGCACGAGACTGGAATGGTTGAAACATACTCGCTCCGTCCATCAATCATGTGTATTGTTTTGACCGATACAGGTTTTAATATTTCAATTGACTTAGTTGGTTAAGAGTGTTGAGAGTGGAGTAAGGGGTCCATTTGTGGTAAATTTTTTTGCCAAAAATAAACAATGCACATAGGTTGCGGACGGACGGAAAAGAAAATTGTTGCACATGGGTGGCGGACGGAGGGAGTAGTAAAAATAGATCTGAACGCAATTTCTCATAAGCATAATTATTTCGGGGAGAGGAGTAGCGGGTGTCATTTTTGTGTCTGTATGAGGACAAGAGGTGGGATGTCACTTAACGATTCAGACTTCTCATTTTTCATTAAGTCGTAAGTAAACACTCACTTATGTCTGCGCGAATAAGTCGTCCACTCCATTAAGCCCATTAAGTCAAAAATAAACAGCCATTAGCATGTTTATTAGATGGTTCTAATCTCAGGCAAACTGGTTTGGGCTGTCCAGATGTTGTTGGTCAGGGCCGAAGTAGATATGTACAGATCCAAACACCATTTTTTTCGGCCCAATAATCTGGAGACCACGATTTCACTAACAATTTTATTATTTTTTAGCTGAATATTTATTTATTTGTTACTTGGGTTATTATATTTTAACATAATGTCTATCAGTATTGTTTGGGATTTGAATTTTTTAACTGAATGTCTATTGTTTTACCTGAAACTCACTAGTTTTTGTTGAATGTTAGTGTTCTGACAAGGCGTCCTGACATTTCGGGGCACCGAGTGAAAAGCGAGAAAGGGGGCTCAGTTATACTTTGTTGCATTTTTTAACATAATGTCTATTGCCCGATTTTTTAGTTTCTATTATTTGTTTGAATTAGTGTCTATTGCCCGATTTTTTAGTCTTCCATGCTTGAATAAGTACACAACTTCAATACAAACTAAAAAAATGCAACAAAGCATAAAACCAGGATCAAATAACTATTGAAACAATTTAGATCTTCTAGCATTTTGAGAAGAAAAGTCATCAATAACATTATCAAAATCAAGTTTTTCCAGCACTTCATTTTCAATGCATAAAATTGATAGTCCATTTAACCTTTCCTCATACATAGTAGATAGCAAATAGGATTTTATCAATTTTAAGTTTGAAAAACTTATCTCTGCTGAAGCTACAGTAACTGGTATGGTCAGCAATATTCTATATGCAATAGAAATATTAGGAAAATAATCTGAAGTTTTAACAAACTCAAGAACTTCACCAATCGACTTTAACTCTGACGGTAAACACATTTATCGCAGTTGCAATTTAGAAAATAAATCTTCAGCAGTAATGTCAAATTTATCACTGTATCTCAAGGCTTCTTGAAGTTTAGCACAAGACTCGCGTAACTTATCATCTAATGAGGCTAACTTTTTATGATTAAACAAAAAAACAAAAATATCTTCAAATGCTACAAATTGCTCAAATCTAATCTTTAAAGATAAAATAGCAATATCCACTATAACAATAAAATAATTAATCCCAAAAGACTCGTCGGCAGATAAAGGAATCTCTTCATGACAACTTCCATCGAATTGTTTCTTCCTAGGAATCTTATGTTTTGGAGGAAAAATAGGATCAATTTCTATTTTAGATGCAAACTCCTTAACTAATGTCAATGCCAATTGAAAACATTCATTTCCGATATTTTTCAAAATAAGAAATCAAACTCTTAAGATAGTTATTGCTACATCAATTTGCATACATTTGGATTGTAATTTTTTGCTAATAAAATTTACTTTGTTCAAAATATTATGTCTTTAGTTTAGCATCATCAGTGACTCTTGATAATTCAAATAGAGCATTTCTTATCTCATTAGGTTGAGTTATTATAGCAGTAACACTATTAACATGATAATGACTTTAAAGTTAATCGATTAATATGATCTTGTAAAATTTTTCATCTCTTTGTGGAACCAGCAAATAAAGTATACACGCATTGCCCAACTCCAAAAAAGGAGACAACTTTAACACAAGAACTAGCCATATCACATATTGTTAATTAAGAGAATCGCAAGCACATGGCTTACTCTACGATTAATTTCAAGAAATCTCCTTTGTACACCTTGATGTTTTCCTTTCATATTAGAATCATTGTCATAATCTTGTCTCCTCACATTATCAATATCAAGCTCAAGTGATTGTAAAGCAACCTGTATTTTATTAAAAAGAGCTGATCCTGATGTATCCTCCACATTTAAAAATTCAATGAAATATTTTTTACCGTTATTTGAAAACCAGACATATCAACACATCGAATTACTAAAGTTATTTGCTCATTAATATTTATATCAGAAGTGCAATCAAGTATCACCGAATAATACTTAGCCTCTTTTATTTTTTAATAATATCATTTTTAACTTTAGAAGCTAATGTCTAAAGCAACTCATTTTGAATCCTATGACTAAGGTAATGATAGTGAATTTCCTACTTTGGATACGTCTTAAGTGCTCTTGCATTACCAAATCAAATTCTGCTATTAATTAAATTAAACCCAAAAAATTACCATTATTATTTCGATAAATCTTCCCATTATCCCCACAAAAATCCAAGTTATGTAGCAAGACATTTCACAACAGCAATAATTCTAATTAAAACTAGTTTTCAATGTTCTTTTTCTTTCTTAATGTGTATGTGTAAATCTTTATCAATTGATCGATTATGTTTCAATCTAATATGCAAATCAAACCAAGTTCTCATATTATAGGTAAAATTCATTGTATTGTATTCTAAAAGATTATGTATCTTTTAATTTTATCTTTAATTTATTAACCAAGCATGTATCTTTTAGATTTGTTAAGATTAATTCATTCTATTCTACTTGTAATTCACTTATAGATAGAGGTGTTCTCATTGTTGAGAACACACTTGAAAAATCGAAATACTTCTCAATTTACTCTCTATTTTCTATCTATTTTTGTTGTTTCACAATATGTTATCAACACGACTCTACTATCGAGTAATATGGGTATTCTACCTTCATTGTAAGACTATTTAAACACCTCTCATTTGAGAATAGTACTACTAACAAGTTTGTTTTTGGGTGAGCTTAATCATACCTTTTTTTCTATACATTAATTCATTGTAACACTCGTCATTTTTATTTCAAATTATTGCAATTCTATGGACTTTAATATCTTATACTAACATTTATAATAGCTTTCGTGGAAAATCTCTTAAAATTTGAATTTGTGGCTCTTGATGTCACTGCAAAGAATTACCTCTCGTGGATACTAGATGTTAGGATTTTATACTGCAAAGCATACTTTATGCTTGTATTATCTTACTTCCCTGTAACTACCTATGAGAATATTAATTATATTTGATCACATGTTTTGCATATTTATTTACGTTATGGTTATAGAAATGTATTGTCTATTTATTTTATATTGTACATAATATGGTCTGTTGGTGTCACACGGAAGATCACATTATCGATGCCTTGTAAAATAATATAATAGATCACAACCTATATAATTACTAAACAAATTATATGAAAGGTTGTAATGTATGCTTGAGATTAGTTGGTCTTGACTATTAGCATGCATTAACGTATTTGCATAAGTTAAACTGGATCGCAGTGAGATATTGTCTTCTGTACTGACTGTAAGAAGAATGTAAATATCGGATAATTATTATTTCTTAATTCTAATTATATAATATTTAATTATGTATTTATAATATTTATTGCTTTGATTTACCAGGGTGAGAGTCACAGTGATTGACTCAATATGCTTCGTATCTTGAGCAATAATATTATTTATATTACAATTAATATTATAACAAGAAATTGTGTCCCGACTCGTATGGGTTGATGGTGTCCCCTTGAGGAGCTCAATAATGATTATTATATTAAACCCTGCAGGTGAACTTAATTCCGATGTAATAATAAGGTTTAAGTGGTACTACTCTTGGATAAGAAATTAATTAATTAAAACTGTCAGTAACTTAAATTAATTAATGGACATTCGATATCTTAAACACGAGAAATAATATATTTAAATAAGGAGCCCGATTTTGTAAATCGGGATTTGGGTTGAAATTGTAATATTAATTCTTTAGTGGATCGAATTGATATTAGTGAACTCAACCATATGAGGAAGGGCTTACTATGGAAAGTTGGGTTACACTAGGAGTCCTAAGCCTATAAATAAGACTACTAATGGTATGGTTCGGCCGTGACATCTTATGTACTGTTGAGAATTCGATTTTTTTTTCTTGTGTTTAATTGTAGATCTTGACTTGTGTCTTTGGTTCTACAATTTAAATAACACATCAATTTTCTAAGAGTGTTTACATAATACTAGAAAACAAAGAAAATCGAGTGACTCCCAAGTAAGAACAAGTTCGGCAGATCCCAATTGAAGTTCCAGAGAGATTCGGTAGCTCGCTGCCCACACAAAATCCGGATTAAGGCGGGATCATCCTCTAGAAGGTTTTGGGAAGAGATCAAAAGTAGCAACCACTTCGCTTCAAAAGGTAAATATCTTTGGATCTTTGATCTAGATTAGGATATTAAGTTTACCAACAATATTATTTAATAAATAATAAATAATATTTAAATTACTTATTAATCTTAGTAGTTAATTAATCAGCATGCCTAAATCGGTTTTATACTCGTGGATGCATAAAACACATTATTCAAATGTTTATCAACTTCGATTCCGCTGCGTTTTATTTCCAACACTAGATGCTGAAATTCATTTAAATGCCATGGGTCTTGAAGATGCCATTAAAATGGCAAACCAAGCATCTAATCAAGATAAGGCAAAACTCATGATTTTCTTCATTATCATTTTGATGAAGGATCGAAAACTAAGTATCTCAAAGTTAAATGTCCACTTAATTGTGGGAAAATCTAAAATAAAGATATGATCTCCAGAAAACTGTGATTCTTTCAAAGGGTCTATATAAGTGGATGCACAAGTTGCAAAATTTTAAAACTGTGAGTGAGTACAACAAAGATATGTTTAGAATCACTTCTTAATTGAAGTTGTGTGGAGATAATTGTAACACCAAATACTCATAAGGGTCATTACACGCCGTAGAACTTTTATCAAGGCCTACTGGGATAAAGCATTCACACAACTTCACAATAATTTCATAAAGATTCAATATTTAATAACACAATTAATGCCATGTCCTCGGCCAAAACATTTTGATTTAAACACATTAAGACAGAGTCTAAAATAAATTCATTGACCGCGCAGGGGACTTCAACAAATAACTTTAATACATAAAATGTTTACTCAACCGACTCAGACAGACAACATGAATATACTAAACTAGGTACCCCAGACTCAAGCCTCATAACATCATGCTTGACCATCCTTTGCATGCATCTCTCGTGTTGGCTCCTCCAATCGTCCGATACCTGAAATGCATAAAACATATTTCTCCTATTTAAGGGGTTAGCATTCGAATAGCTAGACCAAGTACATAATTACACAACATTATATACGAGTATAATCCAACATCATGTTCACATTTTGAAACATATTTGGAAAATAATATTCCGGAATACCATAAGTTCATTGAAAACATCGTCATCATGAAAATCATATCATCACATGTCATCATCACGAAAACCACACACTTGGTAACCCGCGGCCGTGCCCCTTAGCATCGACTCCCAGAGGTCCCGTCGAACCATCCCTAGGTGGAAAACCACTTCTGCGACAGTGTCCCTTAGCATCGGCCCCCAGAGGTCCCATCGAACCATCCCCAAGTGGATGAACAACAACACACACAAGTTTTTCACAAAACATCATTCATGTCGAATTCATACATAATATAATGTAATACATGTACTCGCGTTGATTACTACAACGTGAAGAAACGGTGAACGGAAAGGACTTCGGTTCGAATTCTTTTCAATAATTCATCCATATCACATAACGATATACAATAAACTACAACACCTCGGAAACGTAAGAAATCATCCTAAGTTCTACCATTTGGAACAATTCATCATATACTACGAAGCCATAATCGACCCTAATCAATTAACCGTGGAAATCTCGAAATCTAATCCACAAAACTTCAAGGAAACAAGGGATTAGGATTACTCAATCATAATCTAACATCAATCTAATCTAAATCGGACTTGGAAAGTGAAATCATCACAAAATCCCAAAAATTAGGGTTCTAGGAATTTTACCTCAATTAGAACGGTGAAAGAGATTCGATGTTGATAACTCCGTAATAGGAACTTGAAAATATTGATGGATAATGATATGTGGACGGAATATACACTACTTGTCTCAAATCATCGCGGATCGCCAAAGGAAGAGGAAGAAGGTAAGCAATGATGAAGTGTAACTGCTGAAATCCTATATATACTGACCATCATTAGCGCGCGCTAGATATAAGCTTAGCACGCGCTAACGGGCAAAAATGCAGTCCAGTAGTTTTTGCCCGGTCCCGTTAGCATGCGCTAATGTGTGTGTTAGCGTGCGCTTACTTCTTCAGTCCAGATTCCCGAACTTTCTGCCCAGCTCCAGAATGTTCTGTCCAATCTCATTTGCATACGCAATGGGGACATTAACGTGCTATAATTAACTCATTCCAAAGCCCGAAAACTTTCTGTCCAGCCTGATTAATGCGCGTTGTGTGTGAAGTTAGCGTGTACTACAAATGTTACATTAGCGCGTGCTATCTTTAAGATTATCGTGCGCCAACTGTTCTGATGCAGCAATACAATTGTGAAGTCCGGTCAGAACGAACATGTCTCAGAAGATACAAAACCCAATAGTTACCAACAAACAACGAAGCATTTGTGAGGAACAACAACATATAAGCACAATCTCCAATCAAACACATAATTCCATTCATCGAATAGAGTGGAAAAACAATTCTAACAACAATGCCCAAAACTATGGAAAAATGACAATTCTAATCACAATGCCAAAATTCACGATTCGAGGTCAGATAACAATCTCCAAACCCGTAACAGGTCTAAATATATTAAATGAACTCATAGAAACAACAAAACGTCACTTTCGAACAAGATTTACAAGAATCGAGCCTAAACGCGGAAAAATTACACTAATATGCATAATCTCATAAAATAACTCCGAAACTCGTTTGGATGGCCAAGAATGCAAAACAAAGTAGTTTTAGAATACTAAAACAATTACAAGTGAGTCACCTAAATAGAAATACACCAAAAATAGAAATTACTAAAAATAGAAAGTATGGATATTACAACAATATAACTGATACAATATGCTTGAAAAACATTCTCCACATTCCATGCCTCTAAGGTGCTATTGCACAAAAATATCGTGAAAAGGGTATTACTAAATGTTCTGAACTAATTTCATGTCTCTTGGTGGCTGAGCAAAGTAATGAATTGTTGATGAAAAATCACGAATCTCGTCCAATCGGTTCTACCCCGTCCCTAAAATAAATACGGTGTCGTTTAATCATTATGATCGTGGGTCTGTTTGAGGTCGTGGATGGGGACGTGGACGCGGTCGTGGAAGGGGTCACAACACCTATTTCCACAAACCCAATCCAACTTTTAAGGGCCCTCATGTTGAGGTAGGGAGGTAAGACAGAATGCCCGGAAGTTATGTATGTAATAGATGTGGCATTAAAGGGTATTCAGCTAAAGCATGTCGAACTGCTAAACATCTTGCAGAACTTTACCGGACATCAACCAAAGACAACAGGAAAAATATCGAAACAAACTTTATTCAAAATGATTTCGACAATGAATGATATGACATGACACATTTTGATGTTGCACACTACCTTCACAACCCCTATTATGGTAGTAATAAAAACTAAGTATCTCAGAGCACTTACTAATTTTTATACATGTTCTACTCAAGTAAAGTTGTTATAGTAATCTTCTAATTATAATATAATGTACTTATTATGAACTATGCATTCTTATTTTAAATATCAAGTTTTTTTTTAACTTTTCTATTTTCTTTATTTGATTTAGAAATATACAGAATATCTACAATTTTGATTTTTGGTAATTTTTTTTTTTTTTGGCAGGAGTCCATTTTAATGGCTCGCTTGTGACCATTTCGTCATTCTGAGAATGATTAATTCTGCACTTTTTGACATCCGAGTTCGTTTCGGTATCGTTTTATCCAGTTCCGTGTTCTTAAGCGACTTTTCCGCGCTTGAGTTTGATTCTTGAGAATCTCGTTCGAAATTATTGTTTTGAGTTTCCCATAAGTCCGTTTAACTTTGTTAGAGGTGTTGTGAACCTTAGTTTGGTTATTCGATCACGTATCGTGATCTTTGTATATTTTGGGCCATTTTGTAACTTACCAAAGTTGTGGACATCCGCCTTTGTATTTGTCGTTTCGACCTTTTCTATGGTCGCGTATGAATTTGATTAGAGCTCAAGCTCCTAGTATGATCATATTCTAGAGATTTCCGTGAGTATCTTGAACTTAAATATTCGATAGGAGAAATCCGTCGTCGTACCCAATTTTGAGAGTACTATTGCTGTCATTCTGAGTCGATAGCGCATGCTACATCCAGGTGGATAGCGTGTACTAAGGTGCTGTAGTCAGCGCACGCTACGGTTGTGGTAGCGCACGCTAACTGGTAGTTCGAGGCAGTCCAGAAGCTACTGGACTGGGACTGGAGTCTCGTTAGCGCACGCTAAGGTTGGTAGATAGCGCGCGCTGTCCTCTGCTTAGCGCACGCTATTTGTACTTTCTAGCGCATGCTACCTGGTAGGTGCAGATCTGTCCAAGAGCCACTGGACTGGATTCGTGACTCGTTAGCGCATGCTACGCGTATTGGCTAGCGCACGCTAACAGTGTTGCAGGTGGAATGTTCTGAAGCGTTGACCCCGTTAGCGCGCGCTATTGCGGTGTGTTTAGCGCACGCTAATAACTGTCTAGTATAAATACTGGACAACATCCTTTATTCTGTCATTTCTCTCCTTCTTCATCTCTTTTCATCGGGAGCAAGTTCTTAGAGCGATTTGGGCAATCTTCATCATCAAGAGTCATCTTGGGATGAATTTGTGTGTGTTAACATCATTTAATCTATTGTTCTTCACCGGATCTAGGTATTCTCCTTGATTCCCTAGAGTTGACTTTTTGTGAGCTTTGTTCTTGATTCCGAATCCAATACGTCTTAGATGAATTGATTGGTGTTAGATGTTGTTGTTAAACATGTTTTATGGATTGTATATCCATATCTTCGGTTTGTTTCAACCCGAAGGGTGATTTCGGTGTTCTTGAGGTGTAGTGAACATTTAATGTTCGATTAAATGTTCGAATGAGTTTTCCTTCGATAGTTTGATGTGATCTCCGTTGTTTTTGGTCTTGATCCTCGTCGTAATCATGTTTTTGTTGTTTCTTCCGCAGGATTATAGGTGCTCGATGATTCCGAGTTGATATCCGTTTTGTGTTGGTAATTCATATGGTGTTATTCTTGTAGTGTTCGCGGTGCTATTGTATTCATGATTATGTTCAGGAGTTCGGGGCTGCCCGACCGCATCCCCTTCATCGTCTCGTTTCGATCATGGTTTCGAGGCAAGTATTTTTCTTATACGATTTGTGTCCTGCAAATAGAGTTCACATGTTGGATTTAAGATGGTTGGTCTACCCCCGTGAATATGATTCGTGTGAATTGATTATAATTTGATTATTTTGAACGTTGAGGGCTTTAATGATATCCCTGCTTGTTTAATGTTGTGGAATCGTGTATTCCGTGTTGATTGTGTTGTTGTATTGTGATTGATTGTTCATGATGGAGGTATTGTGATGAGTATGATAATTGTGTCGGCTAAGTGGCCATTTCTAGCAAGTATTCTTATTGAACTTACATTCTTAGCATATTAGTATTGCATGAGTGATGGGTGTATGTATGCTCACTACGGGTTAGATCTGACGGGGTCTCAGTAGGGGTCCACAGAGGTGTGGATCTACGAGCTTGGCTTTTAACCACTACGGGTTAGATCCGACGGGGTCTCGGTAGGGGTCCACAGAGGCGTGGATCCGCGGTTAATTGTGGTGCATTTTATAAATGTGTTTTAGGTTATGGCGTTTCTGTAAACAAGTGTTTTTGAATGGTGATTTCATGATTGCATGTATTGACTAAATGTGTAAGAGGTAAGTTGTTCATTTGGCCTACTTGGCTAGGATGGCAATAGAGTGTTTTGTCGTATATGTTTAGTCCTTTAGTTGTGAGGTTTTGATGTTGGAAAATAGACCTTGCTTTTGTTCTCGTGTACTGTGATTTGATGAGAATTGGGTTGAGATCCCAACGGTTTTGTAAAGGTCATTTTACGAAAAGTGATTTTGGGCCGAGACCCATTCTTCTTGAAATGGTTATTTTTCGACTAAGGACTTGAGGTCCAACAAGGTTTCTACTTTTAAAATCCCCGAGATGAGGAATTTATTTTCAAACACTTCATTGATTGCTTTCTAATTAATAAAACCTCTCTGGAAGGCTTTGGTAGTTAATTGTCGTATCCGATTCATGATTTCTATTTATTTGTTACATTTCCCATGATTATGTACTTGCACTAGCAAAATAGTGGGATTTTGCTAACTCCCGAGTAATCGGGGGGTGGATGTCTGTATTGCATTCAGGTTTTGGAGAGCATAACACAGGGTCGACATGAAGGATGATGAAAGATGATCGATACTAATCACATGAGGATCCATACGTTGTCGTATTGGTTTGGTTGTACTTTATTCCCGCTGCAGTATTTTCCCTGTTGCACGGGAGTGTGCTGTATTTTGACCCCTGCGTGGGCATGTATTGAGATTGAGTTGTATGTATTAATTGAAAGACCAAATCGGTCTACTGAGTCATTTTAGCCTTAAAGGCGACGTTGAGATATTTGATTTTAGTTACCAGCCTAGTAGATCCTTGAGGAAAGGGTCTATGGCGTGTAATATCCCTGAGTGGATTGGGGGTGTTAGATAAATAGTATCGGAGCTTAGGTTGTGGAAACCTAGACTGTCGAGTCAAGTTGTGTCTGTTGAGTTTTGTCTCGTCAAGATTTTGTCTGACTGAATAGTGTCGCGACGCGTCATCTGAGTTTGTTGGTCGTGATTAGTATCGTGGGGCGATCATCATCTTCGTGCGACCTGTGGATGTAAGTCTCCCCTCTTCGTGTTGTGCCTCGTGTGACATGAGCTACTTGTATGATTATTTGTTATGTCATGGAATCCTTATGTGGATTTTGATGTCGTGATACGTGTTTATTTGACTCTCATATTTTGTTTTTATGGGGAGTGTTGTTGCTACTTATGTCTTTTCGACTGTTGTTTTTGTCCGCTGCTAATGATTTTCAAATTGATTTGCTCGTTTTGCAAATATTCTTGTGAAACCTTTGTGCTTAATATAGATTTTGCTTATATGTGTTTGATTTGCTCACTTCTGGAGGGTCCGACGAGACCTCGGGAGAATCCGTGACTTCACTCCAGATTCACGAGCTTGTTTCGCTAGCGAGTTCGGCAGGGTCCTTAGTGTAACACCCCCAATCCACTCAGGGATATTACACGCCGTAGACCCTCTCCTCGAGGATCTACCAGGCTGGTAACAACATTTAACATCTCGACAATGCCTTCAAGGCTAAAATGACTCAGTAGACCGATTTGGTCTTTCCACAAATACATACAACTCAAATACAACTCATGCCCACGCAGGGGACAAAATACAACCACACCCGTACAACGGGAACAAAATAGCAGCGGAAAATAAAGTACAACTGAACCAACACACAATGTACGGTTCCTCATGTGATTAGTATCGATCATCTTTCATCATCCTTCATGCCGACCCTGTGTTATGCTCCAAAACCTGAATGCAAAAACAGACATCCACCCCCCGAATACTCGGGGGTTAGCAAAACTCCACTGTTTTGCTAGTGCAAGAACAAAGTGCAAATACGAGCCATACAATTCACATTCCACGAATAACAATAACCGAGAATCCTCAAAGATCCAAACGAAACGAAAAGTACTTCCCGAGGCAAGGGTTTGAGAAAACATTTCAAAATCGAAATATCATAAATCAATGGAAATAATTTATAAAATGGTTTAGAATGCCATCGAGAGTTTTAATAGAAAACCATTTAGGATTATCAAATCCTACTTTCCAAAATCCACAAGACAAAAGGGGTCACCGCCCCAAATCTTTACTTTCCGAAAAATGACATTTACCAACCCGTTGGGATTTTAGCCCCAAATCCATAAAACGACTTTTACAAAACCATTGGGATTTTAGCCCCAAATCTCATCAACTCACAGTACACAAGAACGACCACAAGGCTCGTCTCCCAACATCAAAATCCACAAATAAAGGATTTAAAATAAACAACAAAGTACTCTAGTGCCATCCTAGCCAAGTAAGCCAAACGAACACTTACCTCTTACACACTTAGTCGATGCATGCAATCATGAAAACACAGTTCCAAAGCACTCATTTCCAGAAATGTCAATATCGAATCACATTTGTAAAAATTCACCACAATTAACCGCGGACCCACAGCTTCGTGGATCCCTACCGAGACCCCGTCGGATCTAACCCGCAGTGGTTAAAAGCAAGCTCGCGGTTCCACAGCTTCGTGGAGCCCTACCGAGACCCCGTCGGATCTAACCCGCAGTGAGCATACACACACACACGTTACTCATGCAATACTAACATGCTAAGAATGTAAGTTCATTAAGAATACTCACTAGAGATGGCCATTAACTCGACACCATTATCAAACTCTTCAAAACACAATAACAAGATTAAATACGGAATACACGATTCCATAACTTTAAACAATAGGAGTATCATCATCAAATCCTTCAACGTTCAAAATAATCAAATCATAATAAATTCCCAAAACACACCGTTCACAAAACACACACACGCATTTGAAAGAAAGCCTTTAACGAGGCCAAACCGAAATCCTTTGAAACTTCATTTCAAACAACCAAACAAACACACCAAGACGATCACCGATCATCATATCCACAAAATAAGAAAAGTATGGGCAAGGTACTTGCCTCGATACCACGAGCACGGAACCACGAACGGATACGGCTCAACCGGGAAGCTTCGGAACGCCCGATGCTAACGAAAAGGGAGACGACAACGAACGGAACGGAAGAATCAAGCACGACCGCGAGGAACCGACGAAAATGAACCTAACAATTCGAATAGCACAATCACAACCACTTCTAAATGATTATGGAAATGGAATACACCCGGAAACCCGCCTACGATTCATGTATATTCGTACCAAAAATAACAATGAGGGCGGACCACAACCAAACCCTCTCGATTCAGTAAAAATCCACAAAATATCCATGAATCCGTAGGAAAACTAAAGATACTAACAATATTAATCGTATATACCATGAATCCACCAACAAAACGGAACAGATCGGAAGAAAATCCCAAAACCCCCAATTTAGTCGAAAATAGGGTTCTAGAAATATTACCTTTAGAGATTCAAGTACTAAGATCCGTAGAACACGCATTGGATTGATTGTCCGGGCTTCACAACCGAAGAAGAATGATGAAAATCAACTCCCTAATCGTTAATAATGAGGAACTCTCCCCCTCTCTCTCACTCTCTCGCGTCGCAGGAAGAAGAAGGAGGAAATGAGCAGATTACGCTCAAAACAACGCAATTATAGGGGGTTGACCGCATTGTGTGCCGCGGCACAGCTGAGGTGTGCCGCGGCACCCGGTACAGGCGGGTTTTGATCGCAGATGTCACACGGGTGTGCCGCGGCACCGACTCGGCACTGTGCCGCGGCACCGGATGGGTGTGCCGCGGCACACGGTACAGTTCGCTCGACCAACAGCTGAAGAAATTTGTGTGCCGCGGCACACACATCTTGTGCCGCGGCCCACACCCCCTTTTGGGCCCCAAAATGATGTAAATGATCCGGAAAGAGAATAAAGCGATAGGAATCAATATTTGGGAACCAATAACACGAAATGGATCCGCGGCAACCCCGAAACGGCGGTTCCGCACAACAATAACGAGAATACAGTTCAACAGTTGACAGGAAGGACACACTGAAAGGTACACGAGGGTCACTACGATCGAGAAATACACCAAAAAAAGAAAATTACCGAAATTCGAAATTGCGGATATTACATTCTACCCTCCTTAAAAGAAGTTTCGTCCCGAAACTTAAAACAAGTAGGGAGAAGCAATATCCCCGCCAAGGAAAACTCAACGAGATACACAAGAAATGCGTAACTTACGCCCATCGGCGAAACGTTACAAGCAACGCAAAGGAATAAACGGCGTGAAAACACACTCCACGACGACCAACACAACGTCGCCGGTAGAGACATAATAAAATCAACAAGTGACAAGTGTCATCAGACAGATAACACAATCAAGTCGATTATCCGAACAATCACAAAGCACAACCAACGAAAATCAATGCGATTGACCAACCCAACGGTACACCAATCGAAACGCGAGCCAATCGCTGAACTAATACGGAATTCCACCGCCCAAGGGTTGGAAGATCGAAAACGAGACTAATTTCCCGAACTTAAGGAAATTTGGAAGGAGTCTGAATGTTCAACAATCACGAAACGGGATCAACAAAAACCGAACAATCAAACGATCGAACCAAAAAGATCGAGACAACAAAAATCGAACGATCCTGTTCGGATCACGAAGAACAATAAGGTTCAACCGACAACTCCGAGGTTCACACCTCGACTCGAGACAAAACATGATCCGGTGAAAACAACAAGATGCACACTCGCATAAGATCCACAGGAAAGGGAATAATGATTGAAAGGTCACAACGACGAACGAGTAATTCCGAAATACCACCCTCGTTCGATCAACAAAAGCAAGGGGCAGGACAAGCTCAGAAAATGTCAATGAACATGATGAGTCGACAAAGTCGAAAACACAAGAGTTCCAAATCCGATCCTCTTCGAATAAGAGAACTAATAGAACCAGATGATGTCACTCCCGAACAAGGTTCACAGGAGTCGAACCGAACCCGAAAAAGTCACAGCGATAACCAGATTGACCCACAACAAGATCACGGTTCGTTCGGACGATGAAACCGAAATACAGAACAATTTCATAAAGTTTCAACGAACATGAGCGAATCGATAGACTGGAGAAAGAGAAAATACAGAAGTCAAAATAGTACGGGTATTACCCCCGACCTCATCCACGAAATTCACAAAAACAGGAGCAAGGTAACAAGACATTAAACAACTGACACATAACGGAACGATCACCGATGCACACGGTCATACTAAACCAAGCTCTAACAGCTCGCACATGCGCGACAACGCAGAAATCACCACGAGGCGACAACATTCAACACCAACATCCCACCTCTCACAAGGGGCTAACACAACAAATGTGTGGAAAACAACTCAATGCTCACACCGCCAATTTGGTCATACTCGGGAGCAAACATCAAAATGACAACGCGAACATCATACATATATACCCAGCCCTCAAACGGGAATGGATAGGTTTTAAAAACGAAAACCTCATTTTGAAAATAATTTAGAAGAACACCGATTGATCTTGAGTATCACCTTTCAAAAAGTACAAACGTGAAACATCGTTATCGAGACTTTGGAGGACCGTTTCGCATTTGATAAAAAAAATGAGGACACTTTCTCTTAGTGAAAACTTTCAGAATATTCGACCCTCGGGTCTAAATAAAAGTGTTTCTAAAACATTGAAAATATCTCAAAACATTTTGGTCCTCGAGGCAGAAAATTTTTGAAATATATTGTGGCACCTGGATGTACCACAAGAAAATAACTCATTTGAAAAAAAATATGTCTCGAAATTTATTTCTAAGATACTCAAGTTTTCGAAAATAATTCAATGCTAAAAAGGACGATGCCAAAGAGGCTAGAATGCCCAAAAATTTCAGGTAATCACACGGAACATCATAGCGCTGTGGGTCCCGCGTCGGAACCCCAGGCTAAAAACCATTTACAAAAATGCCAAAAAGGCTGATGACGGTAATATTTCAAAAACTCACAAAAGCCATTTACAAAATGCTAAATACCGTCATAAGAATTTCGCCAAAATGATCAAGGCCATAATGCCAAAAACTCGGTTAAGGGAATCGGTTTTCGAAATAAAACTCGGTCGGTAAAATACCGAAAGTCATTACAAAAGAACTCACGCAGCGGATAAAAGAAATACAGTTCAACACGCACAATCCAGCAACACTACTCCTCATAAGAACAAAATATTAGAGTCAAATAACCACATTCAGAACAAAACCACTGGCCCCATTCGAGGCTTCTAAGGACCCTCACGCACTGGTTAGTGAACAAGTCGAACGCGTATAAGCACAAAGCTTCCACAAGAGAACTTGTAAAACGTGCAAATCGATTCGAAAATCATCAGCAACGGACAAAAACAACAATAAAAGAATTCACAAGCGACGACACTCCTCGTATAAATCAAATACGAGAGTCGATTAAATACATATCGTGAAATCAAAATCCACATAAGGATTCCATCACTTAACAAATAATCATAAAAATAGCTCGTGTCACACGAGGCACAACACAAAGAAGGGAGACTTACTTCCACAGGTCGCACGAAGATGATGATCGCCCCACGATACTAATCACGACCAACAAACTCAAACGACGCGTCGCGACACGACTCAGTCAGATAAAATCCGACGAAACAAGACTCAAACAACACGACTTGACCCGACAGCCTAGGTTTCCTCAACCTAAGCTCTGACACCATTTATGTAACACCCCCAATCTACTCAGGGATATTACACGCCGTAGACCCTCTCCTCGAGGATCTACCAGGCTGGTAACAACATTTAACATCTCGACAATGCCTTCAAGGCTAAAATAACTCAGTAGACCGATTTGGTCTTTCCACAAATACATACAACTCAAATACAACTCATGCCCACGCAGGGGACAAAATACAACCACACCCGTACAACGGGAACAATATAGCCGCGGAAAATAAAGTACAACTGAACCAACACACAATGTACGGTTCCTCATGTGATTAGTATCGATCATCTTTCATCATCCTTCGTGCCGACCCTGTGTTATGCTCCAAAACCTGAATGCAAAAACAGACATCCACCCCCCGAATACTCGGGGGTTAGCAAAACTCCACTGTTTTGCTAGTGCAAGAACAAAGTGCAAATACGAGCCATACAATTCACATTCCACGAATAACAATAACCGAGAATCCTCAAAGATCCAAACGAAACGAAAAGTACTTCCCGAGGCAAGGGTTTGAGAAAACATTTCAAAATCGAAATATCATAAATCAATGGAAATAATTTATAAAACGGTTTAGAATGCCATCGAGAGTTTTAATAGAAAACCATTTAGGATTATCAAATCCTACTTTCCAAAATCCACAAGACAAAAGGGGTCACCGCCCCAAATCTTTACTTTCCAAAAAATGACATTTACCAACCCGTTGGGATTTTAGCCTCAAATCCATAAAACGACTTTTACAAAACCATTGGGATTTTAGCCCCAAATCTCATCAACTCACAGTACACAAGAACGACCACAAGGCTCGTCTCCCAACATCAAAATCCACAAATAAAGGATTTAAAACAAACAACAAAGTACTCTAGTGCCATCCTAGCCAAGTAAGCCAAACGAACACTTACCTCTTACACACTTAGTCGATGCATGCAATCATGAAAACACAGTTCCAAAGCACTCATTTCCGGAAATGTCAATATCGAATCACATTTGTAAAAATTCACCTCAATTAACCGCGGACCCACAGCTTCGTGGATCCCTACCGAGACCCCGTCGGATCTAACCCGCAGTGGTTAAAAGCAAGCTCGCGGTTCCACAGCTTCGTGGAGCCCTACCGAGACCCCGTCGGATCTAACCCGCAGTGAGCATACACACACACACGTTACTCATGCAATACTAACATGCTAAGAATGTAAGTTCATTAAGAATACTCACTAGAGATGGCCATTAACTCGACACCATTATCAAACTCTTCAAAACACAATAACAAGATTAAATACGGAATACACGATTCCATAACTTTAAACAATAGGAGTATCATCATCAAATCCTTCAACGTTCAAAATAATCAAATCATAATAAATTCCCAAAACACACCGTTCACAAAACACACACACGCATTTGAAAGAAAGCCTTTAACGAGGCCAAACCGAAATCCTTTGAAACTTCATTTCAAACAACCAAACAAACACACCAAGACGATCACCGATCATCATATCCACAAAATAAGAAAAGTATGGGCAAGGTACTTGCCTCGATACCACGAGCACGGAACCACGAACGGATACGGCTCAACCGGGAAGCTTCGGAACGCCCGATGCTAACGAAAAGGGAGACGACAACGAACGGAACGGAAGAATCAAGCACGACCGCGAGGAACCGACGAAAATGAACCTAACGATTCGAATAGCACAATCACAACCACTTCTAAACGATTATGGAAATGGAATACACCCGGAAACCCGCCTACGATTCATGTATATTCGTACTAAAAATAACAACGAGGGCGGACCACAACCAAACCCTCTCGATTCAGTAAAAATCCACAAAATATCCATGAATCCGTAGGAAAACTAAAGATACTAACAATATTAATCGTATATACCATGAATCCACCAACAAAACGGAACGGATCGGAAGAAAATCCCAAAACCCCCAATTTAGTCGAAAATAGGGTTCTAGAAATATTACCTTTGGAGATTCAAGTACTAAGATCTGTAGAACACGCATTGGATTGATTGTCCGGGCTTCACAACCGAAGAAGAATGATGAAAATCAACTCCCTAATCGATAATAATGAGGAACTCTCCCCCTCTCTCTCACTCTCTCGCGTCGCAGGAAGAAGAAGGAGGAAATGAGCAGATTACGCTCAAAACAACGCAATTATAGGAGGTTGACCGCATTGTGTGCCGCGGCACGAGCCAAAAATTACTCCTGGGGTTCGGCGGTGTGCGGCAGACGGCTGCGTGTGCCGCGGCACGGCCTGCGTGTGCCGCGGCACCCGGTACAGGCGGGTTTTGATCGCAGATGTCACACGGGTGTGCCGCGGCACCGACTCGGCACTGTGCCGCGGCACCGGATGGGTGTGCCGCGGCACGGTCTGGTCGCTCGACCAACAGCTGAAGAAATTTGTGTGCCGCGGCACACACATCTTGTGCCGCGGCCCACACCCCCTTTTGGGCCCCAAAATGATGTAAATGATCCGGAAAGAGAATAAAACGATAGGAATCAATATTTGGGAACCAATAACACGAAATGGATCCGCGGCAACCCCGAAACGGCAGTTCCGCACAACAATAACGAGAATACAGTTCAACAGTTGACAGGAAGGACACACTGAAAGGTACACGAGGGTCACTACGATCGAGAAATACACCAAAAAAGGAAAATTACCGAAATTCGAAATTGCGGATATTACACTTAGAGGCCTCGAATGGGATTAGTGGTTTTGCCCCGATCCTAGGAGGTTTTCGATTGTGATATTTGACTGCTTGTTTTCTGGGAAAGGACATGTCTTGCTTTGAATTTGAGCGATTTGATGCGTGTACTATGAGATGTATAAGCGAATGTCGATACATGGGAGTTTTGGGCATTCTGGCCTAATGAATTTTTTTTAAAAACCTTGAGTACCTTTTAGAATAAATTTCGAGACGTACTTTTAAAATGGATTATTTTCCCGCGGTATTTTCAAGGTGCCTACTAGTGCCACTGTATGTTTCAAAATTATTCCACTTTGAGGACCAAAATACTCTGCTATATTCTGAGTAATCTAGAAAATGCATTTACTTGGACCCGAAGGTCAAATATTTCTGAAAGTTTTTAACTAAAAGAAAGGTCTCCTCATTTTTATCAAACGCAAGATGGTTTTTCAAAGTCTCGATAACGATGGTTGTGTTACTTTTTCGAAATATGATACTCAAGATCAACTGGTGTTCCCAAAATTGTTTCAAAAAGGTGGTTTTCGTTTTTAAAACCTATCATTCCTGTTTGCGGTCCGGTAATGTATGTATGATGTTCGCATTTTCGTTAGGGTGTTAGCCCCCAAGTTGTGATTGAATTGGTGGTGTGAGCGTTGAGTCGTTCGCCACATATTTGTTGTGTTAGCTCTCTGTGAGATGTGTGATGTTGGTCTTTAATGTTGTCGTTTCGTGGTGATTTGCGTGTTATTGTACCTGTGCGAGCTGTTAGAGCTTGGGTTTGTATGATTGTGTACATCTGTGATTGTTTCATGATGTTTTGTGATTGTGTGCTGGTTATCGTTCGGGCCGTTGAAATTGCCGAATGTATGCCGTCTTTGCTGTGATTTGGTATATGTGGGTTGCCTTACGTTGATATGTTGTTCTGAGTTGGCATCTCCGGTATGTTGTTTTGCGATGTTATATTCCATTGTACCTAGCGGTTGTATATTCGGTATGCCGATGTGCTTCAACTGTAATGTGCCAGGGCATGTAGGTACAAATTGTCCTCGTCGCCAGTAGTGTGTTACAAGTGTGGGCTCGAGGCACATAGAATCCAGTCTCGCGAGTTGGTTACCGAGTCTTCCAGGGCACGAACTTCAGCACAGATATCAGGATCGGCTCTGAGAGGCCCTTGAAAGATGTTTCTATCGGTCGCTTGTTATGTTGTTACCTTGCTTCCGTTGTTGTGAGTCTCGAGGACGACACTTATTTTAAAAGAGGTTGAACGTAATACCCATATTATTTTTTACTTCTGTATTTTCTCTTTCTCAATTCTATCGACTCGCTCGTGTTCGTTGATACTTTCTGAACTTGTTCGGTATCTCGATTGTCATCGTTTGAACGGGTTGTGACCTTATTTCAGATCAATATGTTTATCGTTGTGATTTTTCCAAGTTCGATTCGATTCTTGTGAACCATGTTCGAGAATAACGTCTTTTAGCTTCTACAAGTTCATTTGATATCTTGAGTTGAAGTGTGAGCTTCGGAGCTGCTGTTCAACCGTTGCTATTCGATCGTTGCTGTTCGATCGTTGTTGTTCGATTGTTGTTGTTCGATTGTTGTTGTTCTATTATTGCTGTTCGTTCGTTGTTGTTCATTCATTGTCGTTCACCGTTAGTCAGCTGTTGCGAATGTAATATCTGGATTAATTATTAAGTACTTTATCTGTAATTGAACCCTGTATTATTTGAAATTGTGATATCGATAATCGAAGTATGATATTTCTCGTATTTGTATCCTTGTACATGAGTATGGAAACATGTAAATTTTCTCATACAAATACGTGATAACGTACGCTAAGACGGAAGCTTAACGTACGTTATCCACCAGAGTTAGCGTACGCTAAACAGCCAATAATTGAGCTGGGCAGCTAGCACATGCGCCAGCCGGACATGGGTTCGGATAAGATTCCCGCTGATGAACCTGGACACTTTTGAAGTCAACGATTGTTAACGTACGCTAAGGAATGTGTCTAGCGTACGCTAATGGGTGTTACTTACGTATGTAACCTGATGGTATAGCATACGTAATCGAGTACAGAATGAGAACAGTTAACTATCGGTGACGATAGCGTACGCTAAGTATACTGGGTAGTGTACGCTAAGCGACTAACGTACGTTATGCATGAAGGCTAACGTACGTTAAAGTCAGAAAATTATAAATAAGACATCACCCCATTTCATTTCAGTTCGTTTATTTCACTTAGCCTTCAATATACTTCATGCCCAGAGAGTTCCCAGCCACCTTATACACCTTTAGAACACCTTTAATTGATCATTGAAGATTGAATATCATTATTACTTGATAATTGAAGTTGAAGAACATCTTGGATTGGCACACAAGCAACCAGAGTTGGATTTTACCTATTGTCTCGGTGTTTTCTTCATCTTAAGGTATGTTAATGCTAACTCCAACCTTGGATTCGTGTTCTTAAGGATATGATGATCATGCTATCAAGATATTAAGTTCCATAGATGATTTATTCAACCAAACATCATGTTTAGAAGTTGGGATGATTATGCTTAAGATATCATTGTTGAGAACATCATAGTTAGAATCTTGTGTCTTCAAATGATGAGAGTAATGTTCTGAGATTGATTATCCGTATTGAATAGTGTTGCCATAATGGTAGTAAATTTAATATTGGTATCATTTTTGCTTAACGGAATTAGATGAAGAATCACCAAAGGTTGAAGTTGATTTAGTAAATTAATCTTCACGATGAAGCTGGAATATGTTGATGATATTGGTAACTAGATTATCAACCTCGGAATAACTGAATTACGTAAGAGAATTTGTGATCGACGATTGGAGTATGATATCATGATGATATGATTATCCTTGAAGTTATAAGACATTGAACACCATTAGATCATTCAGTTTTCATGAGTGTATCATGCATGGAGTTAATGTACGTTAACACTGAGAATTTCTTGCGGCGAATTAGTTGTCTGATCAGGGAGGAGACTGTCGGATGCATGTTTAGCATACGCTAGGCTCTGCAGCTTACGTACGCTAACGGGCAGAATTAACGTACGCTACAATGTGTACGTAACGTACGTTATATCATCAGACGAGTCAGTCGACTGATCAGAGAGGAACTGTCGATACATAGTTAACGTACGCTAGACTTAGTAGTTTACGTACGCTAACGAGCAGCCTTAACGTACGCTACGTTGGGTACGTAATGTACGTTACGCAAACCAGGCAGTATACGTTTTATGAACTTTCAACCGTAATTTGGATTGTTAGATGTTCGTTCGACGTGACATGAATTCTATATTATTTCTTTTGTTAAGGTTCGAGCTTTGCAATGTGATTGATCGAAGGGGGCGACCTTCGAGCGTTTTGATATTCGTGGAAGTTTTATTCTTGTCATCGAATCGAGGCAAGTACTTTAATTAGAATTGTTCATATTATGTCGGTTATGTTATGATTGTACTGTGTACATGTGTTGTGATTAATTGTCCACCATGCGTTAATCCGACGGGAATCATCATGGGAAATCTATAACTGTGTGCACTGGATCGTTGGACAGGTAGTTCCACCATGCTTTGGTCCGACAGGATCATCATGGGGATCTATAGTTGTGTGCGCTGGATCGTTGGAATACTATGAGTATGTTGAGACTGTCATGATGTGATATGTGTTATTATTTCTCGCTTGTCATGATTATTGTTGATTAAATGATTGTTGTATAATTATCGTACTTGTACTAGAATCGTTGTGCTAACCCCTTCGGGGGTGAACATTTGTTTATGTTCAGGATCTAGGAGAGCAGGGAAACAACCACTGGAGTTGCATGACGATGAGGGTGCAGAGTGATGTTCCGGTCGGGTTTAATTATCTGTAGTTTGTGTTGTTTTTAATAAGTACTCGAGTACGTCGTCGTTTATGATGATTGGATTTGGTGATGTATTAATATTTTTCCTTTGGATATTTGTATTCTCGGTATTATCCCAGAACTGTTGTATTTTATTTCAGTTACTTTTATATGTTGATATCTGGTATTGTGTTTTCATTTCTTCAGCCTTGTAAATTCTTATGTAAAGGATTTACGGCGCTGTAACATTCCTGAATATATCGAGGGTGTTACAGAATATGGTATCGGAGCTAAGATTATGGATATCTTGGCCATTGGGTTAAAATAGGGGTCATATATGTATTTTGAGGTAACTGGCCGTGAATAACAATACTGTACTGCCTACATCTTCGTGCGAACAGTGGTTGTAAGTTCCTAAACTCTATCTCGTCCTTTACATGTTATACCTCTTTATACTTGAACATTAGAATGATATTGTTTCCTGTATATTGAGTATTTATGCTTACAGTATGTTGAGAGGTGGACGTGGACGTGGTCGCGGTCGCGGACGCGGACGAAGGAATGCTGAAAGAGAAGCTTCGCCTTCTAATCAGGCCAGCCACAAAGATCTATTAACAATGAACCAGAACCTACTGTGCCCGAAATCCTTCGTTAGGTGGTTAACCAGATGACTCAGTTTCCCCAAGTCGTGGACCGAATGCAGGTGGCAGTAGGATTACAACAGGGAGATAGACAGCAAGGTATCCCAGACATGGGAAATCGAGGCGACCTATGGCTGTAAGAGGTGGCGAAAATGCAACCACCCAAATTCGACGGCTTTTCTGAGACACCGACGTGGGATCACTGGTTAAAAGAAATGGAGAAAATTTTTGCCGAGATTAATTACCTAGATGACCAGAGCGCTTATATTGCTCAGTACTTTCTGATAGGGGAAGCGTCCGGGTGGTGGGAAGCCATCCGACCTGTAGATCATGATGCAGACTGGGGAGAATTTAAATTGATGATGGAAGCTCAGTACTGCCCTCGTCCAGTGAGGGAAGCCAAAATTCGGGAATTGTACTCCACACAGCTGTCAGACGAGCTAGTATCCCAGACGATTAAAATGTTTAATCAGCAGATGCCGTTTGTTCGACACCTGGTCAGAACAGACGCAGAAATGATGATCCATTTTGATATGAGAATGAAACTAGAGATCCAGAGGTACATGTCCGGTTTCGAATGTACCACTCTCCGTTAATATCAGGATAAAGCATTGGCGTATGAAATCAAAGAAGCAGCGATGGAAAAGTTTGCAGAATCTAAAAAACAGAAAGTCTCTGGTTATTTCACAGAGCACAAGAGCAGTGGGCCCCGCAAGGCCCAGTCATCTTTTCATTCTTTCAAGAAACCTCCGCACCCATCTAAGAGCGGAAAGAACTCTGGAGCAGTATCAGCCACGACGGATGCAACTAGGAAGTGCTTTAACTGTGGTCGCCCAGGACACCTTTGGCGTGATTGTGTCCGTACTCCAGTGACATGTTATGATTGCGGACAGGAGGGGCACCGTGTGATGTTCTGGAAGGATGCCACTAAGTTTAATGGGATTCGTACTTCACAACCGGCTCAGAAGGAAGCAAGTATTCAGCAGACGCAGCAGAGTGTTCAGCTGCCCCAAAATTTTGGTCGAGGTCAAGGCAGAGGACAGTTCGACCGCAAGGGAGCCTCGAGTGTCCGATCTGCCCCCCCACGTTTGTACGAGATGAGGAGGGAAGACGATCAAGATGGTGCTGTCGCATCAGGTACTTTTCAGATCCTTTCACAGCCAGTTAGCATTTTATTCGATACAGGAGCTACACATTCATTTATATCCTTGTATTGTGTAAATTGTTTGAATATTTCTGGTTTTCAAAAATTGTGAGCCTTATGTTGTGGGTTTACCGAGTGGAGAGAGGATTGTGGGAAACTTAGAAACTAGAGATTTTCCTGTATCATTTGGAGGCAGAGAGTGGCCCTCAAACCTGATTGTGATAGAAATGCAAGGAGATGACCTGATACTCGGAGATGATTGGCTTAATCGATATGGAGCTATTGTAAACTACCAAAAGAGGAATATCTCAGTGATAGCTAACGATGGTTCCGAAATACTGTTTGAAGGATGGAAACCAGGAAGCTCAGGAAAGATGATCAAGGTGATGAAAGCTGTCAAATTGTTGAAATAGGGTTGTACCGGATACTGGTGCTACGCAATGAAGAAAGAAGACGGAAAAGTAGAACTCTCATCCATTCATGTTGTGAACGAATTTCCGGATGTGTTTCCTGACGAATTACCTGGACTACCTCCACGACGGGATGTAGAATTCACCATCGAGCTGGAACCAGAAGCTACACCAATTTCTAAGGCGCCGTATCGTATGGCACCTACTGAGATGTATGAATTGAAGAAGCAACTGGAAGAGTTACTGGACAATGGCTATATCCAACCAAGCATTTCGCCCTTGGGTGCACCAGTTCTTTTTGTCTGGAAGAAGGATGGATTGCTTCGATTGTGTATTGACTACCGAGAGCTGAACAAGATGACAATCAAGAACAAGTATCCGTTGCCATGGATTGATGATTTGTTTGACCAGTTGCAAGGAGCAACAGTGTTTTCTAAGATCAATCTGAGGTCGGGATATCATCAGTTGAGGATTAAGGAATCCGATGTTCCAAAATCAGCGTCAGAACTCACTACGGACACTATGAGTTTGTAGTGATGCCATTTGGTCTCACTAACGCACCTGCTGTATTCATGCAATTGATGAACCGAGTGTTCATAGAGTATTTGGACAAATTTGTGGTCGTATTTATTGATGACATTCTGGTTTATTCCAAGAGCCCGAAAGAGCATGCACAGCATTTGCGGATTATTTTGGATCTTTTGAGAAACGAGCAATTGTACGCCAAGATTTCTAAGTGTGAATTCTGTCTAAAGGAAGTAATGGTCTTCGGTCATGTGGTATCATCAGAAGGAGTCCGAGTAGATCCCTAGAAAATCGAAGCAGTTATGGATTGGAAGTCTCCTAAGAACGTGAAAGAAGTCCGGAGTTTCTTAGGACTTGCTGGGTATTATCGTCGGTTCGTGGAAGGGTTTTCCAAAATTACCCGCCCACTTACTCGACTATTCCAGAAAACTCAAAAATTTGAGTGGAACGAGATGTGCCAGACCAGCTTTGATGAGTTGAAGAAGAGATTGACAACGGCATCGATTTTAGCACTCCCACAGGGAACTGGAGGATTCATAGTTTATAGTGACGCTTCGAACCAAGGTCTCAGGTGTGTATTGATGCAAAATGACAAGGTGATCGCATATGCATCACGACAGCTGAAACCTTATGAAGAAAATTACCCAACGCATGATTTGGAGCTGGCAGCGGTAGTTTTTGCTTTGAAAATCTGGAGACACTACCTGTACGGGACTCACTGTCAAATCTTTACGGATCACAAGAGTCTCAAATACATCTTCAGTCAAAAAGAGTTGAACATGCGGCAAAGGAGATCGCTGGAACTGATTAAGGACTACGACTTGGAGATTCTTTATCATCCAGGCAAAGCAAATGTAGTGGCCGATGCACTTAGCTGCAAGCCTGTTTCTATTCAGATGTTGGAGACTCTAACCTCCCAGCCCAGCATTCAACGAGAATTGATTCACGAAGGAATTGAAGTATGGTTGCATAGAGTCTAAGGACAACTATGTGTGATGGAATTAACTTCATCGTTAACCGAAGAAATCAAATCTAAGTAAGTAGATGATCCTCTGATGATTCGGTTACGTGATGAAGTGATCAAGGGAAATGCCCCAGGATTCGTAATTTATGATGATGGAGTTTTGAGATTTCATAACCGACTTTGCAATCCCGATGTCAATGTCCTGAAGCAGATAATTATGAAGGAAGCTCAAAGCACGCCCTATTCTATCCACCCGGGCACCAGTAAGATGTATAAGGACCTGAAGCAGAACTTCTGGTGGGGCAACATGAAGAAAGATGCAGTGGATTATGTCTCGAAATGTTTGACTTGTCAGCAGGTTAAGATCGAGCATCAATGACCTGCTGGAATGCTGAAGCCACTCCCGATTCCTGAATGGAAGTGTGAGGACATCTTTATCACTAATATGCCGAGAACCAAGACACGAATGAACATGATTTGGGTGATAGTTGACCGTCTAACCAAATCAGCTCATTTTCTAGGCATTAAGGACACTTAGGGACCCGAGAAGTTGGCACGAGTATTTATTTCAGAGATAGTCCGATTGCATGGTACGTCGAAGACCATTATTTCTGACCAAGACGGTCGCTTTGTGTCTCATTTTTGGAAAGCAGTTCATAAAGCCTTAAGAACCGAATTGAACTTCAGCACAGCTTATCATCCCGCAGACAGACAGAAAATCCGAGAGGACTATTCAAACGGTGGAAGATATGCTGAGGGCTTGTGCCTTAGATTGGTCAACTGATTAGGAAATTCATCTGCCGTTGATTGAATTCACCTACAATAATAGTTGGCATGCTTCCATTAAGATTGCACCATTTGAGGCATTATACGGGAGGAGATGCAGATCGCCCCTATGTTGGGATGATTCATCAGACTTGATCAGGACAAACCAGAATTGATCGTGCAGACACGAGAGAAGATAGCCTTGATTCACGAAAGGTTGTTGACCGCCCAGAGTCGACAAAAATCTTACGCAGATGTGCGCCGTCGTCCATTAGAGTTTAGTATTGGAGATCACATGCTTTTAAAAGTTTCTCCTACTCGGGGAATCTTTTGTTTTGGGAGGAAAGGAAAGCTGAGTCCGAGGTATATCAGACCATTCGAGATTCTTGGGAGAGTTGGCATACAGGTTGGCATTACGACCGTCATTGAGCCATGTTCATAACATATTCCACGTATCCCAGTTACGGAAGTATATACCAGATCCTAGTCATATCATTGATTTCGGCGAGATCGAAGTCGCTCAGGATGGCACGTTTGAAGAGAGACTGATTAGGATACTCGAGAGTCGATTTAAGCAATTGAGAAACAAACCGATCACTTTGGTTAAGGTTCAGTGGTCGCGCCACGGAGTGGAGGAAGCCACTTGGGAAACGGAAGATAGCATGAGGTCCAGATATCCAGAGTTATTTTGTCTTGAGTTTCGGGACAAAACTCCTTTTAGTTGGAGAGTATGTAATATTCGGATTAATTATTGAGTATTTCATCTGTAATTGGACCCTGTATTATTCAGAATTGTGATATCAATAATCGAAGTATGATATTTCTAGTATTTGTATCCTTGTACATGAGTATGGCAACATGTAAATTTTCTCATGCAAATACGTGATAACATACGCTAAGAATGAAGCTTAACGTACGTTATCCGCCAGAGTTAGCGTACACTACGAATGTAGCATACCGTACGTTAAACAGCTAATAATTGAGCTGGGTGGCTAGCACACGTGCCAGCCGGACATGGGTCCGGATAAGATTCCCGCGGATGAACCTGGACACTTTTGAAGTCAACGATTGTTAACGTACGCTAAGGAATGTGTCTAGCGTATGCTAATGGGTGTTACTTACGTACGTAACCTAATGGTGTAGCGCACGTAATCAAGTACAGAATGAGAACAGTTAACTATCGGTGACGATAGCATACGCTAAGTATACTGGGTAGCGTACGCTAAGCGACTAACGTACGTTATGCATGAAGGCTAACGTATGTTAAGGTTAGAAAATTATAAATAATACATCACCCCATTTCATTTTAGTTCGTTTATTTCACTTAGCCTTCAATATACTTCGTGCCCAGAGAGTTCCCAGCCACCCTATACACTTTTAGAACACCTTTAATTGATCATTGAAGATTGGATATTACTATTACTTGATCATTGAAGTTGAAGAACATCTTGGATTGGCACACAAACAACCGGAGTTGGATTCAACCTATTGTCTCGGTGTTTTCTTCATCTTAAGGTATGTTAATGCTATCTCCAACCTTGGATTCGTGTTCTTAAGGATATGATGATCATGCTATCAAGATATTAAGTTCCATAGATGATTTATTCAACTAAACATCATGTTTAGAAGTTGGAATGATTATGCTTAAGATATAATTGTTGAGAACATCATAGTTGGAATCCCGTGTCTTCAAATGATGAGAGTAATGTTTTGAGATTGATTATTTGTATTGAATAGTGTTGCCATAATGGTAGTAGATTTAGTATTGGTATAATTTTTGCTTAACGAAATTAGATGAAGAATCACCAAAGGTTGAAGTTGATTTAGTAAATTAATCTTTATGATGAAGCTGGAATATGGTGATGATATTGGTAACTAGATTATCAACCTCAAAATAACTGAATTACGTAAGAGAATTTGTGATCGAAGATTGGAGTATGACTTCATGATGATATGCTTATCCTTGAAGTTATAAGACATTGAACACCATTAGATCATTCAAGTTTTCATGAGTGTATCATGCATGGAGTAACGTACGTTAACACTGTGAATTTCTTGTGGCGAATCAGTTGTCTGATCAGGGAGGAGACTGTCGGATGCATGTTTAGCGTACGCTAGGCTCTGCAGCTTACGTACAATAATGGGAAGAATTAACATATGCTACGATGTGTACGTAACGTACGTTATATCATCAGACGAGACAGTCGACTGATCAGAGAGGAACTGTCGATACATAGTTAGCGTAAGCTAGACTTAGTAGTTTACGTATGCTAACGAGCAGCCTTAATGTATGCGACGTTGGGTACGTAACGTACGTTACACAGACCAGGCAGTGTTTTATGAACTTTCGACCGTAATTTGGATTGTTAGATGTTCGTTCGACGTGATATGAATTCTATATTATTTCTTTTGTTAAGGTTCGAGCTTTGCAACGTGATTGATCGAAGGGGGCGACCTTCGAGCGTTTTGATATTCGTGGAAGTTTTATTCTTGTCATCGAATCGAGGCAAGTACTTTAATTAGAATTGTTCGTATTATGTCGGTTATGTTATGATTGTACTGTGTACATGTGTTGTGATTAATTGTCCACCATGCGTTGATCCGACGGAAATCATCATGGGAAATCTATAGCTGTGTGCGCTGGATCGTTGGATAGGTAGTTGCACCATGCTTTGGCCCGACGAGATCATCATGGGAATCTATAGCTGCGTGCGTTTGATCGTTGGGATGTCATGAGTATGTTGAGACTGTCATGATGTGATATGTGTTGTTATTATTTCTCATTGGAGAAACTTGTCATGATTATTGTTGATTAAATCATTGTTGTATAATTATCGTACTTATACTAGCATCGCTGTGCTAACCCCTTTGGGGTGAACATTTGTTTATGTTCAGGATCCAAGAGAGCAGGGAAACAACCACTGGAGCTGCATGACGACGAGGGTGCAGAGTGATGTTCCGTCCGGGTTTAATTGTCTGTTATTTGTGTTGTTTTTAATAAGTACTCGAATACGTCGTCGTTTATGATGATTGGATTTGGTGATGTATTAATATTATTCCTTTGGATATTTGTATTCTCGGTATTGGCCCAGAACTGTTGTATTTTATTTCAGTTACTTTTATATGTTGGTATCTGGTATTGTCTTTTCATTTCTTTAGCCTTGTAAATTCTTATGTAAAGGATTTATGGCGCTGTAATATTCCTGAATATATCGGGGGTGTTACAACGATTGCGGCCAATTGGGACACCGATCCATGCATTCCGAGATGGTAGCTGAAAGGTTGGGGATGGAGTTTTCGTCTCTGCTCCGTAGGGACACATAGATGCCTAATGAGGATTTCAGCAATTTCGGCGTAGTCGGAGTTCTTCTTGTCGCGGATCGTTGTGTGTTTAATTTTTATCTTCGACTGTACGTGTTTTCTTGTAATAGGTACTTTTGTTTTGTGATAGTTCGGACAATTGAATTGATTGTGTTATCTGTTTGGTGATGCTTGGCACTCGATGATTGTGTTATGCCCCTGCTTGTGGCATTGTGATGTTTGTCATTGAGCGTGTTTCCATGCCGTATGTTCCTTTGCGTTCTTGTAATGTCTCGCCGATGGGCGTAAGCTATGCGGTTCTTGTGTATCTCGTTGAGATCTTCCTGGCGGGATAGTGCTCCTCCCTACTTATTTTTAAGTTTCGAGATGAAACTTCTTTTAAGGAGGGTACTATGTAATATCCGCAATTTCGATTTTTGGTAAATTCTTTTTTTGGCAGGAGTCCGTTTTAACGGCTCGCTTGTGAACATTTCGTCATTCTGAGAATGATTAATTCTGCACTTTTTGACATCCGAGTTCGTTTCAGTGTCGTTTTGTTGAGTTCTGTGTTCTTAAGCGACTTTTCTGCGTTTGAGTTCGATTCTTGCGAATCTAGTTCGAGACTGTTGTTTCGAGTTTCCCATAAGTCCGTTTAACTTTGTTAGACGTGTTGTGAATCTCGGTTTGGTTATTCGATCACGTATCGTGGTCTTTGTGCGTTTTGGGCCATTTTGTAATTTCCCAAAGTTGTGGACATTCGCCTTCGTATTTGTCGTTACGACCTTTTCCATGGTCGCGTATGAGTTTGATTAGAGCTCAAGCTCTTAGTATGATCATATTCTGGATCTTTCTGTGAGTATCTTGAACTTAAAGATTCGGTCGGAGAAATCCGTCGTTGTACCCATTTTTGAGAGCACTATTGCTGTCATTTTGAGTCGATAGCGCACGCTACATCCAGGTGGATAGCGCGCGCTAGGGTGTTGTAGTCAGCGCACGCTACGGTTGTGGTAGCGCACGCTAACTGGTAGTTCGAGGCATTCCAGAAGCTACTGGAATGGGACTGGAGTCTCGTTACCGCACGCTAAGGTTGGTAGATAGCGCGCGCTATACTCTGCTTAGCGCACGCTATTTGTACTTTCTAGCACACGCTACCTGGTAGGTGCAGATCTTTCCAGGAGCCACTGGACTGGATTCGTGACTCGTTAGCTCACATTACGCGTATTGGCTAGCGCACGCTAATAGTGTTGCGGGCGTAATGTTCTGGAGTGTTGACCCCATTTGCGCGCGCTAATGCGGTGTGTTTAGTGCACGCTAATAACTGTCCAGTATAAATACTGGACATCATCCTTTATTCCGTCATTTCTCTCCCTCTTCGTCTCTTTTCGCCGGGAGCAAGTTTTTGGAGCAATTTTGGGCGATCTTCATCATCAAGCGTCATCTTGGGATGGATTTGTGTGTGTTAACATCATTTAATCCATTGTTCTTCGCCGGATCGAAGTATTTTTCTTGATTCCCTAGAGTTGACTTTTTGGGAGTTTTGTTCTTGATTCCGAATCCAATCCGGTTTAGATGAATCGATTGGTGTTAGATGTTGTTGTTAAACATGTTTTATGGATTTTATATCCATATCTTCGGTTCGTTTCAACCCGAAGGGTGATTTCGGTGTTCTTGAGGTGTAGTGAACATTTAATGTTCGATTAAATGTTCGAATGAGTTTTCCTTCGATAGTTTGATGTGATCTCCGTTGTTTTTGGTCTTGATCCTCGTCGTAATCATGTTTTTTTTTTCTTCCGGAGGATTATAGGTGCTAGAGGTTTCCGAGTTGATATCCGTTTTGTGTTGGTAATTCGTGTGGTGTTATTCTCGTAGTATTCGTGGTGCTATTGTATTCTTGATTATGTTCAGGAGTTCGGGGCTACCCGACCGCATTCCGTTCATCGTCTCGTTTCGATCGTGGTTTGGAGGCAAGTACTTTTCTTATACAATTTGTGTCCTGCAAATAGAATTTACATGTTGGATTTACGATGGTTAGTATACCCTCGTGAATATGATTCGTTTGAATTGATTATGATTTGATTATTTTGAACGTTGAGGGCTTTAATGATATCCCTGCTTGTTTAGTGTTGTGGAATCGTGTATTCCGTATTAATTGTGTTGTTGTGTTGTGATTGATTGTTCATGATGGAGGTATTGTGATGAGTATGATAATTGTGTCGGGTTAGTGGCCATTTCTAGCAAGTATTCTTAATGAACTTACATTATTAGCATATTAGTATTGCATGAGTGATGGGTGTGTGTATGCTCACTACGGGTTAGATCCGACGGGGTCTCGGTAGGGGTCCACAGAGGCGTGGATCTACGAGCTTGGCTTTTAACCACTACGGGTTAGATCTAACGGGGTCTCGATAGGGGTCCACAGAGGCGTGGATCCGCGGTTAATTGTGGTGCATTTTATAAATGTGTTTTGGGTTATGGCATTTCCGGAAACGAGTGTTTTTGAATGGTGATTTCATGATTGCATGCATTGACTAAATGTGTAAGAGGTAAGTTGTTCATTTGGCCTACTTGGCTAGGATGGCACTAGAGTATTTTTGTCGTATGTGTTTAGTCCTTTAGTTGTAGGGTTTTGACATTGGAAAATGGACCTTGATATTGTTCTCATGTACTGTGATTTGATGAGAATTGGGTTGAGATCCCAACGGTTTTGTAAAGATCGTTTTACGAAAAGTGATTTTGGGCCGAGACCCATTCGTCTTGAAATGGTTATTTTTCGACTAAGGACTTGAGGTCCAACAAGGTTTCTACTTTTAAAATCCCCGAGATGAGGAATTTATTTTCAAACACTTCATTGATTGCTTTCTAATTAATAATCGGGAAGGCTTTGGTAGCTAATTGTCATATCTGATTCGTGATTTCTATTTATTTGTTACATTTCGCATGATTATGTACATGCACTAGCAAAATAGTGGGATTTTGCTAACCCCCGAGTAATCGGGGGGTGGATGTCTGTATTGCATTCAGGTTTTGGGGAGCATAACACAGGGTCGGCATGAAGGATGGTGAAAGATGATCGATACTAATCACATTAGGATCCATACGATGTCGTATTGGTTTGGTTGTACTTTTTTCCGCTGCAGTATTTTCCCAGTTGCACGGGAGTGTGTTGTATTTTGACCCCTGCATGGGCATGTATTGAGATTGAGTTGTATGTATTAATTGAAAGACCAAATCGGTCTACTGTGTTATTTTAGCCTTAAAGGCGACGTTGAGATGTTTGATTTTAGTTACCAGCCTGGTAGATCCTTGAGGAAAGGGTCTATGACGTGTAATATCACTAAGTGAATTGGTGGTGTTACATATATGGGTACTGATATGGAAATATCAAAGATAACGATGGAGATACGGGTCTTGGTGATAGTGGTATTACCCACATCATCTTGAATGATATTTTATATTTTCATTTAAAGTGGGGAGAAGCTAATGTGAATATAATTTCCAATAGTACAAAGTTGGTTGAAAGCTGGATTTTAAGATCCTAAATTGTGTAGAATTGTGTCATTTGTACTCATACTCTTTTATTAGACTCGATCACGCTTGGGTACGTTTTATTGATTTTATAGGTATTTTAAGGACATTAATCAAGCAAAAACGAAGTCTCAACCCCCAACACATATCAAGCAATGCGAAAATGAAAGATCGAGCTGGAAAAGAAGGAAAAACGGAGTCAAAACGACCCAACATAGACTCGGCCGTGTCATTTGACACGTGCCATGTCACTAGCTCGGTCGTGTCAACTGACACGGTCGGGTTCCTTGTACAGAACCTTTTGCTGTTTCTAGAGCACTATGACACGGGCAGTATCATTTGACACGAGCCTTGTCATTTTTCGGTGGAAAATCACTTTTTGATATTTTTGCAAATTTGAACAAGAAAAAGTGGTCTTTTTGGGTTGATAAAAGGGGCCTTGGATCAGATTTTGAGAGACATTCTGAATATTGAAGAGATTGGAGAGAGAGAAACAAAAGATTTGAAGGCTTTTCCAACCAAAAGAAGGGATTTGAAGGGAGTTTGAAGAACACTTTAAGAACATTTGAAGGCTTGATCCTAAATCCACTCAAGACACCATCCGAGTTTTATCTTCTCCCTATCTTTTACTTGTTTTTTTTGTTTTATTTAGCATGAACATGATGAACATGATATTTATTGGGATTTCTTTCATTACCATGCCCAGCTAAACTTTTTAGATTTCGGGCATGGGAGTACGTTGATTCATGTTGTTTTTGAGGGATTGATGAATATATATATAGTGTGATTTCTTTGTCAAATGCTTAGTTTAAATTCATGTTAGAGCACTTGATCAATGTTTTTACATGTTTAACTTAATTGCTCATAATTCGAGAGAAGAGGGCATTAATAGGTTTCGAGTATTTGACGTAGTAAATTATGAGATTGATAAATCGGTGATGAACTATGATGATATTCAATCTTATGAATATTTTGGAGTTAGATAATTTATAATATACGGAGACGTTGTTATAGGTTGTTTAATCTACGTTCTAATGCATCTCGAGAGAAACTTTAGAATATTGTTGTGATTATCATTTTGGAGACGCACTTAGAACCCTTCGACATCAATCCCGACTAAACTTAGTGATCAACGGAAACCTAGCCTTGGAATATATCTTTCTAAACTCTTTAAATTCTCTTTAATTCGGATATTGTCATTTGTTTAAATAAATTATCATCATTTTATTCCATTTCGTTAACTATCCGTTCACCTTTCGATCGTCTAGATAAAACCAGAATCATTATAATCTAGTACTCAACACAATACGAATATTTTTAGTCTCTTTGGAATACGACCTTGCTCGCCGCTTTCTACATTTACTCCGTACACTTGCGGATTGTTTAAAAATATAGCGAATAAGTTTTTGGCTCTGTTGCCGGGGACTAATTTGTTTTTATTAGTTTTGATATTACGATAAGTGTTTCCGGTCTTACTTTAGCCAATTTTTCTATTATATTTTATTTTGTTACTTCCGTATTGTTTTTGGTCGTGTTGCAGGACGTACATGAACACCCGCTCATCTCGAGAACCTTTGGAAAACTTTATTTCCGAAGTAGAGGCATTTGCTCGAAGAACAAGTGTTGCTGCACGGAAATTACAAAGGGATCTATCTGACGAAATGGAAAGAGCGGGAGACGCGATTGCAACATGGACAATGATAATACAACAGCCCACAATCCAAACAATGGAGGCGTATGGGCTGAGCAGCCCGCAGTCCGAATTCGATCCATTCGGGATGGATTTTGGCCGAAGATTGACCAAATTTTTGGGGGAATTTCTCACATTCCTATCAACGCCCTCAATTTTGAGTTCAAGCCTTCATTAATATCGATGGTTCAACAAAATCACTTTGGGGGATTTGCCATAGAAGATCCACACGCCTATTTGTTCCACTTTATTCAAATTTTTGATACCATCAAAATAAATGGGGTGCCAAACGATGCAATAATATTGAAGCTATTTCCGTTATCCTTGAGAGAGAAGGCTCGTAGTTGGCTTGGAACTCTTTCTTCGGGGAGCATAAGTACATGGGACGAGTTGGGTGAAAAATTTCTATTCAAATTCTTCCCGCCCAACAAGACTATGAGATTGAAGAGCGAAATCATGCAGTTCTGACAAATGGATTCAGAAATGTTATATGAGGTGTGGGAACGCTTCAAGGATTTGCTAAGACGATGTCCTCGTCATGGTTTTTCGGAAGACCAACAAATGTGTTTTTTTTTATAATGGGTTGGCCGGAGAAACGAGAAATCTTGTTGATGTATGGGCCGGAGAAGCACTACTAGCCAAAAGCGCAGAGGAAGTATATGAATTGATCGAGAAGATGGCCATGAATAGCTATCAATGGCCTACCGAGAGGACTAATGTTCGTAGAGTGGCTGAAGTTTCAGACTCGGATCTTATAAAGGCTTTAACTGCACAAATGTCGATTTTGGCCAACCATTTGGGAGTTCTGACGAAGACTGCAAATGAAAAAATAACTCCAAAAGGAAGTGCACTACCACCCGACCCTTTGGAGGAGGCTCATTACATCAATAATCATAATTTCAATAATTATCGGAATAACCCCCCCTCCGGGTTTCTATCATCCCTCCAATAGAAATCATGAGAATCTTAACTATGGGAATTCGAGAAATGTGTTGCAACCGCCGATGGGATTTAAAGTGTCAAATGGTGAAATAATTGAAGAATCAAAGCCAAATTCTAATCTAGAAAATATTTTGGCTACTTTTATGATGGAAACAAAGAGTCGGTTTACACGTGATGAAGAAAAGATTGATCGGATTGAAAATCACGTGACTCAATTAGCAACCACTGTTGGAGCTCAAATAAAAAATCTAGAAACACAAATCGGTCAATTGGCTAAGATCGTGGGGAGCCAACACCAAAAGGGCCAATTTCCAAGCAACACCGAAGAAAACCCAAAAGCACAGTGTAATGCTATTTTTTCGTATACTGTGAATGAAGAGCTACCGGAATCGAAGAATGAAGACAAAGATGCAATCGTGTTGTCTAATAAAGCTGATTTGATAGTTTCCATTAATGAGATGAAGGAGCGGTCCGATATTGAGCATATCTAGGAGAAGAAAATTTTTGAGGTTTTCGTGCAAGCCATGGCGTCAAAGAAAAAAGAATTGGAGCGCCTACCGCAAAAGCTTAAGGATCCAGGGAGTTTTTCAATTTCTTGCTCTATTTCGGGTTGTTTATTAAATGATGTATTTTGTGATCATGGTTCGAGTGTCAATATATTGCATTTATCTATTTTCAGGACACTTGGATTAGGAGAATTGAGGCCATCTCCAGTGCATTTACACTTCTTAGATCAATCTTTGGCGTACCCAAGGGGAATAGTGGAGGACGTGATTGTAAAGATTGATAAATTTGCCTTCCCCGTTGATTTTATAGTGCTTGATGATGAGGAGAAGAAAGAGGGTCTAGTAATACTTGGATGCTCATTTTTAGCCACTGCACGAGCATTAATTGATGTAGACCGAGGAGAATTGACGATTAGGATGCATGGTGAAAATGTTGTATTTTTGATGACCCCTCGATTTGATGGATTGACAAATGGAGAACCTTCTGATAAAATTGCACGTAAACCGGATTGTAAGAGCTCTTCGAATGATCTGGGATGAAGAAAACTTGCGTCCGGCTGAAGACGTTAAATTTAGCGCTGGTTGGGAGGCAACCCAACACTTGCGTCCGACTGAAGATATTAAACTTAATGCTAATTGGGAGGCAACCCAATGGTTCTTGTTAGTTTATTTTGTTCTTATTCGCACTTTATTTTTATTTTTACTTGATGAGGAACTGACCGGTTCAACTGTAGGTGTCCAAGTTGCAGGAAAACGACCCGAAAACCAAAAACGAACTTTCCAGGCTAGTACAACACGGGCTATGTCAACTGACACGGTCGGGTCAGGCAGGCAGTGGGTTTTCACTTTTTGGACAAGCACGACACGGGCCGTGTCAATCGACACGGTCGGGTCAGTCATGCAATTGTTTTTCATTTTCTACGCAGGTGCGACACGGGCCGTGTCGGTCGACCGGTTGTAAGTATTTCTTGACCCGTGGTTGTTATTGTTTAAATACTATACCCCCTTCGTGTGTATACTCTTTAATTCAAGTTTGGGGGAGATACTGGGTCAAGAAATACTTATATTGTTCGTTTTTTTTAACACCTTGTTTTGTTTGTTTGTTTTATTGTTTGTTTGTTTCTATTTTTTTCGAATTTTGGTGCGAAATCTTGCTTGGATTTTGGTGTGAATTTTTGTTTTTGAACTTGGTGTGTTTTGAGTATCATACTTGGATGAAACTCGAAAGAACGAACTCTTGTATTGGATGCCTCGGGATTTATTTTGTTATTTTGATATGCAAATCGAGGATAATTTGAAGAGGAAAAATTGTAGAATAATCAAAAGGGTGTGAAATTGAATAAATAGTTTAATATCTTGAAAATATGAACAAATCCAACTTGTGAGCTTTTGAGCCTTCGTGCATCATTAAATATGCAAGTTTCATTGCCGAGTGTACCATTCATGTTTTAAGACTCATGAACTTGCCTTGGTATCTTATTCGAAACTACAAGCGTGCGTGCAAATTAGTGAAAGTGATTTTAGGCGATTTTTTCATTAGCCCTTCAAGCCTTTTTGCCAACCCGACAATTATTAATTCCCTAATTAGCCCAATTGAGCTTAAAGCCTATTTGTTATTAGCCACATTATGAGCTTTCCATTCCATTATAAACTTTTGTCCCTATACTTGAGCGTATTAGAACAAAATGAAAAGGTGTATAGAGGCGATTGGGAAGGTTGTTGGTCCAATGGCGATGATTTATCAAAATATATTTGAAGGAAGAATGGTGTGATTATAATTGTAATATCCGCAATTTTGGATTTCGGTGATTTTCTTTTTTTTGGTGAGAGTCCGTTTTGACGACTCGCTTGGGACCGATTCATCATTCTGAGAATGATTAATTCTGCACTTTTTGTCATCCGAGTTCGTTTCGGTATCGTTTTGTTGAGTTCCGTGCTTTTTAGCGACTTTTCCGCACTTGAGTTCGATTCTTGCGAATCTCCTTCGAAACTGCTGTTTCGAGTTTCCCGTAAGTCCGTTTAACTTTGTTAGACATGTTGTGAACTTCAGTTTGGTTATTCGATCACGTATTGTGATTTTCGGCCATTTTGGGCTATTTTTATAATTTACCCAAAGTTATGGGTATCCGTATCTGTAATTGTTGTCTCGACCCGTTTCTTGGTCGCGTATGATTAATTATTGCATTATGTTTTTATTTCGGGTCGTTGATGTTGTCCGCGAACTTTTCTTCGTGTTCGTTCCATACGTTTTCGGAAATGGAGTCGTCGAGCCCTAGTGGTCGGGCACTGGCCGGAGGGTTGCGGGTTCTGGCCGGACGATTGCGGGCACTAGCCGGACGGGTGCGGAAGGAACCGGCGTAGCGCACGCTACGGCCGAAAGGTAGCGCACGCTACGGCCGGGAGGTAGCGCACGCTACGTCCGGTTGGCTGTGTGCGCTAGCGGGCCGAGGCAGTAGGGCAGTGGGGTACTGGACTCGGGTGGATCGGCAGGTAGCGCACGCTACTGCCGGACACTACGTACGCTACGTCCGGCAGGTAGCGCACGCTACGGCCGGAAGGCTGCGCGCTTCTGGCGGAGCGATGTCTACGGCTGCGGCCTCGGCCGATAGCGTATGCTAGCTCGGCAGCCTAGCGCACGCTAGGCTGCACCTGTATAAATGTGACAGAGCTGTCACATTTCCTCTCGTTTTTCACTTCCTTCCTTTTCTGGCCGCGGCTGGCGATTCGGAGGTGACGAAGCCATATTGTTTAACAACAAATCCACGAAGTTCTTGAGTTAATAACATCAATCAATCATCCTATATCGTCCTTTGATCCAGCGAATCAAGGTAATCTTTCTTAGAACCCTAGTTTCTTGAATTTTGGGGTTTTTGCGTTTTTGTCCGATTCGTTCCGTATTATGGATTAATTCATGATGGGTATGATTAATCTTGGTAGTATTCTTGTGTTTAACATCATTTAATCCATTGTTCTTCGTCGAATCGAAGTATATTTCTTGATTTCCTTCGAATCGACTTTTTGGGGGATTTGTTCTCGATCTCATTTTTCATCCGTTTTTGATGGATCGATTGTGGTTAAATGATGTTGTTAAACACATTCTATGGATTGTATATCCATATTTCAACTTAGAATTCCGTTTTCGTGTTTTGTCGGGACGAATTGTGTTCTTGTTCGTTTTGGGGAAAACACTTGAACTTTTGTCATTCGTTCTTTGAATTCAACGGCTTTGAGTCGTGCTATGGAATTCATTTCATTGTTGTTATTGTCCTTCGTAGTTTATGAATGCGATTTGGCGATCGGTGGAGTCGGCGAGTTCGTAGTCGGTTCGTGTCAACCTACTTCGGTCGATTCTCCGCGTTGTTCTTATTCGAGGCAAGTACCTTGTTCATACGCTTCTCGTTTTATGGATATCATGATCGGTGGTCGTCTTGGTGTGTTTGTTTGGTTATTTGAAATGAATTTCCAAGAGATTCATTTTGGCCCCGTTAAGGGCTCCTTTTAAAAACGCATGTGTGTTTTGTGAACGGTGTGTTTTGGGAATTGATTATGGTTTGATTCTTTTGAACGTTGAAGGCTTTGATGATACCCCTTGTTGTTTAAAGTTATGGAATCGTGTATTCCGTATTTAATCTTGTTATTGTGTTTTGAAGAGTTTGATAATGGTGTCGAGTTAGTAGCCATCTCTAGTGAGTATTCTTAATGAACTTACATTCTTAGCATATTAGTATTGCATGAGTAACGTGTGTGTGTATGCTCACTATGGGTTAGATCCGACGGGGTCTCGGTAGGGGTCCACGGAGGGGTGGATCCGCGAGCTTGTTTTTAACCACTATGGGTTAGATCCGACGGGGTCTCGGTAGGGGTCCACGGAGGGGTGGATCCGTAGTTAATTGTGGTGTATTTTGCAAATGTGTTTTGATATTGGCATTTCCGGAAATGAGTGCTTTTGAATGGTTTTCATGATTGCATGCATCGACTAAGTGTGTAAGAGGTAAGTTGTTCGTTTGGCTTACTTGGCTAGGATGGCACTAGAGTATTTTGTTGTTTGTGTTAAATCCTTTAATTATGATTTTGATGTTTGGGGCTAAAATCCCAACGATTTTGTAAAGGTCATTTGACGGATTTGTGGCTAAAATCCCAACGATTTGGTAAAGGTTATTTTATGGAAAGTAAACCTTTGGGGTGGTGACCCCTTTCGTCTTTTGGGTTTTGAAAAGTAGGATTTGATAATCCTAAATTGTTTTCTATTAAAACTCCCGATGGTATTTCAAATCATTTTATAAATTGTTTCCCTTGATATTTTGATCTTGAAATTTTGGGAAGTCTTTACTCAAACTCTTGCCTCGGGAAGTGTTCATCTTGTTGTATTTGAATCTTTGAGGATTCCGAATTATTATCGTTCGTGGAATGTGAATTGTATGACTCGTATTTTTGCACTTGTACTTGTACTAGCAAAACAGTAGAGTTTTGCTAACCCCCGAGTACTCGGGGGGTGGATGTCTATTTTTGCATTCAGGTTTTGGAGCATAACACAGGGTCGACACGAAGGATGATGAAAGATGATCGATACTAATCACATGAGGAACCGTACATTGTTTATTGGTTTAGTTGTACTTTGTTTTCCGCTGCTATATTTTTCCCGTTGTACGGGTGTGGTTGTGTTTTGACCCCTGCGGGGGCATGAGTTGTATTTGAGTTGTATGTACTTATTGAAAGACCAAATCGGTCTACTGAGTCATTTTAGCCTTAAAGGCATGGTTGAGTTGTTATATGTTGTTACCAGCCTGGTAGATCCTTGAGGAAAGGTTCTACGGCGTGTAATATCCTTGAGCGGATTGGGGGTGTTACATAAATGGTATCAGAGATTAGGTTGTAGAAACCTAGGTTGTCGGGTCAAGTCGTGTTGTTTGAGTCTTGTTTCGTCGGATTTTATATGACTGAGTCGTGTCGCGACGCGTCTTCTGAGTTTTGTTGGTCGTGATTAGTATCGTGGGGCGATCATCATCTTCGTGTGACCTGTGGATGTAAGTCTCCCTTCTTTGTTTTGTGCCTAGTGTGACACGAGCTATTTTTATGATTATTTGTTAAGTGACGGAATCCTCTTATGGATTTTGATTTCTTGATATGCGGTTATTTGACCCTCATATTTCGTTCATATGAGGAGTAGTGTTGCTGGATTGTGCATGTTTGACTTTATTTCTTTTATCCGCTGCGTGAGTTCTTTTGTAATGGCTTTAGGTATTTTACCGACTGAGTTCTATTTCAAAAACCGATTCCCTTAACCGAGTTTGTGGCATTATGGCCTTGATCGCTTTGGCGAAATTCTTATGACGGTATTTAGTATTTTGTAAATAGCTTTTGTAAGTTTTTGAAATATTACCGTCATCGGCCTTTTTGACGTTGTAAATGGTTTTTAGAATGGTGAGTTCCGGTACGGGACCTACGGCGCTATAATGTTTTGTGTAATTACCTGAAATTTTTGGGCATTCTAGCCCATTGAATTATCTTTGAAAACCCTGAGTATCTTAGAAAATAAATGTCGAGACGTACTTTTAAAATGAATTATTTTCTCGTGGTACATCCAAGGTGCTACAATATGTTTCCAAATCCTTCTACCTTGAGGACCAAAATGTTTTGAGATATTTTCAATGTTTTAGAAACACTTTTATTTTTAGTATCGTGGGGCGATCATCATCATCGTGCGACCTGTGGATGTAAGTCTCCCTTCTTTGTGTTGTGCCTAGTGTGACACGAGCTATTTTTATGATTATTTGTTAAGTGACGGAATCCTCTTATGGATTTTGATTTCTTGATATGCGGTTATTTGACCCTCATATTTCGTTCATATGAGGAGTAGTGTTGCTGGATTGTGCATGTTTGACTTTATTTCTTTTATCCGCTGCGTGAGTTCTTTTGTAATGGCTTTAGGTATTTTACCGACTGAGTTCTATTTCAAAAACCGATTCCCTTAACCGAGTTTGTGGCATTATGGCCTTGATCGCTTTGGCGAAATTCTTATGACGGTATTTAGTATTTTGTAAATAGCTTTTGTAAGTTTTTGAAATATTACCGTCATCGGCCTTTTTGACGTTGTAAATGGTTTTTAGAATGGTGAGTTCCGGTACGGGACCTACGGCGCTATAATGTTTTGTGTAATTACCTGAAATTTTTGGGCATTCTAGCCCATTGAATTATCTTTGAAAACCCTGAGTATCTTAGAAAATAAATTTCGAGACGTACTTTTAAAATGAATTATTTTCTCGTGGTACATCCAAAGTGCTACAATATGTTTCCAAATCCTTCTACCTCGAGGACCAAAATGTTTTGAGATATTTTCAATGTTTTAGAAACACTTTTATTTTTAGTATCGTGGGGCGATCATCATCATCGTGCGACCTGTGGATGTAAGTCTCCCTTCTTTGTGTTGTGCCTAGTGTGACACGAGCTATTTTTATGATTATTTGTTAAGTGACGGAATCCTCTTATGGATTTTGATTTCTTGATATGCGGTTATTTGACCCTCATATTTCGTTCATATGAGGAGTAGTGTTGCTGGATTGTGCATGTTTGACTTTATTTCTTTTATCCGCTGCGTGAGTTCTTTTGTAATGGCTTTAGGTATTTTACCGACTGAGTTCTATTTCAAAAACCGATTCCCTTAACCGAGTTTGTGGCATTATGGCCTTGATCGCTTTGGCGAAATTCTTATGACGGTATTTAGTATTTTGTAAATAGCTTTTGTAAGTTTTTGAAATATTACCGTCATCGGCCTTTTTGACGTTGTAAATGGTTTTTAGAATGGTGAGTTCCGGTACGGGACCTACGGCGCTATAATGTTTTGTGTAATTACCTGAAATTTTTGGGCATTCTAGCCCATTGAATTATCTTTGAAAACCCTGAGTATCTTAGAAAATAAATTTCGAGACGTACTTTTAAAATGAATTATTTTCTCGTGGTACATCCAAGGTGCTACAATATGTTTCCAAATCCTTCTACCTCGAGGACCAAAATGTTTTGAGATATTTTCAATGTTTTAGAAACACTTTTATTTAGACCCGAAGGTCGAATATTCTGAAAGTTTTTACTAAGAGAAAGTGTCCTCATTTTTATCTAATGTGAAATGGTTCTCCAAAGTCTCGATAACGATGTTTCACGTTTGTACTTTTTTTTAAAGGTGATACTCAAGATCAACTGGTGTTCTTCTAAATTATTTTCAAAATGAGGTTTTCGTTTTTAAAACCTATCCATTCCCGTTTGAGGGCTGGGTATGTATGTATGACGTTCGCATTTTCATTTTGATGTTTGCTCCCGACTATGATCGAATTGGCGGTGTGAGCGTTGAGTCGTTTTCCACACATTTGTTGTGTTAGCCCTCTGTGAGAGGTGGGATGTTGGTATTGAATATTGTCGCCTCGTGGTGATTTCTGCATTGTCACGCATGTGCAAGCTGTTAGAGCTTGGTTTGGTATGTCCGTATGCATCGGTGATCGTTCCGTTATGTGTCAGTTGTTTAATGTCTTGTTACCTTGCTCCTGTTTTTGTGAATTTCGTGGATGAGGTCGAAGGTAATACCCGTACTATTTTGACTTCTGTATTTTCTCTTTCTCCAGTCTATCGATTCGCTCATGTTCGTTGATACATTATGAACTTGTTCTGTATTTCGGTTTCATCGTCCGAACGAACTGCGATCTTGTTGTGGGTCGATCTGGTTATCGCTGTGACTTTTTCGAGTTTGGTTCGATTCTTGTGAACCTTGTTCGGAAGTGACATCATCTGGTTTAGGGTTCTATTAGTTCTTTTATTCGAAGTGGATCAGATTTGGAACTCCAGTGTTTTCGACTCTTTCGACTCGTTTATGTTCGTTGACATTTTCTGAGCTTGTCCTGCCCCTTGCTTTTGTTGATCGAACGAGTGTGGTATTGTTTCGGAATAACTCGTTTGTCGTTGTGACTTTTCAATTGCTATTCCCTTTCCTGTGGATCTTATATGAATGCACATCCTGTTGTTTTCACCGGATCATATATTGTCTCGATTCAAGATGTGAACCTTGGAATTGTTGTTTGAATTTTATTGTTCTTCGTGATTCAAACATGAGTGTTCGATTGTTGTTGTCTCGATCGTTGTGATTCGATCGTTTGATTGTTTGGTTTTTGTTGATCTCGTTTCGTGATCGTTGAACATTCGGACTCCTTCGTAATTCCCTTAAGTTCGGGAAATTAGTCACGTTTTCGATCTTCCAGCCCTTGGGCGGTGGGATTCCGTATTTGTTCAGCGGTTGGCTCGCGTTTTGATTGATGTACCGTTGGGTTGGTCAATCATATTGATTTTCGTTCGTTGTGTTTTGTGATTGTCGAATAATTGACTTGGCTATATTATCCGTTTGATGACGCTTGTCATTTGTTGGTTTTATTATATCCCTAACGGCGACGTTGTGTTGGTCGCCGTGGTGCGTGTTTTCACGCCATATATTCCTTTGCGTTGTTTGTAACATTTCGCCGTTGGGCGTTAGTTACGCATTCTTGTGTATCTTATTGAAATATTCCTGGTGGTATATTTCTTCTCCCTACTTGTTTTAAGTTTCGGGACGAAACTTCTTTTAAGGAGGGTAGAATGTAATATCCGCAATTTCGGATTTCGGTGATTTTCTTTTTTTTGGTGAGAGTCCGTTTTGACGACTCGCTTGGGACCGATTCATCATTCTGAGAATGATTAATTCTGCACTTTTTGTCACCCGAGTTCGTTTCGGTGTCGTTTTGTTGAGTTCCGTGCTTTTTAGCGACTTTTCCGCACTTAAGTTCGATTCTTGCGAATCTCCTTCGAAACTGCTGTTTCGAGTTTCCCGTAAGTCCGTTTAACTTTGTTAGACGTGTTGTGAACTTCGGTTTGGTTATTCGATCATGTATCGTGATTTTCGGGCGTTTTGGGCCATTTTTATAATTTACCCAAAGTTATGGGTATCCGTATCTGTAATTGTTGTCTCGACTCGTTTCTTGGTCGCGTATGATTAATTATTGCATTATGTTTTTATTTCGGGTCGTTGATGCTGTCCGCGAACTTTTCGTCGTGTTCGTTCTGTACATTTTCGGAAATCGAGTCGTCGAGCCCTGGTGGTCGGGCACTGGCCGGACGGTTGCGGGTTCTGGCCAGACGATTGCGGGCACTAGCCGGACGGGTGCGTCAGGAACCGGCGTAGCGCACGCTACGGACGGTTGGCTGCGTGCGCTAGCGGGCCGAGGCAGTAGGGCAGTGGGGTACTGGACTCGGGTGGATCGGCAGGTAGCACACGCTACTGCCGGACACTACGTACGCTACGGCCGGCAGGTAGCGCACGCCTTCTGGCCGGAAGAGGCTGCCGCGCTACAGCCGGCGGTGTCTGCAGGATCGCGGCCTCGGCCGATAGCGTACGCTAGCTCGGCAGCCTAGCGCACGCTAGGCTGCACCTGTATAAATGTGACAGAGCTGTCACATTTCCTCTCGTTTTTCACTTCCTTCCTTTTCTGTCCGCGGCTGGCGATTCGAAGGTGACGAATCCATATTATTTAACAACAAATCCACGAAGTTCTTGAGTTAATAACATCAATCAATCATCCTATATCGTCCTTTGATCCAGCGGATCAAGGTAATCTTTCTTAGAACCCTAGTTTCTTGAATTTTGGGGTTTTTGCATTTTTGTCCGATTCGTTCCGTATTATGGATTAATTCATGATGGGTATGATTAATCTTGGTAGTATTCTTGTGTTTAACATCATTTAATCCATTGTTCTTCGTCGAATCGAAGTATATTTCTTGATTTCCTTCGAATCGACTTTTTGGGGGATTTGTTCTCGATCTCGTTTTTCATCCGTTTTTGATGGATCGATTGTGGTTAAATGATGTTGTTAAACACATTCTATGGATTGTATATCCATATTTCAACTTGGAATTCCGTTTTCGTGTTTTGTCGGGACGAATCGTGTTCTTGTCCGTTTTGGGGAAAACACTTGAACTTTCTTCATTCGTTCTTTGAATTCAACGGCTTTGAGTCGTGCTATGGAATTCATTTCATTGTTGTTATTGTCCTTCGTAGTTTATGAATGCGAGTTGACGATCGGTGGAGTCGGCGGGTTTGTAGTCGGTTCGTGTCAACCTACTTCGGCCGATTCTCCGCGTTGTTCTTATTCGAGGCAAGTACCTTGTTCATACGCTTCTCGTTTTATGGATATGATGATCGGTGGTCGTCTTGGTGTGTTTGTTTGGTTATTTGAAATGAATTTCCAAGAGATTCGTTTTGGCCCCGTTAAGGGCTCCTTTTAAAAACGCGTGTGTGTTTTGTGAACGGTGTGTTTTGGGAATTGATTATGGTTTGATTGTTTTAAACTTTGAAGGCTTTGATGATACCCCCTGTTGTTTAAAGTTATGGAATCGTGTATTCCGTATTTAATCTTGTTATTGTGTTTTGAAGAGTTTGATAATGGTGTCGAGTTAGTGGCCATCTCTAGTGAGTATTCTTAATGAACTTATATTCTTAGCATATTAGTATTGCATGAGTAACGTGTGTGTGTGTGTGTATGCTCACTATGGGTTAGATCCGACGGGGTCTCGGTAGGGGTCCACGGAGGGGTGGATCCGCGAGCTTGTTTTTAACCACTATGGGTTAGATCCGACGGGTCTCGGTAGGGGTCCACGGAGGGGTGGATCCGTGGTTAATTGTGGTGCATTTTGCAAATGTGTTTCGATATTGGCATTTCCAGAAATGAGTGCTTTTGAATGGTTTTCATGATTGCATGCATCGACTAAGTGTGTAAGAGGTAAGTTGTTCGTTTGGCTTACTTGGCTAGGATGGCACTAGAGTATTTTGTTGTTTGTGTAAAATCCTTTAATTGTGATTTTGATGTTGGGAGACGAACCTTGTTGTCGTTCTCGTGTACTGTGAGTTGATGATATTTGGGGCTAAAATCCCAACGGTTTTGTAAAGGTCATTTGACGGATTTGGGGCTAAAATCCCAACGGTTTGGTAAATGTTATTTTATGGAAAGTAAACCTTTGGGGTGGTGACCCCTTTCGTCTTTTGGGTTTTGAAAAGTAGGATTTGACAATCCTAAATTGTTTTCTATTAAAACTCCCGATGGTATTTCAAATCATTTTATAAATTGTTTCCCTTGATATTTTGATCTTGAAATTTTGGGAAGTCTTTACTCAAACTCTTGCCTCGGGAAGTGTTCATCTTGTTGTATTTGAATCTTTGAGGATTCCGAATTATTATCGTTCGTGAAATGTGAATTGTATGACTCGTATTTTTGCACTTGTACTTGCACTAGCAAAACAGTGGAGTTTTGCTAACCCCCGAGTACTCGGGGGGTGGATGTCTATTTTTGCATTCAGGTTTTGGAGCATAACACAGGGTCGGCACGAAGGATGATGAAAGATGATCGATACTAATCATATGAGGAACTGTACATTGTTTATTGGTTCAGTTGTACTTTATTTTCCGCTGCTATATTTTTCCCGTTGTACGGGTGTGGTTGTGTTTTGACCCCTGCGTGGGCATGAGTTGTATTTGAGTTGTATGTACTTATTGAAAGACCAAATCAGTCTACTGATTCATTTTAGCCTTAAAGGCATGGTTGAGTTGTTATATGTTGTTACCAGCCTGGTAGATCCTTGAGGAAAGGTTCTACGGCGTGTAATATATCTGAGTGGATTGAGGGTGTTACAATAATGACGATGTTATCCACCACACAAAAAAAAATAAAAAAAGAAAAAAATTATGTGATAAGGAGGAATAAGGTTGTGGTTTTTACTTTCAAAAGCACTTATTGCGATTATATTAAAATCAAAGGGTTGAAGGAAGCAAATTCCAGAAAAAAAAACAAATCTTGAGCTTCTAATTGAGCTAGATGATTATTAAGATGATGTCCTAATTTGCTCAAGTCAAGTCACTTTAGCCATACTTATCCTACCCCGACCAAAAAACCTACATTACAACCAATGAAGTCCTTTTTGATTCACCAAATTTGCGTGCACAAATAGTGGTAGAGATGTAGACGATTGGCAAGCATATGGGATTCTTGTTTCATTGAATGAGTTTTGAACGTCACTTATCCCATTACACACTTTGAGAGTGAGGGAATACACTTGACCGGTGAGGTTCGTATTCTTCAAGTATTGGCTATGATGTTAAGAAATTACCCCTGAGATTTGAATACTTTATAGAACTCGACTTATTTATTTCTTGAGGCGCATTGATGAATTTTCAAAATGATCCTTTGAGGTGTGTTGAGGGATGAGTTCCCTTAAGAGTGATTATTTTGAAGTGCATTGCTCGGGACGATCAACGTTCAAATTTGGGGGATTTTGGTAACACTCATTTTTACACATATTTTTATAAGGTTTTTCTGGATTTTAAGATCCTAAATTGTGTAGAATTGTGTCATTTGTGCTCATATTATTTTTATTGGACTGGATCACATTTGGGTACGTTTTATTGATTTTATAGGTATTTTAAGGATATTAATCAAGCAAGAACGAAGTCTCAACCCCCAATACATATCAAGCAATGGAGAAACGAAAGATCGGAAAAGAAGGAAAAACGGAGTCAAAATGGCCCAATATAGACTCGGCCGTGTCATTTGACACGGGCCGTGTCACTAGCTCGGCCGTGTCAACTGACACAGTCGAGTTCCTTGTACAGAACCTTTTGCTGTTTCTAGAGCACTATAACACGGGCCGTGTCACTTTCGGTGGAAAATTACTTTTTGACATATTTGCAAGATTTGAACAAGAAAAAGTGGTCTCTTGGGGTTGATAAAAGAGGCCTTGGATCAGATTTTGAGAGACATTCTGAATATTGGGGAGATTGGAGAGAGAAAAACAAAAGATTTGAAGGCTTTTCCAACCAAAATAAGGGATTTGAAGGGAGTTTTTGAAGAACACTTGAAGAACATTTGAAGGATTGATCCTAAATCCACTCAAGACACCATCCGAGTTTTATCTTCTCCCTATCATTTACTTATTTTTGTTGTTTTATTTAGCATGAACATGAAGAACATGATATTTATTAAGATTTCTTCCATTATCATGTCCGGCTAAACTTGTTAGATTCCGGGCACGGGAGTACGTTGATTCATGTTGTTTTTGAGGGATTGATGAATATATATCTAGTGTGATTTCTTTATCAAATGCTTGGTTTTAATTCATGTTAGAGCACCTGATCAATATTTTTACATGTTTAACTTAATTGCTCATAATTCGAGAGAATAGGGCATTAATAGGTTTCGAGTATTTGACGTAGTAAATTACGATATTGAGAAATCGGTAATGAACTATGATGATATTTAATCTTATGAATATTTTGGAGTTAGATAATTTATAATCGACAGAGACGTTATAGGTTGTTTAATCTATGTTTTAATGCATCTCGAGAGAGACTTTAGAATATTGTTGTGATTATCATCTTGGAGACGCACTTAGAACCCTTCGACATCAATCCCGACTAAACTTAGTGATCAACGGAAACCTAGCATTGGAATCTATCTTTGTAAACTCTTTAAATTCTCTTTAATTCGGATATTGTCATTTGTTTAAATAAATTGTCATTAGTTTATTCTATTTCGTTAACCATCCATTCACCTTTCGATCGTCTAGATAAAATGGGAATCATTATAATCTAGTGCTCAACACAATAGGAATATTTAGTCTCTGTGGAATAGGACCTTGCTCGCCGCTTTCTACATTTACTCCGTACACTTGCAGATTATTTAAAAATATAGAGAACAAAAGCTATGGAAGAGCTACTATTTTATTACGTGGGGGGGGGGGGGGGAATTCACAATCAATGATGCATTATTTGCAACAACGTCTCAACGAGATTTACTGCTTTTAAAGATGTCGATTAAATGGATAATATATTGAGACTACGATGAAAGAGACATCGAGTATGTCTATATTACATTTACTATTGGGGGAACAATAGTCCTCCGGCTTCTACTCCACAAAGATAAGAACAATTAAAATTTATGCTATAGTAAACCAAAAGGTTACCAATGAGTTTAATGTTTGGCATGACTGGTTAAGCCATCCCGGCTCTACTATAGTGTGGAAAATAGTTGAGAATTCATGTGGATACTCATTAAGAAATCAAAAGATTTTCCAGTCCAATGAATTGTTATGTGCTTTTCGTTCTCAAGAAAAAATGGTTACAAGGCCATCACCATCTAAACAGAGTTTGAGAACCTTATATTTTTGAAAGAATTCAGGGCGATATATGCGGACTTATACATCCGCCATGTGGGCCATTTCAATATTTTATGATTTTAATTGATGCATCAACGAAATGGTCACATATATTTGTACTATCATCTTGCAATGTTGTATGTGGAAAATTATTTGGACAAACATTTCAGTTGTGAGCACAATTCCCGAACTATGTAATCAAGAACATTCATCTTCATAATGCATGTATATTTTTCTCTAAAGCTTTCAATGATTTTTTTCCAAAAAAAAAAAAAAAATTGGAATAAATGTTGAATATCGCGTTGCTTAAGTTCATACGCAAAATGGTCTTGCTGAATATTTAATCAAACATATCCAATTAATTTCTAGACCATTGTTAATGAAATTCAAACTCCCAATGACAACTTGGGGACATGCAATTTTACATTTGCAGCACTTCATAAAATTTCATCCTTGCAAATGGTTCAAGATCACGAATAAAGTATTTCACATCTAAGAACTTTTGGATGTGCGCTATACGTACCAATTTCTTCACCACAACCCACGAAGATGGATCCTCAAAGGAGAATGGGGATATATATTAGGTTTGAATTTTCATCCTCGAAAAGTCAATGTGAACTAGAAATTTATAAGATAATTCATTTACAAAAGATTGCGAATCCGATTCCGGACGATTTACTGACCTTCCAAAAGTAAGAAAATCACATTTACCAGCTGCTAATGCTCTGATAAAATTGATGTCCGTGAAGGTCAATCTTACATTGCAAATGACTCTGCAGCACACTTGAAACGTGGTAGACCTCTCGGCTCCAAATATAAGAATTCGTCGAAAGAAAAATAACAAAATTTGAAGATGGCAGAAACGATGATACAAAAACTCTAAATGAGCACTTGACATAATTGATAAAGTCCCAGAAGAAAACATAGAAGTTCATGAAGGAAAAATGAATGCGCCTAATAATGAAGAAATATCAATCAATTATGCCATGGTTGGAAAAGGTGGAACCGAAATAAGATAACCATTGCTGATTTTTTTCGCATATAATGACATGACACATTTTGATGCTTCATACTACCTTCACAACCCCTATTATGGTAGTAATAAAAACTAAGTATCTGAGAAATTTTAATAACACTTTCTAGTTTTATGTGAGCACCCCATATTAGCAAGCTCATCTTGGTGACACCCCATATTAGCAAGCTCATCTTGGTGACACCTTATTTGCTCCCCTGTAAATGTGAGCAATATGAACATGCGTTATAGTTGCGATAAGCTGTCTAAGCCTCCGCACCAGTTATCGCCTAGCCGTGCTACCCGAATCAGACTCATTTAAGCAGTGAACAATAATAGATGAGTCCATTTGAAGCTCAATAGATGTGAACCCTTTGCTAATAGCAAGAGTGATGTAACACCCCCAAGTTATTCAGGATATATTACAGCGTCGTGAGCTGCTCTCTGGGACCCACAAGGCTATACATACGCGGAATCATGAATTTCAACCGATAAGGTCTAAACATATCCCAGTGGAAGACAATAAAATTGACAACCAAGGCAATAATCAATTCAACAGAATACAATAAATCGGGAATTAAACCTAGGACAACACATGCCAAAACATCAAGAACATCTGAAGCACTACTCGAGTGTTTATAACCATTCCAAGTACAACATTACAGAATGGATGAAATACAAAATATGGAAAGAGACAAGACACATCATCACTTTCGCCCATCATATTTGTGCCGACCCGGTACATGCCTATTCGCTCTACTTGATCCTGAAATACATGAAAGGTATTTCCCCCAAAAGGGGTTAGCCATCGAATAGCTAGTACAAGTACACAAGTATGAAATACGATACTTCTTGCACGATAAAGTAAGCATATACACATATCATTAATCATCGAGATGTTCAAGCACATATCATTCTCATAATACCAACCTTAAGATCAGTATTCCAGAATAACTAAATCTCATAGCATACCTCATGATTAACCATGGATTCGCACTATAAGCTACAATCCCTCAGAGGACTTGAAGTTATATCCCGGAGTGGTTAACACAAAAATGTTCAATGGATCGCACTATAAGCAACGACCCATCAGAGGACTCGAGGTCCCATCCCGGAGTGAACATATAATTATACCAACACGATGTTCAATGGATCGCACTACAAGCAACAACCCCTCAGACGACTCGAAGTCCATCCCATAGTGAACACGTGGTTAAACACATAAGATTGTTCAATGGATCGCACTATAAGCAACGACCCCTTAGAGAACTCAAAGTCTTATCCCAGAGTGAACATCTTATCAAATACATCACAAACACTTTACTTTCAACCTCAAGAATTACAATCATAAACATATACTGGCATTTGAGACATCGAGAATCGGAAGGAAAAGGTATTCAAGCTCGGTAGGTCTAAGAACGCACTTCCGGCCCTAAACGATTCGTAAAGAATACGAGAATCAATAATCAATACTCAATTCACATGAATAAACTCCCGAAACCCCGTCTATGATTTACAATTCTCCAAGGATATACATATAGAGGTTGGAAATCATCCAAACCCTCTCAAATCTAAGTAGTATACAACAACGTTCATAAAATCGTAAGGAGAATGTGGGTACGGAGTAGATACTTCATAATGTCAAGAATTTCAAACTTCACAATGAATTAAATGGATGAATCTTAGAAACCCCCCAAAAATTCCCCAAACTAGGGTTCTAAGGAATTTACCTCGATTCAGAGAGAAGAAACAGATTAGATGTTGTATAATCTTTCTTATCCAATCAAAGTTGATGATAGATGATGAAAGGTTGCCCCGAATCGCCTCAAGATCACCTCTCTCGCGTTCTCTCGTCGGAAGTGCAGGAAATGAGAAGAAAATAACGAAGAACACGATAGACCAATCTTATATACTGGGTTTAATTAGCGTGCGCTAGGACAACGATTAGCGCGCTCTAACGAGTCTAAAAAAGAAACAGGACCTTCTGCATCTGTCCCATTAGCGTGCGCTAATTAAGGAATTATGTTTGGCATGACTGGTTAGGACATCCCGACTCTACTATAATGTGGAAAATAGTTGAGAATCACGTGGATACTCATTAAAGAAATCAAAAGATTTTTTAGTCCAATGAATTGTTATGTTTGCTAGTTCTCAAGAAAATTAGTTATAAGACCATCACCTGCCAAACAGAGTTTGAGAACCTTATGTTTTCTGAAAGAATTCGGGCGATATATACGGACCTATACATCCGCCATGTGGGCCATTTCAATATTTTATGATTTTAATTGATGCATCGATAAAATGGTGACATATATTTGTACTATCATCTTGCAATGTTGTATATGGAAAATTATTTGGACAAACATTTCGGTTGTGAGCACAATTCCCTGACTATGTAATCAAGGACATTCATCCTCATAATGCAGGTGAATTTTCCTCTAAAGTTTTCAATGATGGTTGCATGGCAATTGAAATAAATGTTGAATATCTCGTTGCTCACGTTCATACGCAAAATAGTCCTGCTGAATATTTTATCAAACATATCCAATTAATTTCTAGACCATTGTTAATGAAATCAAAACTCCCTATGACGACTGGGGACATGCAATTTTACATTAGTAGCACTTGTGCGCATCAGACCAACAAGTTGTCATAAAATTTCCCCCTTGCAAATAGTTGAGGATCACGAATAAAATATTTCACATCTGAGAACTTTTGAATATGCGGTATATGTAGATCTGACAAAATAGGTCCAGGCCCGCGGGCCGGACCAGCCTGCTTGTTTTTGGGCGGGCATTGCGATTCATATTTTTGGCCAAAAAAACGGGCCTTTTTGGCCCGGCCCAGATTTGACCCGCCCGTGGAGGCTAGGACTGTCTTCCTGGGTCTGGACCGTTAAGGTATCGCGTGTTACCAGTTTCGGTCCTTACCGGTTCCGGGTCCCAACTTCAATACTTGTATCCGGACCGCTAACATTTTGAGTGAGTATCGGTCCCGGGTATTTCGGGCGGGTCTCGGGTCTCTTGGTTCGTTAAAAGCCCTAATCACCAAAACTTCATAACGGAACAAGAATGGAGGGTTTTTTTCAAATGTATGCTAAGGAAATTAAGAGATAAGGTCTTTTAAACTTATTTTTTCTATATGTACTAATACCTTATACAATATTTTGTACGATGATGTTTATGAAAAATTACCGGTTTTTTACCGGGTTAACGGTTTTGGTCCTTATCGGTTTCGATTCTAACTTTGGTACCAGTATCCGGACTGCTAACGTTTTAGGTAAGTATCGGTCTGAGGTAGGGCGGATCTTGGGTATACTTGGACCGCTAAGTAGGAGTGTTCATAACCGAGTACCCGAACTTTCGGGTACCCAAATTTACGGGTACCCGGTTATGCGGGTAATGGAAAATTCGGCTCGTGACCCGACCCGAAAAAGTCGGCTACCCTCTTTTCGGGTACCCTATTTTTTCGGGTCGGGTCATAGGGTACCCGGACCAAAATTTAATACCATTAATTTTAAATTTTATATAAGTAATTTAAAATTTTAATATAAATTTATTTTAAAATTTATTACATAAATTGATTTCTCAAGTACTAAATACACTGTAAATATTTTCTGTACAGTAAGTAAATTTTAAAACTAACTAAATTTTTTTATGCATATCATTTATTTTTTATTATATAATCATGCTTAATTCACTATTCAATTATATATGATAGAATATATTATTTCTTATTTAATGATTTTATCTCCTTGTAAATTTCCAAACTAGTGAGAATAAATATCATTACTGAAAATACATTAACATGAATTCTCATATTAAATATAAGGTGCGAGAGTCTTGAGTACGCTAATGAGTAAGGGGATTCTTCATTGAGCTAGAAAGCTTTTAGAGCTAATCCATGGGCCAACCAATGAGTATGCCAGTTTATGACTCCCCATGAGATATTTACATAATTTGAGAGATAAAGTTTCATACACTTACAAATTAAATAATTAAATTTATAAAAAAATAACTATAAAAAGAATAATCAGGTTTTCAGGTACCCGAATTTACGCAAGTCGGCCCATGACCCGACCCGATTATATGACTTTTTTCGGGTCGGGTACTCGGCCTTAAAAAATTTAAAAATACCCAAAATTTTTAGTTCGGGTCATCGTAGTTGGGTCGGGTAGTTCGGGTCGGGTATTTTTGAACACCCTTACTGCTAACAGCCTTAGTGGAGGCCCGACTCAGTTTTTTTTAAAAATTTATGTTATATTTAATTATAACATTTAATTTTTTTCTAGATTTGTTAGATTATATTACATATATATGTTAATTATTGATGTAATTTTATTATTTTATGGAACTTTGTAATTAATGTGTAGTGTCTCATATCATTAATAATATTATTTTATAATTTTTATAAGAATGTAGTAGTAATAAATGATATGATGATCAAATAAAAATATTTGTATATTTATATTTTGATTGTGGTAAATAATGTAATTATCAAATAAAAATAATTATATATTTATTTATCTGATTGTGATAGTATAGTGAATAATATAATAATTAAGTATCGAAATATATATTTATATTTATTCAGAATTAATATTTCAAAAAAAAAGGTTGAGGCATACGGGCCGGTCCGAGCCCGCCCGGAGCGGGCCACAGGCCTAATAATTTTGGCCCATAAAAAAAAGGCCTTTTTGGCCTGGCCCAAAAAAGGCCCGCCCATTATTGCCCAGCCCGTTTGGGCCGAGCCCGCCCGTTTGCCAGGTCTACGTATATACACCAATTGCTCCACCACAACACAAGAAGATGGATCCTCAAATTAGAATGGGGATATATATTGGGTTTGAATCTCCATTAATGATTAAATACCTGGAACCATTAATTGACGATCTATTTATGGCAAGATTCGTGAATTATCACTTCGACGAGACAATATTCGCAACATTAGAGGGGAAATAAGCAGTTAAAGAATGACATATCTTGGAAAGAATTATCTTCAAACAGTTTTCATCCTCGAAAAGCCAATGTAATACCCGAGATCTTTGTTTCGGAATCGTTGAGTTTTCTGGGTTTTATCGGATTGTTATTGTCCACATCTTTGGGATTTTGTGCCATGTTTTGGGTGTGTCTTGTTTGGACTTGAGTTCGGAGGCGTTTCGGATCACTATGTGAGTTTTTGGTTTATTGTGGTGTAGTGCACGCTAACGCTTGTGACGTAGCGCGCGCTATTGTGTTGTGGCTAGCGTATGCTACCGGATGTGTAGCGCACGCTAACTGGCAGTCTAGAGGCAGTCTAGGAGTTACTGGACTGGGACTGGAGTCTCGTTAGCGCACGCTATGGTTGGTTGATAGCGCACGCTATCATCTGTCTAGCGCACGCTAATTGTTCTTCCTAGCGCACGCTACCTGGTAGGTGTAGACCAGTCCAGGCGCTACTGGACTGGATCCGTGACTCGTTAGCGCAGGCTATGCATATTGGCTAGCGCACGCTAACTGTGTTACAGGCGGGTTGTTTTGAGGCATTGACCCCGATAGCGCGCGCTAATGAGTAGGTTTAGCGCACGCTAATAACTGTCCATTATAAATACTGGACATCAGCGTCAATTCATCATTTCTCACCCTTCTTCAACCTTTCCGACGGGAGTGAGCTCCGGAGGCAATTTTGGGCGATCTTCATCATCAAGCTTCATCTTGTAGTGGATTTGTAGGTGTTTAACAGCATCTAATCATCTCCTTTGCTCAAATCAAGGTATTCTCTCCTTAGAACCCTAGTTCTTGAATTTTGGGGGTTTCTCCTTGGTTCTTCGACTTAATCTAAGGATGTTGAATCGATTATGAAATTCTTGTTGTCTTAGCCATGATCTTCAGATTTTTGAACTCATTCATGATTTTATATCACTCGGAACATAGTTCTTGATTTCTTTGAGAAACCCTTAGATCCTTGTTGTTCTTAGTGTTGATTCGGATTCCGATTGGTGTTATTGATTCGTGTTGGTATTATTTTCGTAGTATTCGTGGGGTTTCCGGATTCTTGGTCGTCTTTGGAAGATCGAGGGCTACCCGACCGTGTCCGTTCGTTGTTCCGTTGCTCGTGGTATCGAGGCAAGTATCTTGCCCACACACTTTGTGTTTCATAGACGTGATAGTTGGCAATGGATTATATGTGGAATTTGAATGCTTTAATGAACTTTAAAAGAATCGGCATACCCTAGATAAAAGATTTCACAAAGATCTACTTGTGTGTTTGTGGACGAATGTCTTGGTCCAAGAATGTGTATTAGTGTCGTGCATTGGAATGCCTTATTTGCGTATGGTACTGTTGTGTGTGATTACATCTTTAGTGGACTTAAAGATCATGACTTTTTGGCAAGAGGTGTGTGTGTCTATCTATGAGAATGTGTTGTCGTGTAATATTGGTTGTGAGTATGTGTCGTATAAGTGGCCATTTCTAACAAGTACCTTGAGTTACGTTTGATGTACTTCGGGAGAATGTGTTTTTGATGATTGTGATTTGTGTCATGTATTTTATGAGCTTGTGTGAGCCGAGTAAAACCAGCGAGGGTCCCCTGGGATCCTGTTAGACTTCAAGTTCTATGAATCACTCGGTTGGTTTGTACACCGAGGAGGGCCTGACGAGGACTCTCTGGGGTGTGTGTCCCGTGTGGATATAGGGTAGTACAACTCGGGAGGTTATCTTGTGGTGATGATTATGGCACGTTGTTGTTTCGATAATTATGATATGTCCGGAATATCATAACGTTTTCATTCTCGGTGTGAGATACGTCATACGTAAGGTCTTGGTACTTGGCTAGAATGGCATCAATATGAGTGTCGTATGTGTCTCGTTTCTTGATTGTGAGGTTTTTGGCATAAGGACGTGGGCCCTGTGATTCTTTCTGTGCATTGTGGTTTGGTTGTGTATCGAGTTTGACCTTTGGGCTATTCACTCGAGTATGTGATGTGGATGTTTGGGTCGTAGACCCCGTGTTTTGTGACCGAATTTGCTCTTTTGGAAAGCAATACTTGAGGCCGTGTCCCTATGTGGGTTTTGATAAATTGAGGATTCATTAGTCCAAATGTCTTTCCAAAAACTCCCGAGAATTTTAAAATGCTTTTCAAAGCGTCTACATGTCTCATTCCAACTTTTTACGGTTGAACTATTTTATCTGATGAAATGTCTCGGGAAGTCTTCCATTGGGTTAAACTGTGGAATTAATTAAATTTTTATACTCCTGGAGTATGTTGTGTATAGCTCGTATTTGCACTTTATACTTGTACTAGCAAAACAGTGGAGTTTTGCTAACCCCCGAGTATTCGGGAGGTGGATGTCTGTATTGCGTCCAGGTACTTGCAGGTCGCTGGGGAGCGGATCACAGGATCAGTACGAAGGATGATAGAAGACGACGATACTAATCACATGATGACCATTCATTGAGTATTTTTTGTTTGGTAGAGTCTCAGTGTTTAGCTCTTCGTTGTGTAGTCTTCCCGTTTTATGGGTATATTGATGTATTCCAATCCCTGCGTGGGTATGAGTTATGAGTTCGAATTTTGTATGTTTAATGTGTTGTATTGTGGTAAAAGACCAAATCGGTCTAGCGGTTCATTATGTAGCCATGTCGGCATGTAATGCGATGTATTGTTTTTGTTTTTAGCCTGGTAGATCCTCACGAAGAGGGTCTGCGGCGCTGTAATATTCCTGATTACCTTGGGGGTGTTACAAAATATGGTATCAGAGCTTAGGTTGCGGAAACCTAGGTAGTCGAGTCGAGTTGTCTGTTGTCAAGTCTTGTCTTGTCAGACTTTATCTGACTGAGTCGTGTCGCGGCGCGTCGTCTGAGATGTCTGTCGTGATTAGTATCAAGGTGCAACCATCATCTTCGTGCGATCTGTGGATATAAGTCTCCCCACTATATTGTTGTGTCTCGTGTTACACGAGCTTGAGCGATATTTGCATTTTGATGTGGAGTTAAATGTGAATCGTGAATACGTACACCATGTTTGTTTGATTTTTTTTGTAATGCTTCGGTGTATATGTATATCTGTATATATGTGTCCTCGTATAAATCGTTTTTACAGGAGTAGTGTTTTGGTGTGGTTACGCAATGAAAGTCTATCAATGTGATATTTTAAAAAAACTTTAAATGTTTTGGGGAGTCATGTAAATTTTCATTTTTAAAACATCCTTCAAGAAGGAAAAAGGGTTTGATTTTCGCATAATGACCTCGAGATCAAAAATTTTGAGAATTCAAACTACATATATTTTATTTTCATCTCGCATTGCAATTTTTTTCAAATTTTGATTTTAAAAACTCAACGAGGTCTATCAAAAATTTACTCGAGACGTGACTTTCGCTTTTAATTTTTCGGTTTCATGAACTTCGGTTAAAAGACATGTATCGAGGATGTTGTTATTTTGGCTATCATACTCAGAGTTGCGATTAAAGTGGTGGTGTGAATGCTGAGACGTTCGGTATGCACTCGTCGAGATAGTTCTCTTGGCCGAGAGGTGAAGACTCGGTTTGGAACGTTGTTTAAGTTCTGATGGTTAATTGTGTGATGTTATAATTATGTGAACTGTTGGTGTTTGGATTAGTATGCTGTGATTTATTTGAAACCTCCGGTCTAGTACCGTTGGGAGGTCAGTATGTATGTGTTGACAACTTGCACAGTTAGCGCACACCATCTTTTGTTGTGGAGCGCGCTTTCTGGCTAGGTAAAGTTTTAGGACTGCATTTTGCCGTCAGGTCAATTTTTGCAGTCTATCATCTATGAATGGATTCTATGTGTGATTATGTGATTTTCTTGGCTTTGGGTTGTTACTTTGTTAGTATGCCGAGGGGCAGAGGTCGTGGTCGTAACCATGGTATTGATGACCACGGGATCAGATGCGTGATCGAGAGAATATTGTCGGGAATGATATTGGTCTTGGTGATTGCAACAAGTAGCAGCACAGATGACTCAGTTGACCGAGGCTGTTCAATGCAACACTGACGTGTCTCGGAATGTCGGTGTAAATCAACGGCTTTGAGAGGTAGTTCGTGTGAATCTCCCTCGATTCGCTGGTGATGCGGATGCATTGGGCTGGGACGGTTGGCTTTTCTAGTTTGGAAAGATATTCGAGGCCGTCGATTGTCCATAGGAGCGGAAGGTACCTATCATTCAGTATCTTCTTGACAGAGATGCCGCTAATTGGTGGGAAGCTGTTAAACCTCGTGATCGTGATGTCACGTGGGCAGAGTTCCAGGCAGTTATGGAAGTTGAGTTCTGTCCGAAACTGATTAGAGAACAGAGAATTCGTGAATTTTATTTGGCAAAACCGCAAGATATATTAGTGTCACAGGCCATCATCGATTATAGCAAACAACTCAGTTATGTGCGAGATCAGGTGAGGACCGAAAAAGAGAAGATCCTTCATTTTGACAGACGGATGAAGCCGGAGATTCGCCTGTATAGGTCCGAACTTACTTGCACGTCGCTGAGAGATTATCAGGATCGGGCCTTGACTTCGTTATCGTCGGAGCATGTGCTCGAGTCTAAGAAACGGAAGATGTTTGTTGACCTTACGGACAGTACAGGAGTTGGCGTTTCTGGATTGCAGCGTCGTAGTCTTTCTAATGTGAAGCTCCGTCGCTCGATGCATGGGGATGAGAGTTCCAGGTCGTTTGCTTTGACTCCTGGTAAGTCCAGGAGGTGTTTCAACTGCAATGTGCCAGGGCATGTTCGTGCACATTGTCCTTCTCCGCCAGCAACGTGTTACAAGTGCGGACTCGTGGGACACCGGATTCAGTTTTGTGAGTTGGTCGCCAAGGCTCAGACATGAGCACTAATGTCAGGATTGAATCCGAGGAGTCCCTGAGAGTGTAGTCTACCAGTTGTATGTTGTGTTATCTCCTTGCCTTGTTGTTTCGAATTTCGGGGATAAACTTCTTTTATTAGAAGTGAATCAGATTTTTGAACTTCTGTATTTTCAACTCTATAGACTCGTTTGTGTTCGTTGATAGTTTCTGAACTTGTCCTATCTTTTGTTTTGTTGATCGAATGGGTTGTGGTAATATTTCGGTTTAATCCGTTTGTCGTTGTGACTTTTTCCGAATTTGGCTCCATCCCTATGAATCTTATATAATACATATCTTGTTTTCTTTACCAGACCACCTATTGTCTCGAGTCGTGATGTGAACTTCTGAGTTGCTATTTGATTTTGATTGTTCGACCATTGTGGTTCGATCGTTTGTTGTCTGCTTTTTGTTGCTCCCATATCGTGATTTTTGAGCGTTCAGATCACTTCGTAATTTCCTTAAGTTCGGGAAATTAGATTTGTTGTCAATCTTCCAACCCTCGGATGGTGGAATTTTGTATTTGCTCAGCATTTAGCTTGCGTTGTGACTGACGTACTGTTAGGGTTGGTCAACCATATTGATTTTTTTTATTCGTTGTAATTGTTCTGACGTAGCGATATGGATGTTAGCAGCCACATGCTGCATGTCATTCGTTGCAGGTCAACGGCAACACATAGCATGTGTTTTGCGTTTTGTTATCATTCTGATTTTTATTGTCGGAGATTGTTTTGCGTTGATCGTTTTATGTTTTAAGTTTTGGGGCCGAAACTTCTTTTAAGGGGGGTAGAATGTAATACCCGAGATCTTTGTTCTGGATTCGTTGAGTTTTCTGGGTTTTATCGGATTGTTATTGTCCACATCGTTGGGATTTTGTGCCATGTTTTGGGTGTGTCTTGTTGGGACTTGTGTTCGGAGGCGTTTCGGATCACTCTGTGAGTTTTTGGTTTATTGTGGTGTAGCGCACGCTAACGCTTGTGGCGTAGCGTGCGCTACTATGTTGTGGTTAGCGCATGCTACCGGATGTGTAGCGCACGCTAACGGGCAGTCCAGAGGCAGTCCAGAAGTTACTAGACTGGGACTGGAGTCTCGTTAGCGCACGCTATGGTTGGTTGATAGCGCACGCTATCGTCTGTCTAGCGCACGCTAATTGTTCTTGCTAGTGCACGCTACCTGGTACGTGTAGACCAGTCTAGGCGCTACTAGACTGGATTCGTGACTCATTATCGCATGCTATGCATATTGGCTAGCGCACGCTAACTGTGTTACAAGTGGGTTGTTTTGAGGCGTTGACCCCGTTAGCGCGCGCTAATGAGTAGGTTTAGCGCACGCTAATAGCTGTCCAGTATAAATATTGTACAACAGCGTTAATTCATCATTTCTCACCCTTCTTCAACCCTTTCCGATGGAAGTGAGCTCCAGAGGCGATTTTGGGCGATATTCATCATCAAGCTTCATCTTGGAGTGGATTTGTAGGTGTTTAACAATATCTAATCATCTCATTTGCTCAAATCAAGGTATTCTCTCCTTAGAACCCTAGTTCTTGAATTTGGGGGTTTTTCCTTGGTTCTTCGATTTAATCTAAGGATGATGAATCGATTATGAAATTCTTGTTGTCTTGGCCATGATCTTCCGATTTTTTAACTGAATCATGATTTTATATCACTCAGAACATAGTTCTTGATTTCTTTGAGAAACCCTTAGATACTTGTTGTTCTTAGTGTTGATTCGGATTCCGATTGGTGTTATTGATTCGTGTTTGGTGTTATTTTCATAGTATTCGTGGGGTTTACGGATTCTTGGTCGTCTTTGGAAGATCGAGGGCTACCCTACCATGTCCGTTTGTTGTTCCGTTGCTCGTGGTATCGAGGTAAGTATCTTGCCCATACACTTCGTGTTTCATAGACGTGATAGTTGGCAATGGATTATATTTGGAATTTGAATGCTTTAATGAACTTTAAAAGAATCCGCATACCCTAGATAAAAGCTTTCACAAAGATCTACTTGTGTGTTTGTGGACGAATGTGCTGTTCCAAGAATGTGTATTAGTGTCGTGCATTGGAATGCCTTATTTGCGTATGGTACCATTGTGTGTGATTACATCTTTAGTGGACTTAAATATCATGACTTTTTTGCAAGAGGTGTGTGTGTCTATCGATGAGAATGTGTTGTTGTGTAATATTGGTTGTGAGTATGTGTCGGATAAGTGGCCATTTCTAACAAGTACTTTGATTTACGTTTGATGTACTTCGGGAGAATGTGTTTTTGATTATTGTGATTTTCCATGTATTTTATGAGCTTGTGTGGGCCGAGTAAAACCAGCGAGGGTCCCCTGGGATCCTGTTAGACTTCAAGTTCTACGGATCACTCGGTTTGGTTGTACACCGGGGAGGGCCTGACGAGGACTCTCTGGGGTGTGTGTCCCATGTGGATACAGGGACAGTACAACTTGGGAGGTTATCTTGTGGTGATGATTATGGCACGTTGTTGTTTCGATAATTGTAATATGTCCGGAATATCATAACACTTTCATTCTTGGTGTGAGATACGTCATACGTAAAGTCTTGGTACTTGGCTAGAATGGCATCAATATGAGTGTCGTATGTGAGTCGTTTTTTGATTGTGAGGTTTTTGGCATAAGGACGCGGGCCCTGTGATTGTTCCTGTGCATTGTGGTTTGGATGTGAATCGAGTTTGACCTTTGGGCTATTCACTCGAGTATGTGATGTGGATGTTTGGGTCGTAGACCCCGTGTTTTGTGACCGGATTTGCATCTTTTGGAAAGCAATACTTGAGGTCGTGTCCCTATGTGGGTTTTGATAAATTGAGGATTAATTAGTCCAAATGTCTTTCCAAAAACTCCCGAGAATTTTAAAATGCTTTTCAAAGCGTCTACATGTCTCATTCCAACTTTTTACGGTTGAACTATTTTATCTGATGAAATGTCTCGGGAAGTCTTCCATTGGGTTAAATTGTGGAATTAATTAAGTTTTTATACTCCTGGAGTATGTTGTGTATAGCTCGTTTTTTCACTTTATACTTGTACTAGCAAAACAGTGGAGTTTTGCTAAACCTCGAGTATACGGGAGGTGGATGTCTGTATTGCGTCCAGGTACTTGCAGGTCGCTGGGGAGCGGATCACAGGATCAGTACGAAGGATTATGGAAGACGACGATACTAATCACATGATGACCATTCATTGAGTATTTTTTTTGTTTGCTAGAGTCTTAGTGTTTGCCTCTTCGTTGTGTATTCTTCCCGTTTTATGGCTATATTGATGTATTCCAACTCCTGCGTGTGTATGAGTTATGAGTTCGAATTATGTATGTTTAATGTGTTGTATTGTGGTAAAAGACCAAATCGGTCTAGCGGTTCATTATGTAGCCATGTCGGCATGTAATGTGATGTATTGTTTGTAATATCCGCAATTTTCGATTTTTGGTAAATTTCTTTTTCAGCCGGAGTCCGTTTTGACGACTCGCTCATGACCGTTTCGTCATTTCGAGAATGATTAATTCTGCACTTTTTGTCATCCGAGTTCGTTTCGGTGTCGTTTTGTTGAGTTCCGTGTCCTTAATCGACTTTTTCACGTGGGAGTTCGACTTTGTTAGATCACCATTAATTTTTGGTAACTCCAAAAATTCTAAATCTTTGCAACATTATAGAGCATCGAGTTAGCTTTCCAATGGTTCAAACGGTGAGTCAATCGGAGTCCGTACGAGAGAGTTATGGTCGTTTTAGCTCACCATCTCGTTATTGGCGATCACGCCGGCCGAACTTCGGCCGTGTCGTCCGACACGGCCCGTGCCGTACTCGTCCGGAAATGCCGGAGTCTCTGCCTCAGGACCCGACCGTGTCGTCCGACATGGCCGTGCGAAATCTTAGGATAAGCGAGAACCATTGCCGACACGCCCGACCGTGTTCCAGGACACGGTCGAGTCATGCCGAGTCGCTGTCGGACGGGTCACTATCGGAAGGCCCTCCGCGCCGCGACCGTGTCAAGCAGGACACGGTCGAGTCCCTGTCGGCCAGCTGTGCGACACGACCGTGCCGATCGGCATGGGCCGTGTCCGGCAGGGCAGTCAACCCCTATAAATTCATTTTTTGAGCATTTCAGTTCATTTCTTTCCCTTCTTCTTCTCCTCTTCCGCAGCTGGGCGTGTTCTAAGCTTGAAGCCGTGTTGTTTAGCAACATATCCATGGAGTTCCTTGGGTTATATCATCAATCATTTGTCCGATATCATCCCTTGATCCAGCGAATCAAGGCAAGTTTTCTTAAAATCTAGTTTTGGGGATTTTGCTCGATTTGTCCGTTTAATCCGTTTTAACTCAGAATAGTGATGTATTTATGATTGTTAAACATTATTATGTCGAATTCCTTGCTGTTCCTCGGTTGAATCGCCGAGGATTTGTCGTTTTATTGAGTTTCTTATCGACGCCTTGAAGGTGTCCGATAAAATGTCACAAAGAGGATTCGAGCGTTCTACGATTATTATTCCTCGTTCGTTCGTTAATTTATTGATGGTATGATGTTAGGGTCAGATTTCTGCAAAGAATTCGAGTGGAACCCTTCCGTTCGTCGTTTTCTTCAAGCTTTTCGATCGTGGGTATATTCATTGTCTTCAGGAGAATCGTAGGTGTTCGAGGTGTCGGTGATCCATGATTGTGGGAGTGTCCGGTATCGATTATCGAGGCAAGTATCTTGCCCATACATTACGTGTTTTGTGGATATAATGGTTGCTAAGTGTCGATATGTGCTAAATAAATATCTATAACCATTTTTTTAAAAGAATCGGTATATTTACCATCATGGTTTTTGTAAAAGTGAACCGTGTGTGTCGGGAATTAATATACTTAGTTGGATATGTGTGCTAGCGACGAGTATAGGATCACCTTACTTGCGTGTGATGTCATTATGTATGATTATGGTGTCGGTAAATGTATAGTGTAATTCTCTTGTGAAATTATGTGCTTGGAGTCACGTGGTTATGGATGAATATGTGAGTTGTGTGATATTGGTTGTGTCATTCAGTGCGGTTGAAATCTTGTGCTCCCTTGTGAATCGTATCATTACTTGGTCGTGAGTATATGTTGGATGAACTGGCCATTCTAGTAAGGTACCTCGACTATATATACTGTGATTGACCTTCGAGGCTTGTGGTTTGCAACTGTGATTTTGGAACGTGTGTGTGTGTGTGTGTGTTGTTCCTTCCACCCGGAGTGTCCGACGGGATGTCTGGGGGTCGATACTAAGGGGTACGGCCACGGAAGTGGACTTGGGTGCGTGTGTGGATGAACTTCCACCTGGAGTGTCCGACGGGATGTCTGGGGGTCGATACTAAGGGGTACGGCCGCGGAAGTGGTTTCCCACCCGAAGTGTCCGACGGGATGTCTGGGGGTCGATACTAAGGGGTACGGCCGCGGGTTACCAGTTGTGGTTTTCATCTTGAGGATGACGTTGATGTTTTCGTTAATTGTGATATTGTCCGGAGTATCACAATGCTTTGTGCTCGGGGTCGAGAGACATTATATTTCGAGTCTTGGTGCTTGGCTAGAATGGCATAAGAATAATGTGTTATGTGTAATGTGTCCTTGTTAGTGAATTGAAGTGGATGATCGGGTCGTGGACCCTGTATTTCGTGACCGGAATGGTTGGGTCGTGGACCCCGTGTTTTGTTAAACGGATTTGTATTTTAAAAAATGAACTTTGGGGCTGTGACCCTGAATGGCTTTCGAGGAATTAAGAACCTTTTTAATTTTTGATGTTTTCAAAACTCCCGAGATTTGGAAGTGTTTTCAAAGTGCTTACTTACTTCGTTTCTACTTTCAAGACTTGAACTATTTTTAACTAAATATACCTCGGGAAGTCTTTCGTTGTATTCTCGGAATGTGTTGTGTATGGCTCGTATTTGCACTTTATACTTGCACTAGCGAAACAGTGGAGTTTTGCTAACCCCCGAGTAAACGGGGGGTGGATATCTGTATTGTGTCCGTGTACATGCGGGTTTTCGGGAGCAAGACACGGGATCGGCACGAGGGATGATGAAAGGCGAATGATACTAATCACACGAAGGCCAATTTTGGGTTCGATTAGTGAGTCCATTGTATTGTCTTTTCCATTGTCTTATTGTTCGTTGTTGTAAGTATTTTTACCCTTGTGTGGGTATGAGTCTGGATGAGTTTATGTATTTTGATTTGTAAGTCTGTGACGAAAGACCAAATCGGTCTATTGGTCCGTTATTTTGATTCGTCGGTATGTAATGTAATGTGTTGTTTTGATGTCTAGCACGGTGGATCCTCACGGAGAGGGTCTGCGGCGTGTAATATTCCCGGTTTGATCTGGGGTGTTACATTTATGGTATCGAGCTTAGGTTGAGGAAACCTAGGGTGTCGGGTCGAGTTATGTGTTGTTGAGTCTTGTATTGTCGATTTTGTCCGACTGAGTCGTGTCGCGACGCGTAAATGCAGGATGTCGGCCGTGATTAGTATCGAGATGCGACCATCATCTTCGTGCGATCTGTGGATGTAAGTCTCCCTACTACATGTTGTACCACGAGCTATACGAGCCTGTATGATTCTATGTTATGTAGTAGTATTTGAAGGTGCATCGTGAGTAAGTGACATATATTTGTTAATTCCCATTTTGTGCTAGAATGAAGAATGATATGGCCAAATGTATCCTTGTATGAACTGTTTTTCTTGAAAGAGCAACAACCTTGGAATTTTTAGTTTCGAGGGCTTCCGGGGAGCCACGTAAATTTTTAAAATGTTCTCCAAAGGAGAAAAAATTTCGATTTTTGTATGATGACCTCAAGGTCGAAAATTTTTAGACTTCAAACTACCGATATTTCATTCTCATCTCATACTATAAGTTTTCAAAACTCGAGTTTTTAACTCAAATAAGGTCTTCAAAATATACTCGAGACGTGACTCTCGTTTGTAACCTTTCGGTTTCATGAATGTTGGTCAGAAGATGCGTATTGATTATGCTCTCGTTGTTGAGCAGTGGTGCCACTTTTATGATTAAAATAGTAACGTGAATGTTGAGTCCATCGGTATGTATGTGTTGAGATAGTCCTCTTTATTGAGAAGAAAAATTTTCGTTTTTGTAGGATGATTTTCTTTTGATGGTTGCTTGTGAGATGTTATAATTATGTGAATCGATGACATTTAGACTCGTATGTTGTTGCTTATTTGTAACCTTCGAGTCTAGTATTACCTCATATATGTTTGCAATCGTGTTGGTGATTAGAGCAGTTAGCACAGGCTTAATACGAGCCTAACGCGCGCTAACGTGGCGCGTTTAGCGCACGTTAATCTTTGTTGTAACGCACGCTAATCAACACAGGCGGAGGCTATGGAACCGCATTATAGCCGTTAGGTCTAACTTTTGCGGCCAATCACCTGTAGTTGTATTCTCTACGTGGTGTCTAGTGATAACAACTGTTGTGCGTGAATGTGTGTTAAGACTTTTCGTATTGCTAGGTGATATTTGATCGTGTTTGATGAATTGATAAATTATGTCTGCTGTGTGTGTTCAAAAACACTTTCCTAGAAACTTCACAAAGTTTTGACGGTTCGATTAATCGGCGGCTCCGTGTATACTTTGAAAATTATTTGGAATTGGCAAGCCGGCCTTGGATTCTCAAATAAAACCTCGATGGTATTTGAAAGAGTTGTTTTAAAGTACATGTAGACATTTTGTAAAATATTACCGTCGTTGATGTTTGTGAAGTGTTGGGAGAATTTTCGAAAATGATTTTTAACGTATTATTGTATTTTCAAATAATTCGAGTGAGTGATTTTCAAAAATCTTTCACACCATAAAAATATTTTATTTCAAAAACCAATGCGATTTTTATTTTCAAAAAAAAAAACATATAGTGAAAGATGAAAAATCTCACTCGATGTAAAGTTCAAACTCGGATTTGGAAATGTTAAAGTATGTTGTTACAAGTTTTGATGAAACAACCCGAGGTACCAAAAGTACTTTTAAAGTTTATTTTAAATAGCATACAAATCCAAGGATTTTCAAAAGATTTCCTTTAAAAGGATACCTCGTGGATTTTCTTTTCGAGTTGTTATTGGTTACCTTATGTGATCTGTCGTCTGAGTTGGTACTTTAGTTTAATATTTTGCGAAGTTGTGCAATCGTATTGAGTGGGAATCTGCTTAGTATGCCGATGGGCAGAGGACACAGTCGTGACCACGATACTAATGGCCTTGAAAATCGGATGTGGACCAAGAGGATATGGTCGGGAAGGTTGCTATTCCAGCCCTTCGTTCTCGTTGTTTAGGTTTCGGGACGAAACCTCTTTTAAAGGTGATATGATGTAATACCCACATTTTTCTTTCTTTCTCTTCTGTTTCGTCCAACCGTAACGACTCGACTGTGTTCGTTGATGCTTCTGACCTGATGTTGTTTCTCACCTTTGTCATTCGAGCGAGTTCTGATATTGTCGCAAATTGAGCTATATATCGTTGTGACCTTTTCAAGTTCGGAAAATTAGTCTCGTTTTCGATCTTCCAACCCTTGGGCGGTGGAATTCCGTATTTGTTCAGCGATTGGCTCGCGTTTTGATTGATGTACCGTTGGGTCGGTCAATAGTATTGATTCTCGTCTGCTGTGTTTTGTGATTTTTCGGATAATTGACTTGATTGTATTATCCATTTGATGACGCTTGTCACTTGTTGGTTTTGTTATATCCCTAACGGCGACGTTGTGTTGGTCGTCGTGGAGCGTGTTTTCACGCCGTATATTCCTTTGCGTTGCTTGTAACGTTTCGCCGATGGGCGTAAGTTACGCGTTTCCTTACGTATCTCGTTGAGTTTTCCTGGCGGGATATTGCTTCTCCCTACTTGTTTTAAGTTTCGGGACGAAACTTCTTTTAAGGAGGGTAGAATGTAATATCCGCAATTTTCGATTTTCGGTAAATTTCTTTTTCAGCCGGAGTCCATTTTGACGACTCGCCCATGACCGTTTCGTCATTTCGAGAATGATTAATTCTGCACTTTTTGTCATCCGAGTTCGTTTCAGTGTCGTTTTGTTGAGTTCCGTGTCCTTAATCGACTTTTTCACGTGGGAGTTCGACTTTGTTAGATCACCATTAATTTTTGGTAACTCCAAAAATTCTAAATCTTTGCAACATTATAGAGCATCGAGTTATATTTCCAATGGTTCAAACGGTGAGTCAATAGGAGTCCGGACGAGAGAGTTATGGTCGTTTTAGCTCACCCGCTCGTTATTGGCCGATCACTGCCGGCCGAACTCGGCCGTGTCGTCCGACACGGCCCGTGCCGTACTCGTCCGGAAATGCCGGAGTCTCTGCCTCAGGACCCGACCGTGTCGTCCTACACGGCCCGTGCCGAACTCTTAGGATAAGCGAGCCGATTGACACACCCGACCGTGTTCCAGGACACGGTCGAGTCATGCCGAGTCGCTGTCGGACGGGTCACTATCGGAAGGCCCTCCGCGCCGCGACCGTGTCAAGCAGGACACGGTCGAGTCCCTGTCGGCCAGCTGTGCGACATGACCGTGCCGATCGGCACGGGCCGTGTCCGGCAGGGTAGTCAACCCCTATAAATTCATTTTTTGAGCATTTCAGCTCATTTCTTTCCCTTCTTCTTCTCCTCTTCCGCAGCTGGGCGTGTTCTAAGCTTGAAGCCGTGTTGTTTAGCAACATATCCATGGAGTTCCTTGGGTTATATCATCAATCATTCGTCCGATATCATCCCTTGATCCAGCGAATCAAGGCAAGTTTTCTTAAAATCTAGTTTTGGGGATTTTGCTCGATTTGTCCGTTTAATCCGTTTTAACTCAGAATAGTGATGTATTTATGATTGTTAAACATTATTATGTCGAATTCCTTGCTGTTCCTCGGTTGAATCGCCGAGGATTTGTCGTTTTATTGAGTTTCTTATCGACGCCTTGAAGGTGTCCGATAAAATGTCACAAAGAGGATTCGAGCGTTCCACGATTATTATTCCTCGTTCGTTCGTTAATTTATTGATGGTATGATGTTAGGGTCAGATTTCTCGCAAAGAATTCGAGTCGGAACCCTTCCGTTCGTCGTTTTCTTCAAGCTTTTCGATCGTGGGTATATTCATTGTCTTCGCCGGAGAATCGTAGGTGTTCGAGGTGTCCCGACTGATCCATGATTGTGGGAGTGTCCGGTATCGATTATCGAGGCAAGTATCTTGCCCATACATTACGTGTTTTGTGGATATAATGGTTGCTAAGTGTCGATATGTGCTAAATAAATATCTATAACCATTTTTTTTAAAGGAATCGGTATATTTACCATCATGGTTTTCGTAAAAGTGAACCGTGTGTGTCGGGAATTAGTATACTTAGTTGGATATGTGTGCTAGCGACGAGTATAGGATCACCTTACTTGCGTGTGATGTCATTATGTATGATTATGGTGTCGGTAAATGTATAGTGTAATTCTCTTGTGAAATTATGTGCTTGGAGTCACGTGGTTATGGATGAATATGTGAGTTGTGTGATATTGGTTGTGTCATTCAGTGCGGTTGAAATCTTGTGCTCCCTTGTGAATCGTATCATTACTTGGTCGTGAGTATATGTTGGATGAACTGGCCATTCTAGTAAGGTACCTCGACTATATATACTGTGATTGACCTTCGAGGCTTGTGGTTTGCAACTGTGATTTTGGAACGTGTGTGTGTGTGTGTTGTTCCTTCCACCCGGAGTGTCCGACGGGATGTCTGGGGGTCGATACTAAAGTACGGCCACGGAAGTGGACTTGGGTGCGTGTATGGATGAACTTCCACCGGAGTGTCCGCGGGATGTCCGGGGTCGATCTTAAGGGGTACGGCCGCGGAAGTGGTTTCCCACCGGAGTGTCCGACGGGATGTCCGGGGTCGATACTAAGAATGCGACCGGGTTACGATTGTGGTTTTCATCTTGAGGATGACGTTGATGTTTTCGTTAATTGTGATATTGTCAGGAGTATCACAATGCTTTGTGCTCGGGTCGAGAGACATTATATTTCGAGTCTTGGTGCTTGGCTAGAATGGCATAAGAATAATGTGTTATGTGTAATGTGTCCTTGTTAGTGAATTGAAGTGGATGATCGGGTCGTGGACCACTGTATTTTGTGACCGGAATGGTTGGGTCGTGGACCCGTGTTTTGTTAAACGGATTTGTATTTTGAAAAATGAACTTTGTTTGTGACCTGAATGGCTTCGAGGAATTAAGAACATTTTTAATTTTTGATGTTTTCAAAACTCCGAGATTTGGAAGTGTTTTCAAAGTGCTTACTTACTTCGTTTCTACTTTCAAGACTTGAACTATTTTTAACTAAATATACCTCGGGAAGTCTTTCGTTGTATTCTCGGAATGTGTTGTGTATGGCTCGTAGTTGCACTTTATACTTGCACTAGCGAAAGCAGTGGAGTTTTGCTAACCCCGAGTAAACGGGCGGTGGATATCTGTATTGAGTCCAGGTACATGCAGGTTTTAGGGAGCAATACACAGGATCGGCACCATGGAAGATCAAAGACGAATGATACTAATCACACGAAGGCCAGTTTTGGGTTCAGTTAGTCGGAGTCCATTGTATTGTCTTTTCCGCTGTCTTATTGTTCGTTGTTGTAAGTATTTTTACCCTTGTGTGGGTATGAGTCTGGATGAGTTTATGTATTTTGATTTGTAAGTCTGTGACGAAAGACCAAATCGGTCTATTGGTCCGTTATTTTGATTCGTCGGTATGTAATGTAATGTGTTGTTTTGATGTCTAGCCTGGTGGATCCTCACGGAGAGGGTCTGCGGCGTGTAATATTCCCGGTTTGATCTGGGGGTGTTACATTGTTTTTGTTTTTAGCCTCGTAGATCCTCACAGAGAGGGTCTGCGGCGCTGTAATATTCCTGATTACCTTAGGGGTGTTACAAATGTGAACTAGAAATTTATAAGATATTCATTTACAAAAGATCGCGAATCTATTTTTGGACGCATTTACTGACCTTCCAAAAGTGAGAAAAATCACATATACCAGCTGCTAATGCTCTGATATAATTGATGTCCATGAAGGTCAATCTTACATTGCAAATGACTCTGCAGCACGCTTGAAACGTGGTAGACCTCTCGGCTCTAAATATAAGAATTCCCCGAAAGAAAATAACAAAATTTGAAGATGGCAGGAACGATGATATAAAAACTCTAAATGAGCACTTGACATAATTGATAAAGTCCCAAAAGAAAACATAGAAGTTCATGAAGAAAAATGAAGGCGCCTAATAATGAAGAAATATCAGTCAATTATGCCATGGTTGGAAAAGGTGGAACCGAAATAAGGTAACCATTGATGATTTTTTTCGCATATAATGTGGCGCTCAATATAATGGAAGAAAACAAGGATCTTGAACCTACATCGGTTAATATAGAAAATCAATTATTGGCCAATGTGCAAAGATGCAATGAATGAAGAGTTAACTTCGCAAAATGAAAAGTATTAGGATCGGTAGTCTGAACACCAAATGGTGTCAAACCTGTACGAATTAAATGGATCTTTGGGCATAAAAGGAATGAGAAAAATGAAATAATAATCATAAAGCAAGATTTGTAGCATAAAAGTTTTCCCAAGGGGCCTGGTTTTGATTGTGAGGAAACATACTCCTTTTTGGTCGATATAGTAATTTTTCATTATTTGATAAGTCTGGAAATACAAGAAAACTAGAAATATGTCTTAGGGGTGTTGTTACAGCCTCTTTGTATGGCTCACTAGAGAATGAAGTATATGAGTCCCTAAGGACTTAAGATACCTGATAATCAAAATATGAACTCCCAGGATATATATGCAGTTAAGTTAAATATATTCTTATATATAAATTTATAATATTCCTAAGATATTCGGGACATATTACAGCGATGTGAATCCCCAACGAGGAATCCACAAGGCTTACTTTCATCCTTTTCACAAACTCGACCATGATGGTCGTATTATCATTATAATGATGGCAATAAAATGACAGATGACATCATACTCCAATGACCATATTCAAAATAGAACAGAATAAAAAAATCCACGAGAATTCAAACCGCAAGATAAACAACAAACATTCGGAAAAAGAACCTAAAGTATCCGAGCATTGACTAGCAAAATACGGAATGAAATTTTAAATAAATGTTAAACACTGACACAATATAACTCTTGCCCACCATCTTTGTATCAACTCGAAACTCGCTCGTCCGAATGCCCGGTACCTGAAATACATAGAATATATTTTCCTCGATTATAATTAGCTGTGGAATGGCTAGTGTAAATATTTTACATATGCATTAATATCTCTTGAATAGTAAAGTAAGCATATACATTTTCAAAAATGCAATATAAATATTTCGGAATCACTATATCTCAAATCATGCCACATTTTAGAACACAAACGTGGTTAATGGTGGACCGCACCAGAGGCCACGACCCCTCAGAGGCCTTGTCGGACTATCTAGGAGTTGTTATCTCAAAATACGTCTGTTGGTCTGCACTTGAGGCCACAGATCCCTCAGAGGACCCATCGGTCTGTCCCTGGGTAAACATATACTCCATACACGATGCATCACTTTCAATTTTACAAGAACATATAGTCATATATAAATACTTGCACTTGAGACATCGTCGCTAAGGATGACAAATAGATATTCAAAGACGATCGGTTCGAGAATAGATTTCAGTCTCTAGGCAATACGAATGGGACACGATTAACAACGAAATGACTGGATTCAAAATGAAAAGACACATGAAACCCCGCCTATGAATCACACTATTGCAGTTTCATAAATATAGGGGTTGGGAACCACCCAAATCCCCTCTAATCCGCTTTATACACGAAAATAGACGTGAAATGATAGGGGTTACATATTTACGAAGTAGATTAATCATAATCTCCGAGTTTCCTTGCTCAAAAGATGGGTTAAATGAGCAAATCTAACAAAACCCCCCAAAAAATTCAATTTAGGGTTCTAAGGAATTTATCTCAAATCCGGAAGAAAAAGATGGATTTGATGTTGATAAATCTTCGTGATAAACTCAAGGATGATGATAGATGATGAAGAGTCGCACCAAATTGCCTCCAAGTCACCCCTCTCACTCTCTCATCGGTTAAGTGTAAGAAATAAGAAAACGTAAAAAAAAGGATTGTGGCTCACGTATATATTGTAACACCCCCAGAGCCATCCGGAAAAATTACAGCGTTGTGGGCCCTGAAACGGAACTCACAAGACTGAAAGACATTTTTACAAATATTTTAAATACGCCTAAGCGGTGATGACGGTGATATCTTTTAAATTATTCAAAGACTTTATAAAATCCATTTATCAATACCATCGTAAAATCTCATTTGAAAGTACAAGGCCAAAATTCCAAAACTCAACAATTTCAGAAGTATACGTTAAGCCACCGCTTGCACGTATCGACAAAATAGTTTAGAAAATGATTTTCCAAAATAGACCCAAATTCGTAAAATACTAGCAACCCATTTAAAATACACTCGCAGTGGATATAACAAATAACCAAAAATACGTTTGCAGCGGAAAAATGACAACTAGTCAAAGTTCTCAGTTCATAAACACACGCCATAGCCAGTATCATCCGGGAAGCTCATCTCTTCACGACCCCTACAAGCTCATCTCTTCACCCTCTGTTCCTGATTCGCTGTCAGATCAGGCTAACTACAGTTCTGGTGAACAACAAGAATCCGTCAACAATGAACGAGAGCAAACCGTGGAAACGAATGCTGACCCTGCTGTTCCCGACATCCTTCGTCAAGTGGTCAATCAAATGACCCAATTTTCTCAAGTTGTGGACAGAATGCAAGTGGCGGTAGGATTGTAATAGGGAGAGAGACAGCAAGGCGTCTTGGACTTGGGAAATCGAGGAGATAGATAGCTACAGGAGGTGGCGAATATGCACCCGTCAAAGTTCGATGGTTTTTCTGAGACACCGACATGGGCACTGGCGTAGAGAGCTGGAGAAAGTATTTGCTGGCATTAGCTGCCCGGACGACCGGAGAGCCCCCATTGCCCATTATTTCCTGACGGGAGAAGAGTCCGAATGGTGAGAAGCCATCCGACCTATCGATCATGATGCCGATTGGGTAGAGTTCAAACTTATGATGGAAGCTCCGTACTGCCCCCGTACGGTGAGAGAAGACAAAGTTCGAGAATTTTTCTCCGTACAGCCTTCGAATATGTCGGTGACCCAAGCGATTAAGACATTTAACCAACAACTGGCATTTGTTCGACACCTGGTTAGAACCGACACAGAAATGATGATTCACTTTGATATGAGAATGAAGTCGGAGATACAGAGGTACATGTCAGGTTTTGAATCCACCACTCTCCGCTACTATCAAGACAAAGCTCGGGCATATGAAATGAAAGAAGCAGCTATGCAAAAGTTCTCTGAGTCCAAGAAGCATAAAGTCTCTGGTAGTTTCACGGAGCACAAGAGTAGTGGGCCCCGCAAAGCCCAATCATCCTTTCATTCATTCAATAAGCCTCCGTATCCATCCAGAGGTGGAAAGAACTCCAGATCAGTATTAGCAATGGCGGATGCAACTACGAAATGTTTTAACTGTGGACGGACAGGACATTATCAACGTGATTGCTCACTTCCCTCAGTGACGTGTTACGAATGTGGACGAGAAGGACATCGTGTGGTGTTCTGTGAAGAGGCTGCAAAATCTTTTAGAGCCCGTACTTCGCAGCCAGTTTAGAGAGAGATGAGTGTCCCTCAGATGCAACAGAGTGTTCAGCCACCCTAGAATTTTGGCCGAGGTAGAGGCAGAGAACAGTACGACCGAAAAGAAGCATCGAGTGCTGGTTCCGCTCCTCCACGCCTTTATGAGATGAGGAGGGCAGACAATCAGAATGCAACTGTCGCATCAGGTACCGTTCAGATCCTTTCGCAACCAGTTAGTGTTTTGTTCAATACAGGAGCTACACATTCGTTTATATCATTGTCTTGTGTAAATCGCTTGAACATTTCTTGTTTTCATGAATGTGAGTCTTATATTGTGGGTTTACCGAGTCGGGAAAGAATTGTGGGGAACTTAGAAACTAGAGATTTTCCTGCGTCAATTGAAGGCAAAGAGTGGCCCTCAAATCTGATTGTGGTAGATATGCAAGGAGATGATCTGATTCTCGGCGACGATTGGCTTAACCTTTATGTAGCTATTATGAACTACCGGAAGAGAAATATATCGATAATAGCCGAAGATGGTTCCGAATTATTATTCGAAGGATGGAGACCAGGAAGCTCAGGGAAAGTGATAAAAGCTATGAAAGCTGTCAAACTACTAAAACAGGGTTGTACCGGAAACTGGTGCTATGCGATGAAGAAAGAAAAAGAAAAGGTAGAGCTTTCATCCATACCTGTTGTGAACGAATTTCCGAACGTGTTCCCTGACGAATTACCAAGACTACCTCCACAACGAGATGTAGAGTTTACCATCGAGCTAGAACCGGGAGCTATGCCGAGTTCTGAGGTGCCGTATCGTATGGCACCTACCGAGATGTATGAATTGAAGAAGCAACTGGAAGAATTGCTGGACAAAGGTTATGTTCAGCCAAGTTTTTCGCCCTAGGGTATCACTACACCATATATGGGCTTCAGCAACGTTTATTTCGATTTACAAGCAAAAGTGTTGCCTTATGTGCCTTTAAATTGGTCTATGGTAACACTTTTTTTGGCGTTACAGTTGATAGTAACCGGTGTTACCATAGACATAATTTGGTATCTATGGTAACACCAAATGGGTGTTGCCATTGATCTTTAAAAAAAGTTTTGGTAAGAATGAAAAAATAGGAGGGCCAAAGTCAAAAACTAAAAATAAAAGGCGGGCTAGATGAGCGGGCTTAATTTTGCCCAAAAAAAAAATTTAACTGCCCAAATAATTTACTCTCACTATTTTGTCAAAAAAATCGCACACTCTCTCTCACTGCTCCCTCACTCAACTCAACTCTCTATCTCTCACTGCTCTCTCAAGTAGGGTTATAAACGAATCAAATAATTTTGCTCGATTCGATATTCGATTCAAAATTTTGATATTCGTATTCGAAATTTTGATATTCGAATTCAAATACAAATTGTTTTTTTCGATTCGATTCGTTATCGAATCCAAATATCTAATCATAGTATTCGATTCGATATTCGTAAATATTCGATATTATATATATATATATATATTAATATTTAAAAACATTACTAATTAGCTCTATGCTATCTCTATTTTTTTATCCGTATTGCTTTACATTTACATAGCTTTATATTATTAAAAGGAAAAGACAAATAAAACTTAAACCTAAAAATCTAAAGAGGAGACCTCAGGTTGAAACAACGGGTTGTACCAAACCTTCTCATTCTCAGCTGAGGCGCCGCGCGCCACTGTCTTCTTCATCGACTCCATGGATACAAACTCTTCCAAATTTCGACCAACTACTTAGTTACTGGTAGGATTCTTCTCTTTTGGATTACGATTTGAGTGGTTTACTTATTTTCATTGGTGTTCTTTCTCAATATTTGGGTTTATGTATATCTATTCCGTAATTTTATTTCAGTTTTGAGAAGAAAAGCTTAGCAACATTTGATTAAACTTCAAAGGCGTCAACAATCAGGTACATGATTTTGTTGATTCATTTTTAATATATCATGTTTATTATTATGTACTCCAACAAGCTATTAGGGTTTTCTTTTTTGTTGGTTTTTTTTCGTTCCTTTTCTTTTTTATTATAACAATGATTATGTACTCCAAATCTGCATATTGAAATTCTTGTTGTATTCTTATTTATATTGAACGATTTTGTTCATTCAATTTTTTAATATATCATTTTTATTATTATTCTTGTTGAAATCTGCATTATGTACTCAAAATCTGCATATTATGTACCCAACAAGCTTGTTGTATTTTCTGCCTCATTTTTTTTTTTCAGTTTATCTTATCTTTTTTTTTAGAATATGGATGCTTCAAATTTAATAGATCAAACAGTTCAAGAAAATGAGATTAGACCGGAAGAGCACGAGGTAAATATGTTAGGTTACATGTACATTTTAATGTTTGTATCTTTTAGTTACTTGAGATATATTTTAATTTTTGAGATCTAATTAACATTTGGAATTAAAGGTGGAGGAAAATTTGATTGAGCAGAATGTTGATGGAGGTGACAAAATAAAAGATAGGGTTGTTCAAATTCACTTACAACTTCAACAAACAGATAAAAAACAGCAGGAGTATGCAAAGTTTGGTCATATGCCTCGACGAAAGTTCACTGATTTTGGTATCCAATTCTGTACCGAATTTTCTATATATAACATGATTGGCATAATTCCATGTTGAAGATAATTCGGCTGATGTTATTCAACATATATACTTAATTGAGTTTTATAAAAGAAATTTTCTTGATAAAAATGATTTATGAATAATTTAAGGAGCCTCTTCAATGCTATACATTTTAGCAGGTGTTGACATGTGCACATGGCACATATTAAGAACAGAGGACCTGATTCTGCTTATTTTTTATTTTCTTTTGCTGTTAACTAATCTACCTCCTTTAATCATCAAGGCCAGGATATCATTAGATTGTAATTATTTTAAACTTGATCTTCCTATTTATTTAGACATTCTCTTCCTTCGACATCTTATCATATATAGAAGCTTGGAACTTAGAATATACTGTAACCTCTATTGTTCACTATTATCTAAGCTACAATGTACAGGAATGAGATATTCTATCATAGAAATTTTGTGGACAGTCTTGTTGTAATATGATCATGAAGTACAATATCATGAGATATTATATATGCAATATAATTACATATGTATATATGTTTCTATTCTGAAATTGGTTTTCTATTTAATGATCAAAGAGAATTGGCGGCGGAATCTATTTATAGAGAGAGGTGCATTGTTGTGGAAAATGGCTCAAGTTGGGACAAGGGCATGTCAATATCCGGTTCTCGAGATGATGAATATGATATCATCAGTTTGCAATACACTGAGGAGGTTCTATTAACTGTAAATGATAATCTATAAGGTCATGCAGCTGCTTTTGTTGACGACATTGCCATTGAGTGCCTTGCAACTGAGTTCAAAAGGGAAATTTATGTGGTAAGATGATATTCTTTCTTTTCAAAGTATATGCGGCTATACTGTAGTGTTACCTTATAACTTATTATATCTAGGTAAACATAAATGGTTTCGTATGTTCTCTAGTTGATGAACTAATGACATGTATAATGATGCTACTAGATACAAAAAAGTTTGATTCATAAATGCTTGTGATGCACAATTTCATGCCAATCAAAATCATTTATGCACAGAATTGTAAATATAAATGACGAGGATGAAAGGAAGCATTTTATCCCTTCTTAAACTATATTAATCCAACATCTATTATTTTGGAAGCCAGAAAATGAAATGAAAAGTTCTTTGTGTCTGTTTTCTCATTCAGACATATACAAAAAATCTATATTCCGTCCATTTCATTGGGTCCTTTCTATTTCTTAATCATCGACTGTTTCAGCTCAACATACTTAAGATTGACAGTTTGTGTTTTTTAATCATTTATAGGTGCAAGCTCATGGATCCGATGCAATGGTTGATGAAGAAAATTGTGTTTTCTTCCTCCCACATCGTCCAAGAAGTGAAATTTGTGGCCCTCCGTTTTTTATCTTCATGAAAGGAACAGGTAGATAACAATTCAGTTAATATTCCTCACCATTTGTTATCCTATGACATTGTTATTGTCAATTTGTGATGTTGCTGTACTTTGTTATCTGCAGCTAGTATATATGATTTTCTGTTACTTATAGGTTGGTGTGCTGGTGGGGCTGACCACTATGAACCTGTTGTTCCATCCTTCTACACTCATATCTCAGGAGAAAGTTGCGATGGTTCTTTGAGGCTGGTTGGCAGTTTTTGGAGTAGAGATTCTAAATAGAAATGGTCATTCTTTTCTAGGGCTGTAAATGAACCGAGCCGAGCCGAGCTTTGATCGAACCGAGCCGAGTTTTAAATTTTTTTCTGACGAGCCGAGCCGAGCCAAGCTTTCTTACCGAACAAAAATCGTGTTCGAATTTATGTTTTAGAATTGCAAATATTTTGTTCAGCTTTGTGTTTGGTATGTAACTATCTCTTTCAAGGTTAGTACATGTTTGTATTTAGGTTGTCAACTTGTCCTATATTACGTTCTGTTCATCTATGCATTCTTTATCCGGACTTGATTTATATGCTTAGATGGTTTCTACATTCCATCTGCCATTCTCTTTTACAATTTCTCGCTGGTCTTTCGGCCGATTTAGGTCTCGTCTGGCTTTTTGTAATATCAATTGACTGCTTCCTTTTAAAAATGGACACAAACGTCTGCTGTCTTTTGAGCTATCGGTGTTTGGGCATATATAAATTGCATTGACGAATGGCCACTATGATGATGTTATCTGCATTGTATTATGGTATGTCGCGTCTGTGTTTACTATTATTACTCGGGGTGCATTTTGTTCGTTCCAAAATATAGTTAAACATGATATATTCTTTTATAAATAGTATTGTCATATGACTTATCATTTGCTTCGCAGATTCCTGTTCTTCACTGATAGTTATCGTTGTTTTGCTATCCTCTTCCTCAGGTATAGTTTGAATGCATTTTCCTCGGCTTGGAAATATTTCCTTATTTTCTGCCTTTAGAATTGCGCATAACTTGTTCGAGTTCGTGTTTAGTATGTAACTCTCTCTTTTGAGGTTAGTACATGCTTTTATTTAGGTTGTTGGCTCATCCTTTGCTATGTTCTACTATTCATGTATGCAGTCTTCTTCCGGATTTCATTTATACGTCAAATATGTAGACTACATGTCATGTCTATTTGGAAGGCGACTTCAAATATGTTTGTCAAAGGCGACTTCAAATATATAGATCGAATGGAAGGCCTGACTTCAAATGTTTTCCACTGCTGATGATATTGTTTATTGTATTTATTTTTGAATCAAATGTTTTGTTCTTTTTACAGGCCGATGTTGAGAAAGTTCTACAAAATGAAGGTGCTGAAGCTGCTAATAAATTGGTTCATGGTAGTAAGGAACATGGCCCATCTTACCTGATTGGGAGGCTTATTCGAAAAAAGGAACCCAAGTAGCTTTTGTTATATTTTTCGATTGAGATGGCATTACTTTTAAACGGTACTTAGCTTTTAAACGGTACTTAAGGCTAGATGGTATTTAAGTCTGATTTTGGATGGTTGGTTTATGTAGTAGATGTATTACAATGGCTTGTGGATTTATGTAGTTATTTCGGATGGTTTATGTATTTGGATGGTTGTTTGATAACCTTTTATGTATTGGTATGTTTGAATTTATTTTTAATGGGTAATTCTATTTTTAAATACCATATGTTGATTTTTAGCATTTAGTGTGTTGGTAAAAGACCTGTGAAAATGTAGTCATTGACCCCAAAAATATACGTGTTGGCAAAAGAATAACATAGTGTAGCCAAAGATATTAAATTGTTTAAGAAATAAGTGTAGCCATAATGATAAAAGGTGTTGCCAAAAATATGAAGTGTTTCACAATTTTATGTTACAGTAGTACTAAACAGGTGTAGCCATATGTCTACAGCTATACTTTTAATGGTGTCACCACATAGATAATGGTGTTGGCATAGATCTACAACAACACCTCTTAAGGTGTAGGAACAGAACCAAAAAGTGTTGGCATAGGGGTCTACAGCTACACTTTTCCTCGGTGTTACAAGAAACTATAAAAGTGTTAGCGTAGACCCCTATGGTAGCGGCCATTTTTGTAACACCCTAAAATTTGGTCAAAGTGTAGCCGTAGCCTGTTTTTTTTCTTTTACCAACACTTTTTGGGCTGTGAACACACTTTTTTAGGTGTGACTGAAGCCCATATATGGCGTAGTGTATGTAAATTCTTTTTGTTCGAAAGAAATATGGATCGCTTCGATTGTGCATCAACTACCGAGAGCTAAACAGGATGACAATCAAGAATAAGTACCTATTGCCACAGACTGATGATTTATTCGACCAGTTGCAAGTAGCTACACTGTTTTCAAAGATCGATTTGAGATTGGGATACCATCAGTTGAGGATTAAAGAGGCTGATGTCCCGAAGTCAACCTTCAGAACTCGTTATGGGCACTATGAGTTTGTGGTGATGCCGTTTAGTCTCACGAATGCGTCTGCTGTGTTTATGCAGTTAATGAATCGAGTATTCATAGAATATTTGGACAGACTCGCAGTTTTGTTTATTGATGATATTTTGGTCTACTCTAAGAGTTCGGTAGAGCATGAGCAGCACTTGCGCATCATTTTAAACCTCTTGGGGAGCGAGCAGTTATATACCAAACTTTCGAAATGTGAATTCTGTCTAAAGGAAGTGATGTTCCTTGGTCACGTGGTATCAGTGAAAGGGGTCCGAGTAGATCCCCAGAAAGTCGAGGCAATTTTGGAATGGAAGTCTCCTAAGAACGTGAAAGAAGTCAGAAGTTTCTTAGGACTTACTGGGTATTATCATCGGTTCGTGGAAGGGTTTTCCAAAATTACCCGTCCACTTACTCGATTGCTGCAGAAAACCCAAAAGTTTGAATCGAACGATATGTGTCAGGCCAGTTTTGATGAATTGAAGAAGAGATTGACGACGGCACCAATTTTAGCACTACCACAAGGAACTGAAGGATTCATAGTTTACAGTGACGCTTCAAATCAAGGTCTCAGATGTGTACTGATGCAGAATGAGAAGGTGCTCGCCTACGCTTCACGATAGTTGAAGCCATATGAAGTAAATTATCCAACTCATGATTTGGAACTAGCAGCTGTTGTTTTCGCCCTAAAGATATGGAGACTCACTGTCAGATCTTCACAGATCATAAGAGTCTTAAATACATCTTCAGTCAGAAAGAGTTGAATATGCGAGAGAGGAGATGGCTGGAATTGATTAAAGACTATGACTTGGAAATTTTTTATCATCCAAGAAAAGCGAACGTAGTGGCTGATGCACTGAGCCGCAAACCCGTGTCTATTAGAATGCTGGAAACGCTGACGTCCCAGTCCAGCATTCAACGAGAGTTGATTCGTGAAGGAATTGAGTGTGATGGAATTAGCTTCATCGTTAATCAAAGAAATCAAATCTAAGCAATTGGATGACCCTCTGATGATTCGGTTATGTGATGAATTGAGCGAGGGAAAGGCCTCAGGATTAGTAATTCATGAAGACGGAGTTTTGAGATTTCAAAGTCGACTTTGTGTTCCCGATATTGATGTTTTGAAGCAGATAATCATGAAAGAAGCTCATAATATGCCCTATCTATTCACCCATGCACTAGTAAGATGTATAAGGATCTGAAACAGGATTTTTGGTGGGGCAACATGAAGAGAGATGTGGCGGAATATGTCTCGAAGTGTTTAACTTGTCAGCAGGTTAAAATCGAACATCAGCGACTTGCCGGAATGTTGAAGCCACTTCCGATTCCTGAATGGAAGTGGGAAGATATATCAATGGACTTTATCACTAATATGCCGAAGACCAGAATAGGGATGAACATGATTTGGGTGATAGTGGATCGTCTAACCAAGTCGGCTCATTTTCTGGGCATTAAGGATACTTGGGGACTAGAGAGGTTGGCACGAGTGTTTATTGCGGAGATAGTCCGATTGCATGGTACACCGAAGACCATTATTTCAGATCGGGATGGTCGCTTCGTGTCACATTTTTGGAAAGCGGTTCATCGAGCCTTGGGAACCGAGCTGAACTTTAGCACCGTTATCATCCTCAGATGGATGGATAGTCCGAGAGGACTACTCAGACAGTAGAAGGCATGTTGAGAGCTTATGCCTTAGATTAGTCGACTGATTGGGAAATTCATCTGTCGTTGATTGAATTCACCTACAATAATAGTTGGCATGCTTCTATTAAGATGGCACCTTTAGAAGCATTGTACGGAAGAAGATGTAGATCCCCCTTATGTTGGGACGATTCGTCTGACTTAATCAGGATGGAACCAAAATTGATAGTGCAGAATCAAGAGAAGGTAGCATTAATTCGTGAAAGGCTGTCGACTGCCCAGAGTTGGCAGAAGTCTTATGCAGACATGCGTCGTTGCCCGTTAGAGTTGGGAGTTGGAGATCACGTACTTCTGAAAGTTTCTCCTACCCGAGGAATTTTTCATTTTGTTAGGAAAGGAAAGCTGACTCCGAGATATATCGGACCATTCGAGATTCTCGAAAGAGTTGGGGAGTTGGCGTACCGGTTGGCCTTGCCGCCATTGCTGAGTCATGTTCATACTGTGTCTCATGTATCTCAGTTACAGAAGTATATACCGGATCCCAGTCATGTCATCGATTTCGGTGAGATCGAAGTAGCTAACGATGGCACGTTCGAAGAGAAACCAATTAAGATACTCGAGAGTCGAGTCAAGCAATTGAGGAATAAACCAATCTCCTTGGTTAAAGTACAATGGTCACGACATGGAGTCGAAGAATCCACTTGGGAGATGGAGGATAGTATGAAGTCGAGATACCCGGAATTATTTTCATCTTATGTTTCGGGACAAAACTTCTTTTTAGAGGGAGAGTATGTAATATCCGGATATTTGATATGTATTTTATATGTATTTGAACCTTGTGACATTTGGAAAGTCGTATTATGATCCTCCGTATTTCATAATCCTGTATTGATGGGTGTATGATTTCATTAATGTCAATGCATGCATGTATTTACACGTGATTAGCGCATGCTAACCAGTGAGTGTAGCGTACACTAAATGTGTGAGCTAGCGCATGCAGAGAAAGACACTTAGCATACGCTATGTGCGGTCAACATGATTAAAACAGCTTGGTAGGTGAGATTGGATCACGGATATTGGATAGGGACATGTCGGGATGAACCTGGACGGCTTTTGGAAAAGTCGAGTCAACGGTGCTTAGCGCACGCTATGAGAGTAATGCTAGCGCACGCTAAGTCTAGTACAGTGAGGTCAGTAAGTTTCGTAAAGTCGTTAGCGCATGCTAGTCAATGGTGTTAGCGTATGCTAACTGTTGTATTTAACATACGTAAAGGCTATTTAGCATACGTAAGGCCGAGGACAGAAAGAGTCAGTGGACTGAGAACTCGTTAGCGCACGCTAAGAATTGAAGCATAGCGCATGCTAAAGGTCATTTCCTATAAATAGGACATCACCATCATTTCATTTCTCACCCTACCCTTCGTCCAATTTCCGACTCCTATGACTTGGAGAAGCCATTCCACAATATTTCCACCCCATATCAGCCCCCAAATGTGATTGTTGAAGATGAAGGACATTGAGGATTGGTATTCAAGCATCCAACATTGAGCTTCATCAAGTGATTTCATCGTTTCCTTCCGTAGTAAGGTATGTGATACTCTAACCATCTGGAATTCATGTTCTTAGGAATGTTCATGAGTAAATTACTGATGTTATTGAGCTTGTTATGAACTTTATGAATCGAACAACATGTTTTAGAGAATTGAATTGGATGAACTTAGGTTTTTCATTCGGGATAGTTAAGCCTTATCGGTGCCTATCATAAGGACATGATTTTCGAAGATTATGACCTGCTTTATGATGATTTTCATGATGATTGTTATGATGAACGAAATGAGCATGTTATCACGTAGAGTAGGTGAATCTGAAATGTTTAACGTAGGGATTATTCCTTAAGTATAATCCAGGGTTTGTAAGGATTATTCGGATTGGTAAACTTCATATGAATGGTTAGAATGTTATTATCTTGTTGCAACAATCGTGGTGAACGTTAAGATGAATTTACTTGCGGAAGAACGAGAATCATGAGTGGGATTAACTTAGAATTCGGTGGAACATACTTACCTTGTTATGAATTCGTTTAGATAACCATTGCTTGCATTTGAAATCAATGGGCAGAATTGGATTATGGTTTGGGACGTTTTGAATATGCTGAACATCCATATACATCATCATGTTATTCCCATTATGGCCCTTCATTTCGCACGTAGAACAGTATTCGTTCTATGTAGGAAACTTTGAATAGTTAACCGAGAATTGACCGTGTAATGATAACGAGTTCGGTCACCATTTGGAACATTTAGCATGATCGTGTGATAGACTTGCTACATAAAGTTGAGTTTGTCGTTATTTTATTTTATGTAAGGTTCGAGCTTTGCGAACGGTTGATCTAAGAGGGCGGCCTTCGAGTTTATGGAAGTCGTTGAAGTATTTATATTCTTGCCATCTTTCTAAGGCAAGTACTTTAATTACGTTATATGTATTGGTGTTATACATGTCGTGCATATGTGTTGTTGTTGTATGTCCACCTCGTGTTGGTCCGATGGGATCATCTTGGGATCTATGCTATCATGCGCTGGATCATTGGACATGTTTTTCCACCTCGTGTTGGTCCGACAGGATCATGTTGGGATCTATGCAGTGAACGCTGGATCATCGAAATTACCATGTGTATGTTGTATCATGTCGTGATTTATCATGTTGTGTTTGGTGAGTCTTCTCGTGGTAGAGACTCGTTGTCACTATTGTTGTTGATCATGTTGTCATTATTTTTCGTGAGATGTTGAATAATCTGTTGTTGTATAATTATCATACGTGTAGTAGCATCGTTATGCTAACCCCTTTGAGGGTGGACATTTGTTGTATGTTCAGGATACAGGAGGGCGGGGAAACAACCACTAGAGTTGCGTGATGACGAGGGTGCAGAGTGATGTTACGACCGGGATGATTTGTCAGATTGTGTTTTCGTTTTAATAAGTAATCGAGTACCCTATCATTTTGTTTATCTTTTGGGGTTTACTATCGGGTGTTGGCCGATTTGTACTTTTCAGACTTGTGATGTAATAATGAACTTTATGTTTGGTATTTAATAATGTTGTGTTCAAATTCTTAATCTAGTAAATCTTTATATCAAGGATTTACGGCACTATAATAATCCTGAATATCTCGGGGTGTTACAATGATAAACTCCAATACGACCAAGCAAAGGTCAAAACACAATCGAGAATATCATCAACATGATAAACTCCAATACTACCAACGAAGGATTAACTGTAACAGCCCAAAAGCAGTGGCCGTTACAGTGCCGTGGATCCCTCCTGGGACCCACTAGGCAATATCACAATATACACTTAAAATCTGACAACGTGGCACCGTACCACAACATTTATCAAAACCCCGGTGTGGAGTATGAGTTATTCATGTTTTTAAATACAAGCAAACATACACAGGATCCAAACTTAGTACATTCATCCGACAAAAATAAAACGAAAATCATACTTAAAACATAACCGAACAACCAAAAGACTCGGGCCCCCCGAAATAGCATACATCAGAATCCTCCGTCGCCATTATGCTCTTCCTGTGCCTTGCCCTTTCCTCGCCCTGAAATACAAGTATTTCGCCCCAAACCACAGGGTTAGCTATACATGATAATAATTCTCATGACATTATACAATTCATATATACTGATTTCATAGAAATCCACCGACTACTGAATATACCCCGAAGGCGTATAGACAATCAGTCCCAACTGTCGAACATAATCAAATATACGAATGACCATATACTATGGCTCAAGACGGACGTCACAGTACGCCCGATCCGGAAATGTGTCCGTGCACATGTCCACCCCGTATACGGAATCCGAATATACGTGGGACGATGTACCTAATTAGCCTCACGAACTACGTCTCGTGTGCACGATCCAAATGCGGAAAACATCCACGCATGATCATCAAGTGCCCGACTAAAAATCCTACACATAACCAATCGGCGCGCAGATATGACTCCAGAGATGTCACGATGCAACATGACAACGAAACTCAACGAATTACACTTTTACCAGGGAATCGAACAACTCACCGAAGTGTCAACAAAGCTCAAAAGGACTAACGGTAATAAGGACGGCAATTTCGGGGGTATCATCCCCAACACCATGACAATACGATCGAGGGTATCACCATATCACAAATCATAGATTATCAGAACATTTCATACACACGAAATGCATAATAATCACAAGAATTCAACCATCACTATAACCAAGCAAGATAACTTGCCTCAATTCCGTAGACGAATAATCCTTCTTTGAATGGTCAAACGAACGGTATCCTCGTCTAACAATACTCACGTGTACAAGCAACCTTGAATGAAACATAATTCACTCAACAACACATTCGTATGATAATGGTATTATCACATAAACAATATTCATAAATTTACTTGAATAAATAGATTATCCTATCGACCATTTTAATGTTCGTATTACAAATCATCGTATGTTTATCATGTTTATTACATATTCTCATCTTGATGTCAAATTCTTGATATCCAGTTTATCATCAATGTAATATCGTGAAAATATCTTTTCAAATCATCGACACTTCCAATTATGATATAAGTTGTGTTTAATTACATTCTTCATTATTTACCGACGATTTCATTCAAAACTTGATTACTATATGAAACATAAGTTTAAGTTTTTAGTGAATTAAGAATATCATCTTAATTTACGTCTCTAAACACGCACGGATTAATGAAATGGCATTCGGCTACTCATCTACCGCATTTGTATCGTCATATTCAACACAACTCTCTTAAGAACATTATTAACCTATTAATGTAGTGATTAACACTCTTTAATGAAATCGATAAATTCGAACGTACGAAGATTACAACTTCCTCCTATCGACATTCATTGTTTTACTTTGAAGAATTTATTAAATGCCTAGTTATACCATTGGATACTTGAGATTTTTGAAGTAATTTCATCCATCTTAACAAAGATCATCTTCAAAGGGTTAACATCATCTTTCCAACAATTTCATCACAAAGGTTTTAAAGGCCAAAATCATGGTTTCATACAACCTTCAAGGATCAATAGAATGTTCAAGACAATCTTAACATTTTCTCACTTTTAATCATTAAGGACATCATCTCTAACATGTTCCTAGTGTTGAGACTAAAATCAACTTCCGACTATCATGCTATACCTCAGGTTTTATGTATATCATTATCAACACAATCATATTATGAAGTTATTTACCTCAAGAAGCAACACTAATACCTTCAAAATTAATCTTCACTTGATTTGAGTATGATTCAATTAACTTATCATGTTTACACTAATTTAAACTAACATTATGTGATAACATCATCATAAGCATGAGATTGATATGAGTTAAAGAAAGACCAACCTTAAAATGAAGAACAACACCAACACTCCAAGGAATACACTTCAATCTCTAGCTTCTCCAAGTCACCAATCAAGTGTTGAGGCTCCAACACAAGTTAGAAAGGCTTAGAAACGAAGTTGGAAGGGAAGGGAATCGTTCCTTAGTCGGGAGATTGAAAAAGGTCGAGTAGGAAGTGAATGGCAAGTCCTATATTTATAATCTGAACTGGACATTACGTACGTTAACGAACGTGGTTAACGTACGTTATAGCCTTTACGTACGTAATCTTATGATCATTACGTACGTAACCAATTTCATCAAAACTCACTGCCTAAAAACACGTAGTTTGTTACGTACGTAACCGGGCAGTTATTACGTACGTAATAGCCGTTGACTTGGCTGTCGCGATCGACTCCCGACCACCTACCCTTGCTCGACCCCACTCGCCGAAAGGCGGATTGCTGGAGGATCTTCCGCATTACGTACGTTAACGCATCGATATTACGACGTAAGGCGGCCTATCTAGCGTCGTTAAGAATACATGTTAACGTCGTTAAGTCTGACAAGCATAAATGGAATTCTCGTAATATCACCCAACAACTAATATAGAATGAATGACCATGAATCCAATTTAACATAATTCGTCGGTACTTGCTACAACATCACAGATATGGTGCGAAAATATTTAACTTAAATCATGAAATACAATATTAAAGGCGAGGGTATTACATACTCCCCCCCTTAAAAGGAGTTTCGTCCCCGAAACTAAGGGGTAAACAGTTCGGGGTATCTCTCTCGCATGCTATCTTCAGTCTCCCACGTAGCTTCCTCGACTCCATGTCTTGACCACTGAATTTTTAATAAGGGAATCGTCTTGTTCCTCAGCTGTTTAATTCTTCTTTCGAGTATCTGCACAGGCTGTTCCTCATACGAATGGTCGTCGGCTATTTCGACCTCGTCGAATTGAATAACGTGACTTGGATCAGCAACATACTTCCTTAACTGAGATACATGGAATACGTTGTGAATTCGACTCAAAGCTGGTGGTAATGCTAAACGATAGGCTAAGTCGCCTACTCGTTCCAGGATCTCAAACGGACCAATATACCTTGGGCTCAATTTGCCTCTCTTCCCGAATCGGAAAACACCTCTAGTAGGAGATACTTTGACCAGTACATGGTCACCAACTTCAAACTCGAGTGGTCGTCGACGATTATCTGCATATGATTTCTGGCGGCTTTGGGCCGTTAATAGACGGCTCTTGATCAGGGAAATCTTCTCGCGGGCTGCCAATAACATATCAGGTTCCGTACCAATAGATTCAGATAATTCGTCCCAAAGACAAAGGGGACCTACAACGACCATATAATGCCTCATAAGGTGCCATCATGATCGAGGCGTGCCACCAATTGTTATTGTATGTGAATTCTACCAACGGCGGTTGGGCTTCCCGATCAAGCTTCTAATAGAGAGCACATGCCCTCAACATATCCTCTAGAGTTTGAATTGTCCTCTCGGATCGACTGTCCTGAGGATGAAAAGCCGCATCAAGTTCAACTGTACCCATAGCACGATGAACCGCCTTCCGAAGTGCGACACGAACCGTCCGTCCCGATCTGATACAATACTCTTAGGGGTGCCATGCGCCTCACAATCTCTTTGATGAATAATTGGGCCGGTCTCTCGGGGCCCCAAGTATCCTTGATCTCCAAGAAGTGGGCTGATTTAGTCAATCGATCCACAACTACCCAAATCGTATTCATGCCTCGGCGGCTCGTCGGTAAACTAGTAATAAAGTCCATCGATATGTCTTCCCACTTCCACTCGGGAATAGGAAGCGGTCTCATCATGCCAGCTGGTCGTTGATGCTCAATCTTGACCTGCTGACAGGTCAGGCATTTCGAAACGAACTCGGCAACCTCCCGTTTCATATTACCCCACCAATAATACGGCTTCAAATCCTTATATATTTTGTTCGATCCCGGGTGTATGGAATACGGGGTAGCATGAGCCTCCTTTAGAATAGTATTCCTCAACTCTTCGTCTGCTGGTACACATACTCGATTTTTAAAGCGTAACAGTCCATCCTCGTGAACCACAAATCCAAGGGCCTTCCCCTGATCGATTTCTCCTCGAATTCTAGATAAGAATGGGTCCGACATCTGTTTCGTCCTGATCGTCTCATTTATGGATGGTGAAATCTCAAGCATGCAGTTGTCCCCGAATGCGTTGCATCCAGACCTCAATCTCGGTCTAATGAACTCTAATTGCAACTCCTCTCAAGGCGGTCAAACGAGCTAGATTCTGCTCCCCGCACCGTCTTACGGCTCAAGGCATCGGCAACCACGTTTGCCTTGCCGGATGATAAAGGATCTCGATATCATAGTCTTTGATTAGCTCTAACCATCTCCTTTGTCTCATATTCAACTCCTTCGGGTAAAAATATACTGTGCTCTTGTGGTCCGTAAAAATCGCGGGTAACTCCATACAGATAGTGGTGCCGATTTTTAAAGCAAACACTACTACCGCTAACTCCAAGTCATGAGTCGGGTAGTTGACCTCGTAAGGACGCAACTGTCTGGACGCATAGGCGATCACTTTCCCGTCCTGCATTAACACGCAGCCAAGGCCCTGCCTCGATGCATCGCTGTATACCGCGAATCCTTCCGTTCCTCTAGGTAGTACCAAAACAGGTGCTGAAATTAATCGACTTTTGAGTTCATCAAAACTTTGCTGACATGCTTCCGACCACAAGTACTTCTTGTCTTTTCTCAACAGATTAGTCATCGGTTGAGCAATTTTGGAAAATCCTTCCACGAATCGTCTGTAATAGCCTGCTAGACCCAGAAAACTACGAACTTCCTTCACGTTCTTCGGGGGTAGCCAGTCTCGGATAGATTCCGTCTTCTGTGGGTCTACTCTTACTCCCTCTGCTGATATCACATGACCCAGAAAAATAACTTCAGACATCCAGAATTCACACTTGGAAAATTTTCCATAGAGTTGTTCTCGCCTTAACGTATCGAGAACCTGGCGGAGGTGACACTCATGCTCCTTATGATCACGAGAGTAGACCAAGATATCATCAATAAAAACGACTACAAAACGATCCAGATAATTAATAAAAACCCGATTCATCAATTCCATGAATACTGCAGGTGCATTAGTCAGTCCAAATGGCATGACAACGAACTCATGATGCCCATAGCGAGTGCGAAAAGCTGTCTTCGGGATGTCGGACTCTCGAATCCGCAATTGGTGGTACCCAGACCTCAAGTCGATCGTGGAAAATACAGCGGCTCCTTGGAGCTGATCCAATAGATCATCGATGCGGGGTAAAGGATATTTGTTCTTAATTGTTACCTTGTTCAGCTCCCGGTAATCAATACACAAACGCAGCGATCCGTCCTTCTTCCGTACGAATAACACCGGCGCTCCCCAAGGGGATGCACTGGGTCGAACGTACCCTTTCTCAGTTAATTCTTCGAGAGATGTGTTCCCCAACCTTCTCACCTTCCTTCATCCTTGCACCGAACAGTTGCTTGGATATCTCATATCTAGCAGTTCTGCTGTGCTCACCATAAAGCTCGGTTAAATGAGATAGAATCTGCCTAGCAGAAGTTATTTTCTCATGAGCTCTCTGAAGCTCATTAGACATGGAAGCCATCATATAAGCACGGACTTTCACGTCATCCTTAACCCACTTTTTGTGGTTTTCAATCTCTTCCTGATTGGCTCGGGTCCGCACATGAGGTGTCGGAATGTCCGTCTCCAAGACGTATCCCAGTGCCTCTATACGGAGGACAATCATCAGATTGCGGAGCCAGTCCACAAAATTAGGTCCCATTAAGGTGTCCTTTTCGAGTAGAATTGCGAGTGGATTCATTGTCATATTGAGAGTTATGTCTGCATTAAGTATAACAGATTAATTAGTGACTTGTTATATTATGTTCTGAGTATAGAATTAAGGTCTTTTCTATTCTTGTTACCCAGCTCCCACTATTTTTATCGGAATAACACACTCCCATGTGAAATCCGGAAGTATCGTCGCTCTACATCATAGTGGTGATCGAGTTCTTTATAAATCTTAATAGAGGGCAACCGAACAGGTTTCTAGTCTATTAATTTTCATAAAGTGGTGTCCAACACCAACCCATCTAATGGATGATTCGATCTTCTTTTTCCCCTTGTTCACTCCCCTCAACCTATACAGTTTCTATGGTTCGTGAACAAGTTATGTTTATACCATCGATGCAAAACAGTTTCACAATTGAATCTTATCCGGCAACCTCTCAGGTTTCTAGGGATAAAATTTGCTCCAACTGAAGGCATACAATGCGCTCCCGGTAATTTATCCGTCCTCCCCGAACGACTACCCCGATAACTCGGAAGCATAACACATCCGGTTTGGATTTCAATTTCCCGAAAGCTCGATAGAGGGAAGGAAAAACTTTGAAACCTTATAAACTTAATAATTTGTTGTGGGAGAATTATCGCGATTAATGTTACACTTTGCACATTAATTCATTTAAGCGCGTTTGTGGCATTCATACATTATGAAACAACCATTCAAAACCTAGTTGCTACCAACATGTGGTTCATGGACCTTTCCTAGAAAACAAAAACTCCATAATCTAATTACAAGTCTTCGTCTTGAATCTTCGTCTTCTCGAAATGGATCTTCCTCCGGTCTTCGTGATTACATATAAATTTTACATCGAAAATTGCATCCTAGATACAAACATTTCTAGTAAAATAAATAGGCTCAAAACGGCCTTTACAACCCAATCGAATAAAACGAACGATTCAAAACTAAGTCCACGAACCACATCCCCATTCAAAAGCATTCATCCAATAAATACTATATAAATGGAAAGCGTAGAGATACATTGATCCAATCAACAAAACGAACTGATCCAATCGATTCACACAATCGGTAATTTGATAACGTTCAAAATAATTCGGTCGACCATAAATATTCCAATTAATCAAATTTCCCTTATAAAATGAAGTACCATAAATCATTTTAATCATATTAAATCCAATTTAACATGCGGGAGATTAATTTTCAAGAATACACGAAAAAATCGAGCCGGGGCGAAAATGGCCTGCCATGGCCGAGTCACTGCCGGCAGCCTGCCGGCCGGACACGGCCCGTGCCGAATGGCACGGTCGGGTCGTGCCGGCAGTGTCCTAGACCTTCCTGCCAGACTCGGCCGTGTCGCCTGACATGGTCGAGTCACTTCCGGAATCTGCCGGCCAGAAATGGCCCGTGTCGCCTGACACGGTCGGGTCTGCCTGGCAGTGGCCTGGCCAGACTGCCGGACACGGCCCGTGTCACCAGACACGGCCGAGTCACCAGACACGGCCGAGTCACCCTTGCAGCTTCCTGCCATTTGTCCGAAAAGTCGTCCGACGACGATTCGGAGCTCGATTTTCGACCGGATATCCAATATCAATATTTTTCAACATTCATATCTTTAATATAAATCATATTTCCCAGAAATTTAAGATTTATATTTAGACATAAACTTACGAAAAATATAACTACAATGAACGTAAAACATGTACCACGATTATGACTAAAATGATTCCAAATCATTCACCATCTAGTCGAGCATTCCAAATGCCAATATCGTATATACAATCGCAAGACCTACTCTCCGATACCACTGTTGGGATTCGGTGCCTAAAACGAAGGCCCAGCGGAAGCGGTAAAATGAAAATTAATTCGATCTGAATCCCTACGAGGATCGATCGAGCTACGTATATACGAATATATAAACGAAAAACAAGAGTTATAAGAAACTCACCCTTGAAGTATGTTGATTAAATGGTAACCTTCTCTTGAGCTATTCCCCAAGCTTTGATTGATCTCTACGAATCCAATCCGCTCCAAGCTCTTGAACGATCCAACACCGAAAGCACCGCGTCTCTACTTGCCACGCGCCGGAGAAACAACCGGAATGACAACACCCGATTAACCTCTAAGGTTACGGCTAGAATCAAGTGATGAAGCTTTGTATGTTAACATTATTACACTCTAAGTGTTTTAATCTTACTCTCTCAATATTTTCTTTCAATTTTCTCCAAGAAAAATTAAGAAGAAGTGAATGAAGAAGATGAAGATGAGTGTTAGACTCAAAGTCTATCTCTCTCTCTCTCTCTCTCTCTCTCTCTCTTTACTCACGTTGGAAAGCTTCCCAAAACAAGTGATGAGTCTTCATTTTATTCTCCATAAAATCCTCCCAATTCAAGACCAAATAATTAAAATAAATTAATTAAAAGATCTTGTTCCCTTGATACTTCAAGTCATCCACCAATTAAGGTGGAGACTATGACCAAAGGAAAGAGGAGGGAAAATGGGGCGGCCATCTAGAAGGAGCCGGGACGAGTTTGGTTCATTTTGGACTCCCGTGAGCCCAAACAGATAAACTCCTATTCTGTTCTGATGTATTTGTGTCGGTTAATTAATCCAATCAATTAATCACATTAAATACATAACAACATAATTAATTTCTCCAAGAAATAATTATATCTATGAATTAAATTAATCACCCAGTAATTTATTTAATTCATTAGGCCGTAAATCAATTTATCCAATAAATCGGTTTAAACATCTAATGTCCCAAATTAGATATCCAATATCTAATATTCATAATGAGATAATAAGCTTGATACATTCCATCGTCAATCCTATTGCGCGACTCGGTAGGTCCGTCTCAGTCAGTAATGGGAGGAACCAAAGAGTAGTAGCACCACCTAGCCAGCCTGGCGGCCTACACTGCACTTAATCGAGAACGAATGATGGGATCATTCAAGAACAATTGTCGTGAATACCAAGATAATGATAAACCCTTCTTTCACATGTCCCGATCAAGTTATAAGGTCACGGTCAGTCAAACCCTATCTGTACTTGACGCTATGCATGTGTTAATGCAAATCGAGATCATTGAGCTCTCGTGTATCCAATATAACTAGCTCTAATGCTTTGGCCAAAGACTTATGATCTCATTTGCCAATAACCGCATAGGACATATAACCCATTCACTAATGGGAGAAAGAATTCTATCTCGGTATTCAGTAGGACCTGCTACTTGCCCGTGAAGATGCACGTCAAGGTTGACCCCCGCCTTCCGGTTTATAGGGTCGAACTACTCTAATGAAAATCTTGACGTCACAAGCACATCCCTACTAAATCCTCAAGTCGAAGGTTCACGAATACCTATCACAACCTTTCGATTCCGTCATTGACTGTCCCAGAGTGAAATCCGTGTGACGAATCGAGGGTGAGTCGGTTCGAGTATACTAATCCAATTAGCATACCTATAACGTGTGCTCCCACTAACCATTAGTGTTCGACAGGCACTCTCCATGTCAAAGAACACATCATACAAGTCTTCACATAAACTTAACGCCCAATCAAGTTTCATCGACTTGCGAACGATTAAGTATTTGAGCTATAAACATTTCCAGTGCCGACCCCTTATCCAATAAGGAGAACGTTTTGCTCTCAAATACACAAACTAGTTTCTATATGTATATTTACGAGTTAGGAATGCCAGTAACTTCCAGTAAATAAAGAAACATCCATTGCCTTATATTAATGACTTACATAATTACAAGTACAATGCCCTCACTCAACATCCTCTGAGTGGCATTCGAGGGCATACTCCTAACACGATACTCACAGGAAAATCTCGAATTTCACGGTACCCCACGATGCTATCCCCACTAGTCATTTTAACAACAAATGGTTCACACGCAATTAGGCAATCAACATGTAGACGATGCAAACAATCCAGAGATATGAAAGAATGCGTAGCACCAGAATCGAATAACACGGAAACAGGATGATCAAGAATGTGGACGGTACCTATAGCTACCGTCGCGTCGGGATCCCCAGCTCGTCTCATCTCATATACTCGGGACGGTACAGACCCCGCATTAGAAGCTCCCCCTCTAGAAGGCTATCCACATCCTCGACCTCTACCAAAACTCTGTTGTGGCTGAGAAACTGCCGGTGTCTGATTCACGCTCGGTTCTCCCGCAGCTGGGGCTGATATCTGAGTAACCGGTGTTCGAGCAGCATCTGTACAGAACTTGGCACGATGCCCCATCTGACCGTAGGAATGACACTGAATCGGAGGCCTGTCACACTCACTCATAATGTGTCCAGGGCGACCACAGTTAAAGCAATTAGGACCACGCACTGAACCAGTAGGAGCAGACTTAGAACCGTTTCCTCGTCCGAATGACGGGGACTGACTCCCGAAGACTCGCGAACCAGACTGAGTCTTCTGATACCCTCCAAACTTTTCTCCTGAAAACTGGCCGTAGGTCTTCTGCTTGTTTCCCTCGGCTGCCGTCTTTGTCGCAGAAAATGACATCTCATAAGCCATCGCCTTATTCTGATACTCCTTCAAAGTCGTGCACCCCAGACCAGAAATGTAGTGACGCACCCTCGGTTTCATCCGCATATCGAAGTGGCGGATCTTATCAAGCTCACCTCAGACTTGGTTTCTTATATAATGAAGTTGTTGGTTGTAGTCCTTGATTGCCTGCGAAATCGGGATATCTTGGGGCTTAGCCTCAAAGAAGGCTCGGATCCTCCCTTCTTTAACTGGCCACGGACGAAACTCGTCTTCCATCAGCTCCCGTAACTCTGCCCATGTGGCTGCCCGGTCACGCGGTTTCATCGCTTGCCACCACATTGCCGCCTCTTTGGCGAGGAAGTACTGAGCGATGGGTACCTTCCTCTCCTCAGAGCAGTTAGCAGCCTCAAATACCTTCTCCATCTCAAATAACCAACTCTCCCAACCGAAAGGGTCAGAAGCACCATCAAACTGCGGGGGACGCATACGAATCACGTCCTGAAGTAACTTATCATTACCGGATATAGTAGGCGGAACCGGGTTAGCATTAGCCTGGCCAACCAAAATGGCCGGAGTCAGTAGCGTCATATGGTTCGCTACTTGCTGTAAAATATTCGCCACTCCAACATTCTCATGCGCATTACCGGAGCTAGCAGACTGATCCTGGTGACCTCCGGAACTAGGTGGAACACTGTTCGACAAGGAAGGCATCGCCGAATCAGTTCCCGAGTTATCGGACATGGCCGCCCCACCAGCTGCACCACGTCCCCTACCGCGTTCGCGTCCTCTACCAGCAGGAATTCTGAAGAAGTAGTGGGTGAGTACAATTCAAACGTAAAACGCAACAAGATACCAAGAAACGAATAGAACATAACAACGTAACGAGTCAAGTTAGGAAAACTTATGAGCACCGGCGTACTGAGATGATGGCATGGCAGTGATACTGATCAAAAACGACACTCGACTAGACCCAGATAACCGACAGCCTAGGTATCCATAAACCTAAGCTCCCATACCATATTCTGTAACACCCCCAATACGTTCATGGCATATTACAGTGCCGTGAACCCCACACTTTGGAATCCACCAGGCTAACAAATCGACCCGAAAAACAACAAGGACACATCACTAATAATCGAACAATTTCTCAAACCACGACATTCAAATAAAAGACTAAAATCCGACAATACAATCTGACATCAAATCCATTTCCCAAAATAGGAACACAACATTAACAAATTAAAAAAGGAAGTACTCGAGTACTTAAACCAATTTCATAATACAGAAACCCCAAAACAAGACATCAATAAATAAACGGCAGGACAGAACACCAACAAATGACTACTGAACAGTATCATGCTTGCCCATCATACTCATACGGATCGTATTCTCGCTTGTCTCCAAGACCTGTACCTGAAATACAAAAAGTATTTCCCCCATTTAAGGGGTTAGCGACAACTGCTAGTGCAAGTACAATCCATTTGAACTACCATTCTAATCAGATAAAAATATGCGCCAAAAATCATTTTAGAAATCATTTATATTCCGAAATATTTACGGTGCACATGCACAAAACACATTTTCTCCAACAAAACAATTCAAAGTTAACCCTGGTACAAGACTCACGGCCACTGTACCCCCAGATCCCCGTCGGACATCCCTAGGTGGTTAACCATAGTTCGCGGTACGAAACTCACGACAACGTACCCCCAGAGGCCCCGTCGGACCATCCCTAGGTGAACATACATATATCCATCCATACAACCACAATAAGCCATAATTCAAATACTAGAACGCGTAAAGAAATGTAAAGTAACTGCCTTTGGGACATCTTCGACGAAATAGGGACGAACAACAACTACGAATGATCCGGAAGGAAAACGACCGTTCTTAAACGAAGGGTCAACATAACTCAGTCCTATACGACAGCAAATCGAAAGGAAAACTCCCACAACCCCGTTTACACGCTAATACAATATACAATCAATTGATAAGGGCGAGGGTTTACACAAAATCTCCCTGTATCGACAATTCACGGATTAAATTCGAGGAAAACGGATTATGAATCACTCAATAACAACAACCGATGAGGAATATCGCAATACATTTGAATAATTCGAGATTAATCAACCAAAATCCGAAAACCCCCCAAATCTACAAAGCTAGGGTTCCTGAAGAAAGCACCTCGGATTGGAGTGGAAAAGATGGATTAAGATGATGATGTACTAAGCTTGGAACACAAGAATCGGTCTACAATGAGACTCCATGGATTAGTCTCCACAATTCGCCCTAAAATCGCCGGAATCGCCCAATGGAAGTGAAGAGAAGGAAAAATGACGGAAAAGGGGGCTGCTGTCCTATTTATATAAAACATAGTTAGCGCACGCTAACCATCAAAACATAGTGCGTGCTAACGGGGATCGCAAACAGTCCAGAAGAAGCCCGGTGTCGCTATGTGCGCTAGACATGTTTAGCGCGTGCTAAATACTACCCGATAGCGTACGCTACAGAAGCCTTAGCGCACGCTACCTGGTGATCAGTGCACAGGATATGAATTCAGAACCCCCACTGCCCAGTACACTGAAATCGTTAGCGCACTCTACAAACACCAAGTTAGCGTACGCTAACCACACAATGATAGCGCACACAAGGAATCAAGGAGTAGCATGCGCTACTCACGCAGCATTTCAGTACCGCTCAGATCAGTACACTGCTGCAGACAGTACGAAAATCGAAATGTAAAGCAAAACCAGAATCCAGAAACATAAACACGAAATATTCAAGATGACGGAGCTAAGCGTTGAAAGAAAATACAATTCCGACCACCGTAGAGTCCGTAACGCGACAAAGAAAATGAAATTCCCTAAACTTACAAAAATTACAAAAATGGCCCAAGTGCCCGAAAATCACGATACGACGTCGGATTAACAAACCGAAAGTCTCAACACGACTAACTCAACCATACGAACTTATGCAAGCCAAGAAACAACGAAAACAAGCGAGTTTTACGATAATCGAATGTACATACGGCAAAACATGTCATAAAATGAAATCACGTAAAAATATCACCAAAACTCGTCCAAATGGAAAAACTCCAAGAATAAAGTCGATTCAAAATGTCAAAACGGTTACAAGCGAGTTGATAAAAATAGACATACACCAAAAAAAAAAATGGAACTGCTAAAAATAGAAAGGTATGGATATTACAAGACGTATATTATGACCGTTGGTACAGTTTAATGACCGTTCAGATCAGTCAAGTCAAATCTCGTTAGCGCATGCTATGAAGGATTATTAGCGCACGCTAATAATACATTTTTCAGTATATGAATAAGGACTTGATACTATAAATACCCATAGGACTTGGGTATCTCACACACAACTTCAAGCATTCAAGTATACAAGCAATCAAAGCATTCTTGAGCTCAGATTACTATCTATTATTGCATTCTAAGCTGTGAGGAGAAAGATACAAAGAGTGATACACCTTGTAATATTTATTATACTTTGTATTCTTTTATTTGGTTGTGAGTGTTGCATCACTCATACAAGAGCGTTAGAGAAACGAATTAACAGTCACTAATCTGGTGTTATTATGATCTTTGATCCGGCATTATTAGGATTACACTCCAATATTCGTAATTAAGGATTATCTAGTCCCGATAGAACACTAGATAAACAAAGTTTATTTTGAGAGTGGTTGTGCTTGGACTAATAGAAGACAAGCGGTTGTAACGGTTGTTGTACTCGGACCGATCGAAGACGAGTCAAGTGTGTGGTTGTTCTTGAGCCAATAGAAAAAGAAGTCGGAGAGAGGACGTAGGCAAGTTGCCGAACCTCTATAAATCTTTGAGTCTTTTACTTTCCGCACTATTTTCTTTTATTCGCGAGAAAGTTCGATATTCCGCATTTCAACCCCCCTTCTAGTGGTGAATTTATCTCTTCAGTTTATAGTGATTTTGTTGATGTTGCTACATGACATGTTGATATGGTGTGGTTTTTATATTGTTGGTATTTAAATTATGCTTTTCGTACATTGATTTATGTTGATTGTGATGTATGGTGGTGTATTGTACATTTGGAATAACAGGTTATCTGAATAGGTTTGAGGATTCCGAAATCTGAATTTTTTTTTTACTGGACTTTAGCCGACGGCATTGGCACAGACCGTCGGCTAAAGTTTTTATTAAAAAAAACTATAGTCGATGACCGAAACTTTCCATCGTTGGCTAAAATGTAGAACTTTAGCCGACGGATAGGTAACCGTCGGCTAAAACCTATATATTTTAGCCGATGGCAAATATTGCGTCGGCTAAACTGGAACTTTAGCCGACGACCTTTTATATTTTCCGTCGGCTAAACTTTAGCCGACCGACCGACTTTTAGCCGACAACTGACCACTTTAGCCGACGGTTTTTTACTTTAGCCGGCGATTTTTTGCTGTCGGCTAAAGCATAAACATTGGTAGTGCCTGACAATTGGACTTTAGGCTGGCTCTAGGCCTTGTGAGCTTGGGATGAGACTAAATTGATTTTGTAGTCAAGGACTTCAATTGCTGAGCTGACCTAGGACTTGAAGAGGTTCTTTCGGAACATGACTCTTCACACTACATGTTGTAACCTATGAATTTAAGATGGTTATTGACACTTATTTAGATGACTCTTGAAGTGAAGTGTTACTGGACAATTAAGGGCGATTTAACATGCAGTAACCTCCACATGATGGAGTAATTTTGGACTCTATAAAATGGGGTCCTTTGCATTCCAATCAACACACCAAGCAACATAATCGAGAATATATATTGTTGCATATCTCTTCTTCGTGCTTATACCCAATTTTCAGCATCATCCAGTTCGACGGAACTCTGCGTTTTCGAAAGCACTTAACACGGAGACGAAAAACAATTATATCTTGGGGACTTATTGCCTGAGTCGGCAGAGCACCTTATGAAAAGAGAGATTCTCGCCCCTGTTTCCATTTTTTACTTTTTATATTTGTTCGAAATTGTAGTTTAATTTGTTAAGACAATTTCTTTTGGCAATTTTTACTGTAATTATAGTGCGTACTTTCACAGAACCAACATCAATTTGAACACCAAACTTAATTTAAAATATAAAAGATAAACAATTCTATCAGTCTAATAACTTATTTTGAAATTGGCCTTCTTTCGAAATAACATAATTGCTTGAATACATTAGGAACTCCATTGTATTAGACGACTTTTACCAAATTTATAGTTAAAATTATTGACTATATTTGGCCAAAAATATTTTTCTTGCCTCACGCCCATGACCATGGTATAACAGGTAATATAATCTTAGAAATAAATGTGACAAAACATAGATTGGAGGGGAAGCAATTAATCCAGAATGCCCATGGTTTGTCCCACCTGATGTGTTCTAGTCTGATTGCATGATTAGGGCGACAAAAGTCAATTTCTTTGTCTTATCTAAAACATATTACTATACTACCTTAAATTATATAATTCATAAATATATAGATAATACATGTGGCTATATATACACTCCCTCAAAAAACCACATTTCATATCAACACTTTAGAGCTTCGATATAACTTCCAATAAGAGCTTCACGCACGCGCGCGCACACACAGAAGGAGAAAGAAAGAAAAAGAAATAGGTTATGGGTCTTATTGACCATATATCCCACTTATGTGCAGTTACAAGTACAAGAAAGATCAAAAGAAAGCCTATGCAGGTGAATTGTTCTATTTGCATATATTATTCATCATTCGAGTCGCCCATAATTTCACACACACACTATACACACACACTTATTAAAAGGGAATTCCGGATTTTTATATTTCGTACTCTATTATATATATGGTGTTCAAGTACAACAGATAAACGCCACGTATGTATTATAACATTATTTTGTGGGAAGTTGTACCAACATGGCTATCATATGTGTATGCATATTCATGATAAAATTATTTGCTACATATCTAAATGGTACCCATATGGAGAGTTGGTATATCTCACAATACGATATACGGTACAAGATATACATCAATTGAGATTAATAACATAATCGTAACTAGTGTATCACATAATTACAGTACAAAAATGACACATGGTTTATCACATAATCGCATTAAAAACACAACATAATCACAATCAATATACGCAGCACGGTACAACATGTTGCACAGTGTAATTTTCTCATAGGGATGCCTTAAAGTTTTATCTTATTTTGTACACATGATGACCTTTATCCAATATGGTTGTATTAGAGACTCGAAATAGATCTTCCTTGTGTTTTAATTGAGAGGATCCAAAAATCGCATGCATACATGTTGTGTATAATGCTTATATAGTAATCGTCGTGCAGACGGTTGAAGTCAAGGTGAAAATGGATTGTGATGGATGTGAACGAAGAGTTAGAAATGCCGTTTCCTCCATGAAAGGTCATCGAGTTTGCATATCATCTCTTTCATCATCTTTTTTATATATATAATTACTCAAGTTTTCATTTTCTCAAGGAACATTTCCTATTCCTGTTTGTTTGTAGGTGCAAGATATGTGGACGTAAACCGAAAACAAAGCCGAGTAACGGTGACTGGATATGTCTCACCAAACAAAGTCCTAAATAGAGTGAAGAGCACAGGAAAGATAGCTGAAATTTGGCCCTATGTTCAATACAATTTAGCATATTATCCTTATGCCCCTCAAGCCTATGACAGGAAAGCACCTTCTGGTTTTGTAAGAAATGTTGCTCAGGCGTTTCCAAACCCAAATGCCCCTGAGGAGAAATACACCACAATTTTCAGTGATGAAAATGTCAATGCATGTTCAGTTATGTGATACTATTTGATTAATACTGCTTTCGTTTCTTTAATAGATATCGTCCGGCTTTTTTAATACTGAACTTTGATCATTTATTTATTTTTATATATATTATCTGATAAATATAGAAAATATCACTATATTCGTTTTTTAAGTATTCTCGTAAGATTATTTTTTTGATATTTTTCATAATATAATTAAAAAGTTATTTATAATCAATATATCAACTATTGGAAAAACATGGGTAGTAAGTACGAGGAATGTGAATTTTCATCGTATTTAGATTGGAAGGATCTTGATGTGAATATAATCTGTTGATAATGATGTAACAACATTTTGAACGCGATTCGTTTTTCTAGGTTGTCGATATTAAGTTGGCATTTGTGTATTTTTCTTTCAGCGTTGATAATGATTTGGTAGAAGTTAGGTGGGAATAAATAAATTATGGTATTTGGATTTAATGGCATTTACGTGTACAATTAGTCTTCTATAGAAGTAGGAGGGAGGGATCAATTTTAAAGCTGGTGACATTTTTAGAAATGTAATATACCTTACTTTTTCATTCATTTTTGCACAATTTTCTTCACTTACTTTTTCATTTATTTTTCACAATTTTCGTTAATAAAAAATTGTGCAAAATAAATAAGAAAGTACATAAATTATTTTTGATCTGTTTCCTCTTGAGATATTATTTCCAACATGTTTCATCTTGAACATATCATTTTCAACTATTTTCGCTCTCAGACATACTTTAACATGTTTGATCCGGACGTCATTTTCGATTATTTTTTTAAGTTAATGTCAAGGAGGCGAAAATAGTCGAAAATAATGTCAAGGGGCAAAAAATCGAAAATTGACGTCCTAGGACAAAATGAATCGAAAATAATATCTCGAGCCGAGAACAGTTGAAAATAATATACCTAGACAAAATAGTTTGGAAAAAGTATCCTGAGGCGAAAATGGATCAAAAATAATGTCATGAGTCTAATACAGTCGGAAATAATGTCCATGGTGAAAAAGGTCGACAACGATACCCTAAGGTGAATCGGGTCGAAATACGTCACTGGGTGGATGTGTCGAAAATAATACTTCGGACCGAAAAAGTCGCATCCAGGGCGAAGCGGGTAAAAATGACTCAAGGCAAAAATAATCGAAAATAATGTCTCGAGGCGGGACGGACTGAAAATGACACCATGTAGTCAAACGATCGAAAATAATATTTTGGTCTGAAAACAGTCGAAAAAGGCGTCGGGCAAAACGGGTTGAAACTAATATCTCAAGGTGAAAAAAATTGAAAATGACGTCTCATGCTTAAACGGGTCGAAAATAACTTCGTGTGGCGAATAGTTGGAAATGACATCCTGGGCGAAATCGATCAAAAATACCATGTTTTGAAATGGATCGAGAATAATATATTAGACCGAAAGCAGATGTCCCTGGCGAAACATGTCAAAAATAATATCTCAAGTGAAAAGTCCAAAATGAATGATGCCGAGGACAAAACAGTACAAAAGAACACTCTACAGCAAAATGAATCGAAAATAGCAGTACAGTGATATTTTGTGAGGTACAATAATTATTGAATAGAGGTAATTGGTATAAAAATGGATAATACACAAATTAGAAACTTATTTTGTGAATTGGAAAAATGCAAACCCCCCATTTCAATTGGGAAAGAAGATAGTAATATACCAAGAGCAAACTTGGATTCTTAGGTTCCAAATTTGCAATTCTTAATTGAAAAAAGAAATCTCACCTAAATTGAGAATGGAGAAATCAAATAGTAAATCCGAGTGTGACTATTAGCATTTAAGACAGCCATTCACAATCCTGAAGAAAGACAACAATCCTCTTCCAAAATACAACTACTAACTTATTTCAATACTAGCAGTATAAAAATTACAACAAACATCAAACTTTATTGTATTTAAAGCTCAAAAGCATAAAACAGAAGAAGGCACGGAATGAAATTTTTTTATGCAACAAAATGAATTCATGGGAGTTCTTAGAAGTTCGAATGTGTTGTGTCAAGATTTAACACCTTCCGACCGGCGATCGCCTCCGAGGCCGAGCGACCGACTTACTGCCGGGCGACCAAGGTGGATCTACCGATCAGCGCCCAGGCGACCAAGCCTTAACCCAATGGACGATCTCCTCTCGGTACTCGGCGACCGACCCTCGGCGACGGACCGTCTCTCGGCACCTGGCGACCTACCCTTGTTGACCGACCATTGGCGACCTCCATCCACTGGCCGATGGCGACCTCGGATGATCAGCTAGAGACGACCGCTCATGTCGATCACCACCGACGGACACCCAGTCGGCGAAGGCCGAGCCTCAAGACTGGCACCACGTGCAAGGGCCGAGACAAGATCCGCGAATCTCGGGTCATTGACCAAAGCCTGACAGATTCCCTCCACCAGCCGACAGGCCGCCGAAAGCTTGTCAGTAGGGCCACATGTTGACTGACTCCGGACACGTGATGGCTCCTTATTGGACCGCCTGCCGTGCCGCCTCTTCCTCGACTTTAGCCCGACAAACAAGATCTTCTCGACTTTAGCCCAACAAACCGAGAGATCGCCCCATTATAATATTGGCCGGCAGCGGTCGGCACATTATTATATTGGCCAGCGATCGGCAGATTATTATAATGGCCGCAGCGATCGCCACTACAGACAGACCCGCCGCCCCTATATAAGCAAGGCGCCCTGCACTTGGACACTTCTTCCGCAACCTCACGATTTGAGCACACAATACAGAAACAATATACAGCACTTGGCTAACATCCAACTCTTGGCAACGGCTTTCTTTCGGTCTTACTTCTCCCGGCCTTTTCTCCTCGAGCAGATTATCGGCGGGACGAAGAACACCAAGCTTCGCTCAAGAGCCGAATTAACAGAGTCTTTTTACACTCATTGTATTTAGATTTCTCTCATTAATACTTGTATCCACGAATATTTGTATTAATAACATCTCGCGAGAGCATTCAAGCCCGGGCCTAACAAACCCGGCAAATCTTGTATTATTTATCTTCTCTCGGAAGTGCTCCCGCAATTGTTGTTTGTTGTCCGTCTTCCAGCAGTATTAATCTTCGGATAAATATTTTGGGCAACAACAATTGGCGCTAGAAGGAGGGCAAATCCAACCCTCGAATTTTTATACTTACCGTTCCGAAGAACACTCACTGTTCTCGGGGCAGATACTTGAAGTGACACTTAATGCACTTCAAAGAAATCCTACAGAAATCATGTCTTCCGCCTCCGCGCCGAAGAAAGCCGCTGACCAGCAGGCCAAACCCCCTGTTCCGTCCCAGTCCGAGCCACAGCCGATGGTGGAGGGTAGCCGCCGCGGTCAGAGACGCTCGATCCCGTCCCTGGACGGCGGCCCAAGCCTCTCGCTCGATCGGTTCCGAACCAAGGAACAGATCGAAGGGGCCCCGCCGCCCTACAGAGCGACGGAGTGCTCTCAACGCGCCTCTGCTATCGCCCCCTCGGCCGCCCACGAGGTCCAAGCGAAGCTCAAGGCGTCACCGCCGAGCGACGCTGTGAGGCTCCGTCCGCAAGAAGAGGCGCTCGCGCCGGGGCACCTCGTCTTCGATCGCACGGGCGTGACCCGACTCAGCACGGGCCCGGCCCGGCCTACGAGACGACGGAGTTTGAGTCCGTCACCGGGAGCTCGGCCTACCCGACTCCCGTAAGGAAGCCTAGCCGTCGCTCCCCTCGCCGAATTGCCGAGGTCGGCCGCACGGAGCCCGAGATCGCACACGATCGCCTCGGCTCCTGCTCCCAAAGCCGATCGGCAAGCGACCAAGCCACGGCGATGGCTGCGATGCAACGTCAACTCGACGACATGAAGGCGTTCACGGAATCCGGGCAGCGCCAAGAAGACGATCGCCGGCCAAGCGAGCCGCTCACGATCGACATCGAGCTCGCCTCGCGGCATAAGATCGCTTCCCGCAAACGCCCATGTACGAGGCGATCGGACCCCAGTGCACCTAAGGAAGTTCAACATCTACATGATAGGTGTGGGGCATCCGACGCGACTGATGCCGAATGTTCCTCCGACGCTAGACGACCTCGCCCACCGGTGGTACACCTCATTGCCATCTCGGTCCATCTCCTTTAACGAGCCGGCGCACGTCTTCACGAATACTTCGCCACCAGGGCCGCTCGCCGAAGGTCCCCATCGCATGTGGCGGATCGTGCAAGGGGAACAGGAGTCCGACTCGGACTACATCGACCGGGTTGACATGATCATCCTCAATGGCGAGCCCGTGAGCGATGAGACCGCCTCTACTCGGTCTAGGAGGTTTTCGTGGCTTCGCCTATGTTCAGCATCTCACGAAGACCCTACCGACGACCTACGCAGCCTCTTCCGGCTAGAGCCGCAGATTTCTGTCTGTGCAAAGGCTTCTTCTCGGCTTAGAGTAGATCGATCGGCGCCCGTACGACGACCTCCGGTCTACCAGCCCGATCGCTACAACCCAGCAGAGCCGGAGGACTCGATCCCCGCCTACAGTCCATTTTAAATAAGGGACTAGCCGCCGCCCGATCGCCAATATCGACCTACGAATAAAGCGATCGGCCGCCGAGCGACGATCGCCAGTCTTCCGGCCAGATCGCAACATCATCAGCAACCCGATGGACACGATCGCCATCTACAGTCCAGCATATAACATGACGGACTAAGGCATAAGATCGCCTCCACCACACATCATAAAGCCATGGCCCTGGCAGTCGATGGAACCGGCTGCTTCGGTCATGCAAGGTCCCTTTCGGCCGAGATCGCCCGCCCTTCGTTTGAATACGAGGCCGGCGTAGTCGGAGGGCTCTCCAACATTAATCAGTGGACACATGCCACAACCCCGTCTCAACGTACACCGTCGAGGTCGGCCATCTCCATGGCTGGCCGAGGTGGAAGCAGAGCTAACAAGCCGCGGGCGTGGAGTTGATTCACCCGACGCTGCCCCGCGCAAGGACTCCTCTAGACCGAGACCGCACGCCCTTCGTTTAAATACAAGGCGAGGCGCAGCCTAACAGAGGACCCTCATAATAAAGTGAGTCACGAGACACTCATTGTCTTCGTGCACCAAGACACGGTCATGGGGTCGGTCCATCGATTTCCGCGATCCGGCACGATTCCTCAAACAAAGCGAAACCACCAAGTTTCCATGGGGATCGCCAATGTTGTTTTTGCGGTACAAGACCGAAAGATAGCTAAGCCAATCGACCATGATAGCCCAAGTCCGAGTCCTAAGTCACCGATCGCCCGTCCTCATCCATACACGATCACCACCAAGAACCACCTCGCCCCATGTCTTCAACATAGGAGCAAGTCGGGGCAATTGTTGTGTCAAGATTTAACACCTTCCGACCGCGATCGCCTCCGAGGCCGAGCGACCGACTTATCGCCGGCGACCAAGGTGGATCTACCGATCACGCCTGTGCGACCAAGCCTTAACCCAATGGACGATCTCCTCTCGGTACTCGGCGACCGACCCTCGGCGACGGACCGTCTCTCGGCACCTGGCGACCTACCCTTGTTGACCGACCATTGGCGACCTCCATCCACTGGCCGATGGCGACCTCGGATGATCAGCTAGAGACGACCGCTCATGTCGATCACCACCGACGGACACCCAGTCGGCGAAGGCCGAGCCTCAAGACTGGCACCACGTGCAAGGGCCGAGACAAGATCCGCGAATCTCGGGTCATTGACCAAAGCCTGACAGATTCCCTCCACCAGCCGACAGGCCGAAAGCTTGTCGGTAGGGCCACATGTTGATCGACTCGACACGTGATGGCTCCTTATTGACCGCCTGCCGTGCCTCTTCCTTCGACTTTAGCCCGACAACAAGATCTTCCTTGGACTTTAGCCCAACAGCCAGAGATCGCCCATTATAATATTGGCAGCGGCGGCACATTATTATATTGCGTGACAGCGATCGCAGATTATTATAATGGCCGCAGCGATCGGCCACTACAGACAGTGACCCGGCCGCCCTATATAAGCAAGGCGCCCGCACTTGGACACTTCTTCCGCAACCTCACGATTTGAGCACACAATACGTAAACAATATACAAGACTTGGCTAACATCCAACTCTTGGCAACGGCTTTCTTTCGGTCTTACTTCTCCTACTTTTCTCCTCGAGCAGATTATCGGCGGGACGAAGAACACCAAGCTTCGCTCAAGAGCCGAATTAATGCAGTCTTTTACACTCATTGTATTTAGATTTCTCTCATTAATACTTGTATCCACGAATATTTGTATTAATAACATCTCGCGAGAAAGATCTGCCTCGCCTAACAAACCCGGCAAATCTTGTATTATTTATCTTCTCTCGGAAGTGCTCCCGCAATTGTTGTTTGTTGTCCGTCTTCCAGCAGTATTAATCTTCGGATAAATATTTTGGGCAACAACAGAATGTCCTATCTGAATATTTTTTGGTGATCAAGCTTCATTTGGTGGTCCAGTTGTCACCCATTTTTACAGCCTTTTGGAAACATTTATGCCATATGGATGGATGTGACTAACAATTACATACGTACGCCATATCAACATTCAGACTAATAGACATGTCCAGTTAGAGGTAAATATCCGTGTGGTCGCCAACCCGATTGAATTGTCATGCTGTCGGGTCTAAGCTGCACATGCCACGTCACAATTTGATCAAATAGACATGTTTAAATGCATGTTCGACAACAGTTTTTGAAGTAGTTTTATGTATTTCGACTTAGTCAAAGTATTACTAAATAGAAATAGTTTATAAAGTGGTGGTGAAGGGAAGCTTTTAAATTTTGAAATAGTAATTTACAAAAACTTAGAGAAGTAACTTTTGAAATTTTATCTATCAAAATTAGTTTTGAAGTATTCTCCTTGACAAAATTAAGCAAATATTGATCATTTTAGTTGAAATAAAATATAAACAAAATGACCTTTTACATTGTTTATGGTATTCTACCAATAAAGCACATCATATAGCTTCAACAACTATATTATTAATAATTGAACAGGCTCAATTCCACTAATTGTTATGAGGGGGTAATTTAAGCTATGTAGTTGAAAATAAATATGGCTAAAAAATTTCTTAAAAAAAAAATGAAATTGTTGGTTTTGCTGATATTTTGTTATTGATGAAGTACTATTTATTAGTTTATTCTCTTATTCAGCAACTAATATGTGTCGAACAATTATATCAAAACAGCTACTTCTAGTTACTTCTATTTTACGGCTAACAACTTAATTAAAAAATAATCTGTTGATTATAATATTTAATTTAATAATGTTTTCATATCCATGGTAGTGTAAACACTATTGAAATTATTTTATTAATTTTACATACTTACACCTTTTATTTTAATTATTTTAAATTATCGGTAACTATACAAAATAGTAATTTAGAAAGTAATATAATTTCATATAATATTAATGTACAGTTAGATACGGTATAATATTGATTAGAATAACAATGAAAAAGATAAACGTACCCCATAATACTAGTGGGCAAGAATGTAATTTGTATAGAATAATCCAATCCATTTTTTCCAAAATAATGCTAAAGATAGCGTTTTCAAAATTAGTCTTTTGAGGTCAATAAGTTCTTTCAATCCGTTCTCCACCAAACAACTAAAGTAACTGTTTCATTTGATCAACCTTTAATTGACTTCAATGCACATCAACCTGTTCTTCCTCAAACATGTTTCTAGTTTAAACATGTTTATATGGGAAGTTTTATACTTCCCACTTGATTACGTTTGTAATTTATCGCCGGTCCAAGAAATGATTCCGATTAAATAATTGGCGAAAGTTGGGTCAACAACCCAATCTTGTAAACTAATTTGAACAAATTATCTGTTTTATATGACAGAATAAATTTAGCCCACAAACTAATAATTGGAGTTTCGTGACATATCTATAAAATATTTACTATATGATCCCCAACGTATCCAAGTGACAATGAACTAATGCAAATGAAACTGGCGGTTCATCTCATCCTCCATAAAAATTTAAAATATCTCTGTCTAAGAAGATTTTTGGGCTTCAAAAATAATAAAATGGGTATCACCATTTTGACTTGATGTTTATTTTTCTTGTCTTTATGTATCTCAATTGATAAAATGCCATAGAATATAATTAAACAAAAATTCGAGTTATGATTAAGTTTTTTAAATACAATTTTCTGTTATTTATGAATTTGAATTAAAAAAAAAAATTATCTGCTCGGCAGTGGGCTGCTGGAGCAAAGTAGCTACCGACAGCGGGAAAAGGGGTAAAATCGCCGCGGTCCAGCAGCAGGAGAGACAATTGATGTTAATGACGGGTAGGCGGTCGGGCAGCTTGTTCTGATTGTTTGCTCGGATCGCTGTCTGGACTATAGTCCGTGGATTAAATAGAAATCTGAAACGGATTTCATTCATGATCACATTAAATTAATTATGATACATTTGGATATATTTCAAATATTTAGCGGGAGTATTTTGGTGAGAAACAAGTTCGTCGAGACACTAGGCGGTCACGTTGAATTCTAGGTTAAGATAAAATCAATTTAATTACTTTCGATTAAAACATATTAAATACTATCAGATTGAATTAGGTTAATAGTTTAGAATTGACTAACTTGATTAAATATGCGTGTAATTATATGATTTAGAATCATATATTTTGGTGTAATGTAGCGCTATTCACAGTTAGTAAATGAGTGGATGTACTGTTATAAATGGAATTCATTGGAAGGCTTAAATGATTTAGTATGGCCAAATCATTTTGGGTGTTTCGATCTGCGAATCGACTATATATGCGGTCTGCGTACCACCTAACATGTAAATTAGACGATTTGTGCACCACTTTATTTTCTTGCATTTTAGTTTAATACATGGTGTTTGCACCATTAAAATTTAATAAAAAATGTAAGGGATGAAGGAAGTAAGCCATGGGTAGATAGTAAAGGATGAGATCAAGCCTACAAAAAGACGGACTAAAGATTAGATCTTTAGGGGCTATATTAAGTTCACTTTATGCACTTTTATTTATTACTTTGATTGCATGTAATGTTTATGTATGTTGTGTATTTAGCATTCTGTTCATATTTTTAGATCAAAGCTGTAATATTCGTACATTTTCTATTTTTTGTAGTTTCTATTTTGATATATTTTCCGTTATTAGTGACTCGCTTGTAACCGTTTCAACATTTTGAGAATATTTAATTCTGTGTGTTTTGGCATCCGAGCATGTTTCGAGGTTATTGTACTCGATTTTGTGTTTAGCCATGGTATTTTCCGTTTGTTGACTCGTTTTGTGCGATTGTGGTGCGAAACTGTCGTTTCGGGTTTTGTGTGAGTTCGTTTAACGTTGTTAGACATGTTGTGAGTTTCGGCTCGGTTGTTCGTTTCCGTATCGTGATTTTCGGTCGTTTCGGGTCATTTTGTAATTTCCTAAAAGTTTAGGAAATTTACTTTCGTGGTCGTATTCCGAACCTTCGGGTAATCGGGATCGTGTTTCCTTTTAGCACTTAAGTTCGTCACTTCGAACTCTTTGTATTGGTGTATGCACTTTTCGTCGATCGTTGCGTTTGGTCCTCGTATCACTCCTGCACAGCTGATGGAGAGCTGTGATTCTGACCTGGAGAACTCTTACGTACGTTAACTAGACCTCCTAACGTACGCTATGTGATCTCCCTAACGTACGTTAGTCCTCTTTCATAACGTACGTTAAGGTCTCCAGGGAACCGGGCAGAGAGCTCTGCCATTCCCTTACGTACGTAATAATGGGCACATTACGTACGTTAATGATCTAACGTACGCTAGCTTTTCTTGGCTTACGTACGTTACTGTACGCGGGTTTAAATACCCGGGGTTGACCGAAATTCATCCACTTTTCTCCCTTCTTTCTCTTATCTGCGACGTGGGTGATTCTTAGGCAGTTTTTGGGAAATTGTGACTCTTCAATCCTCTAGCGATCATATTCCTTGGAGTTTGAGTAAAAATTAGGGACACTGATCCGTCTCTTTCGCTTTTGAATTGAGGTAATCTTCTAGAACCCTAGATTTTTCAGGAATTGGGGGTTTTCTATGTAAATTCTCCGATTAGTCATAGTTATGATGGAATTGTGTTGAGTATAGATTATCTACTTCCGATTCATGTTTTCCTACGAGATTATTGTTGTATTCTTGGAATTGTTGAGAATCGAGAGGATTTTGGTTGCGATACGCCCTATGATGTTGGATTAATTGTGTCGTAGGCGGGGTTTTCGGGCATATTTCCATTTAGTTTCCAATCGTACTATTGTTAATAGTCGTTTTACGAATCGTCTTGGTTCGAAATTTTCGAATTCTTCCATTGGTGGTCGTTTACCGTCTCTTTTTAGTCCGTCATATCTCAAAGGCAAGTAACTCTTATGAATTTACTATCTTAAATGTGCAAAGTGATGTATTTGAGTGTTAGAGCGTTTATGTTCACTCTGGGAGGGTCCGACGGGGCCTCGGAGGAATCCACGTATGGTTGGGTTCACGAACTTTTGGGTTAACCACTCCGGGAGGGTCTATCGGGGCCTCGGAGGGATTCGTGCATGGTCGAGTCCACGGTTAATCGTGAGGAATTGTATTTTGTGATGTATTGTAGATCTTGCATTTCCGAAAATCATTATCTAGCTTGTTTTCGAAAATCATTAATGCATGTGCTTTGATATTGTAAGATGTAAGAATTCGTTTGCGTTACTTGTACTAGATATTCCGTTAAATGATGGATGGTTTTGACGTGTTCTGTCATGGATGTAGTACAAATTTAGCCTTGTGAGTTCCGGACAGGATTCATGGCGCTATGACATGCCCTGAATATCTTGGGGGTGTTATAGAATATAGTATCATCGCACTGCCATCATCTTAGTACGACCAATACTCGTAAGATCTCTTACCTTTTTATTGACTTTACTGTCTTGTCTTCTGATTTCATAATATGGGGAACCGGTCACCATGACGGTTATCTTTCTGAACTGTACTTATGTTTTCCTCTTTCTCTATTCCTTAGAATGTCAGCCGGTAGAGGATGCGGACGCGGACACGATCGAGGACGTGGCGCACCCGATGGGGCGGCCATGTCTCTCGGTTTGGATGCTGGATCGACTACTCCGACTTTGTCGAATTCAGTTCACCCTAGCACCGATGGTCAGCAGGACCAGACGGCCAGTCTGGGAGATTTCGCAGGGAATAATGCGGGTGTTGATGTGGCCACTATACTACAGCAAGTGGCTAACCAAATGGCACTCCTGACCCAAGCAGTTCAGCTCAATAATCCACCTCCTGTGGAGAATGCTGGGGCAGAGAGATGGCTACAGGATGTGATCCGTATGCGCCCTCCTCAGTTCATTGGTGTTACGGATCCGATAGGATGGGAAGATTGGATCAACGAGATGAACAAAGTTTTTATGGCGGTAAATTGTCCGGAGGCACGGAAGGTGGCAATTGCGCAGTACTTTATGACGAGGGACGCTGCTAGCTGGTGGCAGGCAGTTGCGCCTCAAGACCGTGAGGTTTCATGGGACGAGTTTAAAGAACTCATGGAGGCCGAGTATTGCCCGTGGCCTGTTCAGGAGGCCAGAATCCGAGCCTTTTATGAGGATAAACCCCAGGACATCCCAGTATCTCAGGCGATCATCGAATATAACCAACAACTTGATCATATTAAGGGGCAAGTGAGGGAAGAGAGAGATAAGATCCGACATTTTGATATGCGGATAAAACCCAGAATTCGACATTACATGGCTGGGTTCGATTGTACTACACTGAAGGTGTATCGGGGCAAATCTTTGGCCTATGATATGTCCTTCGTGGCTACGGAAACAGCTAGTGAGGGTAAGAAGCAGAAGACCTCAGGGAATTTTTCGGGTAGTAAGAACAACAACCAGCAGAAGTCTCAGTCGGCGAACTACCCATCTGGGAAGTCTCACCGTGCATCTGGAGGCAACCGAAATTTCAGAATTGGTCCTAGTGTATCCAGCCGGAGTGTGACATGTTTTAACTGTGGCCAGCAGGGCCATATCAGTCGTGATTGTGACCTGTCTCACCTGAAGTGCTATAGTTGCGGCCAGACGGACCACAAAGTTGCGTATTGTACCGAGGGAGAGAAGACTCTTGGAGTTCTGGCATCTATTCCTACGCCTGGAGAACCAAGTGTTAATCAGAAGTCGTCAGCCGGTCATGTAACACCCCCAAATCCTATTGGGTTATTACAGTGCCGTGGACCCCACGCCAGGAGATCCACTAGGCGAACATGACTAAAATACATTAAATTAAACAACAAGGGGAAATCATAGTCCCTACCATGATATCCGACACAATATTCCGATAAAGAATTTCAACGACAACGATGAGCCTACATGGCCAAAAATAAAATACAACAACTTTCACGAGCATCTGCTCGGGTAATACATAATGACAATGACTGACAGACTGAAGAACACTCCAACTGACTGACCAACATGAACAACTTGGACTAGTATCGCTCGAATGCCTCGTCGCCATCATCATGCCCCTGTGTCTCAACTCTCTCCTCGCAAGCACCTAAAACATGAAAACATGTTCCGCCCCCACGGGGTCAGTCATCCAGATAATGAACATCAAATACATGTATAACATGATATGCATCTAAAGGAAGAATGAAACGGTACAATGATAATAATAATACGAGATGCTCACAAACCAATGTAAGAACCGAGCATTCGTGAAATACTATGCCCACGGCATACTATTAATACATGTTCGACAGGTTAGAACGTAAATGCCCAACGGCGAATCATAATTATAGAGTACCACAATGAATTACACGATATTAACCAAACCAGAACTGAATTAATTATGAATCACAATGCCCGAAGGCTCCAATGAAATTACCAGGACAATAATAAAGGCTTGAAAGCCACTCAGCCAAAGCTGTCAAATATCACAATCACATGAAGCCAAACAAATTTGAATCAGTTATTGACAGGCCCGAAGCCACGGCACGAAGCCGTATCACCATTAGGGCCGAAGCCACGGCACGAAGCCGTATCACAATTAGGGCCGAAGCCACGGCACGAAGCCGTATCACAATTAGGGCTGAAGCCACGGCACGAAGCCATATCACAATTAGGGCCGCAACCACGGCACGAAGTCGTATCACCATTAGGGCCGAAGCCACGACACGAAGCCGTATCACAGTTAGGGCCGAAGCCACGGCACGAAGCCGTATCACCATTAGGGCCGAAGCCACGGCACGAAGCCGTATCACAGTTAGGGCCGAAGCCACGTCACGAAGTCGTATCACAGTTATGATAGTGTGCTACCTTGAGTCGGCCAACACGATAATGATGACTCACGGATGGGCATTGTACTCGATAGTCCCAATTCAATACCTCGATTACCTTAGAGTGGTCAACCGATAACAACGACACAACGGATGGGAACTATCCTGGACAGCCCCAATTCAATACTTCGATTGCCTTAGAATGGCCGACCGATAACAATGATGCAGCGGATGATTCAATACCTCAATTGCCTTAAAACGGTCAATTGATAACAATGATACAATGAATGATTGAACACTTCGATTTGCCTGAGAATGGCCAATCGATAACAATGACACGATGAATGAGTGAATACCTCGATTGCCTTAGAACGTCCAATCGATAACAATGATATGATGAATGATTGAACACCTCGATTGCCTTAGAATGGCCAATCGATAACAATGATACGAAGGATGTCTCGGCACCTTTAATCGGTTACCGACAACGAAGAAGATAAATGAATACGTCAACGCCTTTAATCGGCCAAAACAACATCAAGGACAAAACTCCAACATTAATAGTAATGATTACAGCGACGTCTTAAATCGACATTAATATCAACAACAACGATCGATACATCGATACCGCGAACCGGTGATCGATAATAACATTAACAACGAGTATCACAATGCCTTGAACCGGCCATTAACGAACAATAAAAACATTTGGCATAATTGCCGAAAGGTATCGTATCGAACGATCTCTTAATATCAATGAATTCATGAAGAGACTAAGTCTCGGAATGATACAATACATTCATACACATATATGATAACATTAATCTAATTGACTAGTACAAGTATAAAACTTGCCTCAACCGAAGGCGATGAAATCCTTCCACGAACAAAGAACGGTGTCCTCCGATAAATATAAGAGCTCGAACAACCTTGAATGAAATACAATTCATTCAATAACACAATATCGAACGAAAACAACACAACGATCGAAGGAAACTCTTTGAGACATTTAATCGAACACTAAATGTTCAAAGTTCCTCAAGAACTTAAGAATCATCAATCGGGTTGAATGAATCGAAGATATGGATATATAATACATAGAACATGATTAATAATGTTTACAAACATCAACCGATTCATCAAATTCGGACGGAAAATGAAATCAAAGCCAAAACTCCCAAAAATCAAATTTTAGGAGATTTCAAGAAATTACCTTGATTAGGATGAAGAATCCACAAACATGTTGTTAATCCACACCACAACTTGAAGAAGATGAAATTATTTGAGTTTGATGATGCTAAATCGCCCAAAATATCGCCCAGAAATCGCCCAAGGAGGAGAGGAAGAAGGAAAGTGATGAAATGAGGATGATTCCACAAGAAAACGCTGATATAGGCAAACCTGTACTGTGTGCCGCGGCACATGATGAGTATGCCGCGGCCCATGGCCAAAAACTATCCAGCACACTGCCTTTGTGCCGCGGCCCGGCCATAAGGGGCCATGCTCATGTACACCCGCCCCAAAGACAAAAAGGCACATGGTGCAGCCTTAGCTATTTCGACCATAACTCCTTCGTCCGGACTCCTATTGACTCATCGTTTGAACCATTGGAAAGCTAACTTGATTCTATATAATAATGAAAAGATTCAGAATTTTTGGAGATTCCAAGAATTAATGGTGATTTTATAAAGTCGAACTCATACGTGGAAAAGTCGCTTAAGAACACGGAATTCAACCGAACGACACCGAGACGAACACGGATGACAAAAAGTGTACAATTAATCATTCTCGGAATGAGGAAACGGTCACAATAGAGTTTCTAAGATGGAATTACACCAGAAAAAAAAATTATTGGAAATCGAAATCGCGGATATTACATACTACCCCCCTTAAAAGAAGTTTCGTCCCGAAACTTAAAACAAGTTGGGAGAAGCAATATCCCGCCAGGAAAACTCAATGAGATATACCAGAACTGAAAGCTCTCTTCTTATCGGCATCGGATTCCCATACAAACACTGATTCACCTCCAAAGAAGAACAGCAATGCAGATATAGTCTTCGGAACCATATCTATCGCACGCCCAAGTCCCCATGACTTGACGTCTCGAATCTCAATAAACAATCACCTAGATTATTACGAAATCTAGATACAACACCAAAAGGAATGCATCAAACGATCTCAAAATCTCAAATACGATCATTATAAAATAGATCAACAATAAATGATCCACAACCACGATACATTATTACGGATTGAGTTATACAGTCATCCGAAAGACAAGGCTACATTTCAAATGTACCCAACATCGATATCCTCCATATCATCGATCTCCTCGATCCCAACGATTCAACGAAGACTCAAATCTGAACTCACCGCTTAATATGACCCCGAAAGGTTACCAAAAACGAGAGTGACTATGATGAATGATAAATGATTAGAAATCCGACAAGGATCAAGAATGACTCACCGAGGTGAACTAATAACGCAATGAGTGATAACTCAAATGAAATGATTGGAACCATTGTTCCCCGTGAAGTGAATGATTAGTTTGATAATTATAAGTCTCAACGTGATTGATATATGATGAATGACTTATGCGAATGATTCGGCGATGAAATGAATGATTATCCTATTACCGAGCAAGAATTAACTTGCTCAAAACCGGTGATGAATGTCCTATTGTATCACAGTTAAAGCAAACAACAGTCGAACTCGTCGTCTGAGATGAAGATGCTCTCCCAGCACGAAGACGACTAGAAAACGATCTCTTGGGCGTCGGAGTCCGATGTCCCTCTGACAACTCTTTCCATACCGAGGCAGAAAAGTCACGTGATAATTACAGATCTCGTATGAAGATTGCATTATGATTACGAGACGGAATGATAACAATGAGCATACACGCTCTAACACAATGAATGCATTAATAATGCAATAAAACGATCGTCGACATGACGCCGGAATATGATAAGATCGCATGAAAGATCAAGTGAGGTGACAAGACTATCTGATGAAATTCCTGAAATGATTACCTTGAACAAGTTCACAAGGTTGAAAATTTGATTCACAAGATCAACAACTGAACCGTGAGATGGACTGGATGATTAATGAATTAATTGAACAATGAGATTGACTGAGTGATAATGAATTAACTGAGCGATGAGATTGACTGAGTGATGAATGAATCAACTGAGCGATGAGATTAACTGAGTGATGAATAAATTGACTGAGCAATGAGATTGACTGAGTTATGAATGAATTTACTGAACAATGAGATTGACTGAGTGATGAATGAATTAACTGAACAATGAGATTAACTGAGTGATGAATGAATTGACTGAACAATGAGATTGACTGAGTGATGAATGAATTAATTGAACAATGAGATTAACTGAGTGATGAATGAATTGACTGAGCAATGAGATTGACTGAGTGATGAATGAATTGACTGAACAATGAGATTGACTGAGTGATGAATGAATTAACTGAGCAATGAGATCGACTGAGTGATGAATGAATTGACTGAACAATGAGATTGACTGAGTGATTAATGAATTAATCTGAACAATGAGATTGACTAAGTGATGAAGGAATTGACTGAGTGATGAATGAATTAATTGAGCAATGATATTGACTGGGTGATGAATGAATTAACCGAGTGATGAATGAATTATCTGAGTAATGATATTGACTGAGTGATGAACGAATTAACTGAGTGATGAATGATATTGACTGAGTGATGAATCAATTAACTGAGTGATGAATGAATTAACTGAGTGATGAATGAATTAACTGAGTGATGAATGAATTAACTGAGTGATGAATGATATTGACTGAGTGATGAATGAATTAACTGAGTGATGAATGATATTGACTTAGTGATGAATGAATTAAATGAGTGATGAATGAATTAACTGAGTGATGAATGAATTAACTGAGTGATGAGATCAAAATGATGATTGAGGATTATTAACTGATGAATGAGTTGATCCTTAATGCTTACACAAGTCACACGTGCTCCAAAACAATTAGTCATGAATCAATCATAACACTAATATCACATATAGGTTTCAACAAAGCATGAACAATTAATGACATGATGAATGTATGAACATAAAGAGAATTGAGTCCTTACACAGGTCATACGAAGCTTCGAGGTCTCACGATACTAGTCCCAACTGACGACTCGATGAATGAATGACTCGTGCAGTCGTACTAATATTACGACTCACAAAACCCAACTGTCCAGATTGTCATAACCTGACAGTCTCACTACTACCGCATCGGTAGAGCCACATAACTCACATATCAGGGTATCTCACAACCCAAAATCTCTGATACCATCTTCTGTAACACCCCCAAATCCTATTGGGTTATTACAGTGTCGTGGACCCCACGCCAGGAGATCCACCAGGCGAACATGACTAAAATACATTAAATTAAACAACAAGGGGAAATCATAGTCCCTACCATGATATCCGACACAATATTCCGATAAGGAATTTCAATGACAACGATGGGCCTACATGGCCAAAAATAAAATACAACAACTTTCACGAGCATCTGCTCGGGTAATACATAATGACAATGACTGACAGACTGAAGAACACTCCAACTGACTGACCAACATGAACAACTCGGACTAGTATCGCTCGAATGCCTCGTCGCCATCATCATGCCCCTGTGTTTCAACTCTCTCATCGCAAGCACCTAAAACATGAAAACATGTTCCGCCACTGGTCGGGCCATCCGTATAATGAACATCAAATACATGTATAACATGAGATGCATCCAAAGGCAGAATGAAACGGTACAATGATAATAATAATACGAGATGCTCACAAACCAATGTAAGAACCGATCATTCGTGAAATACTATGCCCACGGCATACTATTAATAATTGCTCGACAAAGTTAGAACGTAAATGCCCAACGGCGATCATAATTATAGAGTACCACAATGAATTACACGACATGAACCAAACCGAATCAATTAATTATGAATCACAATGTCCGAAGGCTCCAATGAAATTACCAGAAAATAATAAAGGCTTGAAAGCCACTCAAGCCGTCAAATATCACAATCACATGAAGCCAAAACAATTGCAATCGTTATTGATTAGGGCGAAGCCACGGCCGTATCACAATTAGGGCGAAGCCACGGCACGAAGCCGTGAAGCCACGGCACGGCCGTATCACAATTAGGGCGGCCACGGCACGGCCGTATCACCATTAGGACCGGGCCACGCACGGCCGTATCACGCTTAGGGCCGCCACGCACGGCCGTATCACCATTAGGGCCGGCCACCGCACGGCCGTATCACGATTAGGGCGGCCACGCACGAAGCCGTATCACAGTTATGATAGTGTGCTACCTTGAGTCGGACAACACGATAATGATGACTCACGGATGGGCATTGTACTCGACAGTCCCAATTCAATACCTCGATTGCCTTAGAGTGGTCAACCGATAACAACGACACAACGGATGGGAACTATACTCGACAGCCCCAATTCAATACCTCGATTGCCTTAGAATAGCCAACCGATAACAATGATGCAGCGGATGATTCAATACCTCAATTGCCTTAAAACGGTCAATTGATAACAATGATACAATGAATGATTGAACACTTCGATTTGCCCGAGAACGGCCAATCGATAACAATGACACGATGAATGAGTGAATACCTCGATTGCCTTAGAACGGCCAACCGATAACAATGATATGATGAATGATTGAACACCTCGATTGCCTTAGAATGGCCAATCGATAACAATGATACGAAGGATGTCTCGGCACCTTTAATCGGTTACCGACAACGAAGAAGAGAAATGAATACGTCAACGCCTTTAATCGGCCAAAACAACATCAAGGACAAAACTCCAACATTAATAGAAATGATTACAGCGACGTCTTAAATCGACATTAATATCAACAACAACGATCGATACATCGATACCGCGAACCGGTGATCGATAATAACATTAACAACGAGTATCACAATGCCTTGAACCGGCCATTAACGAACAATAAAAACATTTGGCATAATTGCCGAAAGGTATCGTATCGAACGATCTCTTAATATCAATGAATTCATGAAGAGACTAAGTCTCGGAATGATACAACACATTCATACACATATATGATAACATTTTATCTCATTGACTAGTACAAGTATAAAACTTGCCTCAACCGAAGGCGATGAAATCCTTCCACGAACAACGAACGGCGTCCTACGATAAATATAAGCGCTCGAACAACCTTGAATGAAATACAATTCGTTCAATAACACAATATCGAACGAAAACAACACAACGATCGAAGGAAACTCTTTGAGACATTTAATCGAACACTAAATGTTCAAAGTTCCTCAAGAACTTAAGAATCATCAATCAGGTTGAATGAATCGAAGATATGGATATACAATCCATAGAACATGATTAATAATGTTTACAAACATCAACCGATTCAGCAAATTCGGACGGAAAATGAAATCAAAGCCAAAACTCCCAAAAATCAAATTTTAGGAGATTTCAAGAAATTACCTTGATTAGGATGAAGAATCCACCAACATGTTGTTAATCCACACCACGACTTGAAGAAGATGAAATTATTTGAGTTTGATGATGCTAAATCGCCCAAAATATCGCCCAGAAATCGCCCAAGGAGGAGAGGAAGAAGGAAAGTGATGAAATGAGGATGATTCCATAAGAAAACGCTGATATAGGCAAACCTGTACTGTGTGCCGCGGAACAGGATGAGTGTGCCGCAGCCCACGGCCAAAAACTATCCAGCACACTGCCTTTGTGCCGCGGCCCGGCCATAAGGGGCCGCGGCCCGCGGTACAACCCGCCCCAGCACAAAAAGGCACATGGTGCAGCCTTAGCTATTTCGACCATAACTCTTTCGTCCGCACTACGATTGACTCACCGTTTGAACCATTGGAAAGCTAACTTGATTCTATATAATAATGAAAAGATTCAGAATTTTTGGAGATTTCAAGAATTAATGGTGATTTTATAAAGTCGAACTCATACGTGGAAAAGTCGCTTAAGAACACGGAATTCAACAGAACGACACCGAGACGAACTCGTATGACAAAAAGTGTAGAATTAATCATTCTCGGAATGAGGAAACGGTCACAATAGAGTTTCTAAGATGGAATTACACCAGAAAAAAAAATTATTGGAAATCGAAATCACGGATATTACATACTACCCCCCTTAAAAGAAGTTTCGTCCTGAAACTTAAAACAAGTTGGGAGAAGCAATATCCCGCCAGGAAAACTCAATGAGATATACCAGAACTGAAAGCTCGCTTCTCATCGGCATCGGATTCCCATACAAACACTGATTCACCTCCAAAGAAGAACAGCAATGCACATATAGTCCTCAGAACCATATCTATCGCACGCCCAAGTCCCCATGACTTGACGTCTCGAATCTCAATAAACAATCACCTAGATTATTACGAAATCTAGATACAACACCAAAAGGAATGCATCAAACGATCTCAAAATCTCAAATACGATCATTATAAAATAGATCAATAATAAATGATCCACAACCACGATACATTATTACGGATTGAGTTATACAGTCATCCGAAAGACAAGGCTACATTTCAAATGTACCCAACATCGATATCCTCCATATCATCGATCTCCTCGATCCCAACGATTCAACGAAGACTCAAATCTGAACTCACCGCTTAATATGACCCCGAAAGGTTACCAAAAACGAGAGTGACTATGATGAATGATAAATGATTAGAAATCCGACAAGGATCAAGAATGACTCACCGAGGTGAACTAATAACGCAATGAGTGATAACTCAAATGAAATGATTGGAACCATTGTTCCCCGTGAAGTGAATGATTAGTTTGATAATTATAAGTCTCAACGTGATTGATATATGATGAATGACTTATGCGAATGATTGAACGGCGATGAAATGAATGATTATCCTATTACCGAGCAAGAATTAACTTGCTCAAAACCGGTGATGAATGTCCTATTGTATCACGCTTAAAGCAAACAACGATCGAACTCGTAAATGCGAGATGAAGATGCTCTCCCCAAAGACGAAGACGACTAGAAAACGATCTCTTGGACGTCGGAGTCCGATGCCCCTCTGACAACTCTTTCCATACCGAGGCAGAAAAGTCACGTGATAATTACAGATCTCGTATGAAGATTGCATTATGATTACGAGACGGAATGATAACAATGAGCATACACGCTCTAACACAATGAATGCATTAATAATGCAATAAAACGATCGTCGACATGACGCCGGAATATGATAAGATCGCATGAAAGATCAAGTGAGGTGACAAGACTATCTGATGAAATTCCTGAAATGATTACCTTGAACAAGTTCACAAGGTTGAAAATTTGATTCACAAGATCAACAACTGAACCGTGAGATGGACTGGATGATTAATGAATTAATTGAACAATGAGATTGACTGAGTGATAATGAATTAACTGAGCGATGAGATTGACTGAGTGATGAATGAATCAACTGAGCGATGAGATTAACTGAGTGATGAATGAATTGACTGAGCAATGAGATTGACTGAGTGATGAATGAATTGACTGAACAATGAGATTGACTGAGTGATGAATGAATTAACTGAACAATGAGATTAACTGAGTGATGAATGAATTGACTGAACAATGAGATTGACTGAGTGATGAATGAATTAATTGAACAATGAGATTAACTGAGTGATGAATGAATTGACTGAGCAATGAGATTGACTGAGTGATGAATGAATTGACTGAACAATGAGATTGACTGAGTGATGAATGAATTAACTGAGCAATGAGATCGACTGAGTGATGAATGAATTGACTGAACAATGAGATTGACTGAGTGATTAATGAATTAATCTGAACAATGAGATTGACTAAGTGATGAAGGAATTGACTGAGTGATGAATGAATTAACTGAGCAATGATATTGACTGGGTGATGAATAAATTAACCGAGTGATGAATGAATTATCTGAGTAATGATATTGACTGAGTGATGAACGAATTAACTGAGTGATGAATGATATTGACTGAGTGATAAATCAATTAACTGAGTGATGAATGAATTAACTGAGTGATGAATGAATTAACTGAGTGATGAATGATATTGACTGAGTGATGAATGAATTAACTGAGTGATGAATGATATTGACTTAGTGATGAATGAATTAAATGAGTGATGAATGAATTAACTGAGTGATGAATGAATTAACTGAGTGATGAGATAAAAATGATGATTGAGGATTATTAACTGATGAATGAGTTGATCCTTAATGCTTACACAAGTCACATGTGCTCCAAAACAATTAGTCATGAATCAATCATAACACTAATATCACATATAGGTTTCAACAAAGTATGAACAATTAATGACATGATGAATGTATGAACATAAAGAGAATTGAGTCCTTACACAGGTCATACGAAGCTTCGAGGTCTCACGATACTAGTCCCAACTGACGACTCGATGAATGAATGACTCGTGCAGTCGTACTAATATTACGACTCACAAAACCCAACTGTCCAGATTGTCATAACCTGACAGTCCCACTACTACCGCATCGGTAGAGCCACATAACTCACATATCAGGGTATCTCACAACCCAAAATCTCTGATACCATCTTCTGTAACACCCCCAAATCCTATTGGGTTATTACAGTGCCGAGGACCCCACGCCAGGAGATCCACCAGGCGAACATGACTAAAATACATTAAATTAAACAACAAGGGGAAATCATAGTCCCTACCATGATATCCGACACAATATTCCGATAAGGAATTTCAATGACAACGATGGGCCTACATGGCCAAAAATAAAATACAACAATTTCACGAGCATCTGCTCGGGTAATACATAATGACAATGACTGAAAGACTGAAGAACACTCCAACTGACTGACCAACATGAACAACTCGGACTAGTATCGCTCGAATGCCTCGTCGCCATCATCATGCCCCTGTGTTTCAACTCTCTCCTCGCAAGCACCTAAAACATGAAAACATGTTCCGCCACTGGTCACCATCCAGATAATGAACATCAAATACATGTATAACATGATATGCAACCAAAGGCAGAATGAAACGGTACAATGATAATAATAATACGAGATGCTCACAAACCAATGTAAGAACCGATCATTCGTGAAATACTATGCCCACGGCATACTATTAATACCTGTTCGACAGGTTAGAACGTAAATGCCCAACGGCGAATCATAATTATAGAGTACCACAATGAATTACACGACATGAACCAAACCAGAACTGAATTAATTATGAATCACAATGTCCGAAGGCTCCATTGAAATTACCAGGACAATAATAAAGGCTTGAAAGCCACTCAGCCGAAGCTGTCAAATATCACAATCACATGAAGCCAAAACATCCCGCAACTGTTATTGATTAGGGCTGAAGCCACGGCACGAAGCCGTATCACAATTAGGGCCGAAGCCACGGCACGAAGCCATATCACAATTAGGGCTGAAGCCACGGCACGAAGCCGTATCACAATTAGGGCCGAAGCCACAGCACGAACCTATATCACCATTAGGACCGAAGCCACGGCACGAAGCCGTATCATAGTTAGGGCCGAAGCCACGGCACGAAGCCGTATCACCATTAGGGCCGAAGCCACGGCACGAAGCCGTATCAGAGTTAGGGCCGAAGCCACGGCACGAAGCCGTATCACAGTTATGATAGTGTGCTACCTTGATTTGGCCAACACGATAATGATGACTCACGGATGGGCATTGTACTCGACAGTCCCAATTCAATACCTCGATTACCTTAGAGTGGTCAACCGATAACAACGACACAACGGATGGGAACTATCCTCGACAGCCCCAATTCAATACCTCGATTGCCTTAGAATAGCCAACCGATAACAATGATGCAGCGGATGATTCAATACCTCAATTGCCTTAAAACGGTCAATTGATAACAATGATACAATGAATGATTGAACACTTCGATTTGCCTGAGAACGGCCAATCGATAACAATGACACGATGAATGAGTGAATACCTCGATTGCCTTAGAACGGCCAACCGATAACAATGATATGATGAATGATTGAACACCTCGATTGCCTTAGAATATCCAATCGATAACAATGATACAAAGGATGTCTCGGCATCTTTAATCGGTTACCGACAACGAAGAAGAGAAAGGAATACGTCAACGCCTTTAATAGGCCAAAACAACATCAAGGACAAAACTCCAACATTAATAGTAATGATTACAGCGACGTCTTAAATCGACATTAATATCAACAACAACGATCGATACATCGATACCGCGAACCGGTGATCGATAATAACATTAACAACGAGTATCACAATGCCTTGAACCGGCCATTAACGAACAATAAAAACATTTGGCATAATTGCCGAAAGGTATCGTATCGAACGATCTCTTAATATCAATGAATTCATGAAGAGACTAAGTCTCGGAATGATACAACACATTCATACACATATATGATAACATTTTATCTCATTGACTAGTACAAGTATAAAACTTGCCTCAACCGAAGGCGATGAAATCCTTCCACGAACAACGAACGGCGTCCTCCGATAAATATAAGCGCTCGAACAACCTTGAATGAAATACAATTCATTCAATAACACAATATCGAACGAAAACAACACAACGATCGAAGGAAACTCTTTGAGACATTTAATCGAACACTAAATGTTCAAAGTTCCTCAAGAACTTAAGAATCATCAATCGGGTTGAATGAATCGAAGATATGGATATACAATCCATAGAACATGATTATTAATGTTTACAAACATCAACCGATTCAGCAAATTCGGACGGAAAATGAAATCAAAGCCAAAACTCCCAAAAATCAAATTTTAGGAGATTTCAAGAAATTACCTTGATTAGGATGAAGAATCCACAAACATGTTGTTAATCCACACCACAACTTGAAGAAGATGATATTATTTGAGTTTTATGATGCTAAATCGCCCAAAATATCGCCCAGAAATCGCCCAAGGAGGAGAGGAAGAAGGAAAGTGATGAAATGAGGATGATTCCACAAGAAAACGCTGATATAGGCAAACCTGTACTGTGTGCCGCGGAACAGGATGAGTGTGCCGCGGCCCACGGACAAAAACTATCCAGCACACTGCCTTTGTGCCGTGGCCCGGCCATAAGGGGCCGCGGCCCGCGGTACAGCCCGCCCCAGCACAAAAAGGCACATGGTGCAGCCTTAGCTATTTCGACCATAACTCCTTCGTCCGGACTCCAATTGACTCACCGTTTGAACCATTGGAAAGCTAACTTGATTCTATATAATAATTAAAAGATTCAGAATTTTTGGAGATTACAAGAATTAATGGTGATTTTATAAAGTCGAACTCATACGTGGAAAAGTCGCTTAAGAACACGGAATTCAACAGAACGACACCGAGACGAACTCGGATGACAAAAAGTGTAGAATTAATCATTCTCGGAATGAGGAAACGGTCACAATAGAGTTTCTAAGATGGAATTACACCAGGAAAAAAATTATTGGAAATCGAAATCGCGGATATTACAGGTCAGCCGTCTCAGGGTTTCGGTCGGGGACGAGGACGGGGTCAGTCTGTTAGAGGGGGAGCCTCCAGTGCTGGTTCAGTTCAGCCACGTGTTTATGAGATGAGGAGAGAGGACTATCCAGAGGCTACTATGGCTACAAGTACTGTTCATGTCCTCTCTCATCCAGTTAGAGTGCTTTTCGATTCTGGTGCTTCTCATTCATTCATCTCTTTGGATTGTGTACGTCGATTGAATATTGTATGTTTGTCTACTTGCGAATCGTTTGTGGTTAAATTGCCTAGTGGGGATAAAATTGTGGGGGATAGAGATGTTAGAGATTGACCAGTGATGATCGCAGATAAAGTGTGACTTTCGAACTTAATAGTTGTTGATATCGTCAATGAGGATTTGATCCCCGGAGACGACTGGCTTGATAGACATGGCGCAGTAATGAATTATCGCACGAGAAGTATACCGATGTTGGCCGGGGATGGTACCGAGCACTCATTTGTGGGACACCGAAGGAAGGGTCAGAAACTATTAATCAGTGCTATGAAGGCGGCGATGTAACAATCCAATTCACAAATGGGACATTACACGCCGTAGAACCCTCATGAGGTCTACCAGGCTAACACATGACACACATTCCGTACATGAAAATCCCAAAGACATAATCATCAATGTAAAATGGGTCCGTGGCCTCGGCCAAAACGTTTTAATAGACGTACGTGAAAATATAAGTCAATACCATATCATTGCCCACGCAGGGGACTTTAACCGAATTTAATAAAAAATCAGTCAAATTTCGATACTCAAACAGTATAATGACCAAACATAAATAAAGACTCGAGCCTCATAATCATGCCAGTCAATCCTTTGCGTGCATATCCCGTGCCTGTTCCTCACCTCTTCTGGTACCTGAAATGCATAAGACGCATTTCCCCCATTTAAGGGGTTAGCATTCGAATAGCTAGTGCAAGTACACAATTACACTACATTATATACACATACGATTATACACAATCATCTCAATCAGAAATAATTTGCCATAAATATTCCGGAATACTACATTGGCAATCAAATCAGTTATCAATTCATCACGATATCACAAAATCACAACTGGTATCCCGTGGTCATACCCCTTAGTATCGACCCCCAGACATCTCGTCGAACGCTCCGGGTGGGATACCACTTCCGCGACCGTACCCCTTAGTATCGACCCCCAGACATCCCGTCGAACGCTCCGGGTGGAAGTTCAACCACAGACGCACCCAAGTCCACTTCCGCGGTCGTACCCCTTAGTATCGACCACAGACATCCCGTCGAACGCTCCGGGTGGAAGGAACACAACTCACGCACCAGAAAACCACAATTTATCATTCATTTCGAAAACGAAACATACATAACGGAATGTAATACATGTACTTGCCTTGGTTAACACGACGTGAAGGAAAATGGTGAACGGAAAGGTTTTGGCCCGAATAATCTTCACAAATCCGATCCTAACACAATAATGATATACAACCAATCTCAATACTACGAAAACGTAGGAATACATCCTAGTTCTACCCGCTGGAACAATTCGTCGAACATTACAAGGGTATCGTCGAGTATTAGTGACGAACAATGGAAAAATCGGAGTTTAAATCCACAAATCCTCAAGAACCATGAAGGAATACAAGTATACAATTGAAGTCTAGTGATAACCTATGATGAATCGGACTGAAAAGGTTTAAATCGCAAGAAACCCCCAAAATTCCCCCAAAATCTCAAAACAAGGGTTTTATGAATTCTTACCTTGATTCGGGTGGCGGGAGATGTTAAGAACTTGATGAATTCGTTCAAGGAATGCAGGGATGTTAGAAGATGATAATATTGGTTGAAATCGGTTCTATCTATCGTCTTGAATCGCCCAAATCCGAAGAGAAGGTGTGAGGATGGAAAAATGACGACGTTGACTGTTGCTGTCTTATATATAACGGACAGGCTTAGCACACGCTACGCCCTAAGAATTAGCGTGCGCTATCGGGGTGGGGGAAAACAGTCAGAGACTTCTGTCCTCCCGTTAGCGTACGCAGATACAAGATAGCGTGCACTAGCGTTAGAAATTAGCGTATGTTACCACTCAATTAGCGTACGCTATCTGGTTCAGTACCGAAATACTGAACCTTCCACCGAGTCCCAGGGGTTTTGGCCTGAAGGTATTAGCGCACATAAAGATGTAAATCTAGCGTGCGCTAGTTTTACCCTCATAGCGCCCGCTACAGAAAAACGTTAGCGTGCGCTAACGGCGCCTGCACAGAATACAGTCAGGGCTCGACCAGACTGTATCCGACTCGAACGACACGAAAACTTGACAGATGCCAGCAACCAACGAGACATGACAAAGAAACAAAAGCCTGCAAGCAAAATCTCTCAACCGAATGTATGATTCTTACTACTGAGGGACTTGAAATACGACAAGGGGAACAAATTCCCTAAATTTATAGGAAATTACAAAACGGCCCAAACGTCCGAAATCACGATACAACGTCGGATTAACAATCCGAAACTCACAACATGAGCAACCCAACCATATGGACTTATGGGAACAGAGAAATAATGAAATCGATTGAGTTTTACGAGAATCGAACTTACATGCGACAAAACATAACTCAAAACGAAAATACGAAAAAACGTCCTCGAAACTCACCCAAACGGAAAAACTCCAAGAACAAAATAGATTCCGAATTTCAAAACAGTAACAAGTGAGTCGTCCGAAATGAACATACACCAAAAATAGAAATTACCAAAAATAGAAAGTACAGATATTACATTTTCTCCCCCTAAAAATAAGTTTCATCCCGAAACTTACAACGCGAATAACTCGGGGTATCTCAACTTCATACTCTCTTCCGTCTCCTAATCAGCTCGGACGCATCATCCCAACACAACGGTGATCTACACCTGCTCCCATACAATGCCTCAAATGGTGCCATTTTGATCGAGGCGTGCCAACTATTGTTGTACGTGAACTCGATCAATGGCAAGTGCGACTCCCAATCATCCTTCCAATATAAGGCACAAGCTCTCAACATATCCTCCAGTGTCTGGATCGTCCGCTATGACTGCCCGTCAGTCTGAGGGTGGTAAGATGTACTGAGTCTCAACTTAGTCCCCCAAGCTTGATGAACAGCCTGCCAAAAATGTGATACAAACCGGCCATCTCGATCCGAAACAATACTCATAGGAGTCCCATGCAATCTCACGATCTCTGCAATAAATACTCATGCCAGCCTCTCCGGCCCCCAAGTGTCTTTAATACCAGGAAATGAGCTGATTTGGTTAGTCGATCGACAATAACCCAAATCATGTTCATTCCAGTCCGAGTTATAGGCATCCCGGTAATGAAATCCATAGAGATGTCTTCCCACTTCCATTCCGAAATGGGAAGTGGTCGTAGCAACCCCGCGGGCCACTGATGCTCAATCTTAACCTGCTGACAGGTCAAACGCTTCGCCACAAACTCGCTAACGTCCGTCTTCAAATTTCTCCACCAGTAGTTACTCCTCACATCCTTGTACATTTTGCTCATACCAGGATGTATGGAGTAAGGCGTAGTATGAGCCTCACTCAAAATCTTCTGCCTCAACTCAATGTTATTCGGTACACATAATCTGTCGCGAAATCTCAAAACTCCGTCATCCTGAATCACAAACCCAGGGGCTTTCCCCTTCCTCACATCCTCCCTCAACTGGACCAAAAACGGATCATCATAGTGTTTCGCCTTGATATCATCAGTCAAGGACGAAGTGATCTCCAACGCACATAACTGACCCTGAACTCTCTGAACCCAAACCTCGATATTCTGACAAATCAAATCCCGCTGGATCCTGCTATGTGGTTTAAGTACCTCTAACATCTGTAACACCATCGGTTTCCGGCTCAACGCATCAGCCACTACGTTATCCTTACCCGAATGATAAAGTATCACGAGGGCGTAATCTTTAATTAGCTCCAACCACCTACGCTGTATCATATTCAACTCTTTCTGACTGAAGATATACTTCAAACTCTTGTGATCCGTAAAAATCTTACACGACGACCCATAGAGATAATGCCTCCAGATCTTTAAGGCGAAAACGACCGCAGCTAACTCCAAATCGTGCGTGGGATAATTTACCTCATAAGGTTTCAACTAGCGGGATGCATAAGCAATAACCCTATCTCTCTGCATCAAAACACATCCGAGCCCGAAGCCCGAAGCATCACTATACACCACTAAATCCTCGTTCCCCTGAGGCAATGCTAAAATGGGTGCGGTAGTCAATCGTCTCTTCAATTCGTCAAAACTATCCTGTCTGTCTGCGGTCCACTCGAACCTCTAAGTTTTCTGGAGTAACTGAGTGAGAGGTCTAGTGATCTTAGAAAATCCCTCAACGAATCTACGATAATATCCTGCAAGTCCCAAAAAACTCCTCACTTCCTTCACATTCTTGGGCGGTTCCCATGCCATCACTGCCTCTATCTTCTGTGGATCTTCCCGAACTCCCTCCGCTGAAATCACGTGCCCGAGGAACATCACTTCCTTGAGCCAAAACTCACACTTAGAGAACTTTGCGTACAACTGCTCAGTTCTCAAAGTGTCCAACACAATCCGGAGATGTAAAGCATGCTCCTCTCGACTCTGGGAATAGATAAGGATGTCGTCGATAAAGACGACTACGAATTTGTCCAGATACTCGATAAAAACTTTGTTCATTAACTGCATGAACACTGCTGGGGCATTGGTTAGCCCGAAAGGCATAACCACAAACTCGTAATGGCCATATCTCGTCCGAAAGGCAGCTTTCCGTATATCGCTGTCCCGAATCCTCATTGTTAGGAATATGCCCTCGAATGCCACTCAGAGTATGTTGAGTGAGGGCATCGAACTTGTAATTATGTAAATCATTTATATAAGTCAATGAATGTTTCTTTATTTACTGGTAGTTATTGGAGTTCCTAACTCATAAATATACGTATAGAAACTAGTCTATGTATTTGAGAGCAAAACGTTCCACTCCTTATTGGATAAGGCGGTTGGCACTGGAAACGTTTATAGCTCAAATACTTAATCGTTCACAAGTCGATGAAACTTGACTGAGCATTAAGTTTATGTGAAGACTTGTATGACGTGTTCTTTGACATGGAGAGTGCCTGTCGAACGCTAATGGTTAGTGGGAGCACACGTTATAGGTATGCTAATTGGATTAGTATACTCGAACCGACTCACCCTCGATTCGTCACACGGATTTCACTCCGGGACAGTCAATGACGGAATCGAAAGGTTGTGATAGGTATTCGTGAACCTTCGACTTGAGGATTTAGTAGGGATGTGCTTGTGATGTCAAGATTTTCATTAGAGTAGTTCGACCCTATAAACCGGGAGGCGGGGGTCAACCTCGACGTGCATCTTGACGGGCAAGTAGCAGGTCCTACTGAATACCAAGATATAATTCTTTCTCCCGTTAGTGAGTGGGTTAATTGTCCTATGCGGTTATTGTTAGATGAGATCATAAGTCTTTGGCCAAAGCATTGGATTGGCTACACGAGAGCTCGATGATCTCGATTTGCATTAACGCATGGATAGTGTCAAGTACAAATAGGGTTTGACTGACCGTGACCCTATAACTTGATCAGGACATTTGAAAGAAGGGTTTATACGTATACTGTTATTCACGACAGAATGGTTCTTGAATGATCTCAATCATTCGTTCTCAGTTGGGGTACAGTGTAGGCCGCCAAACTGGCTAGGTGGTGCTACTACTCTTTGGTTCCTCCCATTGCTGACTGAGACGAACCTACCGAGTCGCGCAATAGGATTGACGACGGAATGAATCGAGCCTATTCTCTCATTATGAATATTAGATATTGGATATCTAATTAATTGGGACATTGGATGTCTAAATTGATTTATTGGATAAATTAATTTACGTCCAAATGAATTAAATAAATTACTGGGTGATTAATTTAATTCATAAATATAATTATTTCTTTGAGAAATTAATTATGTTGTTATGTATTTGATATGATTAATTAATTGGATTAATTAATTAATATAAATACATCAGAACGGAATCAGAGTTTATCTGTTTGGACTCACGGGAGTCCGAAACGGACAAAACTCATATTCCCCTTCTAGATGGCTGCCCCCCCTTTCACCTAACCCCTCTTGGTTTTTGTCTCCATTTTATAATAGAAGACAAATGACTTTAAGAGATATGGTATCTCTTATTATATGGTAAAGGTGATTTGAGGAGATAAGGTTGGAAGAATAAAAGGAAGACTTGCTCCCAATTCCTAAGCCCCCATTCCATACGTGAATAGCTGGAGGCAGTGAGAGAAAAAGAGTTGCCTTTTATAGTCTTCACTTTTCTTCCTTTTCTTCTTGATTTGTTCTTAGAGAAACATCAAGAGATAAAATTGAGAGATATAAATTTAAACACTTAGAGTGTTATAATTAAAGTTTCATCAATTGATTCTAGCCGTAACCTAAGAGGTTAATCGAGTGTTGTCATTCCATTCGTTTCTCCGACGCGTGACAAGTAGAGACGCGGTTTTTTCGGCGTTGGATCATCCAAGGGCTTGGAGCATTTTGGATCGTTTGGGGAATAGCTCAAGAGAAGGAAATCCATATAATCAACGGACGACAAGGGTATGATTTCGAATCTTCCTTTGTTTATTTTATATTCGTATATACGTAGCTCGATCGATCCTCGTAGGGATTCAGATCGAATTAATTTTCGTTTTACCGCTTCCACTGGCCCTTCGTTTTAAGCACCAAATCCCAACAGTGGTATCGGAGCGAGGTCTTGCAATCATATATACGATATTTAGCATTTGGAATGCTTGTTTTGTGATTTAGAATCACTTTGATAATCGTAGATATTTTATTGTTCGTCGTAGTGTCGTTTTTCCGTGATTTTATGTTATGGTATAAATCAGTTTTTTCATGGAAATATGATTTATATTAATAATATTCAGATCAGGAATAACAGGATTTTAGAAATCTGCCCGAAAACGAGCTGTATCGAATCGTTGGACGATTTTCCATACAGTCGCCGAGTATGGCCGAGCACGTCCGGCCCGTGGCCGGACGCTTGCCGATTCTCGCCGAAGTCCGCCGAGCGCGGTCAGACGAGCCGAGTGCTCACTGGATCCAGCCGGACGCTTGCTGTATTCTGCCGAGTCCGGCCGAGCGCGTTGCTGTATCGAGCCGAGTGCTCGCTGGATCCAGCCGAGCGCTTGCTGTATCCTGCTGAGCACTTGCTCTATCCGACTGGGTACGTGTTGTATCCTACCGGGCGTGTCCGGGCATGGCCGGGCCCCCTTTTCCTGTCTGGAGCCGTGCATGGCCTGTAGGCTGCCGGGCGTGGCCTGTAGGTTGCCGGCAGGGTGCCTGGTGCTACTGGGCTATTTCCAGGCTGTCGGGCACTGGGTCTCATTTTTCAGTATATTTTCGATTATTGAATTTTCCTGTATTAAAATCATTAATTTGGAATTTTTGATGAGGGAAAATTCAAAGAAAATATTTTAAGGGTACACTACAGACGAAAATTAAATTGTCGATTATTGTTGAATTGATTGGATCAATTCTATTTATTGTTGATTATTGATTGGATCATATGTAATCTTCTCGCTATCCATTTATTGAGTATTTATTAGATGAATGCTTTTGAATGGGGATGTGGTTCATTGGACTTAGTTTGAATCGTTCGTTTTATTCGATTGGGTTGTAAAGGCCGTTTTGAGCCTATTTATTTTACTAGAAATATTTGTATCTAGGATGCAATTTTTCAATGTAAAATTTATATGTAATGATGAAGACCGGAGGAAGATCCGTTTCGAGAAGACGAAGATTCAAGACGAAGACTTGTAATTAGATTACGGAGTTTTTGTTTTCTAGGATCGGTCCATGAACCACATGTTGGTAGAAGCTAGGTTGTGAATGGTTGTTTCATATTATATGAATGCAACAAACGCGCTAAGATGATTAATGTGCAAAGTGTAACGTTAATCGCGAAAATTCTCCCACAACAAATTATTAAGTTTATAAGGTTTCAAGGTTTTCCTTCCCTCCATCGAGCTTTCGGGAAATTGAAATCCAAACCGGATGTGCTATGCTTCCGATTTATTGGGGTAGTCGTTCGGGGAGGACGGATAAATTACCGGGAGCGCATTGGATGCCTTCGGTTGGAGCAAATTTTATCCCTAGAAACCTGATAGGTTGCCGGATAAGATTGAACTGTGAGACTGATTTGCATCGATGGTATAAACTTAACTTGTTCACGAACCATAGAAATCGTATAGGTTGAGGGGAGTGAACAAGGGGAAAAAGAAGATCGAATCATCCATTAGATGGGTTGGTGTTGGACACCACTTTGTGAAAATTAATAGACTAGAAACCTGTTCGGTTGCCCTCTATTAAGATTTATCAAGAACTCGATCACCACTATGAAGTAGACCGACGATACTTCCGGATTTCACATGGGAGTGTGTTGTTCCTGTAATACCCGTAATTTCGATTTCAGGTAATTTCTTTTTTTTTTCGGCGAAAGTCCGGTTTGATGACTTGATCAATGACCGTTTCGTCATTCCGAGAATGATTAATTCTGCACTTCTTGTCATCCGAATTCGTTTCGGTATCGTTTTATTGAGTTCCGTGTTTTTGAGCGGTTTTTCCGCACTTGAGTTCGATTCTTGCGAATCTCGTCCGAAATTGTTGTTTCGAGTTTCTCGTAAGTTCATTTAATGTTATTATTCATGTTTCAAGCTTTGGTTTGGTGTTTCGATCGTGTATCGTGTATTTCGGACGTTTTGGGCCGTTTTCGTAATTTCCCAAAGTCTGGGGTAATTACCTTCCGTTGTCGAATTTCGAGCCTTCGGGTGGTCGGAATTGTGTGTTCTCTTAGTGCTCGAATTCGTCTTTGCAAGTACTTCGTAACCGTATCTTCGATTCGTATTCAGGTTCGGGTTTCGGGGTCGTTCGGGCCGTCGTAGTTGGCCCCGGCCGAGTCATGGTCGGGCAGTCTGGGCCCAGGCCGACACTAGCCGAGTTACGGCCGATAGTGCTCGGCAGATACGTACGTAAGTCCGGTTACATACGTAAGCCTTGGCCGATTACGTACGTAATGATGCCGGCATTTCTAGGCAGAGATTTCGGCCATGGCCGGTTACGTACATAAGCCCTTGGCCGGTTACGTACGTAACGCTGTCGGCAGGCAGCCTATTTAAGGCCCTGCAGATGGGTTTTTCACCCATTTTCTCATTCTTTTCCTTCTCTTCCGCGGCTGTAGGTGTGGTAATCATGGAGAGATGTTGTTGGACAATCAATCCATGAAGTCTTGGAGTTCATATCATCAATCATCCATCGTATAACATCATTTGATCGAGCGAATCAGGTCAGATTTTTTAGAAATCTAGTTTTGGGGAATTTGGGTGTTTTGGTTGTTTTCATCCGTTTAATCCGATTTAACTAAGTATTGTGATGGATTGATGATTATTTAGATGTATTATATCATTTCCCTTGTTATACCATGGTTGGATCGTATCGATTCGTTGTTTGGGTCGAGTTCTTGATCGACGCCTTGAAGGTGTCCGGTAGAATGTCATAGAGGGGTTTTCGGGCGTTCTACGATTATTCTTCCTCGTATGATCGTGAGAGCCTAAGAAAAACTACGGTGGCACATGGCATGTGATCATGTGGCCAGGATGCAACAAGTGATTGATCCAACCGTGAGCGCCAAAGTTAATCTACGGTGGCACATGGCATGCGATCATGTGGCCAGGATGCAACAAGTGATTGATCCAACCGTGAGATGTTGTGACTTCGAGGCCTCGAGTGGGATTCGTGGCTTCGTCCCGGTCCTAGGTGACGTGTTGTTCCTGATTATTTCGCTAGCCAGCTCGGGAGGGTCCTTTGAGGCCTCGGGTGGGATTTGTGGCTTCGTCCCGGTCCTAGGCGATGTGCGTGCGTGATTATGTTTCGTTGATTTTATCTCCGTTGAGGACACGTGACTTGGGTTTTGGCCCTGTAAATTGTTGTCGGTTTTCTATTTGTGAAAACAAAACCTTTGGGCTGTGACCCCTGTTGATTTTTGGAAAGATAAGGATTTAATAATCCTAAGTTGTTTTCTATTAAAACTCCCGAGGGTATTTTAAACTATTTTGCAAACCGTTCTCGTTATTTGTGATCTTTCGGATTTGGAAAGTTTTACTCAAACTCTTGCCTCGGGAAGTATTCGTTTCGTTGTATTTGAATCTTTAAGGATTCCTAGTTATTGTTATTCTTGGAACTTGAATTATATGGCTCGTATTTGCACTAGCAAAACAGTGTAGTTTTACTAACCCCCGAGTATTCGGGGGGTGGTGTAATACCCGTGATTTCGATTTCCAGTAATTTCTTTTTTTCGGCGAAAGTCCGTTTTGATGACTCTCTCATGACCGAATCATTATGATAATGATTAATTCTGCACTTTTTGTCATCCGAGTTCATTTCGGTATCGTTTTGTTGAGTTTCGTGTTTCTTAGCGAGTTTTCCGCACTTGAGTTCGATTCTTGCGAATCTCGGTCAAAACTGCTGTTTCGAGTTTCCCGTAAGTTCGTTTAACTTTGTTATACGTGTTGTGAACTTCGGTTTGGTTATTCGATCACGTATCATGATTTTCGGGCGTTTTGGGCTATTTTGTAATTTACCCAAAGTTATGGGTATCCGTATCTGTATTTGCTGTCTCGACTCTTTTCTTGGTCGCGTATGATTAATTATTGCATTATGTTTTCATTTCGGGTCGTTGATGTTGTCCGCGAACTTTTGGTCGTGTTCGTTCCGTATGTTTTCGGAAATCGAGTCGTCGGGTCATGGCCGCTGAGCTGCTAGCCGGACAGGTGCGGTAATCGTTTGGGCACCGCCGAGCAGCACGGCAGAACCGGCGAGCGCACGCCACGGCCGGAAGGCCGGGCGCGCTAGCTCGGCGGGTGTAGCGCACGCTGCCGATCGCCTGGCCAGACGCTATCGGGTCCCGAGCAAGAGGGGCGTGAGGTTCTGACTCGGTGGATCGGCGAGTAGCGCACGCCATCGCCGGACATCGCAGACGCTACTGGCCGGCAGGTAGCGCACGCTTCGGCCAAAGGTCATGACGCTTACTCGGCCGAGCTAGTCTGTGAGGTCTCTGGATTGCGGCCTGGGCCGATAGCGCATGCTAGCTCGGCAGCCTAGCGCACGCTAGTCCGGCCCAGTATAAATATGACAGAGTAGTCATATTTTCACCCGTTTTTCATTTCCATCCTTTCCTCTCCGCGCCTGGAGGCTTGGCAATCCAGGAGACATGTTGTCAAGCAACTAATCCACGAAGATTGGGAGTTCATATCATCGATTAATCCCTCCATAACCTCCTTTGATCCAGCAAATCAAGGTGAGATTTCCTAGAACCCTATTTTGGGAAATTTTGGGTTTTTTGAGTTTTTGTACGATTCGTTCCGAATTGTTGATTAATCCATGTTGGGTATGATTAATCTTAGTAGTATTCTTGTGTTTAACATCATTTAATCCATTGTTCTTCGTCGAATCAAAGTATATTTCTTGATTTCCTTCGAATCGACTTTTTGGGGGATTTGTTCTTGATATCGTTTTCCATCCGTTTTTGATGGATCGATTGTTGTTAAATGATGTTGTTAAACATATCCTATGGATTGTATATCCATATTTCGTTTTGGAATTCCATTTTCGTGTTTTGACGGGACGAATCGTGTTCTTGGCCGTTTTGGGGGAAACACTTGAACTTTCGTCATTTGTTCTTTGAATTCAACGGCTTTGGGTCGTGCTATGGAATTCATTTCATTGTTGTTATTGTCCTTCGTAGTTTATTATCGTGAGTTGGCGTTCGGTGGAGTCGGCAGGTTCGTAGTCGGTTCGTGCCAACCTACTTCGGTCGATTCTCCGTATTGTTCTTATTCGATGCAAGTACCTTGTCCATACATTTCTTGTTTCATGGATATGATGATTGGTGATCGTCTTGGTATGTTTGTTTGTTTGTTTGAAATGAGTTTTCAAAATATTCGGTTTAGCCTCGTTAAGGGCTCACTTTCAAAACGCGTGTGTTTTGTGAACGGTGTGTTTTAGGGAATTGATTATGATTTGATTGTTTTGAATATTGAGGGCTTTGGTGATACCTCCGTTGTTTAAAGTTATGGAATCATGTATTCCGCGTTAATCGTGTTGTGTTGTGATGAGTTTGATAACGGTGTCGAGTAAGTGGCCATCTCTAGTAAGTATTCTTGATGAACTTACATTCTTAGCATATTAGTATTGCATGAGTAATGTGTGTGTGTGTGTATGCTCACTACGGGTTAGATCCGACGGGGTCTCGGTAGGACTCCACAAAGCTGTGGAACCTCGAGCTTGCTTTTAACCACTATGGGTTAGATCCAACAGGGTCTCGGTAGGGGTCCACGAAGCTGTGGGTCCGCGGTTAATTGTGGTGTGCATTTTACAATGTGATTTGATTATGGCATTTCCGGAAATGAGTGCTTTTGAACGGTTTTCATGATTGCATGCATCGACTAAGTGTGTAAGAGGTAAGTTGTTCGTTTGGCTTACTTGGATAGGATGGCACTAGAGTATTTGTCGTCTGTGTTTAAACCTTGGGTTGTGAATTTTGATGTTGGAAGACGAACCTTGGTGTCGTTCTCGTGTATTGTGAGTTGATGAGATTTGGGGCTAAAATCCCAACGGTTTTGTAAAGGTCATTTTACGGATTTGGGGCTAAAATCACAACGGTTTGGTAAAGATCATTTTACGGAAAATAAACCTTCGGGGTGGTGACCCCTTTCGTATTTCGAGTTTTGGAAAGAGAAGGATTCGGTAATCCTAAATTGTTTTCTATTAAAACTCTCGATGGCATTTTAAACTGTTTTATAAATTGTTTCCCTTTATTTGTGATCTTTTGGTTTTGGAAATGTTTACCCAAACTCTTGCCTCGGGAAGTACTTTTCGTTACGTTTGGATCTTTGAGGATTCCTGGCTATTGTTATTCGTGGAACTTGAATTGTATGGCTCGTATTTGCACTTTGTTCTTGCACTAGCAAAACAGTGGAGTTTTGCTAACCCCCGAGTATTCGGGGGGTGGATGTCTGTTTTTGGATTCAGGTTTGGGAGCATAACACAGGACCGGCACGAAGGATGATGAAAGATGAACGATACTAATCACACGAGGATCCGTATGATGTCATTGGTTTAGATGTATTTTATTTCCGCTGCAGTATTCTTTCCCGTTGTACGGGAGTGTGTTGTATTCGACCCCTGTGCGGGTATGTAATGTGTTTGAGTTGTATGTATTTATTAAAAGACCAAATCGGTCTACTGAGTCATTTTAGCCTTAAAGGCATTGTTGAGATGTTCAATGTTGTTACCAGCCTGGTAGATCCTTGAGGAAAGGTTCTACGGCATGTAATTTCTCTGAGCGGATTGGGGGTGTTACAGGTGGATGTCTGTTTTTGCATTCAGGTTTTGGGAGCATATCACAGGGTAGGCGCGAAGGATGATGAAAGATGATAGATACTAATCACATGAGGAACCGTACGTTGTTGTATTGGTTCATTTGTATTTTATTTCCGCTGCAGTATATTTTTCCCCGTTGTACGGGAGCATTTTGTATTCGACCCCCTGCGTGGGCACGTAATGTGTTTGAGTTGTATATATTTAATGAAAGACCAAATCGGTCTACTGAGTCATTTTAGCCTTAAAGACATTGTTGAGATGTTCGATGTTGTTACCAGCCTGGTAGATCCTTGAGGAAAGGTTCTACAATGTGTAATATCCCTGAGCGGATTGAGGGTGTTACATAAATGGTATCGGAGCTTAGGTTGTGGAAACCTAGGCTGTCGGGTCAAGTCGTGTTGTTTGAGTCTTTTTTCGTCGGATTTTATCTGACTGAGTCGTGTCGCGATGCGTCGTCTGAGTTTGTTGGTCGTGATTAGTATCGTGGGGCGATCATCATCTTCGTGCGACCTATGGATGTAAGTCTCCCTTCTTTGTGTTTGTGCCTCGTCTAATGCGAGTTACAGGTATGATTATGAGTTAATTGACGGAATCCTCTTATGGATTTTGATTTCGTGATATGTGGTTATTTGACTCTCATATTTCGTTCATATGAGGAGTAGTGTTGCGGGACTGTGCATGTTGGACGGTATTTCTTTTATCCGCTGCGTGAGTTCTTTTGTAATGGCTTTCGGTATTTTACCGACTGAGTTTTATTTCGAAAACCGATTCCCTTAACCGAGTTTATGGCATTATGGCCTTGATCGTTTTGGCGAAATTCTTATGATGGTATTTAGTATTTTGTAAATGGCTTTTGTGAGTTTTTGAAATATTACCGTCATCGGCCTTTTTGTAAATGGTTTTTAGCCTGGTGGGTTCCGGTGCGGGACCCACGGCGCTATAATGTTCCGTGTAATTACCTGAAATTTTTGGGCATTCTAGCCCATTGAATTATCTTTGAAAACCTTGAGTATCTTAGAAAATAAATTTCGAGACGTACTTTTAAAATGAATTATTTTCTCGTGGTACATCCAAGGTGCCACAATATGTTTCAAAATTCTTCTACCTCGAGGACCAAAATGTTTTGAGATATTTTCAATGTTTTAGAAACACTTTTACTTAGACCCGAGGGTCGAATATTCTGAAATTTTTTCACTAAGAGAAAGTGTCCTCATTTTTATCAAATGCGAAATGGTTCTCCAAAGTCTCGATAACGATGTTTCACGTTTGTACTTTTTCTGAAAGGTGATACTCAAGATCAACCGGTGTTTTTCCTAAATCATTTTCAAAAAGGAAGTTTTCGTTTTTAAAACGTATCCATTCCCGTTTGAGGGCTGGGTATGTATGTATGATGTTCGCGTTGTCGTTATGATGTTTGCTCCCATGTATGATCAAATTGGTGGCATGAACGTCGAGACGTTGCCACGCATTTGTTATACTAGCCCTCTGTGAGAGGTGTGAACTGGTGTTTACTGTTTATCGTCTCATGGTGATTTGCGTGTTGTCGCACGAGTGTGAGCTGTTGAAGCTTGGGCTTATACGTTTGTGTACATGTGTGATTGTTTCATGATGGTTGTAATTATGTGCTGGTTATCGTTCGGGCCGTTGAGGTCGCCGAACGATACCGTCGTTGCTGTAGTGTTTGTGTGTGTATTACTTTACGATGGTAATCATTGTATATGATATGTGTTATGATTCCTTGTTGTGCTGAGTTGGCATCTCCGCTATGTTGTTTTGCGGTGTTATGTTCGATTGTATCTAGCATCTGTATTTTCGGTATGCCGAGCCGAGGCATTTCAACCGTGATGTGCCGGGGGAATGTACGTGCAATTTGTCCTTCCTCGCCTGTGACGCGTTTCAAGTGCGGACTCGAGGGACATCATGTTCAGTTTTGTGAGTTGATTACCGAGTCTTCCGAGGCACGAACTTGAGCATTGATATCAGGACCGGCTCCGAGGAGTCCCTGAGGGGCATGGTCTATCAGTTGTATGTTATGTTATTTCCTTACCTTGTTGTTTCGAACTTCGGAAATTAAGTTCTTTTATTCGAAGTGGATCGGATTTGGAACTTCTGTGTTTTCGACTCTGTCGACTCGTTTATGTTCGTTAACATTTTCTGAGCTTGCCCTGTCCCTTGCTTTTGTTGATCGAACGAGGGTTGTATTGTTTCGGAATTACTCGTTTGTCGTTGTGACTTTTCAATTGCTATTCCCTTTCCTGTGGATCTTATGTGAGTGCACATCTTGTTGTTTTCACCGGATCATGTTTTGTCTCGAGTCGAGATGTGAACCTCGGAGTGGTCGGTTGAACCTTATTGTTCTTCGTGATTTGAACATGATTGTTCGATTTTTGTTGTCTCGATCGTTGTGGTTCGATCGCTTGATTGTTCGGTTTTTGTTGATCTCGTTTCCTGATTGTTGAACGTTCAGGCTCCTTCGTAATTCCCTTAAGTTCAGGAAATTAGTCTCGTTTTCGATCTTCCAACCCTTGGGCGGTGGAATTCCGTATTTGTTCAGCGATTGGCTCGCGTTTTGATTGATGTACCGTTGGGGTGGTCAATCATATTGATTTTCATTCGTTGTGTTTTGTGATTGTTCAGATAATCGACTCGATTGTATTATCTGTTTGATGACACTTGTCACTTGTTGATTTTATCATGTCTCTACCGGTGGCGTTGTGTTAGTCGTCGTGGAGCGTGTTTTCATGCCATATATTCCTTTGCGTTGCTTGTAACGTTTCGCTGATGGGCGTAAGTTACGCGTTTCTTGTGTATCTCGTTGAGTTTTCCTGGCGGGATATTGCTTCTCCCTACTTGTTTTAAGTTTCGGGACGAAACTTCTTTTAAGGAGGTGATTAGTGCATAATTGATCTAAAATTCATATACAAAATATTCATTTTTCCGGGCATAATTGTACTGATTTGTGATTAAAAATATATATTTTACAGATATGTCCAAACATGAGCTAAAAATGGTTATTTTACAGATTGCTGACATGAAGCATCAAAAAGAACGGAAAACAAGATCAAATCCAACGACGGGAATTTTTCCAGGACAAACGACCATACAAAACGGCGCAAAATGGACCGTGTTTTGTCATCCGTTTCACATACGGCGCAACAAGGGCCGTGTCTTGGGCCGTTTCACACACGGCCGGCATTTAGCGCCGTGTCCTCGCGCGTATTCCGGAAGAGACCGAGTCACCACAAAACGGCGCACAAACACGGGGCAAACTGGGCCGTTTTTCATCGCCGTGTTTCAGCAGATGCCATGCAAAATTAGTCCACTTTTGACCAACTTGTGAAATCAACCACAAGATATTTTTTTTGGTCAAAAATCTGAAAAATCAAAGACATGGGTGAAGTGTGAACAAAGAATTAAAAAAATGATATTACAATAGATATTTTGAATTAAATAATCAATTGTATTCTTGAAAATCACCTATAAAAGGACATGTTCACCCATTGCAAAATACTCCACCTTCTTACCAAGAAATCCTCAACTTCTTGCTAAGAAATACTCATTTCCTTTAGCAATATATTTTCCTTAGAACTTTCAATTTTAGTTTGTATTTTATTTTTGGTTTGAAGTTTTTCTTTCATTTAGTTTGTAATTGAAAAGTGCTTGATCAATAAGCACTTAGTATTTTACTTAGTGTTTTACTTTCAAATTTTGTAAGCTTGTAACCTTTAAACAAGTTTGAAGTTATATTTTGAAGTTTGTTTCTTGCACTTTGATTCATCATATTCAAGTAAGTTTTATCTATTGTCATTAAGTTCTAGTAATTAAAAGTTTCTATATATATATATATTATATATATCAATTATTTCTATTATAATTTTAGTATGTATAAACCAATGAGTAGCTAATCTTTCTTCCTAGGGAAGGGGATTTCTATTAGGTTATATATTGAGTATTTGATTGATTTAAACTATTTTTAGGACTAATTGGTTTAAATAGAGATTGATCATATCCTATTTTTACTAATGAAACCTTCTTGATTGATTGTTGAGTGAATTGGAAACATATCTTTTCAATCTATCAAATGTTAATCTTGTTATCAACATCTTAAGATTGCGAAAGTGGTTAAGACATCTTTGATTACGAAAGTACGGAGGTGACAAGTGGATTACTCGATGAACGATCGCTTATCCTAAAAATAGTCAAGTTAGAGAAATGAAAGGACTAATTGGTTTAAATAGAGATTGATCATATCCTATTTCTACTAGTGAAACCTCCTTGATTGATTGTTAAGTGTATTGGAAACACATCTTTTCAATCTATCAATTGTTAATCTTGTTATCAACATCTTAAAAAGTGACAATGATTAAGACATCTTTGATTACGAAAGTACGGAGGTGAAAAGTTGATTACTCGATAAACATTCATTTTTTTTTATATCCATATAAATCAATTCCTATACTTAATTAAATACCTAATTTAATGAACCCATAATCCCCTAGATTTTATAAATTTCCAACTCATTTTAATTCTATTCATTTTCACTAGTTAAAAATAGTCTAGTATAAAAATAGTCTTAATATAAATAGTCTAGTATAAAAATAGTCTTAATATAAATAGTCTAGTATAAATAGTCTAGTATAAATAGTCTTAATATAAATAGTCTAGTATAAATAGTCTAGTATAAATAGTCTTAATATAAATAGTCTAGTATAAAAATAGTCTTATATAAACTAGTCTTATTAAAAAATAGTTTAAATTAAAAATAGTGCATTTTAATTTAATTAATATTTAAAAACTCAATAATCTATTTTAGTATTTATTTCTAATTTGTAACAAAAATTATACGAAGCTCATTGGACAATCCTCGAGAGAAAAGACCTTGGTAGAACTTACCACAAACTACTTCTACCTCGTATATATTTGCGAGCGACTCAAGAACTCCTATTTTTAGGATAAATTTTTGGCCGATCAAATTTTGGCGCCGTTGCCGGGATTGTTTTAGGCCAAATATAATTTTTCTGTCCGGTCAAGTGGCGGATAACGGTACTCCGTGACTATTAAAGTCGGATTTTTCAGCTTTCCCACAACAACCGATATTTGTAGATATTTTATCGTTTTCATTTTAATTTTTTTGGTCATGGATGAAACATTGTTTAAAATTGAAAAAGATTTCCTTTCTAAGCAAAAATGCAATTTTAAAAATTTACAAGACAAGGCTTGAAAGGATGAGGTTGCTTACGAATAAAAGCATACCTTTTGACATAAGATTCATTATCGAAGCCAAAGTAAGAATAGAAGGTGAATTCACAGAAACACCAACTAGATTCTTACCAGGGCTTGGAAAAAGTTCATATGCCAAGAAACGACGAGCAAAGATTCTAGCCGTTTGCTATAAATGTGCTAGATGGAACTGTAATGCAAAATGTCGATCTTTAGGAATTCCATCTACAAAGAGAGAAGATAAAATTCAGTTCATCAATGATGGTCTGAATAAGGAGAATTTAGATAACATCGAAATTTCTCTTGACACGCATCCTAGTGGACTTGTGTATTACGGAATTCAATGTTTGTGGAATAAATTTAAACCAGAATATGAACAACGTCTTGGGAATCTGACGTTAAAAGACCCTGTTTGCCAATTTGTAAGAAAATTGGATGGGAAGCTTCTCCCCGACTCATAGAAGGCGTTTAAGCCGTTTCTGAACGTAAAATCAGAGGAAGATGTGAGCCACAATCACAACTACTGTACATACGCGTAAGTATCTTTTATTTTTGTCGTGTGGTGAGATTTTCGAATAAAAATGTGATACGCGATAAAAGCTTTCATTATTCTATTGAGTAGTTGAAGCACAATCAAACGCAATCACAAACTTGTTAAACAATTTTTCCTCATCTTTTCTTCTATAAATAACCTTTGTGCTTGTTTCTTTTATTCATCCCTCAAACTTGTACTTTTCTCTTTTTCTCTCTAAATAAAAAATTCTTTTCAAAAATGGAGTCATCATCTTCCACAAAAAAATTTTACAGTCTGCATTTTTGGTGGATCTAGTTCTGAAAAGAGGCATGCTTCATCAAGGTACACGACTTGGGTCGTACCTTAGGAGAAAAATGCATTCATGTAGTTTACGGAGGAGGAAGTCTAGGATTAATGGGACGAGTGCCGTCGCCTATATGGAAGGAGTAAGAGTATTGGGAGTAATCCCAAAACCTCTGGAAAGTAAAATCACCGGTCAACTATTGGAGATGAGTTTAGATCTGTGAATATGCAAGATCGCATAACTCACATGATAAATAATTCGCGCCTTTATCGCCCTTCCGGTGGTTTTGGCACCCTTGAGGAACTTTTTCATGTGGTTACTGTGAGCCCGGCTAAATATTCATCAAAAACCAATAGGAGTGCTTAATGTCAATGGTTTCTTTGATGGTTTCTTGTCTTTCATCGACTACTCTCTGCCGAAAAGGGTTTTATTTCGAGCGTGCAAAACGAATCATAGTCGTTGCAACAACACGAAGAACTAATCAAAAACTCAATGAATTTGTTCCTCAACCGGATCCAAATCTTGCTAAAATTGTGCAGGTAGAAGATTTTACAGGAGAAAACGAAAAGTGGATTCATTCCTCTCCCTTTGATAACCCATGACGGACCTCTTGTATTTTTACTTTCGTGTGTAATAATCGTGCTAAATGATGGCGGCTTAAGGAGTTTCTTCTTGATCTCTTGACGCGCATCTATTCGCGATTTATGTATTGTCAGTAATTTTTATTTCGTGTTTTGCTTTTATAAAAACTTTGATGGCGGCGTAAAGGCGACTCTTCGGACTTTCTTGATGCGCATCTAAAAATTATGTTATACTTACGAGTAGATTTTATTTTCTTTTGTGTGTGCCTCGTATATTTATTCTCTTGCATTCTAAAAGGCGTTAGGCTCGGACATCAACTTTCTTAACAGGAGTATTCGCTTTTCTGCATTGATTTTTATTTTTATTTTATAAACCGAGGACAGTTTATTTTCAAGTTTGGGGTGGTTTGTTGTAGTATGTTTTAGTGTGTTAGTATTTTGGTGTGTTTTTATTTGCCTTAAATTTTTTTTTAGTATATATATATATATATAGTATTTTGATTTGTGAGATTTCTAGATCGGCCATAAACACCAATAAATTAACTATATACAAGCTTCTAAAATTGTTTTAACCGGTAAAAATTGTATATTCCAAAAAAATTTTTGAGCCTTAATCTCTCTTTCCAAGCCTTGTAATTATCATATAAAATCGAGTCATTCGTTACCTTGAGAAAAGAAGAATCAATTGGTTGATGAAAAAAAAGCAAATTTACTTAATTTGTGGAGTTTTTGATTTTTCATGCTTAACTAAAAATGATTTTCTCGCAAAAATTCTATTCCCTAAAAAAAAAAATAGGAGTCATTGGTGAAAAGAGCTACACGTTAGCAAATAACGGTGTGAAAGCTATCACCTAAAAAAATAAATGACGAAAAGGAGAAGTGTTGAGCAGAATAATGCCTAATTTTGGAAGTCTTAAATTTTGCGAAAAATAAAGGACTAACCATTGTTGGTGCGTAGCTGCCGTCTCGAAAAATTGGTGAAAAGAGCTACACGTTAGCAAATAACGGTGTGAAAGCTATCACCTTTTACGAAAGAAAAATAATGAGATAGAAATTGTGTTAGTGAAAAGAGCTACACGTTAGCAAATAACGGTGTGAAAGCTATCACTAAAAGGGATGTAGTTTATGAGCGATTTGAATTAATTAGCATTTGAATTTCAATACACTCAATTTTATGAAAATCACAATATTTGATGACGCCGATGAAATTCTTCTTCATATTGAGTCGAAAAATAAACGAGTGATCGAGAGCAACCATTAAAGGGAGTCGTGTGAAGTCACGAGTGGGAAAGAAATAATCAACCTTTAGGGGGGGAAACCTTGCATTTTGGAATTACAAAAATAAAAACCGTGTTTTAACTTCAAAATCGTTAGTAGATTTATTTTGAATCTTGATTCATTTTCTATCTACCGTATAAAGTTGGTTATTGTGTATTAATGGCATTTTGATCTCTTTTTATCTTTATATATAATTATTTTTCTTAAATTTGTGTGTATTATTTTTATTTTTTATTTTGTGTCTTATTTTTATTTTATTTTGTGTGTGATTAATAATGAGTCTTGCTCTGGACTGCAAGAATTTAAGTGTGGGGTATTTGATTAGTGCATAATTGATCTAAAATTCATATACAAAATATTCATTTTTCCTAGCATAATTGTATTGATTTGTGATTAAAAATATATATTTTAGATATGTCCAAACATGAGCTAAAAATGGTTATTTCTGATTGCGACATGAAGCATCAAAAAGAACGGAAAACAAGATCAAATCCAACGACGGGAATTTTCCAGACAAACGACCATACAAAGCGGCGCAAAATGGACCGTGTTTTGTCGTCTGCTTCACATACGGCGCAACAAGGGCCGTGTCTTGGGCCGTTTCACACACGGCCGGCATTTAGCGCCGTGTCCTCGCGCGTATTCCGGAAGAGACCGAGTCACCACAAAACGGCGCACAAACACGGGGCAAACTGGGCCGTTTTTCATCGCCGTGTTTCAGCAGATGCCATGCAAAATTAGTCCACTTTTGACCAACTTGTGAAATCAACCACAAGATATTTTTTTTGGTCAAAAATCTGAAAAATCAAAGACATGGGTGAAGTGTGAACAAAGAATTAAAAATGATATTACAATAGATATTTTGAATTAAATAATCAATTGTATTCTTGAAAATCACCTATAAAAGGACATGTTCACCCATTGCAAAATACTCCACCTTCTTACCAAGAAATCCTCAACTTCTTGCTAAGAAATACTCATTTCCTTTAGCAATATATTTTCCTTAGAACTTTCAATTTTAGTTTGTATTTTATTTTTGGTTTGAAGTTTTTCTTTCATTTAGTTTGTAATTGAAAAGTGCTTGATCAATAAGCACTTAGTATTTTACTTAGTGTTTTACTTTCAAATTTTGTAAGCTTGTAACCTTTAAACAAGTTTGAAGTTATATTTTGAAGTTTGTTTCTTGCACTTTGATTCATCATATTCAAGTAAGTTTTATCTATTGTCATTAAGTTCTAGTAATTAAAAGTTTCTATATATATATTATATATATCAATTATTTCTATTATAATTTTAGTATGTATAAACCAATGAGTAGCTAATCTTTCTTCATAGGGGAAGGGGGATTTCTATTAGGTTATATATTGAGTATTTGATTGATTTAAACTATTTTTAGGACTAATTGGTTTAAATAGAGATTGATCATATCCTATTTTTACTAATGAAACCTTCTTGATTGATTGTTGAGTGAATTGGAAACATATCTTTTCAATCTATCAAATGTTAATCTTGTTATCAACATCTTAAGATTGCGAAAGTGGTTAAGACATCTTTGATTACGAAAGTACGGAGGTGAAAAGTTGATTACTCGATGAACGATCGTTTATCCTAAAAATAGTCAAGTTAGAGAAATGAAAGGACTAATTGGTTTAAATAGAGATTGATCATATCCTATTTCTACTAGTGAAACCTCCTTGATTGATTGTTAAGTGTATTGGAAACACATCTTTTCAATCTATCAAGTGTTAATCTTGTTATCAACATCTTAAAAAAGTGACAATGATTAAGACATCTTTGATTACGAAAGTACGGAGGTGAAAAGTTGATTACTCGATAAACATTCATTTTTTCTTTTATATCCATATAAATCAATTCCTATACTTAATTAAATACCTAATTTAATGAACCCATAATCCCTAGATTTTATAAATTTCCAACTCATTTTAATTCTATTCATTTTCACTAGTTAAAAATAGTCTAGTATAAAAATAGTCTTAATATAAATAGTCTAGTATAAAAATAGTCTTAATATAAATAGTCTAGTATAAATAGTCTAGTATAAATAGTCTTAATATAAATAGTCTAGTATAAATAGTCTAGTATAAATAGTCTTAATATAAATAGTCTAGTATAAAAATAGTCTTATATAAACTAGTCTTATTAAAAAATAGTTTAAATTAAAAATAGTGCATTTTAATTTAATTAATATTTAAAAACTCAATAATCTATTTTAGTATTTATTTCTCGCAATTTGTAACAAAAAATTATACGAAGCCCTGTTGGACAATCCTCGAGAGAAAAGACCTTGGTAGAACTTACCACAAACTACTTCTACCTCGTATATATTTGCGAGCGACTCAAGAACTCCTATTTTTAGGATAAATTTTTGGCCGATCAGGAGGGTAGTGTGTAATACCCGTAATTTCGATTTCCGGTAATTTCTTTTTTTCGGCGAAAGTCCGTTTTGACGACTCGCTCATGACCATTTCGTCATTCCGAGAATGATTAATTCTGCACTTCTTGTCATCCGAATTTGTTTCGGTATCGTTTTATTGAGTTCCGTGTTTTTGAGCGGTTTTTCCGCACTTGAGTTCGATTCTTGCGAATCTCATCCGAAACTGTTGTTTCGAGTTTCTCGTAAGTTCATTTAATGTTATTATTCATGTTGCAAGCTTTGGTTTGGTGTTTCGATCGTGTATCGTGTATTTCGGACGTTTTGGGCCGTTTTCGTAATTTCCCAAAGTTTGGGGTAATTACCTTCCGTTGTCGAATTTCGAGCCTTCGGGTGGTCGGAATCGTGTGTTCTCTTAGTGCTCGAATTCGTCTTTGCGAGTACTTCATAATCGTATCTTCGATTCGTATTCAAGTTCGGGTTTCGGGGTCGTTCGGGCCGTCGTAGTTGGCCCTGACCGAGTCATGGCCGGCGATGCAGGCCCGGGCAGACTGCCGAGTTACGGCCGATAGTGCTCGGCGATTACGTCGTAAGGCGGATTCGTCGTAATCCTTGGCGATTACGTGCGTAACGATGCATTCTGGCGAGATTTCGGCCATGGCCGGTTACGTACGTAAGCCCTTGGCCGTACGTAACGCTGTCGGCAGGCAGTCTATTTAAGGCCCTGCAGATGGGTTTTTCACCCATTTTCTCATTCTTTTCCTTCTCTTACGTGGCTGAAGGTGTGCTAATCATGGAGAGATGTTGTTGGACAATCAATCCATGAAGTCTTGGAGTTCATATCATCAATCATCCATCCTATAACATCCTTTGATCGAGCGAATCAGGTCAGATTTTCTAGAAATCTAGTTTTGGGGAATTTGGGTGTTTTGGTTGTTTTCATCCGTTTAATCCGATTTAACTAAGGATTGTGATGGATTGATGATTATTTAGATGTATTATATCATTTCCCTTGTTATTCCATGGTTGGATCGTATCGATTCGTTGTTTGGGTCGAGTTCTTGATCGACGCCTTGAAGGTGTCCGGTAGAATGTCATAGAGGGGTTTTCTGGCGTTCTACGATTATTCTTCCTCGTATGATCGTTGATTTATTGATTATATGATGTTAGGGTCGAGTTTCTTGCGAAGAAACCGTGTTGAACCCTTCCGTTCGTTGTCGTCTTCCATTTCGATAGCATCGGGCGTTCCGAAGCTTCCCGGTTGAGCCGTGTTCGTCGGAATACTTGCGTGCCGATTTCGAGGCAAGTACCTTGTCCATCTAATTCTTGTTTTGTGGATATGATAATTAGTGATCGTCTAAATGTGGTTGTTTGGTCGTTTGAATTGAACTTTCAAAAGATTCGGTTTAGCCTTGTTAAAGGCTTGTTTTCAAAACGCGTGTGTTTTGTGAATGGTGTGGTTTGTGAATGACTATGTGAATTCTATGGATATGTTTGGTGTTGATGTTGCACTTGGTATTGCGTGTGTACGTACATGGTTTCATTTCGGTGCATTGTGGTTTGACGTGGTGTTTTGCTAAGTGTTTGATGTCTCTAGGTGAATTGTTTGGATATCTTTATTGTATTGTGCTATATATGTGATTGTGTGGATATGGGCGGGGCCTACGGTGGTACATGTCATGTGATCATGAGGCCAGGATGCAACAAGCGATTGATCCAACCGTGAGAGCCTAAGAAAAACTATGGTGGCACATGGCATGTGATCATGTGGCCAGGATGCAACAAGTGATTGATCCAACCGTGAGCGCCAAAGTTAATCTACGGTGGCACATGGCATACGATCATGTGGCC